>CM031927.1:11444083-12044083 GCA_018703725.1 Brassica juncea
ATATAGTGCATAATATGAAATATTGTCAAAATAGAATAATAACAAATGAAATAGCATAGTACATAGTAACAAATGAAATAGTAATACTAATCACTAAACTTTAAAAGGAAATATAAACCCAAAACACTAATCATTAAACCCCAAAAAGAAATATAAACCTTAACACAAATATCAAATCTGCACATAATACATAATATAAATCATTATCAAAATAGAGTAGTAACAAACCAAATAGTAAAGAAGGTAATGATTACCCTAAAGTTAACCCAAACCTTCCATAAACGAAATCCAAAACACTAGTCACTAAACCCTAAAAAAAGTAAACCCAAGACCCTAATCACTAAACCCTAAAAAGAAATATAAACTCTACACCAAATATCAAATTTTCACATGGTATATAATGTGAAGCATTATCAAAATAGAATAGTAACAAACAAAATAACATAGTATATATATTATTATTAATGTTCAAATTTTGACATATATATATGATTGCAGGGAAAATGATTATCCCAAAGTCAACTCAAATCTTCTATAAACTAAACTCAAAACACAAATCACTAAACCCTAAAAATAAATATAAACCCTACTCCAAATATCAAAATATGGACGTATTATATAATATGAAACATTATTGAAATATAATAGTAACAAACGAAATAACATAGTATATATTGTTTAAATAGTATATAGTACAACCTGAAACTTATATGATAAATGAAAACGCTTCAACCATATCGTGATCTGTAAAATTCAGAAGTTTATATGATTTATGTAGCAGATATTATAGATTTGGAAATGCTTATGGTGAATATAGAGTTAGTGATGACGGAAGAAAGTGATGGAGATGAAAGAAGAGTGTGGTAGTTGATAATCGAAGAAGAAGAAAAAGAAGAAGTAGTTTCTCTTTCATTAACCGGAAGAGTAAAGGTAATATAGTATATAATACAAAAATAATGGAAGTGTTTTTTTTTGTTAGATATTTAATTATGGTTTATTTCGTAGCTATATAACCTAATTCCCCTAAATTTAACGTATATTCAAAAAAAAAATGTAAAAGGTACGGTCCTTACATATTCGAAGTAGAATACGTTCTATGTTATTTTGTGAAAATAAAAGATATAAAATAAATAAGAAGAGAATTGGTCAAAGAGAAAATGACACAAAGAACACTAAATGAAGTTTTCCTCCCCAAACTAGCACTCAGGATCAGAATTCACAAAAATAGGTTTCATTAAAGGGGCAATTTACCCTTATGCCCCCTTCTTTAACTAATTTAAAAAACAAATTTGAAATCAATTTGTCGCCGTCCTCGTTTCATCGCTTCTTCTTCTCGTCTCTCCGTCGTCGTCGTCGTCTCTCCGTCGTCGTCTCCCCGTCCTTGTCGTCGTCGTCTCTCCGTCGTCGTCGTCGTCGTCGTCTCTCCGTCGTCGTCTTCGCCTCTCCGTTGATCCGTCGTCGTCGTCTCTCCGTTTATTTATCGTCGTCGTCGTTTCTCAATTGATCTGTCGTTTCTACGTCTATTCATCTCATTCTCTCTCTCGTGTGTCTGATTTGATTAAGGTTTGAATCATTTCATTTTGTTATACGTTATCTAGGTTTTGTTATATATTATTCATTTGTTGATGATTTGAAGTTGATTTTGTAGAACAATGGAAGTTTTGTGCATCTGTGGACAATGGATCTCAAAAGAATCTCTCCAGTGGGAGTTTCTTGTTGATTTGAAGAGGAATGCATCAATCATTTCCATAGAAGAAGATCTACTGTATGAAGATTTGATGAAGATTGTCTCTGAAGATTTTAGTGTTAAAGAGGAAGAAATCAGTTTGAGTTATGGTTTTTCATTGGATATGAAATGTATTATTGAAAGTTTCCCCCCACTCTCGATAGGTAATACTCGTCAGCTCAGAACTTTCATTTCCAAGACTAGAGCATTTGATGGAACCTATCGTTTGTGTGTTAAGGTTTGTATGATTTTTTCTTAGACTTTTCAGGATATGCTTCATAACCAAGTATTATGCCTTACAGAACTACTTGACTTATGCAGGTTAGTACTGATCCAGTTAGCTGTAACACTCAAGCTTCTGATACATTTGCTTCTACTGTTCCATTGAATGCCAATCCAGCGATTCTTTCTACTGTGCAGAGTGAAAAACAGGTACATTGTCCTTAATTCCCTTTTTCTGTTTGTGTTTGCATGATATGCTTCATAATCAAGTACTATGCCTTACAGAACTACTTGACTTTTGCAGAGTCTTCTATATGAAGGTGTTTCTACAGTTCCTCTGAATGCTCTTCCGGATTTTAGTACTGATTCAGCTAGCTGTAACATTCAAGCTTCTGATACATTTGCTTCTACTGTTCCATTGAATGCCAATCCAGTGATTCTTCCTACTGTGCAGAGTGAAAAACAGGTACATAGTCCCTAATTCCCTTTTTCTGTTTGTGTTTGCATGATATGCTTCATAATCAAGTATTATGCCTTACAGAACTACTTGACTTTTGCAGAGTTTTCTATATGAAGGTGTTTCTACAGTTCCTCTGAATGCTCTTCCGGATTTTAGCCCTGTCCATATTGGACTTTCACCAAACACGAGAGTAGCTGGCGATATTAAGGTGAATAGCTATTTTAAGACAAAGAGAGAGTTGATGTTGAGGATGAAGAAATGGGCTTTAGAGTGGAAGTTTGAGTACAAGACTGTCTCTTCTAACAAGTCAAGAGTGCTTTTGAGTTGTGTTGATGAAAATTGCACGTGGAGGATGCGTGCTATCAAGCTACCTGTTTCAGATTTTTTCGTTGTTAAAAAGTATGTTCATGAGCATACATGCGATACAACACACAGGAAAGCCAACCACAGACAAGCATCTGCAAAGTTGTTGGGTTCTTTGATTTCCAGCAATTATGGAGAAAAAAAGGAAGGTCTCAAACCGAAACAGATCATTGAACAGGTCAGGATGCTGCATGGTGTTCACATCAATTACAAACAAGCTTGGAGAGTGAGAGAAGAAGCTCAGATTTTGGTTAGAGGGACTCCTGAAGACAGCTATTACAATTTGTCTAGGTGGTTGTATAAAATCACAGAAACAAACCCTGGTTCCTTGACTTATCAACATGTTGATGCTGCAGGAAAGTTCAAGTATGCATTTGTGGCTTTTGGTCCATCGATAAGGGGATTTTCATTGATGAGGAGAGTTATTGCAGTAGATGGTACATTTCTGAAGGGAAAATTCAATGGGACTTTATTGGCAGCTTGTGCTCAAGATGGGAATTATCATCTATATCCTCTCGCCTTTGCAGTGGTTGACGCAGAAAACGGCGCCTCTTGGAAATGGTTCTTTAGAGGTTTGAGCCAGAAGATCCCGGACGCTTCGGATCTTGTTTTTGTATCAGACAGGGGTAATTCCATTTCTTCAGCGTTGGAGGATGTATATCCCTTATCTCACCATGGAATTTGCAGGATCCATCTGCTCCGCAACATCACTCCTACATATGCGAAGACTGGGTTGCTACCTCTGGTGGAAAGCGCTGCTGATGCCTATACGTGTCACGAGTTCTGGTTAATCTTCAAGGACATAAAGGATAAATGTCCTGAATTGGCTAAGTATCTGGAAGAGTCTGATTTTAGGAAGTGGGCACGAAGCTATGCGCCTGCGAACAGGTATAATATCATGACTACCAACATTGCAGAGTCTCTCAATTCTATGTTGAAGATGCCTCGTGAGTTGCCCATTATCTCTCTCCTTGAAACTATCAGATTGACGATGACCACTTGTTTTTTTGAGCGACGCGAAGCGGCTGCGAAACATAAGCACCTGGTTACTCCAAAAGTTGTTCAGAAATTGGTATCTAGGTTAGGGGCCGCAATGTTGTTGAATGTGTATCAAGTTGATCGAAGCGAGTTTGAGGTGAAGAATGAAACAATGAAGTTTGTTGTTGACTTGGAGAAGCGGCATTGCACATGTAATGTTTTCGACATTGACAAGATCCCCTGCATCCATGCCATCGCTGCTGCTAAGCATATCAAGAGAGATGAAAACCGTTTTGTTGATGCTTCTCACTTGACAGAAACATGGGCTAAAGCTTATGCTGAAAGCATACATCCTGGTGGAGAGTTGTCAACGTCCACCTATCCAGAGAATATTGATGAACTGTCTTGCCCACCTCCAGCTACCAAAAAGAAAAGTGGACGCCCTCCTACAAAGAGAAAGAGATCCGTTGGCGAGTTTGGGGTTCCTGGATCTAAATCTCAGTCCCACAAGTGCAGCAGATGTGGCACAGGAGGGCACAACAAGATCACATGCCAGAGGCCTATAGGATGAAGTTCTACATTTTTACATTTTTATCGATTATTATTTGGATGTTTGGCTATTTGATGGTTACATGATATGCACAAGACCATATACATTTTTTCTTTTGGAACCCTATCCTGAATAAGTATGATTTCTTACAACTTTTGTAATATACAACATTATCTTTTGATCTCATTTCAATTTTTAGTTTAAACTTCTTTGCTAGAAAAAAACACAGTAATATTCAACTATTCTGGAATCCCATCCAACTTTTGTAACATCCAACTTTTGTAATATACAATGTATTATACTATAAATTGTATGGGTAAATTCAATTATGTGGAAGCAACTAACAGATGATTCTCCTCAGCCTAGCGGCTAAACCACGAAACCTATGATACCGAAACATTGTTCGACCCGGGTTCGACTCTCCTACGAGTAATGGGTGATTTTTTTTTTTTTGTTCAAACATATATCTCAGGAATCACATTTGTCGCAATCGGAAGCCCATCCTGAACTATTAAAGATCTTTCCAATGTATTATACTATAAATTGTATGGGTAAATTCAATTATGTGGAAGCAACTAACAGATGATTCTCCTCAGCCTAGCGGCTAAACCACGAAACCTATGATACCGAAACATTTGTTCGACCCGGGTTCGACTCTCCTACGAGTAATGGGTGATTTTTTTTTTTTGTTCAAACATATATCTCAGGAATCACATTTGTCGCAATCGGAAGCCCATCCTGAACTATCAAAGATCTTTCCAATGTATTATACTATAAATTGTATGGGTAAATTCAATTATGTGGAAGCAACTAACAGATGATTCTCCTCAGCCTAGCGGCTAAACCACGAAACCTATGATACCGAAACATTTGTTCGACCCGGGTTCGACTCTCCTACGAGTAATGGGTGATTTTTTTTTTTTGTTCAAACATATATCTCAGGAATCACATTTGTCGCAATCGGAAGCCCATCCTGAACTATCAAAGATCTTTCCAATGTATTATACTATAAATTGTATGGGTAAATTCAATTATGTGGAAGCAACTAACAGATGATTCTCCTCAGCCTAGCGGCTAAACCACGAAACCTATGATACCGAAACATTTGTTCGACCCGGGTTCGACTCTCCTACGAGTAATGGGTGATTTTTTTTTTTTTTGTTCAAACATATATCTCAGGAATCACATTTGTCGCAATCGGAAGCCCATCCTGAACTATCAAAGATCTTTCCAATGTATTATACTATAAATTGTATGGGTAAATTCAATTATGTGGAAGCAACTAACAGATGATTCTCCTCAGCCTAGCGGCTAAACCACGAAACCTATGATACCGAAACATTTGTTCGACCCGGGTTCGACTCTCCTACGAGTAATGGGTGATTTTTTTTTTTTTTTGTTCAAACATATATCTCAGGAATCGAAGAGTCTCTTCCAAACGACATCATGTAACTCAGTAACCGAAGAGTTTCTTTTCGTCAAGATTGGGTGTTATATGATTGGTTATTTCAGTAACTGACTTCAATAATCGAAGAGTTCCACAATAATCAAGAGTTTATTTTAACTGACTTCAATAATCGAAGAGTTCCTTTTTGTTCTATAAATATAAGGGACGATATCAGACCTTTTATTCACTCACTTCATTTCGCTTGATATATCCTTTTGCAATACAAGTTAGTTTTCGATTTTTCTCATTTTCCATTCAATTCATGAACTTTTTTCTATTTCTATTTTATCGTAACATCTTAGTTTCGATTTTGTTGCAGGACAAAGTTTCAATGGAAGGAAGTTCAAAGAAGATGATGAAGCGTCCCATAGAGGAGGTTTACGGATGTGATGCCGCCGAAGGTTTCAAGAAGGGGAAGAAGGAAACTGTGGAACATTACAGGGCTCTTCTTCGTTTGTCCAACGAATACAGGCTATCTGAGAATGATTTGAATCTTGCATCCAGCAAAGCAAATTCAATTGCTGTCCAAATCGAGTTGCTTGAAGATATTATCAAAGCTGATGGAAAATTTGATTTAACTGCTGAGTTGGAGAAACTCAAAGAAGAGCACTCGGAAGCGGAAGGAATGCTTGCTGATGTGAAGGTCAAAGTCCCTGATTGGGATAAACTTGGCGAAAGTTGGCTCCGTCATGAGTAATTTCATGTTATCGTCTTCTCTTTTTATGTTTTTAAGGACCACATTATGTTTGATTTTCAGTTTTTATTTTAAATGAATAAGTACTTTTGTTTCTCTTGTGTTGTTTCTTCAATTAACAACCTAAATAAAAAACTTGTTTAATGTTTTTCACTATTTTGTAATGGTTTGGCCTAGTGTTCTTATAACTTGGTTATCTGATTTGCTTATTTGTTTTTGGAAAGCCATCCTGAATACATAAAATGATATCCAGATTATATAAATCTATCGTCTGTGAATAAATGAGTTCACATTTACTCTGTTATCGAATATCCAACGTAGCCTAGTGGCAAGCCCTTCTACTCTTAGTGTACCCTTATCACACAATAAGTCGTGTTCGATCCCCGTTGTGTATACTCACATTTTTTTTTGTTTTTAATTAAATATTCAAACGTTATTTTCGTTTTATTGTAGCTTTTGGCAAGTATAAGACCCTTGGTTCAACGGCTGCACACTTGGATTAATCTATCGAGAGTTCACGAGTTCAATCAACATCAGATCACATTCTTTTTCATTTTTTTTTTGTAAACTTTAAAGGAATTTGTTTTTGGAAAGCTATCCTGAATACCTAAAATGATATCCAGATCATATAAATCTATCGTCTGTGAATAAAGAAGTTCACATTTACTCTGATATCGAATATCCACCATAGCTTAGTGGCAAGCCCTTCTACTCTTAGTGTACCCTTATCACACAATAAGCCGTGTTCGATCCCCGTTGTGTATATTTTCACTTTTTTCTGTTTTTAATTAAATATTCAAAAGTTACAAGTTATTATCGTTTTATTATATCTTTTGGCAAGTATAACACCCTTGGCACAGCGGCTGCACACTTTGATTCATCTTTCGAGAGTTCACGAGTTCAATCAACATTGGATCACTTTCTTTTTCATTTTTTTTGTAAACTTTAAAGGAATATGCTAGGCTTTGGTGCATTTTGCTTTCTCACTCTTTTTCTGGAAACCCATCCTAAAAGTACCATAAGCATTTGACAATTCATCAATACATCCTAAAAATTTTTCAATAACAATCTAAATGAAAAAAACGTTAGGGATAATTCATTACAAACTTAAACTTAAACGTTAGGGATAATTAATATCAAAGTAGAAAAACAGTGTAGAAAACAGAACAAATATGACATTTTCACTTCCTTTGACCTTCCTGGAAATCTTTATCCATAAACTGGTCGAAGATCTCACAACATAGCTTGCTTCGTAAGTCCATCGCAGTTTCATCATTTATATTAGCCATGCTCTTCAATCCCAGTGACCTGCATTCCAGCATCTTCACAACAAAAATACCACAGTTGTATGGAAATTTTGTCTTTGGAAGCCCTTCTGCAAACTTAACTTCAAATGGACTGATATCTTCGAAATTAACCTCTTCACCAAGAAGTTCCATCTTTATGGCACTAATCAACACTGTCATAAATACCCAAAATTATACAATAAATCAATCACCAACAGACAACAAAATGAATATGTAAAAATGCATCACAATCACAAGCAGCAAGTGACAAACTTTTATTTTCTAAATTAGCTAATATTTTTACCTGCCAGTTCTTGGATTTGATTAAGAGCACGTTTGATATTTGCTTTTGGAAGACCACAATGGAAGAGTGTGATTGTGTTGTCCATCAATTGTATCTCCACCCCAATATAGTGACAGCTCAACTTATCTTCAATGACACCATATATAACATCAACATCTTCCAGCCATACCTTCTTTGGATGTATTAAACCTTTCACAAGTTCGCCTACACAGCCCTCCAATAACTTTTTTTTTTCTTATGTGGCTTCCTGACAGATTCATAAGCGTACCCAACCTCTTCTAAGAATTTGACTGGTACAAAGCATGCTGGTGGAAGATTGTTGTTGCGGAACCAAGCACCTTGCTCAACCCTCTTACAATTTAGCATTTCAAATGCAACATTTATGTGCTGCCAATGTAACAATATAGTTAGAAACTTCATATAGAACTGCTATAACATGGACATCTAGCATAGCTCAACTCAACCTCTTCCTAAACATATCACACAATCAAATAGAAGACAGAACAGAGTGTTGATTACCTCTTTGTTGAGATTGTTTTCTGCATCGTCCATTTTTTGAAAGAACTCTTTTTCAATTTCTTTTCCATTGATATAAAACGGTCTGTAGTTGATAAAATTAACTAGTATCAATCGAAACTTTTACAAAATAAATTAGGAATATTTATGCGAGGACAAAAAGTTGCTTACACACGATATATGCCCCGTAGATCCATCCAGTGTGTAAGCCTTGAAAACCGAGGAAATTCAGGTGTCACAAATGGATCAATTGGAAGGATTACCTCAGGTGTTACAGGTATAGGAGGGTTTCTAGGTCGTATTGGCCTCTTCTCTTCTCGCTGTAGAAAAGGAAGCAAATCTACTGGCTGAGCATTTGCTTTCTTCTTCTTACCAACATGTGGCTTCCCCTTTAATTAAAAATAAAGACAAAAATTCAGGATCGTTTTTATCTTTATACTTGAATGCCTTCCTAATATGAAGTAAAAATATTTTTTATACCTTTTTTGCATGATCGTCTTGACTTGGTTTCACACTCTTACCCTGCTTTACTTCTATCTGTGAAACAAAACCGATATATCAAACTATTGACCTGAACTTCAATTCAAGTGGATCTTATTCATTTTTATTACCTCTTTTGCCATTTTCCCAACACCATCTTCTGATGGACCAGCTGCTTCATTTTTCTTACAAGCGACAGCCTTCGCCTTCCCCTTTTTGAATGACAAAAATTCAGATACATTTATATCTTAATTCCTAGTATGATGTATAAATATTTCATACCTTTTTATCACCATCTCCTTCACTTGGATTCCACTCTGCGTCTGCTCTTCTTCCATCTGAAAATCAATACCGAGATATTAAAGAAATGACATTATTTTTCAATTCAAGTGATCCAAGGCATTTGTTTTACCTTTTTTGTCATCTCCCAAACACCATCTACCCATTTTCTTGGTTTTCGCATCTCAGAATGGTGGAAGTAAATTTGTTCTTTAGAATTGTTCAAAGAGACAAAACACGAGCCATCAAACAAAATGACTTTAACTTTTCCAGCGCACCAGGCACCATTGTCGAACGCCTCCACGTCCTGCATTAGCTCATAACTTTTCTTCGCTCCAGATCTCTCAGGTGGTGGTTGAGGACGTATTCTGTCAATTGATACACGTGTCTCAACACTCCTTTTCCTCTTCTTTTCGTCCAGAGACGGGACGAAGTACTCAACTTTCACCATCTCAACCCCATCAACCAAATATGTTGCCAACACATTTCCTGGATACCATTTATGACAAGTATTGTCATCTTGTGATGAAATCTCCACATTTGCTCCGATCTCAAAGGGATTTTGAACTCTGCTTTCTACATCCTGTGATGGTTTAGATTC
Source organism: Brassica juncea (assembly GCA_018703725.1). Taxonomy (NCBI): domain Eukaryota; kingdom Viridiplantae; phylum Streptophyta; class Magnoliopsida; order Brassicales; family Brassicaceae; genus Brassica; species Brassica juncea. Next base: position 11,453,990 of record CM031927.1, read on the forward strand.
AAGGATATCCAGTCATTTTGATAGTTGCTGTGTATTTATTAAAGGTTTTAATGAAAGTAATACCTTATTTTGCTCTGTTAAAAGATTTCTGCGAGCTCGGGTATTTGGCTGTGTGTCGGAAATGTTTGGTGAAATGATCTCATTCATAAGCTCGTGAGTCTCCTGAATTCAGGAATGGTTGAATGAACACGTACAAGGGCTTCCAAAAATTACTTGAAAAGTCCAATTTTTTAAAGAAGGTACCTGCTGCGTCTGAATTGGAGTAAGGACTGGAGTCTCAATATTCTGTTGAGCTATTGGAGAACCAGGTGTCTCTTTCGTGATCTCATTCATAGGCTCTCGTGTATCCTGATGTCAGGAATGGGATTATGAACACGTACCAAATTCATAATTTTATAAATACCAACAGTTTTCAAAATTATACTTGCCTCATTGTTAAGTTGTTCATCTGCTTGATCTGCATTGGCTTCACCTTGTCTGGAAGCCGTCTCATGAAATGGAGTTGTGTCAGTCTGTGCAAGTACAACAAAAATTAGGAAGGCAAGCCTAAATATGTATAACATCTTCCAAAATTACTTGACAACTCAAAACTGAATCAAGAACTAGATAAACATTAATTTTAATTTCCGAAAAAAAAGTTACCTCATTGTTTGGAGTTTCATATGAAGTAACTCTTTGTAGTTTCTCTAGGTTTGTCACACGTTCTTTAATCTGTTTCCTGTCTTTTTCAATCAAACACAAACGATCGTTCATGATCCTTAAATTATCTCCCACCATCTCGCTGATTCTGTTGATCTTTGATTCCAAAGACTCCTCCTGATACGAAGTAGAAGCTTGACTCATCCCTCCATTCCCAAACAGTAAAGATGCTCTTCTTATTTCTTCATTAGCACCGTATAGGTCTACTGACATGTTTCGCCAATCTCTAATTTTAAACTTATAACCTCTCTTGGATAAATCGGCCATGTCATCCAGATCTTTATTAGCTTCGTCTTCCATGCAAACATCATCTTCTGGATCATTAGAAATAGGAGGTAGGATGCATGTGACCTTAAGCTGAAACCATAAAAATAATTAGCTTTTAAATGGAGAATCATAAGGCAAAACAGAAACAAGAAAAAAATAATGTAAAAACTTACGTGATCTTTGATTTCAATTAGGAGAACATCTATCAGCTGTGGAGAAGCTATTTGAAGGTACTTCTCACACAAAAATATTGGGGTAGACGGTTGAACGCTCAGAATAGGAACAACTTGACTGAATGCATACTGTAGCAAAGGTACTGACTCAAGTATCCATATAAGAAATGCCATAGGGAACCCTTGCAAATCATAATTGTTTTTGTCGAGGCTTTTGTCGACAGCTCTCTGAAGTGATTTTAACAGCAAATTATAAGCTGTTCTCCCCCATGGGTATGTCATCAAGACATCCATATCCTGCGCTATTTTCACATAATCCAAAGTAAAAGTTGTGCCACCGTCGAGAAGGCTCTTCTGTAGTAGTATGCTCTCAATCAGGAGGAGCATTGCAAGGCAGAATCTCTCATCAGAAGCATCTTCTCTTGTGTTTCTGAGCTGCTTCTCCACGTCCTTTACTGTATGAGTACGCCCTTTTAGGAAGTCCCACTTAAATTTCTCGGTTCCCTCTCGTGGTTCTCTTGCTTCACCACTACATTTCAAACCAGTCACCATGTGGAATTCTCTTATAGAGAACCTCATTGGCTGAGCACCAAAATGGAACCATGCTTCGTGTCTCTTCACTGTCTTGATGCTTTTGGTGAGAACTGTGTGCACTATCTTAGCTGATCATTTCAAAGACCTCTCTCCAAGCTTGATCACCGGTCCCAAAAACGTCCCTCTTATTCTGTTGAACTCATCATTTCCTAGAATTTCCTTAACAGTTTTGATATAAGCAACTATCGAGTGTTGGTTTATCGATATCGTCTTCTCTGGCTCTGATCCAATCGGATACCTCAGCTCAGGCAGTGCTAGTCTTAATGGTAATGGATCTCCCATCTTGTTTCTATCCTGCGTAAACAAGAACAATTTTATTTGTCTAAATTAATTAAAATCCAATTTTCAGGAAGGGTTTCCTGAAAAAATACAAATCCTTCCCGAAGTCTATACACATGCTTTCACATGAACTAGAATTCTACGAATCATATTAGGTTAAAACGAGCAAGTCTATACACAAGCAAAAACCAGGAGACCAATCTCTCAGAAAGAAAACACACATAAGGTTGAATCTGCAACATACCTTCAAGAGATAGAGCTCTAGAAATGGTTTTTCTCGGAGAATAGAGAGAGCTCGCGTAAAAGATCGAGAGAGAGAGAGTTCTGGAGATGGGTTTTCGTCGGAGATCGAGAGATATGGAGATGAGAGAGAGATTCGAGAGGCGGAGACGAGTGAGATTCGAGAAGTTTGAAACGGCGAGAGTGTTGAGACGGCAAGAGTTTTGTTTTTTTTCAATCGAAATGTATTGTTTTGGAAACCTATCCTATATTAATTGGGTTAAGTATGCTTATGTAATATTCTTTAACAGATGATTCTCCTCAGACCAGCGGTTAAACCAAGGCTTTTTATAACTCAAAAGTCTCTCTATCCCCGGGTTCGATATGTGGTGGATTCAAAATCTATTTTAATTCTTTTTTGTGTTACAGTTTGGAGTTAAATAAAATTAAATGTAATCCATTAACAGATGATTCTTCTTGGCCTAGTGGCTAAACTCCCACACTATCCAAATACGCAGACTCTCTCCCTCTGGGTTCGATCCTTTGTGGTTCTAAATTTTTGTTGTCTGTAAACATCACAATTTTAAGCTTACCATATACATGTCCAATCCTTAGTATATAATCTCATTTCATTCTTTTTTACATTTGAAACACTTAACTTTTTTTCTGGAAACCCATCCAGAAACAATATTTTAACCTTCCAAGATATATGATACCCAAATAAAATACTTGATATCCTTCCAATCTTTCTTATGTAACCAGACGCCAACAACATAACAAAATAAACAGTCATAACTAAAACCGAGTCTTAACTAAAACAAAAAATGTTTTCATGCATCATTCTCATTTCCCAAAGCTCTCATCCACAAATTGGTTGAAGATCTCACAAGACAAGGTTCTCCTTAGCTCCAATGCATTGTCATCATTAATCTTTGTCATGTCTCCTATCTTCAATGACTGGCACTCCAGAATCTTGACAAGAAATATCCCACAGTTGAAAGGATGTTTTGTCTTGGGTAAACCTTGTGCGTGCTCAATCTCAAATGGAATCATCTTCACCTTATCTACCTCATCACCAGAAGATTCCACCAGCAGATTAGAAATCAACACTGTCATATTTAAAAATCAATATCAAGATAGAATCAGTTGAATATTTCAAACCAAGAAACAGATGAATACATCAAATACAGATTGTTTATACATACCTGCCAACTTTTTCACTTGAGGAATATCAATGCTGTTGCTTTCCTTTTGAAAACAATCATATACTGTGATTCTTTTCTTCTTCAAATGAATTTCCATCCCAATCCAGACATTGCTTTTTTTTCCAAGAGTAATCCCATACACAACATCAACATCTTCTCCCCATGTCTTCTCTGGATATACCTTCCCTCTCACAGTATCTTTAAATAAATCGTTGAAAATCTTTTTACCTTTGACCTTTTCTTTCTTGTAAGCCAAATCATCAGAGAGCAAGCAATGCAAGAACTCCATAGGTAGGAAGCACGCCTTTGGAATCTTGTAGTTGTGGAACCAAGCAGCATTCTCATTTCTTCTGCAATTTAGCATTGCAAAGGCTCCATCAATGTGCTGCAAAAAAAAAGGCAAACATTATCTAATTTGTTACTATATAATTTCCTGAAACTAAACAAATCCTTCCTGAATTTTTTTAAAAAAAAAAAGCTCAAGGCAAGAACATATGTAAACAAATTACCTCTTTCTTAAGGTCCTTTTTTGCATTTTCCATGCTTTGAAAGAAAGATTTCCTTATCTTATTATCATTGATTGATAGGGACCTGCAGTCGATTAAAGATTCAAAGGAATTACCAAACCTCTTATACATAAATATAAGAATATATAGACAAGGACAGAAACATGCTTACGTTTCATGCATGCCGGGCTTTAATGTCATCCAATTTTGAAGCCTTGAAAGCTTATGTTCCGCAGGAGTTGAAAACGGATCAACTGCAGGTATAATCTCAGGTATTACAGTTAAAGCCGGATTTCTGTCAGACTTGAATGGAGTTTTTGTGTCTCTAGATCGTTTAGGCACCCTCTCGCTCCTTCTTAGGAAAACATTATCCATTCCTGAATTTTGTGATGAGGCAGCAGCTTTCCTTTTCTTATCAGGCTTCACCTTTAATCAAACAATAGACACCAAGCAAAATATTATCAAATTTGTTGCAATCGGAATTTCTGGAAACCATTCCTGAAACTAAAATGTATGTATATCAAACAATTCACGTGAAGTATAATTCTAGTTATGATTTACCTTATCTGCCATCTTCCAGACTCCATCTTTCCATTCTCTATGAATTCGCAAATCTGAATGTTTGAATAGAATAGTTTCCATAGAAGTATAGAGACACACCGAGTATGTGTTATCACCAAGTACCATGCTAATTTGTCCGCTGCTCCAGCCATTGTTGTAGAAGGCTTCTACCTTATCCATCATCTCAAAGGATTTTTGGTCACTAGTTGGTGTTGCGGGACGTATTTTGTCAGCCGTGATAGTATCCTGAAGTTTCTGAAGTCTATGTTGGTCTGTGAAGAGTGTCGTGTACTCAACTGTCAGCTCCTCTAGTCCTTCACACAGTTTAAGATCAACAACCTTTCCTGGATACCATATTTCGTCATCAGTAGACAAAATTTCAACCTCTGCGCCTATTTGAAAGTGAGCTAGAAGCCTGCTTACTTCAACCTATTAAAAATGAAGATTCAGTAACATCAGCGGTTTTTAAATTGTTAGAATAATAATTAAAGATCAAATATACTCGATGCATACCTCGTTTTTTTCTGAAAAATCTATAGCACTTGTCTGAAGATGCTCTGTTTGCTGAGTAATAGGCGGCATCTTCGAAACATATGTGGAAACTAGCTCAGTAGTAGGTTCTGTAGTATCCTTGAGATTTTCTTCTGCTTGATTCTGCTCTGATGGTGTCACATCGGATTGATCTCCCTCACTTGTCTGAAGGTGCTGTGTTTGCGGAGTAAGAGGCTGTGTCTTCGAAACATCTGTGGAAACTAGCTCAGTAGTAGGTTCTGTAGTATCCTTGAGATATTCTTCCGCTTGATTCTTTCTGCTTGATTGTGAATGCTCTCCTTCACTTGTAGAAAAATATTGGGTCGCAGTTTCTGTCTCACTCTATAAGACAAAAGTAAATGGTAAGAGTTAGTTGAATAGAAAAATATTACCTAAACATTTTAAATATTTCTTCTTACCAAAGCATTCTTATTTTCTTCAATAACTAGTGCAATTAGTGAAGACAATGGAGAGGAAGGTCTGTAATGCACAGCATGTGTATCCTCCTGTAATAACAGTAAAATAAAAGAGGTAGTTATGAAGAAGTTTCTACAATTTAAAATTCAAGTTGTACTTATGAAAGACATTTCTATGCTTACCTTTTTATTGTTTGCTGAAATGATCTCAGTCAATGGCTGTGTAGCCTCATACGTTTCCTCTGTTACCGTCTGCAAAAAAAAACAAAAAAAAGTCAGGTAGGGGATCAAAAACACGTACAAAAGCTTTCAAACATTGCTTGAAATCTCCAAGATTTTTTGAACATTTACCTGCTGTTTCTGAATTGGAGTAAAAACTTGAGTCTCAATACTCTTTGGAGATATTGGAGAAGAAGGTGTCTCATTCATTTCCAGTGTTTCTTTTTGCAAAACTTGAGTCTGAGCAGCAGGTGACTCAATCACAATCTGCAAAAAATATCAGGAAAGGCCATCATGAATACATTCAATTATAATTTCTAGAGTAAATATTACCTCATCATCTGGTTTTCCTTCTCCTTGATTAGTTTTGGGTGGCGTTTCATCAGTAGAGGTTTGTGTTTCCCTCTGCCAAAAATTAGAAAGGTCTATATATGTAAATCACCCAAAACTAATTGTAAACTCCAACTGTCATTGAGCATATACCTCTTTTGTCAGATTAGGAGTAAAAACTTGAGTATCAAGGGCAGGCGTGTCATCCGATGGCTCTCTCTCAATCTGTAAAAATTATCACGAAGTCAATCCAGAGTACGTTCTAAAGCTTCCAAACATTAACTTAAAAATCCAAGATTTTTTTTGACCATGTACCTGCTGAGTCTGACTTGGAGTATAAACGGGAGTTTCAATACTCTTTGGAGCTATTGGAGAAGAAGGTGTCTCATTCATTTCTACTGTTTCTTTCTGCAAAACTTGACTCTGACTAGCAGGTGACTCATTTGTTAATTTCTCTCTCACAATCTGCAAAAAAATATCAGGAATGGCCATCATGAATACATTCAACTATAATTTCTAGAATAAATATTACCTCATCATCTGGTTTTCCATCTTGATTAGGATTGGATGGCCTCTCACCGGTAGACGTTTCTGTTTCTTTCTGTCAAAAATCAGAAAAGCCTTTATATGTAAAAAAAAATCACCCAAAACTAATTTGTAAACTCCAACTGTGAAAACAATATCATTGAGCATATACCTCTTTTGTCAGATTAGGAGAGAATACTTGAGTATCAAGGGCAGGAGTTTCATCATCTGATTCATTCATTGTGTCCTGCAAAAATCAAGAATGCATTCTAGAATATGTACAAAAGCTTCCAAATATTACTTCAAAACTCAACAATATTTTATTGGTTACATACCTCCTTTGTCAAATTAGGCTGTTGAGACATTGGAGATAAAGGCGTCTCACTCGATGATTGCGTGTAATCCTGCAAAAATCAGGAAGGCATTCAGGATTTTGTACAAGAATTTCCAAATATTTTCTTAAAAATTTTTGAGCATATACCTCATTTTGTTGAGACTTTGGAGATGCAGCTGATTCAATCATTGTCTCCTGCAAAAATCAGGAATGCATTCAAGAAGTACAAAAGCTTTCCAAATATTACTTCAAAACTCAACAATATTTATTGGTTACATACCTCATGTGTCAAATTAGGCTGTTGAGACATTGGAGATAAAGGTGTCTCACTCGATGGTTGCGTGTGAGACATTGGAGATAAAGGTGTCCCACTGGATTGCTGTTTGTCAAATATTAGGAAGGCATTCAAGAATATGTACAAGATCTTCCAAAAAATACTTGAAAATGCAAATGTAAAAGAAGATGTTTTGAGAATTTACCTTTTGTGTCACGTTAGTGGGAAAAACATTGCTGTTTCCTTCCAACTCTGACACACGAGCTCTAAGATGTATGTTTTCTTCTTCCAGTAATGACATTCGATCCTTCATGCTCTTCAGATTCTCCTCCATTACCGTGATGATCCTGTTCACTTTTTCATTTACTGAATCCTCATCAATCGGAGTAGAAGCTTGGCCAGTCTCCTTATTTGCCATCATTTGAATAAGAGCATCCAATGTGTCAAATGTGTCTACACACCTATTTTCCCAGTCATCGGCTGTAATCTTGTACCCTTTCTTTGTTACATCTTTCACTGTTTCCAACTCGTCACTATATTTGTCTTCAATGGAGATATCATCTTCTGGATCATGAGGAATAGAAGGTAGTATGCAATGGACCTTCAGCTGAGAATATTTCAAAAAAAGACCAATGAGAAACATATTAAAAAGAAGAAGCCAAATAAACTGAGAAACATATACTTGGAAAAGCTTACCTTTGTATCAGCTTCAACCTGTAAAACCCTATCAAGTGATGGATTCTCTACCTCAGTGTATTTTTCACACAAGTAAGTCGGCCCAGGAACCTCAACTGTTGGTACACACTTACTGAACTTATCCCTTAGCAAAGGAATCGACTCTAGTATCCAAAGAAGGAATACTAGAGGATAACCTTGCAACTCAAATTTGGATTTATTCTCCAAATGATTCGCGACAGCGTTTTGAATTGACTTCAGGAGCACAATGTAAGCCTCTTTTCCCCATGGATATGTCATATCCTGTGCATTTTTCGCATATTCCAAAGGAAAACTCCCTCCTTTGCTCTTCCGCAATAATATGCTCTCTACCAGGATGAGCATTGCGAGGCATATTCTCTCCTCAGAAGCATCTTCTCTTGTGTTTCTGAGCTGGTCCACCACGTCACTTAACTTATGACTACGCCCCTTTAGCAATTCCCAATTAAATCTCTCGGTTTCCCTTCGTGGTCCTTCTAATGCACCACTACATTTCAAGCCTGTCATCATATGAAATTCTCTTATAGAGAACCTCATTGGCTGCGCACCGAAATGGAACCAGGCTTCATTCTCCTTGACAGAAACGATGCTTCTAGTGAGAATGGCGTAGACTATCTTTGCTGATAACTTCAATCCTCTCTCACTGAGCTTCATTACAGGTCCCAGAAATGATCCTCGGACTCTTATCATCTCATCTGGTTTTAGGATGCTTTTGACAATAGAGATATAATCTGAACCAGAGTATTGGTTGATTGCTGACTTTTCCTTTGGCTGTGAACCAATAGGATACTTCAGCCCTGGCAGTGCTAGTTTTAGAGGTACTGAATCTCCCATCTTGTTTCTATCCTGCGTAGACAAGAAAAAAAAAATCCAATTTTCAGGAAGGGTTTCCTGAAACAATACAAATACAAAACAACACAAAAGTCTTCATTTGCTTCGCTTGTTAATAAGAACGAGTAACACACAAATCAAAATCAAAACGCAAGCTTCCCAAATTTTAATTCAAAAACCCTAATTTTAAAAAGTTACCGATTTTGAGAGTAGAGAGTGTGACGCTGATGATTAGATAGCCGGAGAAGATGATTATCGAGCCGGAGAAGATGATTAGCGAGCCGGAGAAGACGATTAGCGAGCCGGAGAAGATGATTCCCGAGCCGGAGACTTCGATTCCCGAGTCGGAGAAGATGATTCCCGAGCCGGAGACGACGATTCCCGAGTCGGAGAAGATGATTCCCGAGCCGGAGACGACGATTCCCGAGTCGGAGACGACAGTGCCGGTGAGGGTTTGAAGATTCCCGAGGGGAGACGACACGATTCGCGATCGAATGAAATGAAATGTTTTTTTTTCTATTCTTATAACAAAGGGTATAAAGGTAAATTACCCCTTTAATGAAACCTATTTTTGTGACTTCTGATCCTGAGTGCTAGTTTGGGAAGGAAAACTTCAAAAGGTGCTATTATTGACAATTGCCCTTGGTCAAACCAATTAATCTTGCTTAATTAGATTTTTTCTGTTATTATTTTTCGTTTTTGGATTTCCTTATGGTCGTTGCTTAAGTACTTTGACCAGATGTCGACTCAACAAAACGCGATAGATGGAGGAGATTTATAGATTGGAGACGCCTTTAGAAAATGGAGTATAAAAACAAAAGATAGTTCTAGTCTCCTTGATTAAATTCCTTAATCACGAGCATCCCCACAAAGATGATAAACCTTCAAAGACTTTTCCACTCTCTTCACACCATAAATTGTATATATCATTCTACTATTTCAACAAACTAAAAAAATATCTAAAAACAACAAACAATAAAATACAAAGTAGAGTCAAGAAGAAGCCATGTTCTTCAAGCTCCTCACCATCTTCTTCTTCAGCCTCCTCTTTCAATCCTCGTCTAAAACACTCAACTTCACTTACGATGGCTTTCCTCAACGGAGCTACATATCCATTCAAGGGATCGCTGCTGTCACACCCAACGGTCTGTTGAGGCTAACCAATACGACCGTTCAGCAAACAGGTCACGCCTTCTATAACAAATCCATCCGGTTGAAGAATTCGCCAAACGGCACGGTTTCATCCTTCTCCACAACCTTCGTCTTCGCAATTCACCCTCGTATCCCAGGATTAAGCGGCCATGGCATTGCTTTCGTCATCGCTCCTAACACACGTCTCCCTTACGCAACGCCAAGCCAATACATGGGTCTCTTCAACATCACAAGCAACGGTAATAAAACAAATCATGTGTTCGCTATCGAATTGGATACTATACGGAGTACAGAGTTCAATGATATCAACGATAACCATGTCGGAATTGATATCAATAGTTTGACGTCGGTGAAAAGTTCACCAGCTGGATGGTGGGACAAGAACGGCCAGTTCAATAACCTTACTTTGATTGGTAGTAAACCGATGCAGGTTTGGATCGATTACAATGGTCGTACACATAAAATCAATGTGATGATGGGTCCACTGAACGAGGAGAAACCTAAAAAACCGCTTGTTTCCGTTGTCAGAGATCTTTCTTTTGTTATTCTCCAAGATATGTTCGTGGGTTTCTCCTCCGCCACTGGTACTGTTCCGGCGGAACACTACGTTCTTGGGTGGAGCTTCGGGGTCAACCGCGAGGCTCCACCATTGGATTTATCAAAACTCCCGAAGCTTCCTCTGCTCCATCCCACGAGAATCTCATATTTTTGCAGGTTCGGGATACCGTCCATTTCCATCATTTTGATTTTCTCGTCTATCTTCCTTGTCTGGTTTATCGCAAGGAGGAGAAGAATGTTCCAAGAGGAGCTCGACGACTGGGAAACAGAGTTGGGGAACAACAGATTAAGGTTCAAAGATTTGTACTATGCGACCAAAGGTTTCAAGGAGAAAGATCTTCTTGGATCTGGCGGGTTTGGAAGAGTTTACAAAGGTGTGATGCTTGAGACAAATTTGGAGATTGCTGTGAAAAAAGTTTCGCATGATTCTCGACAAGGGCTTAAAGAATTCGTGTCGGAGATTGTGAGTATTGGTCGGATGAGTCACCCGAATTTAGTTCCTCTCTTGGGTTATTGTCGCCGGAGAGGCGAACTTCTTCTGGTGTATGAGTACATGCCTAATGGAAGCTTAGACAAGTACTTGTACAACACTCCGGAGGTAACACTTGATTGGAAACAGAGGAGTAAAGTCATTTTAGATGTTGCCTCTGGATTATTCTACCTCCATGAGGATTGGGAACAAGTGGTGATACATAGAGACGTCAAAGCCAGCAATGTCTTGTTAGATGGAGAACTAAACGGGAGACTTGGCGATTTTGGTTTGGCTCGGTCTTACGATCACGGGGCTGATCCTCAAACAACCAACGTCGTAGGGACATTGGGATACTTGGCCCCAGAACACACCCGAACTGGTCGTGCCACTACCGCTACTGATGTTTTTGCGTTTGGGGCGTTCTTACTAGAAGTCGTGTGTGGTAGACGTCCTATCGAGATCCAACATGAGAGTGATGAAGTTTTCTTGCTCGTGGATTGGGTTTTCAGGTTATGGAACAACGGTAACATCTTGGATGCTGTAGATCCGAATATCGGTTCCCAGTATAACGAAAAAGAGGTCGAAATGATTTTAAAGATTGGTCTGTTGTGCTCTCACTCTGACCCACGGGCTAGACCCAGTATGAGACAAGTGCTACATTATCTAAGAGGAGATGCAAAGCTATCAGATTTGTCTCCATTGGATTTGTCCAGGAGTGGGATGATGTTTGGGGTCCAAGACGGATTTAGTGAACTAAGGATGTTGTATGCTTCCTCTGTCTGTAAAAGATTTACTAGTGGATCTTCCATTGCTGATTCTTTACTCTCTGGTGGGAGGTGAACGCTTTTAAATATTAGATCGTTGGAAATGCAAATATCCGTTGTTCAAAAATGGGTGTACAGAACTGGTTGAATCAATAAATCAAAGCTATAAATCTTTGCTTAGCCTCCATAAACTTTTAGAATGCTAAAACTGAAACAGATTAATGACTTAATTCAGTACACGTAACTTCGCATGACTGATGAAGTGACTGTTCTTTGGCAGTGTGGACTTAATATTTCATTGCTTTTATTTGTTTGACACATGATCATAGAAATATCTGTGGCATAATATTTGCATAGTCTTAAAATATATGATCAAAGGAAGTCATATTTGGTTTGCATGTTGCTAACTATGTTTAACTTACTTAAGCATAATTGAGAAAAAGGAAAACAGTACTAACGCTACTGACGCTTTTTTGCCGAAAATCTCACCAGGGCCGCCTTTGAATAGTTCGCGGACCTCGAAGAAAACTCAATCGACAACTTCACCCAGTTGGTGTCTAGTTTCCTCAAACAATACTCGGTTTTCATAGAAACTAGGGTTACCAAGGCAGACCTCTGGAATCTCAAACAAGCGCCTTTCGAACCATTAAAAGCGTACATAAACAAGTTCAGGAAAATCAAAGCCAAGATCTCACACCCAAACAAAGTCGTGGCCCTGGCGGGTTAAAGAACGGCGTCTGGTTCTCATCCAAATTCAGGAAAGAAATGGCGGTGCAGGCACCAATCTCGCTGGACGATGCCCTACACCCAGCCTCATACTTCGCAACCCATGAAGAGGAGGTCGCAGCTTTAAAAGAACAGTACAGCACAAACAAAAATAACGTCGCCAAAAAAAATAATACTCCTAAAGAACCAGCAACTAAAAGACAACACTCCTATGCGATAAACAATCCGCCGCAAAACAAATCATCGACGTACGACCCCAACAAACACTGCTCCTTCCATGACCGAAAAGGTCATTCGACCGAGGAATGCCGAGCGGCACTTCGCAATCAAAACGAAAATAAAAAGACCAGCGAGGATACCAAAGAAGAAGAGGAAGAGACATCGACTCCAAAATCTAATCGAAAAAATAAAGGTTCTTCGAATAAAAGAAGCAGGGAAACCGTGCCAGAATCGCCTAGCTCTCCACCCCCAGCATCGAAGAAAAGAGTCGACATGATCTCGTGGGGGTCAGAAAACCATACACCTAACAGAATCAAGGGACAGACCAAAGGAAGAGTATGCATCGACATTACGGTAATAGTCTGAACACTGTGAATGGAGTTCTCCTTGTTTCCTCAATGACCATATCTATGTCTAGAACGGAGCTCGTCGCCATATGCACAATGGTGTGTATTCCTTTGAGCTCGACATTGTTTCTTTTGATCCGGGATCCCCAGATCTTCTTTTTGAGGATCCGCATCGATAGGTCTGCAGGGGTCGTAACCACGAGCTTGCCCTATTGGATCATTGAAACCCGTTTGCTGGGCGGTTCTCGCCGCAGAAGGAGTTCGATTATCGGAGGTTAAATTTCCCAGCGTTGGCATTCAGTTTCTAGGCTCCCCGGTTCTTTCCATATATATGTTTTGCGATTGGATCGGAGTACTTCTTTGGGCTTGTAGTCTGGTGTCTATTTCGTCCAACCCGCTGTAACTCAGGCTTCGCTGCGGCATGATCTGCTGCGGAGGTCGTTGCGAGTTATCTCTCGTGTAGCGTCCGGATCGAGCTCTCGGGATTTCTGGAGTACCGAAGGCTCCGGCGTTTTGAGGATTTAGTGTTTCTCTTAATGGGTCAGGCGGCGGTTGGTTTCTCTCTCGGGCGTTAGCTCGGTGCTCCACAAATTCCCGTTCAGCTTGATCCAGTCGGTTAGCAATGGCACGATATGCGGCCTTTTGGTTGTAGGCTTCGTCGATTACTGAAGAGACCATTCCTCGAAGCTCGGTAACTTCTTCCCGAGTCTGTGCTGGCGGGGTCGGAGATATCGGCCTAGACGATTGAGGTCTGATTAGGTCGTCAGTGGCCTGTCTTTCTCCGGGGTGATTCCAGACTCGAGCTCCGGTTCTATCGGGGATTGAGGTCCTTTCCGGAACCGAAGTGCGATCTGGTGGTGAAGATCGATCGTGGACTGATGATCGCTCCTGGTTCGAGGTTCCGATTGGAGGGATTTGTTGTGTATGGGTCGTTCCGGTTGTCCCGTCGTTGCCCGTTGGTCCAACGGGTCAGGTTTCGGTTCTCGAGTGGGATATGGCAGGATCGACGTTGTCGACTCCTGATGGCGTGGTTCTGATAGTTTGATTGGGATCCATAGTAGCGCTTAGGAAACTTAGATTGGTTTCTTAGTAAAGTTGTTTTTCGTTTATCTTCCCCACAGTCGGCGCCAAAATGTAGATCCTAAAATCTACACTAAGAATTAGATAGTGATTGGGAGTTTAATCAAGGAAAGATAAATGATGTAGGCAACGATATCTTTAGAACACAACGATGAAATCAGTTTCCGGTAGACAAAAATGGACTTTTATTGATGAATAAGATTGAATACGATGAGTAAAACAAGATCGAACTTTACAACGAGATCGTTAAGAGAAAAGATCTAAAGATGGATGTAAACAAGGTCGAAGTATGGGTGTTGCTCTCTCTAGGGTTTTCAACGTGTATTTTCCTTATTCGTCGATCTCTTTTTATAACGGGCTGCTCCTGTGATGCTCGCAACCGTTCCGCGATCTCCGTAACTGTTCCGCGATCTCTAGATCTTCGAAGTCTCTTTCTGTAGCTCGAGTGTTCACTATGGGCTTTAACTCTTCGCGGCCCATTTACTTGATCGTGGCCCATTAACGTATTGACTAAAATTGGGTCCAACAGATATGTTTTGTAGAAATTTGGGGATTATGAAGCATTTTGAAGCTTACAGATGAGGAAATTCGTAACTGTTTCAAGAAATTGAAGCCAGTGCCAAAATTTAGAAAAAACGTCGACCGACACTGCACCCTTAGTGTGCTCGACACTGATGCACGTAGAAGGGTCCACATGTTTCAAGACCGACTCAAGCCTAGAAGATCCACATATTACCATATTACCCTTGGTCGACTTTATACCTAGTATTTATAATATTTACCATTGTTTTAGGCAAGGGAGAGGAGCCCATCACAAAACACCTTACACCATATTTACTTAGGCTTTTATTAGTAACTTTTTGAAGAGAAGATCAAGAACTCCTTCAGAGATCTTGTATTAGTACTCCAGTTTTTTTACCTTATTCTATTTATTCATTATATATATCCAGATTATTGATATCTTTTGCATGATCATGCATGAGTAGTTCTCTTTGTTAGATTTGGGGTTTACTAGGGTTTCGATGAATTATTGATAACATAGAATTGCTAGGGTGAATTATTAGGATCCTTCAACAAAATTGATCTTATTGCTTGTGTTGTAAAGTAGGTAACTAGAACCCTAAATTTAGGATATAGACAACTATGAAAGTAGGTTTATTACCTAATAATAATTATGATGAGCTAAGTTGATACGCGTATGCGAGAGCTTGTCTAAACATCTAGTGAACTTATCGATTATGACGTTAATGCTTGCCTAAGGAAGTATCGATCGACACTCTATAGTGTTGATTGACACTCTGTAGTATCGATTAACACTCACTTCTTGTTCGCATGCGAGCTCTGAAGCAAAGACTTAATCATCCGATTAGACTCGCAGTGAAAGCTGAATATCTTATTATGCATTCAAGTTCTAGGATGTTTATTACACACCCTTAGCTATACATCATAATTTTGGTTTCCTAAAACCCTAAGTCTGGCTATTTTTTTCATATAAGTTTACAACCAACTGATTACTTGTTTTATGCTATTTACTGATTTTATATTGATTTTCTAAATTAATCTTGATTTCTATAGTTCATTGTGTCTTCACGCTCCCTGTGGATTGAGTCCATAAATACTACAATTGACCTTCTTATTTGAGAGAGCAATCTCCGAGTGGAAGTGCAGTCTATGGAAGGATCCTCTCCGAGTAATCAAATGAAACGTAAATAATAGATCCATATTCGCGTACCCACATAATAGAATGTTGTGGAGTGCCTTCGAACCCAGATTGTTTAAAACCAAATTCTCGCCTACTACTAAGGGCCTGACTGGTGTAACCGCAGCGATTGCGGTTGTGGGAGTTTGCGGATGGGGGTGGTTGCGGTTTTACGCAGTTTTAAGAGATTTGTACGACTGGTATTGCGGTTAGAAATTGGTGCGTTTGACAGGTAAACCGCCAAATACAACAGCGATTAAATAATAAATTAACAATTTTTATATTTTACATAATTATAAAAATATCAAATAACATAATATTATAATAAATATAAAAATTGTATTAATAAAATTATATTTTTAAATTTTAAAAAATTAGAATATATTTTTATTTTAAAATTTTATAATATAAATTAAAATATAATAGATATATTTTTGTATTTCTATTATTTCAATTTAATTTTTTTTTGTGTTTATATTATTTAAAAAAACAAAATTTTATCCTCGTGCAACCTCCCGCAACCGCAGACGTTAGCTGAAACAAGTTCGTGAGTTTAAGAAGTTTAGAGTGGTCTGAAACGGTTTAGAACGGTTTGAGTGATTGTTGCGAAATGCTAACAACCGCAATTAACCGTAAAAGCTGCATTTATGGGTGGTAGCGGAGAAACAAATCATGCTTTAAATACCGTCATTAAATAACTTGTTACCGGATTAATAAGTAAACTTGTTACCGGATTATTACGTAAACGGTTAACCTGAAGCTCAAACAGTCAAACCCAGAATAATTATCACTTCTTCATACTAGTTTTGTGTAGAATGAGCAGACCCTCTCCTTGTCGTTTTCGTTCTTTCTTTTATATCAAGATGAATTTCAACTTGTTTGTTGCATCCGTTTTCCTACTAGCTTTTTGAATGTTAACGTGAGGTGATGAGGTAGGGACGTCATTACTTCGTCAATAACGTTGTTGACCCGCCGGTTATGACCTGCTTGGGTAGAGTAGTTGAATTTTCGCGAGGTGGTGGGCTCCATTATTTTCTTGACATTTCTATAATCTCTGATCTCTGTTTCTTTTGGGGCCTTTTATCATTTTCCCTCTTAGACGTTTTGCGAGCATAATTACCACGAGCAAAATATTCGTAAATTTTGATTTGATTTGTTATTTATTTCTATTAAAAATGAAAAATTTGATCTATAACAATACGAAACAACACAAATACTAATATGAAATATCTATAAAAAACGAAACAATCCACAAATACTAATATTTTTACTAACGGATATTCGAAACGATCCGTTATATGCATATATATATTCAAAAAATTATATATATATATATATATATAAGTTATACAAACATTATATTTTATATAAGTTTTACGGAATTTTTATTTACTAAATTTACTATATTAGTTACTAGGGCCGGTCCGCCCTACGGACGGGATGTGTATATTTGTGTTATGATAATTTGTTTTGTTGGTTTTGGGATTTTAAATATATGGTTGTTTATGTATATGGTACATAGACTTTTTCGGAGTTTTTTTGCTTTTTTTTTAACTAATGACTCTAGGAGAATGGTTCTGTGTTTATGGTGTTTTTTTCTTAAAGAAATGTAGTTTATGTATTGTATTTTGATGTATTTATGTACTTAGATATCTGATGTGTTGGGTTTAATATTGTCACGTTTAGATGTTATGGTTTAGGAGGGTTGTATTATGTTTGTGTGTTGCTATTGAAACACATTTTTTGTATATGAATCATATGATTGAGTTACGTGGAACTTTTTGTTGCTATGAAATTATAGTTGAATAATATATTATAATTTTTAATAATATATTGTTTGATGGTAAATACTAAATTTTTTTAAATGATATGTATCTGTAAAGAAAGTTTTTTATTTTAGAATATAATAAAATGTGAAACTATATATGTATATATATTATTGTTCTATGTTTAAATTAACACTCAATTTACTCTTTATATTATTGGATCGGAAGTTATTATAATATAACTAGAGATTTTTTTCCGCGCTTCGCGCGGATTGTGTCTTATAAATTTATTTTATTTATAATATTATTTGTCAGTTTTTTTCTTTTATATTAATTTCTTGTTTTTTCAATGTTAGTTTTTCTTAATTTAAATTTATAATTTTTCATTTTTCTTGTCGTAAATGGAGAATTATATTTTTTATTGATGGTTTTTTGTATGTGACAGTGACATAAACTTTTTCAAAATTTAAAATAATGTTATATATAGTACGATTAACACATTAAAGAAGAAAAACATATTCAAACACATTTTACACAGGTTTTATATGCATAATTTTAAATATTATATATGTATATATTATAAGTTTGAAACATGTAAATGCTTTCTAAAACTAAATACTTGTTCTGAGTTTACATAAATTATCGAAAGTTTTATCTCTTTTTAAATTCAAATCACAGAAAAAATATCAAAAAGTCAATATATATGGGTTTTTTGGGCTTTTAAATCAACACTGAAAAATTACATGAATCAGATAACAACAGTTTTATAAACAACTGGATAAAATTTGACCGAGCCAAAGATTTTCACACAATATGTTCTTTCTTCTTCAAATTGCGAAGAACCTATAGGCATAAGGAAAAAATCATAATTTTTGTTTTTACTTATATAACATTTTTTCTCCTTTACACACGGAGTTTATTACACTGCTATAAGCAATGGAGAACTCTATTCATATAAGATTCACATCTATGCATTTTGGCAAAGAAGAATTTTAGTCATCTTTAGTTTCGGAATGGACCAACTTCAGTCATATACACTATATTTTCTCTATGATTCAAAACTTACAATTTTAATATATGTGCAGATTTCCATGTGAAAAAGCACGCACGCCATCTATCATTCAACCTATTACTTTTTTCAAAGTAAACACTATAATCCTCGTTTGGTTAGCTCCACAAACTAATCTCTTTGGATCAGTTTACCAAAAAATATGGATACTAATGTCAGAAAAAAATATAAACACTATCAACAATAAATATTGGCACAAGACTATTTGGTTCAAGGAACATATTCCACATAATGCGTTTATATCATGGCTGGCTTTGCGGAGAAGACTGCCAACCAAGGATCGCTTGAGGCGTTAGGGGTTAAATGTCTCCGGAACGTGCGTCCTTTGTAATCTGGAAATAGAGACTCACCATCATCTCTTCTTTGAGTGCTCTTTCTCTCGCTTGATATGGGAGCCTTTTGCTGCTGAAGTTTGGATTTCTCATCCGGCTGATCTACACTATGTTGCAGCCTAGATCAATCAACCTCGCGTCAACGCAGATGCACATGCTACTCCAGTCATCAAGCTCTACTTTCAGTCAGCCATCTACCTGTTGTGGAAAGAGCGTAATGCTCGTGTGTTCACAGCTGTATCCTCACCTTCATCAGTCATTCTTGCCTCTCTCGACCGTATGATGCGTAACCGTCTCCTCTCTTACCCGGCAAGTTCTTCTTTCTCCTCTTCTCTACTTCTTTTTATATTTCTTGTATAAGATCTTCTTAAGGCTTTTTTTTACCTTGAGTTGTTGTTGGTTGTTTTTGTTTCCTTGCTGTAATAAGTTGTTTAAAAACAACAGTGTAACCTTTCAGAAAATGATAATCTTAATATCTTACCAAAAAAAAACAACAAATATTAACTTATTTATGTGAATATATATTTTATTTTAAATCATTATAGTGGACGAAAAAACACCATAATTTGTACAACAAATTTTCTTAGATTCACCTCATCATACTCACCATTTTACCATTTTAATTACATAAGTTTACATGTGCTTCTTCACCCTTCCCGATTATTTTCTCTTTACTTATAACTACAATATAAAGTTATAAACTATATATATTATAAATTAATAATTTATTTACCCTTGAAGTCTAACGATTAAAAATAGAACATAATTCAATATAGATATATAATTCTATTAATAAATTAGCAGTTACAAATTTGAAATTTCTAGAAATATCAAAAGTTGTATGTTAGTTAATTATTTTCTAAATGACATTTATTTTTAATTCTTTTTGGATGAGAATATTTTGGCTGAGGTGGATAGTCTCAAAATCCTTGAATTTAGTCCCTTTTATATAGTAGGATTCATGTGGTGCATATAATATTTTTTTAGTATATCACTACTCATAGATTATATATTTAGAAAACTAAATCTTAAAAATTTATTGACTATAGACGTGAACCTTCTTTTAGTTAACATATTTTATATCTATGTTTAAGTGTTAAGTTAGTGGAGTGAAAAATTTATATAATTTTTCTATTATGCAGTTGGCTTTTTATTTTTTGTAACAACAGCCTGCTAAAGATTTTATAATCAAACATCTAAGTCTATTGATAGACTTGAGAAAACAACGTTTGATAAAAAAAAATTGTAATGTGATCAGTGTAATCAAAAGCGATGACCATATCTTAAGAATTTTATTGGTTTTATTATGACAATTTTTTTCAGACGGACACACTACCAACCACAAAAGTTTCATTAACTTATTAGTAAGATAGTGTTTTCAGAATTCCTAATTGAAACAATGTGTTGAACCATGTACCAGGATCCACCGGTCCAAAAATAATTTTTGGTCACTTTTGGATTCAAATTTTTGAGTAAACAGAAAGGCCAAACATGAAGCCAAAATATATTATGAACAATGAACGGACATGAAAATTCTCCAACCGATTACAGTGTAAACAAAACAAGAGGTGCCTATGTCGCAGATGTTCACAAGACAGACCATAATTATGATCGTGTGGACTGATCATGTGTGCAAATCTCAAGAAGTTTCAAATGTTCACATGATTGACCAGGACACTGATCACGCGTGAAATCTTAATGTGACACACGGATGTTCACACGGTTGGCCAAATGACTGATTATCCATGCTGATTATGCGTGCATTTATATTACTTTCTTTTTGACCTAGTTCTCATGGGCCAAACGGTATTGTTTCTTAAACTATACAAAATACTATAAGCACACTAAAACCTTAATTTTAGTTTTCCTAAGTTTGAATATAGGTTTAAAACATCTCATAGTTTGAAATACAATTATGCAGTTATGCATAGTTTGTTGTCTTTGTTTGCTTTGGTTTTGCATTCCATGTGCTTGTAGTTGTCGTTGGTATATATGGATTGGAGTTTTAGAATATTAGGATGGTTTGATTAGTGATTGATTGTATTATGGTTAGATCCTTAGAGAATCTTTGATTTGAGATATGAACAAAGCTAATTTTGACTTGATATAAAATATTTTCATGTCTGAAAGTTATATGATAATGTTTGAAACAATCCCAAATTAGTTTCTCTTCTGTAACAATTTGATGTGAATTCTCATTGGTTGTCTAATTAACAAATAGATTAGCGTAATTGGATAACTAGTAAAGTGACAAGGGTTATGATTGTTCTTCCATCATTAATTATTTGTCATTAAACATGCGATATATAGCTCACCTTTATCAGTTCCAGAAGCTTTGCAAAACCATCAAGTTTGGACGACAGGTCTTCCCAATGGTAGAAGAAAATAGCTTCATAATGCAAAAAATGGTTTCTCACCATATTTTCTTTAAGAAAAGGATCACCAAGCAAAGAGACGACATCACTAGTTTCTAAAAATGTTTCTACCTAATCAGTAATCACTATCTGGTTTTCTAGCCTCCTAAAGTGTTATTTCTGCAGCTTCTAACATGGGGATTATTACTCTTTATGGAACTCATCGTTTCGCTGTACTAGTTTATAAACGATAAGGGACGAAATTCAATTATTTGATACAGAAAATGAGTGAAACTGAGGTGGAAAGGTTAAATATTAAAAGATAGGTGGGCTACGGTCACTTAAAAAGATTGGTTAACGCCGTTAAAATCATTTAGAAAAGAGTAATTTAACTTCTTGAGAATTCATTTTGAGAAACTCAAAATTTAAACATCAGATAATGCATCACAAATAAAACTAAATTTAGTGTTATTGCTCATTCCTAAAATTTCAAGGATTTTACACTTGTGTAAAAGAAACAACCACTTCCAAAATACTGTAAATAAAAGATGTATCAGACAGCCTTGAGCACACACCAACACTTTCATAACTAGCGTAGAATTAACAGCTTACATACAAAAGGGTAAACTTCTAACACTAGTCATCTCCCAAAATCCTAACAGATCACACACCTCACATCTTTGGGTTTTCTCCAGAACTTTTAACTCTTGTAATGTAAACCTGACAGAACAACAATATCAAAACATCAGTTTTTAGAATTTCTTGCCTATGGGTAAAAGACCTAAGGCGTTTTACAAACCTTGAAGACGGTAGGACGAACTAACTCGAAGACAAGTGCATCACCATATACTAGGTTGTGAGAAACCGCAAAACCCAACCATCCCCCACTAAGTCCAGTCCTTTTCGCTAAGTACACGGTCTCAAACTCCTCGCCTTCTTCATCAATCAGTGTTATGACACCATCTTGTTTCTGCAGTTCAGATCTGCAGAAATGAACTGGAAGACCCTGTTTTGTAACCAAAAAAATGATTTTTTTTTGGGGGGGTTAGATTATGACATTCAAATGTACATAATAAACCAAAAGAATGCATATAAAAAGATTTGGTGTGTATCAGAGGCTGTTTTACCAGCCAGAATCCACCAGAAACATGTGACTGAAGCATGGATTTTACAAAACTTGGGAAGCGGTTCCGCAAATCAGCCTGCAACTTCTCAGCTTTTGAAAAGGCCTCTTCTCTTTTTTCTTCAGAAACATAAACTCGATTTGACAAATCTCTCCCCTTGGACACCCTAAAAGGAATCAAAGTTATTGCTTATATCTTACAGTTTTACGACAAGAAGAAAGTGAGTTCGGTAATTTCACCTTCTGGGTAGATGGACTCGTTGAACAACAACCTTTTGATTGGAGAACAAAACAAAAATCAAAAACCCTAAATTAATAAGACAAACTAAAACCCTTTTTAAAAAAAAAACAATCAAGATACTTGCTTCTTTGTAAACAGGAGAAGAAGAAGAAGCATTTGAGATACGGCTAGATCGACGAACAACCACGAGCTGTTTCTCTCTTGCCAGATTTGATTTCTTCATCTACCAGATTTGTATACAAACACCCAAATATTCAATCAATCAATCAATCATTTGCAAAGATGTATTAAAAAAAAGGGGAAAAGACAAGGATCAAAACCGGAGAAGTTTTGACAGAAGTTAAACGGAGAGTTCGGCAGAGATTTGGCAGATTCAGAGCTTCCATTCGTTTTTTGTTCTCTTCCACTCTTCTAAGTCGAAACTCTTCGTAAGGAGACTGTTTGGCGACAACCATTTTTCCGTCAGAAGACAAACTTATATTTTTGTTTCGTTTTGGATTGTGTAATCTGTAATGAAGGAAACAATGAAACTAGCCGACCGTTAGCAGATTATGATTTGAATCGTGGCACGGAGCTCCATGAAACTTTAAAAGCCCAACCGAACTCAAGTCTCTGGTCCATATTCAAGTATTAGTGCGCTAAAATATAAAATAAACAGTTTAGAATCTTTTTTTGGGCCCGTAAAGTGAATCTCGCTTACTTGAATTGATACGTGATTAAGAGATTGAGATGGACTTTACCGGTTGTAATCGCTTCCAATCGCGCGGGTTGAACCGGTAAACCCGGTGATCCAGAAAAAATCCGGTTTGGATTTTGTTAAAAACTCAATATTTAAAAACCTGCAAAAACCCAGTAAAATCTAAAATCCGATGCCAGTTGAACCAATAAATAACTTTTACTTCTTTTTTTTAGTTTTTAATATATATATTTTTTATATCTTTTAGTCTTTAATTATAGTTTTAGATTACGTTTTATGTTCTAAGTTTCCAATTAAGAAGTTAGGTACTCACAAAAAAAAATTAGGTTTTCCCTTTTCAATTTTATAATTTTAATAGTTTTTGATGAAGATTTCACTATGGCACCTGAAAAAAAATGAAATGAACGATGGTAGACAGAACCAAAATTAGTTGATGTGATTTGCTATTAGTTTATTTTTGTTCTTGACAATTTATTACAATGATCTTTTACTTTTGGTTTATTTTGGATTTGAAGTTTAATTTATTATTCACATTAGACATTTAAATATTTATAAATTTATGTCTTGATTTTTTTAGATGTATGTCAAGTGAAAAAAAATATAAAAACTAAAGTTAAGTATTTTCTAAATGTTTTTAAACATAAAATATATACATATCCAAACTATTATTTTATGTTTTAAAAAACATTTAGAAAATATCAAACTTTAATTTTTATATTTTTATTTACATTGCTAATATATTATTATATAATAAAATTAATTTATTTATTAATCCGCGGTTCATTCGCGGTCGACCCAATAACCCAGCGACCTAGTAAATCGTTTGGTTCAGTGTCTGGGTCGGGTTTAAAAACATTGCTTCCAAAATATTACGAGATTCTCCGCTCCTAGTAATTTTTAACCGGACGGTTATTCTTCCTACTAAATTGATGATTCAAGGTTGGTTTGGTGGTTTATATCAATCAGTCAACATTTGGTTCGATAATAGTGCTTAAAAACTCCATGAGTTTTATGGAAGCACTGTGGCCTAGTAATCAAGGTTTAAAGACTTCTACACTTAGGTGTGGGGTAAGAATCCTAGGCAACACAATTTCTACAAGAAGAGGTCTAGGTTTAGGAGAATTATGCAGAAAATTAGAAAAAATGCATGGCGCAAAAAGTACCGTCAGAAATGAATCTCATAGGACTCTATCCAAGGTGATGCAGTCTGGCGTGAATCCTCATAAGATAGGTGAAATTGTTGGCTGTAATATCGTAATAGCATAATTAACCAGACGAAAGAAAACCCAATCAGTTCCGTAATTTTGCAACTATATGCAACCTACCATAATCAATGAAACAATATATAATGTGTTTAATCGTAGATATTTTGGGCAGACTTTGATTGAGCAGTTGGCTATATGTATTTTGGATCTTACGTTCAATGAATGACAGATATAAAATTCTAGAGTATGTTTGTTTTTATGGTATCAGAGTTAAATTTTAAAATATGTAACAATCCGCGCTCTGCACAGAGTAAAACTTAAATTTATACAATTACAATAGTTGATCTTTAAACATCATCAGAATGAATCAAATCAAAGCAATTCTCATAGATAGTAATTGATCTTTGAAACACAATCTTACAATACTTTCCCAAAATACAAGCTTCACACTCATTGTTTTTAAATATGATACGTGGTAACATTAAGCATAAGGCTCTAAAATGTGGATGTCCTAGCCTAGAATGCCACAATGCACCCTTATTCAACATAGAACTAAACAAGCAACTAGAAATAGAAACAGGGGAAATGTCTTCAAGCATATAAAGATCTCCTTTGGTTACTCCTTGCCCAATCAACTTACTGCTCTCAATATCCTGAAATTTTACATCATTAGAACTAAAGATAACATTGCATTGAAGATCAGTAGTACATCTCTTAACAGATAATAAGTTTGAAGTAAACTCAGGCATGTAAAAAGCTTTAGATTCCTTATCAAACCGGTTAAAGTTTTCTATTCTTCTAATAGGAATTCTATCACCATTTGCAATCATTACATGTCCATGAGCAGGTTTTATGTTATTGATGAGACTATTATCACTAACCATGTGATTAGATGCACCAGAGTCAACAATCAATGGTTTTATCTTATTTTGAGCAATATAGGTTCTAAGAGATTCATTTCTAAGTTTTAACTCATCAATGATATTTAATAACCTATCATCATTTCTAGGCATCATATGAGTAGTGTATGAATAACCAAGAGCGTTTCGAATGTACCATAATCCTTAAGACCTTTGATGAGCTCATCAATGTCGGATTCCCTGATCACCTCATGTTCCAAGCTCTTTCCAGCCGTGTAATGAGAGGCCATTTCTCTTCCTGCACTTTCACCCGCTTGTACACTTGAACCAGCTCCTGATGGACCAGCTTTAATTGCTTCAGCAGACAGGTTAGCTCTTGCCTCTCGATCCTTTTTTAATTTGGCTGGCTTGAGATGAGGGTGTAGTATCCAACACTAGCTCCTCTTGTGTCATGGCTTCTTGCAATGATCATAATTGCCTCCAAACCTTATATCCTCGCCATACTTCCTCGTATCAGATTTGTAGGCAGCCTTGTTAGTTTGCACAACTTCCTCGGCCTTGTTAGCCATTGATAAGTCTCCTTTGCCATAAAAGACACCAAGCGACCGTTCCTCCTTCTGAATCTGAGCACACAATTCCTCATGAATGGAAGGTTTGATGACCTTAGAATGTGCTTGATCACATCACTGAAGGCCGGATTTAGAGTCAACAACAGCCCAAACACCTGATCTTGCTCACGCCTCTCCATGAGTATCTCTTGATCAGTTGTATTAGGCCTTAAAATTTCAAGCTCGGTCCATAAAGACCTATACTTTCCCAAGTGTTTGGTAAACTCCTCCTCTTCTTGCATCAGTGTGTTGATGGCTCTCAACTCAAACACACGGCTCAGATTGGTGATGTTTACAAATGTCTTCTAGAGTGTCTCCCACATGTGTTTAGGAGTCTCGCAATAGCTTTAAGCTTCTAGGAGATTGGCTTCAAGGGATCCTTTTAGCACGGATAGAACCATTAGATCTTCTTGAACCCATTTATTTTCTTCAACGACCGCAAGCTCTCTTCCACCTTCACCTTCAATAGCCACTGGTTTTGGAGTTTCATTGGTAATGTGGCTCCACAACCCTAGCCTCCCAATGGCTGTCTTCACAAGCCTAAACCACAAAAGGTTTCCCCCACCTTTGAGGGCAATCGGAACCAAGACAATCTTTTTTCCTTCCATCTTGTCTTGCTTGAACTTCACTTAGAACACAAAAAAACACAAACTTGAACGAAGCTGAAGAACACTAGATCTCAATACCAAAGCCAACCTTGCTCTGATACCATATGATTTTAGAGAAAGAGAATAGGTATTGACAGACTAATAGAGATTAAGTGAGATTAAGAGAGATTTATGTATAAGTGTTTGAGAGAACCATGATAAACTAAAGAGGGATTCAGAAAACTCGTGTATGTTTCATTAAGAGAGAGGTTACAACTTAAATAGAGAGTTTACAAGAAAAATAATCAAAGTAGAGAAAATATAAGCATGTGAAGTCAAAGAGGAGAGGAGCACCCAATTCAAACTGGCCAATAAGAGTCCTCAAATTCTTTAGCATCTAAGAATCTTGGACTAAGATGCTTTTCCTTTCCAGCCCTTGACAGCCTGTCTAGAAGCGCCTCCCTTATCCTCTCCAACAGTCAGAACCAAAGCTGATGCCCAAGGTAACTTCTCATGCCTTAACTACTTACCACGGTGACAAATTTTCACTTTTGGTAGATGTTTGGTCGATCCAGACTGTACGGCCGGTATGGCCTAGACGGCCTGTATGGTTTGGTCGACCCAAACTCACCATCCTTCAATTCTCTTCTACTCTTCATTTCCTCATCTTTATCAAGCTCCAATCTCCTCATAACTCAACAGAGATGAAGGTGAGTCAATTAATCATTTCATGTGCCCGGCAGCTAGGAGGGTGTGGACGCAATCAAACTTCCCTTTCCCTCGGAGAGGTTTTGAAACATGTTGATTCTGAAAAAAATTAATTATCTCCTGAGTCCTCCAAAAGAGTTAAAGATCCCTGACGAGATAGGCCGGTTATTTCCATGGATATTGTGGATGTTATGGAAGAACAGAAATATGTTTCTCACTTAAGGAAAAGAGTTTGCAGCTGAAGATACTGTTTTGAAAGTGGTAGAAGATTCAAAAGAATGGTTTGATGCCCAGAAGCTAGCTCTTTCAGAAGATGAAGCTCTGCATTAAAACGTTGGGACTGCTGTTGGATGGGAAATCCCATGTGAGGGGGTTGTCAAGTTCAATGTGGCGATCTCGTGGTCAAGAAAAAAAAGAAGCTACTGGGAGCATCTTGGATTGTACGTAATGACCAAGGTGACTTCTTATTGCATGGCAGAAGAGCTTTTGGAAACATAAACTCAATTATGGATGCAAAATTCTTGGGGATGATGTGGGCTGTAGAATCCATGGTTAGTCACCATGTCCATAAGATTATCCTTAAAACAGAGGCGCTGTCATTTTAAAAAATTCAAAATATAATATATAATAAAAAATCTAATTTTTTATTATATGATTAATGTGATTGTTTAATTTTTTAATAATATAAAATTAAACAAAAATGAAGAAGGATGCAAAAATTATTATCAAATCTTTATTATTCAAGTCATTAGTTGTCATATATATGTTAATCATATTAGGTAATTTCGTAGCTTTTATTTAATGAAAAATACATGCTTCTTATATTTTGGGTTCATATAATGTTTCCTAGTAATTAAATTTAGACCAACATTTTTTTAACTGATTCTTAAGCTGCCACGTAAGCTAAATTGATATCATAATTGAGTGACACCTAAGCATGGTCTCTTATTAATTAGTACAAAACTAAGGTTACAACTTTTTAAAGGATCCACAATTAATATATAGGGGATTTCTAATAATTTTAACCAGAATAAATTAGATTAAAATAATGTATTAATTGTTAGTTTCATTACATTTTTAACATTGTAGTATCAAAGTGTATTACTGAAAACTATACATGCTTAATTGTGCTTTAGAAATTTCATATTAAACATTAGGATTAATAACTTTAATAAATAAATATGTATATTTTATTAAATATATCAAAACTTATATGGGATTTATTTAAGTAAAATTTTTTTGAAAATATATTAAACACATTGGCCTATCTAAAATCAATTGATAGCTTTTTAAGATCATTTTCGTTTATGGAATAGGCCCATTAAATCAACACATTTATATTTGTTCATAAACAAAATTAGGCCCTTAACTATAACATTTTTTTTTCCGGGAACAATTTCGAATAAAAATAGTTGATGAGAAGTAATTTATAAACATATATTTAGGTTTTCTTTATAACATCATAATTTTATTGATATCAAATCAATATAACATATTACATGAAACATAAATTACACTAAACATGTTGTTAGACATTATTGACATGATGCTTCATACCGCATTCGTAAGACAAGTTGATTTGCTAGGGTTCTAGGTTTTCGACAAGTCAATGTTCAAAGCACCAAAAGAAAAATCAAACTGCCATTTTTCAGCGACATCAAACTTCATCAATTGAATCGCGAATAAGAAAAGTACTTTGAATATTCAACTAATTTGATAGATGGATTAAGTCTAACAAAAGGGTGAAATCACCTATTATATTCCATGATTCCAATATATATCGAGACATAATAAGACAAACTCTGTTTTGATGAAGATTAGAAACAACCTTTACCTATCTGAAGGCTTTATTACAAACTGTATAGACTATAAAATTGAGTAAAAGAACAGAGCTAGAGGTATAACATCTGGTAGAATTACAATTACATATGATAGTTAGATATTTAGATGATGAATGTATATAGCCTCAAAAGAACATAGATATCTGATATTGTTAATTGTAATAATCGTTTTTGTGTGTATCTCAGTAATATTATGGTTTTAATGTGTATCTTGATGTATCCAGCAAAGCTAATGATGCTCTGAATTAGTAGAAGTTGTGAATACCAGAGAAGAAATATCCACTTTAAGAATTAGATTCAACAAACATTCATAGCTAAGTCTTGCATTGTTATTTATTTTTTTGTTCTGATCTATATATATATATATATATATATATGAATGTAACTAATTGGTCATGTATTCTCTTTCAGAGAATGTTCGGTCACATTTGGATGTATCGAAGAAACAGAGACGCAGGTTAATTCACTAAAAAATATATTTAACTTAAAGGTTAGTTATCCTTTGTTGCACAATGTTTAAGGAATGGTTTGCAAATCTATAAATGTATTTTCAGTGCTTGATTCTCGGTTGCTGTATCTGTTTAGTTATTCTTGTTTCTGTATTTGTGTGTCAGTTTAGTTGTTGATTCTCTATTTTTATATCTACTTCTTGATTTTCTGTTTTTCCTTTGGCTATGTTTTATGTTTGTAGTTCTTCTTGATTCTCTGGTTATTCTTCTTGCTCTGTTTCTGTTTGTTAGTTCTTCTTTATCATCCAAAACACAAAATTGATTTCACTGACTATAAATAATTTATGGTTGGAACTCCCAAAACCCAAAATGGTTTTACAGTTTATGTTTTGGTTACATGTCTGTTCGTTTTCTGATACTAATTATAACTGGACTTTAAAACCCTTTTGGAAAATATTTTACAGTTTATGTGTAGTACTGTAAAATATTTTATTTTACTTGAATGTTATAATTAGTATCAGAAAACGAGCAGACATGTAACCAACATGTTCTGGTTACCGTGGAGAGGAAGACGTAGGAATCTTATTTTACTACCATAGGACAACTGATATTTGTAAAGAATAATAAGAACATGAAATAAAAATTTCAATACCGAAATATAAAAAATAAAGAAGAATTGCAGAGTCGAGATAGTTAATCTCTTTCCTTAAATCTTTAAACGCCCCGTAGTGTGATAGTTTTATGGCGCTCAGATTCCCAAGATACAAATGCAGCATTGTTTCTGTTTACCATCACCGAAAAACAGAATCTATCGAATCTTTTTTTTTGTGATGTACTCTCAGACTCAAAATAAAAAATATACTAGCATAACTATTCTGAGTAGAGGAATGTGTTGGTGTGTGTGTTTTCTAAATGGCTCACAAGCCTTTATATAGAAAAATAAAGAGAAACACAAGTTTCATTTTTCAACACAAAAATGAAACCTCCATGGTGCACTAATGGACTTTTTAATTCTTGTCATTATTATGTGAATTTATTCCACATTTTGACCAAGAAATTAAAGAATAAAATTATTATTGTTTTGACCAATTCAAACAAAATAATATACTTTAAAATGAATTTCTTTTTTATATTTTATCAATATAAAAGATCAACATATATTTGATTTAAGTTAATGAACATGAAGTCCAACTAACAAATCAAAACCCAAATCCAAGTTCAAATATCCAATGAGTGTATTTGTTACTTTATATAAGTTTCTCAAATCACACACATTAGACCTTCATTTCTCATTCAAATAAAACTTTATTTTTGACATATGAATACACTATTCATAATGTTCAAAAAATAGTTCCAACAATCCCCCACATGAATAGAAATGACTCTAGACACTAGACGATTCCACAGACTTTCTAGACAAGACTCAACTTCCTAGACAAGACTCGACAAGACCTAACTAAGGACTTTTGAGAGTACAAACGAAAAATCCACTGCATAATGAGTTGGTAGCAATTTTTCAGCCTTGAACCAGTCATTGTTAATAGCTATCGGATTTACTCGGCCAGGAGGTGGCCATGATGTCTTGAACCTCCCGGGCTTTGGTGTAAACCTAGACAATAGCTATAACACAGCTTCATTCTCTCACAGAACTAGGTTCTCTATTGTGTTCATTTTGGCCGTGAACAGTCCTGGTTAATCATGAGTGAACTTGGAGAATATAGCATTTCCTTCATTCTCCTAGAAACGACCCCATTTCACACTTACAAGGTGATTTGCCATTAGCTTTGTTTAGAGGAGTATCATGTACTACTCCATTCATATCTCAAAGCTGTGGACACAAATCATTAAAAGCTAATGCTTATCCTATATTCCTTACATGTAGCACTGTTTAATCATCATAGGAACTGGGTATAGACCGAAGTCTTACAGTGCTTTGGGCAGATTTAGTTTGACTTAGTTGTCTCCTTGAACCTACTTCTTGGGATCTCCAGTCAGTTAGATAGAGTTACCGCCAAACCTCATCTTAATTCACAGGCGACCCATTCCTTTAGATGATATTACAATTTGATCTCATGACACACATTTAATTTAAAGGATCCTAGGTTGTCATCACAGTGAACATAATCTCTTGAGATTAGTCGAGATCAATTGTCTAATGATTTTTGTCATCATTTATTCAAGATACCATTATATACAAAACTCAGTGCATGACACTAGTTTTTTTTTTTTTTAATCATATTGTGATAACTATCACTAAGTTCATTTGACCTCTTGCCAACAGCTTTATATGGTAAGCAAAGCTTCCCCCACATTTCTTGAAATAACTCAGAATATGCACATTTGCATTTAACATCTCTTAAGAGTTTAGAAAGTTAATCTACAACTCCTTTAGATTTAAATGAATAAAAAGCAATTTCGAAAAATTATCACAATTTTCTTGAAAAATGTGTTTCATTCTTAGAAATTCACATTTTATATACAACTATTTTCATAGTTCTCTCAAGTTGATTTATAAATCTAACTTGTATGTTTTGGATCTTTTCCAAACACATATTTTGCTTCTTCTTTTTTTTTTAGCAAATATACATATCATTACAAGATATTATTTTTGCCATCAAAACCAATTTTATATGATTATTCTCAACCATATTGACTTTAAAAACTACAATACACATGTCAGTTTTAGTCATGTTAGTCTGAAAATTTTCATTGTTTTTGCATGATCAATCTTTTTACAAATTGCATTTAAGCATTGATGAAATATAAATGTTTGATCAATATCAACAAACATTTTATTTCCTATGGCAAATGATTTATATGTGGTAGACCTCTCCCAAATTTATTTTGGGGCGTCGACTCACTAAATCCATTTCCATCCATACAACTTGATCTCTCAAAGATCAAAATGCTTTTTATAACTATGGTATCACCATACTTGAAACTTGAATTCTTTTTCTTTTCTCATGGTCACACATTTACTTAATAATTAAATTAAGTTATTCCAAGAAAAGAAATCTGAAACAAGAAATCAAAACGCTAAGCATTCCTGATAATTAAAGCAAATTAACACCATCAACCCAGTCAAAGCACACATTTTGACCAATATTAAAAAAACAAAAAAAAAACTGATTAAATAACCATTCAGTCAATCAATTAATTATTATGAAAATTAAGAGTTGGCAAACCCCATTCCAAAACGTTACCAAAGACATTCAGAAAATGGTTTTCATTGTCGCCATTAAAGGTCTTGATGATATGATCGCTTAAGTTTCAAATTCCTTTTTCCGTTTGACGGAAAGACGAAACCTGTTCTTATGAAGCATAAAAGATATCAAATTCATTAGCTCCAAAATATTAATTATTTTAATGAATCTAACAAAAAAAAATCTCAAATAATCAAGTTTCAGAAATCAGAAGAGATAATTTCCCAACACCAAGAATTCTCTAATTCTTGTTTTTCATAACCTGTTCTCAAAAAATAACTTTTAACAAATATCAGTATTGTTAGTGCAGAAGCATAAACAATATTTAAAAATTTAAGAGTGTAGGAACCTTATTTTACTACCATAGGACAACTGATATTTGTAAAGAATAATAAGAACATAAACTAAAAATTTCAATACCGAAATATAAAAAATAAAGACGAATTGCAGAGTCGAGATAGTTAATCTCTTTCCTTAAATCTTTAAACGCCCCGTCGTGTGACGGTTTTATGGCGCTCAGATTCCCAAGATACAACTGCAGCATTGTTTTTGTTTACCATCACCGAAAAACAGAATCTATCGAACCTTCTTTTTTTGTGATGTACTCTCAGACTCAAAATAAAAAATATACTAGCATAACTATTCTGAGTAGAGGAATGTGTTGGTGCGTGTGTTTTCTAAATGGCTCACAAGCCTTTATATAGAAAAATAATGAGAAGCACAAGTTTCATTTTTCAACACAAAAATGAAACATCCATGGTGCACTAATGGAGTTTTTAATTCTTGTCATTATTATGTGAATTTATTCCACATTTTGACCAAGAAATTAAAGAATAAAATTATTATTGTTTTGACCAATTCAAACAAAATAATATACTTTAAAATGAATTTCTTTTTTATATTTTATCAATATAAAAGATCAACATATATTTGATTTAAGTTAATGAACATGAAGTCCAACTAACAAATCAAAACCCAAATCCAAGTTCAAATATCCAATGAGTGTATTTGCTACTTTATATAAGTTTCTCAAATCACACACATTAGACTTTCATTTCTGATTCAAATAAAACTTCATTTTTGACGTATGAATACACTATTCATAATGTTCAAAAAATAGTTCAAACAGAAGAAGGCTCTTGGCACAGGAGTTTCAGGAAGGAGCAGACAAGGTCTCAACATCAAGAGGAACGTGCTCGGATCCCCGTAGCCCCAAGAAGTGAAAGAGTTTCCCGCAGTGAAACTAGGATGGAAGTGGCAGATGAAGGTGAGATTCAGGTGCCGGTGAACCAACAAGTGGAGGACGAAAGAACACAGGACCAGAAACTCCCATCCCCGACTTTTCTTGTTGAGTTAAAGGATGAAGGTGAGATTCAGGTTTTGGCACTCTCACGAGTTACATTGAACCCATACACTTTTCCAACGCAGTCACTTTATGCGAACATGGATTACCTATTTTGGAGGCTTTGTCCAGAATTGGAAGATCACCAATTTGCTTGGATTTTATGGTATATATGGAAAGGAAAAAACAACAAAGTCTTTAGTAACTTGGATATTGATCCCATAGATACTCTTAAACTGGCAGAAACGGAGTCCTTACTTTGGGCCGAGGCGCATAACTCACTTACACGAGAAATCGACCAAACTCGTTCACCAGTAGAGGCGATTATATCGGTTATTCCAGGTCAATGGTGTTTTACGGATGGATCAAGGAAAAAATCAGGACACATTTTCGGGACAAGGGTGGTACAACACACTGGAAGGTTTTGTTGGTTTAATGGGAGCGAGGAATACAAGAGCAAGTAAGTCACCACTTCATTCGGAGATGGAGGCTCTTATATGGGCAATGGAGTGTATGAGGAATCTACGACAATTTAATGTTATTTTACAACGGATTGGTCTCAGTTGGTGAAGATAGTTTAAGAACCAGAAGAATGGCCCGCATTTACATGTTATCTAGAAGATATCAAGATCCTGAAAAGAATTTTTCACAGCTCAGAGCTCATCCATATACCAAGGACGCATAATTCAAGGGCGGACAGTTTAGCATGCAGTGCAAGAAAGCAACCCTCATTTGTTCACCATATGGATGCGGAGTTACCGGTTTGGTTTACAGAGTCTATATGAGTTTGTTTGTTGCTGACAAAAAAAAAATGTAACCAACACATAATCTGTTTCATGTAACAGTTTATGTGTTGGTTACACTTCCTCCGTTTTCCTTTACTTGACGAAAGTTATTCCAATGTCTAGTCTATCCTTCTTTAATTGTGGTAATATGTAATTTACTTTCAATCGTAAATCATTAATTAGTCAAATGCAAGGTTAAATGAAGTCCAAAGTCATTATATTATGCATAGGATTTTGGAAAGCGTCATATATTTTGACACAAAATAAAAGTTCTAAAACGTCATATATAGCAAAACAGAGGGAGTATATATTAAGAAATGAAACATAACTCAAAATAAATTGGAGAAAAAACATTGACTATTTGTTTTGGAGGAAAAATGACATAGAAGACCTGAGTTGGATAAAGATCCATATCCCTGGATTATGTGGTATATTTGGAAAGCAAGGAATGATAAATTTTTCAGAAGAATAGATAGAGACCCCTTGGAAACTGTCTGACATGCTGAATCAGAATGCCATGCTCGGTTCGAAGCAAACAACAAGTAAGGGGAACAAACAGTTAGAATAAACCCCATAGCACATAACAAATTCAGAGAGATGTCTAATAGATGGTTTATGGACACATGACGCATTCTTTAGTGGTTATGGATGGACATGGAAAACCTCAGGAGGAACAACTCAGCTATTGGGAGCAAGAAACCAACGCCGAAGAATCTCACCACTTTATTCAGAGCTTGAGGCTCTTTTATGGGCGATGGAGTGCATGCTTCAACTATTGACATGTCAGGCTTTTGGTACCGATTGTAAGGATCTCGTCTCAATGATTCAAGACCCAGGAGCATGGTCCAACTTCTCCACTGAACTAAATGAGCTGCAGAAGCTGAAGAGCAGATTTCCAGAGTTCTCGATTGTTTTTATTCCTCGAACTGAAAATGTATCGCCTGATTCATTAGCTAAGATAGTGAGATCCTTTTATAGGAATATATATTACATTGGTTGTTCTATTCCGGTTTGGTTCCTTAGAACACCTCAAGTTTGATTAATAGATCAGCCGTTCGATATCAAAAAAAAAATAATAATAAATAAATTGAAGAAAAAACATATGGTTTTGGAAAATAGTCTTTCATGAAAAAAGAACAAAAGCAGAAAAAAAAAAGCAAAAACGAAAGATTGAATCTCTGTAGCTGCTTCAAGACAAAAACAAGAAATTGATGATGTAGCTTTTTCTTAACGAGTAATGGTGTAGTTATGTTGTGAAAGTAGTGGTTATACCTAAATCACTAATCTAACTTTAAAACCCTTTGACGTTTGTTAAGAAAAAAACAGGTAGAAACTCCTCTTGTATCTCTTCTTCTCCATCATGCTAACTAGAATCATTTTCCTCATCGCCGTCTCTACTTCTGTTATCGTCGTCCTTCTACTTGCTTTATTCTCGCCCGTTCCTGATTATGACCCACCAGAATCACTATTCTCCTTCTCTCTCTATGTTCAGCAAACTCAAATCCCGTCCTCCTCCTATATCTCTCGCAGGTCAAGTCAACGCATGGCCGAGACCCACCGCAGAGGAGGCGGAGGAGGAGGAGCATTGATTTTCCGGCGTACTCTCACGGAGGGACCCGATAACAATTCTCGGATAGTGGGGAAAGCTGAGGGATTTATAATCCCGCATGAAGACTTTGCTAATTCGAATTTTAACGTTATATATTTGACGTTGGAGAGTCCTGAGTACACGGGGAGTGTTAGTATTAGAAGCAGAGACATGGCACATAAATTGGAAGAGGTTATGGAGGTTGTAGGAGGGACAGGAGCTTTTGCCTTTGCTCGTGGAATTGCCATGTTCGCTGAAGTTGGTGCTGAGGAAGAAGCTGTAACCACTTACCGTGTTAAACTTCTGCTTAGATTTCCACATACTTCTAAAATCGATCCACAATGATGGACTCTTTTTGTTTTTTTTTTTTTTACTCAAATTGATTTTAGATAAATAAAGAGACAAAGCCCATTAACTTTACAAAGGCCCACGGTCAACCGACACAAAGGTCCAAGGCCCAATCCGAAAACCACAAAAACATACAAAGCAAGATGGGCTTGAGCCCAGTCCAAGCCCATCATCCCGCGGAAACCCTAGACACAGTCGGTCATTTGCTCTTCCACCTCCATGCAAACGGCGTCGCCGGAATCTGAAATGAGTGTCACCGGAGACGAGCGCACGGTCACAACAACAAAGGCGGTCCTCCACCGAGATCTTCCATCAGACATACCGAAATCTCATCAAGACCACCAATTGAAGCTGCACGTGACACCTTCGCCTCGGCCTGACCACCGCCGCATCGCACCTTCGTCTGAGCATCTCTCTCGACTCGCCGGAGCTCGTAAAGTACCGAGCCTCCCCTGGAACCACTGCGCTTTCTTCTCGCCACGGAGAGCTGCCTCGAACAAATCGAGACCTTAACGATCTGAGCTTTAACCGCAATCACGGAAACCAAACACCACGGACCACCCCGATCTACCATCGGTACCAGACCGCAACCGAAGAAAACCGGATCCAAATCAGTCCCCAAACCCGAACCCACGACGGAACTTCAACACCGAGAGCCGGCGACGTCAAACTATATAAGCTTTGGCGCCCCGGAAACAATAGCCGGCGAAAAAGGAGCTGAGGAAGCCTCCTCCTCTCGGAAACAAGGGCCGGCGTCGACGAAGCTAAATGAGCCTCCGTCTCCCGGAAATTTCAACCCGTCGCCTTTTCTAGAGAGCGTTTTTTTTTTTTTTTTTTTTTTTTAACCTCTTTACAAAGACACTACTTCACATAGCTCCTCCTCACATCTCACCGCCTCGTAAGGGCCAAGATCCATGTGAAAGGAGGTGTCTTACAAGCTCACGCGCCGTCGCCAAATCGGAAACACCAGGGATCTAAAAAGGGAAAAACAGATCCGGTTTCTCCGCTACACTAAAAGCCGAGACTCTCCACACCACCACCGCCACGTAAGCCTCGCCGTCACTCCAGATCTTGTCGGGATTCGCCACCGTCCTCCTTGAATCTAGGCTTCAGATGAGTTTCCTTAAACCCAGAATACACGAGCATCTCGGCAGACGGACATGACGAAGGTGTAGAGAGCAAAATAAAAGGAGATTAGAGGGAAGGATGGAGGAAGGTTCCTCCGGCGCCGGATTAACCGGGCCGGAGTTAGGTCGCCGTGTTCCTTACTCGTTTTCTCTCTGCGGTTCGCTAATTTTTTGACCAACCTCTCTCTCTCGGACTCTTTTTGTTTTTACTCATTAATAAATTTATATACGCATTAAATACTTATTCTGTAACGGCCAGGATTTTTAGAACCGGTTTGGTTTACTTTTTCTTTTAATTAAACTCACTAAACCGTAGTTTCTTTTTGGGTTAATTAATTATCTCAACCTTTTGTTTTTGTGAACCAAACCGTGCATCACATATATATTAAGTATGCATCTCCTTCCTCAATCTAACCTAGCCGCATCTCTTGTTGCGAAAGAAATCGGAGTTTCTAAACTCACTGCTTGCTCTCCTTTCATACCTTCTTCTTTCTCTCCCATCAAGTCTGAGAAAGCGAGACGCAGCAACCGCCGTTATCACCGGCCACCTCCAGCTTTGGATCACCGGAGTTGACATACATCACGGGAAATGCATCATCCCCCAGTCACCGGAGACACCGCCTTGTTACCGGAGATTCCGTCGTGGCATTAACCAAGGAGAAGCGAGTGATCTAGGGTAAGCTCTGCCTCTTGCTTGCGCAACAAGCTTCCTCTCTTTAATTATATTGAATGCTTGTCACTTAACCGTGAATCCATTTCATCGTTTAAGCGTCATGTTCCATTATCATTTGTCCCAAACACTTGATTAGTTATATTTTAATCATGTCTTATTGTTTTGTCTTTATCCCTTTCCGATATGGGGTAATATTGGTGAGGAGTTGACATGATGAAACCCTAATTTTATCGGGGATCAAATCATCGTACCTATTTCGATCCATTTCTTGTTCTGATTATGGGTAAGGTGAGTGATATTCTGTTTAATCCCGTGCTAATTTGAAATATGTTTCATCTTTGTAAATCGAGTCTTCATGAAAGTTTTGTTTGTTTATTAGAGCATCTCCAAAAGAAACTCCATAACTCCAAATATAGAGTTTTTTGCTCTCTAAAAAGAAACTTCAAAACTTCAAATTTGAAGTTTTGAAGAGTGAAACTCCAAATATAGAGTTTCACTTTTCAAAACTTCAAATTTAAAGTTTCATCTTTTTATTTGCATTTTGGTCCTTACAATTATAGATCATATTTATAATTCTTAAATATTTTTTTGTTTATTGTTTTAATCCTTAAAACTTTATATCTCATAAATATTTTAATTTTTTTTATAAATTTAAGTTTTACACATGAAATTAAATAAAAAAATTAAAACAAGATTTATAATATTTTAAAACTAGAATTAAACAACAAGAATATTACAAAAAACCATAATAAAAACTTATTAAAAAGACACATGAAGACATAATTATTACTCAAATTTAAATATTATAACAACACTAATAGTCTGGTAAATTTGCTCCAAAACCTCCCAAATCTCCAAAATATTGCCCAAACAAAATTTGTGTAATGAAGATGATTGTTGTTGTTGCTCTTGACACCTTTTTCGTACGATTCTTTCTTGTTCAGATCGAATGTATTCACGAATATTAAGATCATCGATAGAAGCTAAGTTTTTTAGCAATATTTTATTTTCTTCTTTTACTTCTTTAAAAGCTAATTTTTTTTTCTTCATTTTGCAGTCGTAATTCAATCATCTCATGACCTTTTCCCCTGCTTGTTGTAATTTTATTTAAAAGATCAAGGATTTTTTTCGTTTGATGATATCAAACTATCAGCGGGTATATTATGAGG
This sequence comes from Brassica juncea, assembly GCA_018703725.1. NCBI lineage: Eukaryota > Viridiplantae > Streptophyta > Magnoliopsida > Brassicales > Brassicaceae > Brassica > Brassica juncea. Next base: position 11,493,759 of record CM031927.1, read on the forward strand.
ATATCCTATTTCAACAATTTTTGGCTCGTAATCTACAAAAAAATATAAAGAGAATCATTTCTTACTTCGAATTGCACTAGTTGATCATATAACGGAGCATTACGAAAATAATTTTATAGAATAATGTAGTATTTGCTTGCAGTTTAATATTTAATAATGTACTTTTATTTATAATTTTATATTTTAGTGTAAGATTATTTTAATTAATATTTCTGTAATATTTATATATATATGTACTAGTTATTTATAGAAGTTTTATGAATTTACATCAACTATGACAAATATAAGGATTATAGTGTAAAATATAAATAATTTTGAAGTTATATTTGAAGTTTTACTTTTGGAGAAGAACACATTGAAACTTCAAATATAGAGTTCTGGAAACTTCAAAATAGAGTTCCTTTTTGCTTCATTTTGCAGTCGTAATTCAATCATGTCATGACCTTTTTCCCTGCTTGTTGTAATTTCATTTAAAAGATCAAGGATTTTTTTCGTTTGATGATATCAAACTATCAGCGGGTATATTATGAGGATATCCTATTTCAACAATTTTTGGCTCGTAATCTACAAAAAAAAATATAAAGAGAATCATTTCTTACTTCGAATTGCACTAGTTGATCATATAACGGAGCATTACGAAAATAATTTTATAGAATAATGTAGTATTTGCTTGCAGTTTAATATTTAATAATGTACTTTTATTTATAATTTTATATTTTAGTGTAAGATTATTTTAATTAATATTTCTGTAATATTTATATATATATGTACTAGTTATTTATAGAAGTTTTATGAAATTACATCAACTATGACAAATATAAGGATTATAGTGTAAAATATAAGGATTATAGTGTAAAATATAAATAATTTTGAAGTTATATTTGAAGTTTTACTTTTGGAGAAGAACACATTGAAACTTCAAATATAGAATTCTGGAAACTTCAAAATAGAGTTCCTTTTTGGAGATGCTCTTATTATTGAATGTTCAAAATTGATTCAACGATTGCGTGAAATAATTGATATTAAAAAATACTATATATATATATATATATAATATACGAGTCCAAGTGTGTAGATTGCTGGATACATAGATGTATGTACTAGTGATGCCTTTTTGTGGAGATTAAGGGTTTACAGACACTACAAGAAAACTCAAGCTTAACGAGGAAAATTAACGAGGAAAAACAAACCTCGTAAGTTTACGTCAACTTGACGAGGATTTTACGTGAATAACGGTATCATCGTTATTTCCTCGTAAAGTAACGACAAAAACCTTTCGTCGTAAAGTCGATGTAATGTGACGTGTCATTTACGTGGAAATAACTATGATATTATGTTTCACGTACGTTCCTCGTAAAGTGAACGTAAAATTCGCGTGTTATTTACGAGGAAACTATTTACGTGGATTTAGCGAGGAAATTTTGAATCCACCAACTTTGTAAGTGACACGTTTTTTTTTGTACCTAATTAATTTTCGTCGTAAATTCATAGGAAAATTACAACTACCAGATTCGAAATTTCCTCCATGGACTTTATTTGTACAATGTCTCCATCAAAACATAAATACGACTTGCTTTGTTTGATGCTTATGTAAATTCACTTTTTAAAATGTACTCTTATGACTACAAGTTCTTCTAGGCTCATAAACTAGATTTGCCGTACAACCGTGTTGACAAATGTTGGAGGTGGGTTTCACTCCACCCCACACACGATCCAAGAATCCGATCTAGTGTCTGTAATTTCCGACAATAGATAACAGGCCTATGAGGTATGAACCCTGAACTGCAGGACTGGCCAACACCAAACTAGCATGGTTAAATCGAAACATAAAGGAGATCGTAGCAATGAATGCGATCTTAAAAACACTTGATATCCGCTGGAGATCACATGGCCGCTATGAACCTCCCATAAGCACCTACAAAAGGACAACCAAGGAGACAAAGAAGGGGGCACAAGATTTACATATCAAACATATAGTCTAAATACTCTTGTATTTTCTTATTTTCTGATACTCCTCGGGTCATTACAGTTGTATCAGCTCGTAATATTAATAATAAATACATTTTAACACAAATTCATCAGTAGACATTGTATCCATAAATTATTTATCTGGCACGTTAACATAAACCTTAACCACAATTTCGAAGTGGATTTTGAGACCTATAAGAGAATAAGAAGCAATGTTGAGATAAAAACAAAAAGGGAAAATATTTTTTTAAAGATACTAAACTTGCGTTTGGAACGTGTTAACTTTTCAGATACAAACTAAAACATTGTTATCAAGGGGCCAACTTACCAATAAAACATATGCATTTAGAAACGTGTGTGTTTGTATGGGATTTGTTTTAATTTGTTTGTGTAAAATTTTCATTTTTACAATTAGAGGATATTATAAGGAGTAATCAAAACTAAAATACAAAATTAAACAACAAGCTCAATAAAATATGAAGCGAAGATGTTGTTTTATGGAAGAGGAAACAAGACATATACAAAGCTTAGTTTATTACTGGGACACTTATAATCACATTTGACATATAGTAGAAAAGGTAGCTTGGCACAAAGGAATCTGGTTCAATCATGCCACGCCAAAGCTTCGGTTCTGTACTTGATTTGCTATATGCAACCGCCTTACTACATTATATTGGATGGCTGCTTGGAATATGGGCATTGATGGGAATTGTGTGCTATAAGTAGTAACTGGAAACGCAAGACTACTTTTTGGCATGTGCTTACAGCTTACTCTTCCTTTCTGTTGAATAAATTGACGAGTGTACATATGGAAATTGTTATTCTGACGAGATGATCAACATTGTGCTTTTCATCTCGCAACCAAAGCTTTCTCGAACCACGAGCTTCCTTGTTCAATATATGTTTTAATCAAGAATATATATGATATGGCGAGAACGTAACAAGCATAGAGTAAGCCCGCAGATGCATGTGGCCCTCTTTAAGACAATCGATGGACTGGTCAAGAATAGGATTATGACTCTTAAGACACATGATCAAAGACTAGATAATTCATTCCAACTCTAGCTTGCATTCCAATAAAAAGTTATTTCCAAATATAAAACACTTAGATTTTTGTGCTAGATCGGTGTCCAACGAGAAACAGACTGATTAGATGGGGCCTCCAAACAGATGAAACCTGTCTCTTATGCAATCAAGAGCCAGAATCTCGTGATCATCTTTACTTTTGCCATGACTACTCTTTCTCAGTTTGAGGTACAATAGCAAGGAATCTCAATCTCGTTTTGCAATCAAACTCTTAGAACAATACTCTTGAGTCCTTATCCAGTCAGTCAAGTGATAGCCATCTTCGATATCTTGAAATCCTAGCTTGGCAAGCTTCAAGTTACGAGCTTTGGAAAGAACGAAACAATATACTTCACCTGCGAGTCTACTGTTCCTCTCCTGCTATTATTTCCTCTATATCCACTATCATCAAGAACAGAATTTCATCCTTGCGTGAAGACAATGAGTGTGAATACTCTTCTACTCTATGGCAAGCTTCCGCTTCTCAAATTTGGGCTAACCCGCCCAATGATTTGCATTCAGCAGCAGCATGGATTCTCCATCAGTCTCGGCAGTCTAATGCCAATGCCATCTGCCAAATCAAACTCATATTTCAGGCCTCTATCTACCTATTATGGAAAGAGAGGAATGCTCGTATCTTCATAGCGGTCTCTTCTCCACCACGCATCATCCATCACGCCTTGGACTGTCTTCTTCGGGATTGCCTATTCTCTATCAAGGCAGCTCCTCCACCTGCTCAATCACCCCTCCAATTCTACTAGCCTCCTTGAGTAGTTTCGTGACTGTAGTGTTCTATTGATCGTGTGTTGTTGTTAATATTTTTGAGTTGGGTTGTTGTTTCTTTTGTTTGTAATAAGTTGCTTGCAACAACGTTATAAATTTTTAAAATGGTATAAATATTAATATTTTACAAAAAAAAAAGATGGGCTTCTAGACCAACTAATTTCTACCATTTCCTCTTCAACTTCTGCGTGGACCACCAATCCACTTTAGACAGTCAAAACTCAATCAGGTCTACTTGTGGGTCCATATGGAACAACTACGATTCTATACACTAGATGATTCTTATCATGGAGTTTATTTTCGTTTAATTTGGAACGTGTTTGCGCTAGAGTCTTTGTAAAAAAACTCTTGCCACTTTTTTAATATTGTAACACCCGTATTCTCCAAAATAAAATAATAAAAAATAATCTTGAATTCTATTTATTAATCCTCATAAATAGTTTCCAAACGCCATAACTCCAATAATAGAATAAATTCCGACGATATCGATAAAAGCATAAAAACCGCAAGTCTGAAAAAGAAATAAATAAAACGCCCAAAGCACCAATCCGATAGCAATCACTCCTGCTCGCCAGTCTCACCTGAAAGGGGGAATAAAGGAGGGGAGAGTAACAGGGGAGTTACTCCGTGAGGTATGGGATGCTAAACCGCAAACCACTGACTCAGTACATAGCAATACGACCATGTAGGCCTAGCTCTAGCATGAAACAATCACAGTGTCTAATACACCACATGAAACATACAATGCGCTGATAGTACATGCTACTCTATGCACCCCGCATTTCCTCATAAGGATATATGTATATCTCTAGGCGTACAATAGTCCATCTCTTCACTCCCACAATCTACGCGTTGGCCACTGATACAAAAGTCTTTGTACCCCCGCAATCTCACTGCTCGTTGGCGGCTTACACAAAAGTCTTTGTGCATCCCGCAATCCACACAAACAGACTTATATATTGATGCAGAGAAGATATTTAGAATAAATATCTTATTTATTTAGTGTTTTATTTAGAGTTTATTTATTATTATGATAATTATGTCTAATGTTTTAGGGTTTTTATGTTTTCTTATATATATAGTCTTTGAGGCTATGGTTTTGGGGAATTTATGAGTTTATGATTTATTAATAAAAGTTAAGGGATTTCTCTTTTGTTCTTTGTTTTCGGTAGATCATAGGTGATCTCTACGAATTTAAGAAGACATTGATCTTAGGCGTTCTTAGACTAAATAAGATCCTTGTAATTATCCTAGTTTTTCAGATATTCTAAGAATCAACGGATCTCTAGTTTTATCTTATAAAGCTTCCGCTACATCAGGTGGTACCAGAGCTGGTGTTTTGGTTTCTTAATCAAAACTCGATTCTGGAATCATGGAAAATTTATTCGTGCAAAGTGAACAAATTGTTTACATTGAGATTATTGGTGATCCAGTTTATGATATCTACAACGAAGATAACGTAAGCTTCATCAACAATCAATTATCGAGAGATGCGTTTGTGGATCAAAGTCAAATCATGATGGTGATAGAAGACGACCACGAGGTCAGCCACTTCAATCTTATTAAAGAAGAGATGTCCGTGAGAAGCATGGAGATAGTGGAGGTTTTGTCTCCTTATCATAAAGAACACTTTAAGACAAAATTTCAGTTCTTTGTGATGTGTTTTGCTCCGATAGATTTGAAGATTAAATTGATGGTGCAAAAGAATTATATTATTTTGTTTGATGGTTATTATCGATGGAAGGCCAAGGAAAAAGATAAACATGTGTGTCATGGACAGCGTTTTGGATTTGAAGACCACGGTTAAGATTCGAAGACGAATTTTTCTAACCCGGAGAGAATGATGCAGTGAAAATCTTATTTATTTAGTGTTTCATTTAGAGTTTATTTATTATTAAGATAATTATGTCTAATGTTTTAGGGTTTTTATGTTTTCTTATATATATAGTCTTTGAGACTATGGTTTTAGGAAATTTATGAGTTTATGATTTATTAATAAAAGATAAGAGATTTCTCTTTTGTTCCTTGTTTTCGGTAGATCATAGGTGATCTCAACGAATTTAAGAAGACATTGATCTTAGGCATTCTTAGACTAAATAAGATCCTTGTAATTATCCTAGTTTTTCGGATATTCTAAGAATCAACGGATCTCTAGTTCTATCTTATAAAGCTTCCGTTACATCATATATTTATACATATATATATAGCATTTATAACATCACTCAATTCATTCAACTGTTGAATCATCTATTATCATATTTCCAGTTTAACAATCAATAATAATAATAAACAATGAAGACTCTCAAACAAACTCGATTCACGGAGACGGGTCATGTTTTGAAACTAAACTTTCCATAATAATACAAACTAGTACGGGATTAAACAGAGTAGCCCTCACCTTAGACAATATCGAAAATGGGTAAAAAAGGCTCGGAAGCTAATATGCCTTGTCCCACAAGACTCGCCCTAGGTTAAAGAATAGATCACTTGCTGCACAAGTCAAGCATGCAGTTTCAAGGTTACTCACTGCACATCAACGTTGTGGGTTCATGAGCAAATGGATTGTTTTCACCACTACAAATAAAACTCTATATGGATTGATGAGAGTTAAGCAATTAAACAAGAGTAAGACTTCTTAACTTCTTGGGCAAGCAAGGACTAGATCTCTCCTCGGATAAAGACGGGATCTCCAACATCAAGACTTCATTTTCGGTGACGTTCTACTCACGGCTGAACAGCTCCACGTCTGGTGGTGTTGAGCGGTGACTCCGGCGTTGCTTATGTCCTCCATCAATCGGCTCTGGTGCGATGTACCTCCTTTCCTCAAACGAGCACAAGCAAACGAACACAAGCAGATCATGACATGAGGAACAAAATAAGAAGAGAAGGAGAGGTTTGATGAATACTGAGGAATGGACCATAGGAGATATGGGGTGAACGACAACGTTGGTCTCTTCTATAAAGGTAAGAAGGAGATCTTTATTTTCTCTTCATAGATCTTCATAAGACAAGGAGTCCATGCCAATGAAGAACCACTAAGCTCTGAATAGAAGAGACCAAAACACCAAGAGACAAACTCCACACACATATACCAAGGAAAGCAGGAAAAGAAGAAAAACAACATAAGGGAGGACGAGAATTGAAGCCAACCACAAAAAAACAAAGCTCAAGTTTGAGACAAGAAATAATCTTCCAAGCCTACAAAACATACATGAAGGAAAACACTATCCAAACCTGGAGTGGAAAACATGGTGAAATGGAGAGCCACCAGAGAGAGACGCAACCAGCGATGAAAAATGCAACGAGATGAGAGAACAAAGAAAGAAAAAGAGACTACACAAAATCAGCAAATTGTGGAGCCATCCTCGAGCTATGAAGAGAACATAAAAGTCAGATCACCAAAAATCAGATCTTGAAAACCAAGACGAGCAGGGATTATCAACGGCAAGCCAACTACAAGGAAGACAACTAAACTCTGACCCAAACCAATGAGATGTAGTTCCTAACATTAGCCAAATCTAAGGAAGAAGAAGAAAAATATTGACCAGAACAACGTACAACATCATGAGAAACAATCGCACAACTGGGAACTCATAAACCTGATCTACAACAAATATCAGATAATCTAACAAGAGAAGAAGACGAAGAAAAACAAGAGCAACAAAGATGAGTCTTTTTTCGTTGATGGTAAGAAACACCGCATACCAGAAATGTAAATAAATACGTAGATGGTGACGACTCAAGTCAAAATATGCAGAGACGAAAAAAATATCTTAGAAAAATAATGTTCAATGTTGTTAAAAAAATAATGTTTAAATGTTAAAAATATGAAATACAATTTTGACGCTGAAACCGTTAATGTTAGAATCAACAAATGCTTAAATTCAAAGTTATTGAAATTCAATGTGCTTTACATCAGAAGCTCAATTCACCACTAACAAATACTAATATACACATATACACATAAGAACACATAATATATTAACCTATAACCTAATACTACATAACACAATAAAATACTAAGTTATGCTTTTCACAAATAAGTACTGACCACATAATTATATTATCCAAAAACATCATACTTAACCATAATAAAATAATATTTCGCGCAAAGCGCGGAAATCCACCTAGTAAATAACTAAAGAACACACTTATAAAATTAAAAGACTAGCTAGATTTTTATTTGAATTAGAATCAATTAATATCTAAACTAATTGGTTTAGAGAACCGGAAAACCCGGTCGATACAAATATATTGTACCAAATTTTAGCAAAAAAAAAAGAAGAAAAACTCTAGCTTGAATCAGTGAGAACGTAGTCATTTCTCAGTCTCATTTTTATTTGAAACGTTATAAGCTAAAATAGCAACGGTTGTAAATAAGCATATTTTTAAATCAAATTCAATCTTTTATTTAGAAAAATATGATAAGATAACAACTTTTTGATATCTAGTATAATAAAACGTGTAGGTTTGATTTTATTATAATAATACAATTATATAACTTATTTCAATATTTATATATAATAATTACAAAATGTCAACTTTCGCCCAAAAAAACTCCCAAAACAAAATCCAGACCTAACCTACAAACAATTCCAAGATGTCCTCCATTTTTTTTAAAAAAATCTACCCAATTTTCTGAAACAAAAAAAAAAAATCTGCCCAAAAGATCCAACCGAACCATATGATTTATACTTCACACCAAAAATGCTTTTTAAATTATATTCAAAAAAATTGAATGAGCAACAAACGTTACTCAATGAGTGAATGAGCAGATTTAAATACAAAAGTAATCCATTAATAGATAGTGGGATTTTGAAAGATTTCTCTCGAACATTTTTAACATAGATTCGAATCTTTTCATACATGGTAGCAAATTTTGTTAATTCAAGACACTGGTTTATTTTATTTATTTTTGTCACTGCTTTTACAGAAATTGCACCCAATAACACACAAGAAAAAATAGTTTACCAAAAAAAATATATACAAGAAAAATCAAAATTCATAAATTAATCAAAATTCCCTTTTCTCTTTTTTTTCTCTTCCTATATCTCTATATCTTCTCTCTAGAAACTAATTTGAATTTTGTTTTGGTTATTTCACGGATAACAATTTTTTTTATCCACTCACAAATAAAATAACCCCTTGATTTAAGTGGTATCCCTTCAAATGGCAACCATAGCAAACTAACAAAGCATCAGCCTTGTTTCAAAGAAAAATGGTAAATAGAAAAATTGTTGAAAAGACCAGCTCAAGCCTATAAAATTGTAGTATTTGCCTATGGCTGGCTGTATTACGTTTTCTTGACATGTTATCGGTTATTATATTATTGAGGAATTGAGGTGTATAACCTTCAAACAATTAATAATTCACTAACTATCTAAATATCCTAATTCACTGATACACTGCTTTTTTTTTATAAATAATAGCCATATTGCTTTGATGAATAACCGGAGAAACCTACAAACAAAACAAAAATTTAATAATAATAATTAATATGGCAAAGTTACTCGTATCTTTTTGTTAGTCATACTTTTTGATAATCACACATATCTTTAAATGTTATTTTTATTAGTAAATATTAGAAAGATTAATCAATTTTGTTCAGATGTGTAGCGCCTCCCGACGAACTTTATTGTGTTCATGGCGAAAGATTACAGTGAACAGACACAAAAACTCTTTCATTTCATTTTTTTCTTATCTTAAATCATTGATTACTTACAATCATGCTTTTACTTTAATAATATGTTTTTGTTTCTGGTTTTGTTTTCCAGATATAGTGGTGAAGAATAACGATGGCGGATCGATAAAAATGTCACCTTGTCGGAAAAAAAAAGGAGATGATGACGCGCTCTATATGGTGATGAATGAAGAATAATGATTGTGAGCATAATAAATGTGTATCACCATCAACATGTCTAAAAAAAAGAAATGAAGAAGATGAACTCTCTGTCCATACTATATTCGGTGAAAGGAATAGTATAGTATATATATTTTAGTGTACTTATTTATTTAAGGGTACCATACTATTTGAGACATATTTCTATACTATTTCTTAAGGATATAATAATATGTCATGTTTTCAAATTTGATAGTTCTCTTTTCTGTAACTTTGTTTGATTAATTGTATAATATATATAAAAAAAAATTTCGAGTGTTGGACAAATTTGATTATTTGTAAGGTTTGCTTACTATACTACTTAGACTATATGGAATAGAAGATATACCACATGTTAACTAAGTAAATGGCATCCAAGTGTCAAATATTAGAAAACAATTTATAGATTGTATTTGAGTTTATAGGTTCCTACTTAGGGTTTAGATTTACTAAGCAGAGGTTTGGGTATAGTAAACCATTTATATACATTCTATTTGGGTTTATGCTTCCTTGATTAGGGTTTAGTTTTACTAATTAGTGGTGTGTCTTGTATTGTTGTATTTTTCGGGTGCGGAGAGCTTACTGTTTGCATTTCATACTATGGATACATCACTGGACAAATTTGAGGACAAATTTGATTATTTGGAACATTCGTTTACTATGTTTTTTAGACTAAATGAAATAGAATATATGCAACATGCTAACCAAGTAAGTGTTCCTTCATGTATCCAATATTTGAAAACAATTTATAGATTGTATTTCGATTTATAGGGTTCTGCCTAGGGTTTAAATATCATAAGAAGAGGTTTGTGTATAGTAAACCATATTATATACATTCTATTTGGGTTTATGCTTCCTTAATTAGGGTTTAGTTTTACTAATCAGTGGAGTGTCTTGTATTGTTGTATTTTTTCGGGTGGAGAGAGCTTACTGTTTGCATTTCATACTATGGATACATCACTGGATAAATTTGATTATTTGGAATATTCATTTACTATACTATTTAGACTATATGAAATAGAAGATATGCATTATGCTACCCATGTAAGTGTGCCTTCAAGTGTTTAATATTAGAAAACAATTTATAGACTGTATTTGGGTTTATTGGTTTTTGCCTAGAGTTTAGATTTACTAAGCAGAGGTTTGTGTATAGTAAACCATATTATATACATTCTATTTGGGTTTATGCTTCCTTGATTAGGGTTTAGCTTTATTAATCAGTGGTGTGTCTCATATAGTTTCCAGTAGAGGTTTGAGTGAGATACAATAGTACAAGTGTAATCGAGATAGAATAGTATACATGCAATCTGATAAGCATTAACTTCTTCATGCATTCATCTTCTTTTATATATGTTTATTTATATGGTAGAAAAATTAAAGTGACGTAGTTTCTTTTTCTCTCGTAAGTTATGCAAAGATCACATAAATTGTGGGCCACATAAGTTGATGTCAACATCACTCTTTATCATTTGTCACCGGTAAATACACATATATCACACAGGCGATATGGATTTATCTTTTTCCCTTCACCTGCTACTTGTAGGACAAATGATTATTACCGGATGAAAGGAGACACATTGTTTACTTCCCTAGTTATGTCAAAATCATTGACATGCACTTAATTAAACTACCAAACTAGATATCTCTTAAATTCTCCCATTATTTTGTGTGTTTTTTAATTTTTGTACCATGGTATTTTTTTTCTGTTAGCAACTTAACAATTTCATATTAGCAGTGCAAACCAAATTGGTAGTTCCTCATCCTTATGGACAACCAAAGATGATTACTTTCTTGCATTACATGCAAGACTATCCGTCTTTGAATTTTGCGTCCGTGGTATATGAATGATTGTCGAACTATTGAAACTTCTCTTTAGGATCTTTATATCCTCTAAATAATTTGCAAAGATTGACCACTCTTTTGGTTACGAAACTATTTTTATCAATTGTGAACAATCCGTTGCAAAAGTAACAGTAAACTGTCTTAGATTCTGCATACATTCCATTGTCCATATCATAACCTATATTTCTAAGTGCAGAGGTGACTGACTCGCTCTTGTATTTTTTGCTCCCATCAAACTGTCAAAACTTTACATGATGCTATACATACTTTGTACTAAAAATAATTTTTTTATTTTTCAATGAACCATCTGTGAAACATCATATATCTGAGATAGATGGTACTGTTGCTACCGTTTTGTGATCGAGTTTGTTCGATTTCCTCGTGATCCGCCATGGTATTTTATTTTGTGATTGAGTTTATCAACAAATGAGTTATTTTTGTTTCCAAATCTATTTAACTCTATTGGAATACAGACTAAAACATCATAATGACTAATTTTGATATAACATCGTGTATAAATATACATAGATATAAGATTTTTAAATGTTGACAAAAAAAAAGATTTATAAATAAATAAATAAATAATTTAAGTTGGCCGGAAAAAGGAAAGCAAACAACTTTTATAAAGAAAAACGCAGTCAAAGCACGTGGCAATTTGAATATACCAGCTCGGCCGGTGGTCAGAGACTCCAATAGACTATAGAAGTCATCAATCTGCTATTGCTATACCCGAAAAGATAATCTTACGAATAGATCTCGTTTACCTCATTTCTTTATAAATAACATTTATAGTCGCTACTAGTTCAACACAACAACAAACAACCAATCAGTACTCAAACACACAAAAATGGCCTCTGCTTCACCTCATTTCCCTATTTCTCTTCACGCTCGGCTTCACCAAACAACCACCGCTCGATCAACGCCGCTAAAATTCTCCTCGACTCGAGTTTTAACCCGGCCGATCAAAGCCTCAACGTCAGAGACTCCTCCTGATCTAGCCGTGGAGACCCGCACCGGATCCGGATCCAAAGATCTCCCCATCCGAACCATCCCTGGAAGCTACGGTCTACCAATAATAGGTCCACTAAAAGACCGTAACGATTACTTCCACAAGCAAAAACCGGAGGAGTTCTTCAAATCACGAATCCGTAAATACAACTCCACAGTGTTTCGAGTCAATATGCCACCAGGAGGTTTCATAGCCGACAATCCCCAAGTCGTTGCTTTACTCGACGGAAAAAGCTTCCCGGTTTTGTTCGACGTTGATAAGGTCGAGAAGAAAGATCTCTTCACCGGAACTTACATGCCCTCGACGGAGCTAACCGGAGGCTACCGTATCTTATCATACCTGGACCCGTCGGAGCCGAATCACGCCAAGCTCAAATCTTTACTCTTCCATCTACTCAAGTCCTCTCGAAACCGAATCTTCCCGGAGTTTAAAGCTACATACTCAGAGCTTTTCGATTCGATTGAGAAAGAGCTCGCCGCTAACGGAAAAGCAGATTTTGGTGGTCCCGGTGACGCAGCAGCTTTCAATTTCTTGTCTCGAGCTATGTACGGGAAGGATCCAGCGGATACGAAGCTTGGATCGGATGCGCCGAGTCTGATTACGAAATGGGTCTTCTTCAATCTCCATCCTTTGTTGACTCTCGGGCTACCGTCAATCATAGAAGATCCTCTCCTCCATACTTTCCGGTTACCGTCGGCGTTAGTCAAGTCTGATTACCAGAGACTCTACGAGTTCTTCCTAGAATCTTCCGGCGAGATTCTAGTCGAGGCTGAGAAATTGGGTATCTCGCGAGAAGAAGCTGCTCACAACCTTCTCTTCGCCACGTGTTTCAACACGTGGGGAGGGATGAAAATTCTGTTCTCGAATCTGGTTAAACGGGTCGGGCGGGCAGGTACCAAACTCCAGATCCGATTAGCGGAGGAGATAAGATCTGTTATCAAATCCAACGGCGGGGAGCTCACGATGGGAGGGATTGAGCAGATGGAGCTCACGAAATCAGTCGTTTTCGAGTGTCTCCGGTTCGAACCGCCGGTTCCGGCGCAATATGCTCGTGCTAAGAAGGATTTCGTGATCGAGAGCCACGACGCGGCGTTTAGAGTCAAGGCTGGAGAAATGCTTTATGGATATCAACCGCTTGCGACTAGGGATCCGAAGATATTTGAAAGAGCGGAGGAGTTTGTGCCGGAGAGATTTCTCGGAGAGGAAGGAGAGAGGTTGTTGCAGCATGTGGTGTGGTCGAATGGTCCGCAGACGGAGAATCCCACGGTGGGGAATAAACAGTGCGCCGGTAAGGACTTTGTTGTTTTGGTGGCGAGGTTATTTTTGATTGAGATTTTCAGGAGGTATGATTCCTTTGATATTGAGGTTGGCTCCTCGCCGTTGGGAAGCTCCGTTACATTCACGTCTCTGAGGAAGGCTAGCTTTTAGGGAGTCAACGGTAAATTTGTAATGTATGTTCGCACGTGTTACTTATTATTATTATTCATTTTGTTCTGTGGTTCTCTTTTCTTCTAATTATATAAAAAAAATAAAGTGTTTTTCTCTTTTATTGATAAAAAAAAAAGGCCTAATGAAACCAATATACAAAAGTGGGATGGTGATTGCAGAAGTATGCAAAAATAGTAATTATTTGTCAGAACCGAGTAGCCGAGCATGATAAAATGCTGAAATGATCCTTGTAGTCAAATGACAGGCCTACTTTTTTTTTTTTAACACTAAAGGATTCATTCATTACTAAACAGAGGAATACACATGGTGGGATACAAAGCTAACGAGTCAATGATGACTGTTAGAAACATAGCTGGCAGGAAACAACCTTCCTCCAGAAGCATTAGCCGGCAAACATATGAGAATCTCCGAAAACAAAGACAGAGAAATTTACAAACAAGGTTTTAAGAACAGACAAGCAAACTAATCTAGATCAAAACAAATAAATATCCAAGACAGAAGAACCACCGAAGGAGAAAGGAGAGAATAAGCGCACATCATATAATCGAACTTTATTTGGGAAGCACATGCACCTCATTATATTGCTAGTAAGATCACTTCAACTAGCCACGAGGAAGAAACACAGACAGCAAAATGCAAATGAAAACATGATGAAGAAGATGTTAGAGAGAAGTGAGAGCTAAGGATTGGAGAGAGAAGGTCTCGTAAATGACAGGCTTACTAAATGGCATAAACCCGATATAGTTAATAATTTGGATAATCTTTTTGTCGGTAGATTTGCCAGAATATTGTCGAAATGTAAAGCTTGCGAATATATTCAGAGAACGAGAAGTAAAAATCTAAAGCTACTAGAGATCAACTTGCAAATGCAAATGATTACGTTTCGGTTCCTATTTCAGTTTGTCAAACTTGTAAAAATAATAGCTCAGAGTGTCCTATGTCAGCTGTGGGAACTGACATATCTCTGAAACGATCAATACACCCAAAAACTGGCAAACAACACTAAAGGATTCATTCATTACTAAACAGAGGAGTAGACATGGTGGGATACAAAGCTAACGAGTCAATGATGACTGTTAGAAACATAGCTGGCAGAAAACAACCTTCCTCCAGAAGCATTAGCCGGCAAACATATGGAATCTCCGGAAACAAAAGACAGAGAAATTTACAAATAAAGTTTTAAGAACAGACAAGCAAACTAATCTAGATCAAAACAAATAAATATCCAAGACAGAAGAACCACCGAAGGAGAAAGGAGAGAATAAGCGCACATCATATAATCGAACTTTATTTGGGAAGCACATGCACCTTATTATATTGCTAGTAAGATCACTTCAACTAGCCATGAGGAAGAAACGCAGACAGCAACCCCAAGGAGATGAAGGACACACCTTTTAACTATCAATCTCCCACGACTTAATGTAGAAAGAGCCAAAGCCCCAATTCCTTGAACAAGAACCAGAGAACCCTTGCACGAAGCATAATATAACATAAACAACCCAGGCTCAATCCCATCGCAGATGAAGACAAGGAAAAGCACACCCTCCAACCTCGGCTGAACCACCACAAGAGGCAACAACGAACATGCAACCAGATCCGAGAAGAGAAACCGTCGACGCAAATAACACCGATTGAAACTCAAGAGGAAAAAACCACGCCGAATAAGGAGGACCCAAGACGGACAAACCGCCGACTGAACCTCGATCGACAAATCTCAACCTCTAAAAGCAAGATCTGATGATCTAGATCTAGAAAACTGTCTGAGATTCTAAAAACCCGAGCAAAAGACATGCAACCACATAGAAAATAAATCAAATCCCGACCGGCGGTGGCTATGAAAGCCAACTCCGCCGGCCGGAAATGAAAAACATGATGAAGAAGATGCTAGAGAGAAGTGAGAGCTAAGGATTGGAGAGAGAAGGTCTCGTAAATGACATGCCTACTAAATGGCATAAACCCGATATAGTTAATAATTTGGATAATCTTTTTGTCGGTAGATTTGCCAGAATATTGTCGAAATGTAAAGCTTGCGAATATATTCAGAGAACGAGAAGTAAAAATCTAAAGCTACTAGAGATCAACTTGCAAATGCAAATGATTACGTTTCAGTTCCTATTTCAGTTTGTCAAACTTTTAAAATAATAGCTCAGAGTGTCTTATGTCAGCTGTGGGAACTGGCATATCTCTGAAACGATCAATACATCCAAAAACTGGCAAACAAAACTAAGCGTAACTCCAATATCAACAAAACGCAGTTGTCGCATCCCCAGTCTAAGAGCGATCCCCACTAGTTTACAAACCAAGCATGAAAGTTCAGAGACTACCAGATATAGGAACTAAAACACAAGATACCAAGAACGTTTTCTTGTATATTAGAAATCTGTTAAACAATCTTCCTAGATCTGTTTAATCCGAATTACTCTCAGTCACACACGACTAGAGACGGACTAATTCCTAATCTCACAGAACAGAAACACGAGCTGCACCCAAGGCCACTCGTATTTCTTAAGCTATCAAGAACAAACCTCTTGCTCAAGCTTTTTAATCAATAAACGGCTAACCTAGATCTACCCAAGGCAATCAGGTTAAATACCCTTAACACAATATCTTATTTTCCTAATATTATGATAATCCCAAATCTTCCAAATCTTCTTTGCTTCACGCCAAAGTAACATCCTGGAAACAATGAGACATTGACACGTCATCGTCTCATAACCGACTTGTAACAGCAAGTTACACTTCCTACATCGTGTATAACACATCCTCTGTTTCACAATCCGACAAGCTCCTTTTCTTGAGCTTACATTCTCCCCCTTTTTATCTGAATGTGACAGCCTATGCAACCTGCAATGTAAACAACCACACAGCACAAATATCCAAGACGATGGAATCTACTCAACCATTAATCATGATCTGAAAACGCATTCTTAAATAAGTTGCACACAAGGTTAATAAAAGCACACATAGTCCGAGTCTTAGATAGTACAAGATAGATCAGATCATCATTAAGCTTGAAAAAAATGAAATTCTGATATGACACTGTTGTCATTCAGTATGTCAGCACAATCCTCCTATTTGTCTTCATCATCTTCATCCTCCTCGTCGTTTTCTTCAAACACAGGATGAGGAATATATTGCTCATAATCTCCCCCTGCATAGGTGCACATTTAGAGAAAAACATTCGTTAGACATATACAAAAACTGTGCAACTCCCTTACTCCTCAGGCGGTCTCGAATGGCTTTGAGACCCGCAATGGTGCGATTGATGTCGTCTTCAAGGCTGGCAGCACTTGAGTCTGCTCCAGACGCACGACCAGCCTTAACTTCCTTGACGACAAGCTTCGATGTTCCCGTGAACTCATCATGAAGCAAGTCAGGAGGTATAGTACGCTGAAAGTGAATAACCTGCTGAATCAAGGTAGGGAACATGATGCACCGAGTCTTCTCTGTCTTCGTGTTCTCTGCCATCGCCATTATCTGATCGTAGACTAGTTTCCTGAAGTCAAATCCATCATGATGATAAAGCATGTAGACAAACCTGAGTCGCCTTTGATTCATAGATGTGTAGTTCCTGGTGGGAATCCACTTCGAGCAGACGAGTTTATACAAAACCTGATTCGTAGCAGTGAGATACTTCTAACTCATGTTCTCCCATTGTCTTACTCTTCCATCAGTGAGAAAACCACAAACTTCATCAAGGCGTTCATCCATCCAGTTAGGATCTTCTTCAAACCCCGGAATGCAATACAGAGAATTAATCAGACTTGGAGAGAAGTCAACTAGAGATCCTCTGACATATACCGCTACACCATCGTCTCGTTCTTCAGCTTCAGGAAGTTTAGCGATGAATTCTCGAATTACATTGGGCTGATAAGGATCGAGATCAGTGAGGGTATGAATCAAGCCTGCACCGGTCACAATTCTTCTGACATCAGAGATATTCTCGTCCGTGAGAGAGATAGACTGCTGAGGAATGAAATTCCAGCCTCGGAGGTCTCTGAAACGCTCAGTTACCTCGATTGAGAAGAACCGTTCAGTCATTGGCATCCTTTTAGGTCGCATAAGCTCTGGATAGAACTAAGCTTTAGTTTGATACACACTCCAACTCTCCTCAAATCTCTGTTCTTTGGAGCGATTTGTAGGAGTATATGCTGTCATCGAAGCTTCGTCGGGGTGGTTGTTGGGGTCAAAAACGGCCACGACGGAATTAAAACCCAAAAATTCTCGGAAATCGTATTTCTGAGAAAGATAGTAAAAGAAAAATATGATTTTCGTAAAAAATCACCAATACGAAGTTTTTACGAAGAAGTATCCTCGAAAGCTCAAAGTGGACAGACCAAGCTCGGTCATTGCGCAACTACTGTACATGCATGCTATCCGGTCGCTACGTAGCAACCAAGTCCGAGCCAAAACTCGGTCGCTACGTAGCAACCGAGCGTCCGTTTTGCTCGGTCGCTACGTAGCAACCGAGCTCGAGCCAAAGCTCGGTCGCTACGTAGCGACCGAGCGTCCGTTCCGCTCGGTCACTACGTAGCGACCGAGCTAAGCCAAGCTTGGTTGCTACGTAGCGACCGAGCTCTTCCGAAACGTCGATACGACACCAGTCCTTGTATTCTCGTCAAACCTTCGATGCTATCTCCCGAAGACCGTAGCGAGCTCGGTTCATGTTTACTGCTATTCTAAATCATCGATCAAACTTTGCGGATTTAAACCGCGGAAAGTTCATTCTTTATCGAAAGAAGTCGTAGTAAACGCTTCGAGTTGGAAGACGGCCCAAAGGGACCTAAAACACGATTCAAGGCCCATCCTACGATTTCTTAACCAAAAGTCCGTGAACCATAGCACGGTTTACGCTTGGCGCGCAAGAAAAAATAAATGTCAAGTTTCTGCGGATAAATACAAAATTTTGAGGATAATTACGAAGATCAGAAAAAATAGAATATCTCCATTTTATGCTATGACGGCTTAAGGGCAGAAGAGTAAAAGCGTAAACTGACCTTGGAGCGAGTATATAAGGAGTCCTAGGCGAGAGGCATGGAGAGAGACTTTTTCAGAGAAAACTTAGCACTTAGAGCATTTAGACAATTTTTCGTTTTTGTTATTTCGAGCTGCGACTCAATTAGGTTTAGCCGTCTTAGGGTTGATAGAACTATGAATCTCGCCGACAGCTCTCGAGCCCAGGCTTATACCTTGTTGTAACGCTCATACGCAAATTCGGAATAAGATCTTCTTTGCTCTCTTTTCGATTTCTTATTTTTATCGTTGTTATTCTCGTGTTCTGATTGCTTGACGTGTGGTATTAGCAGATATCCGGGTCCTCTGGGAAATTAGGGTTTTCCTAGTTTCCTTATTTAAACGGAAATCGACAGTTCGAATTTCGGATCCCACAGTTTGGCGCTAGAAGGAGGGGGATACGGATCAATCTAACTTGCAGAAGCCACATCACGTTCAATCAGACATGTCAACTAACGACGCGGATAACGTGCAGACTCCTCTTAACGGAGGCAGCGGCACCGATCTCCACACTCCAGCAGCGGACGTATCCGCGGCCAACGCACCAGCCAACGCCGCGGCGCTCGAGGAGTTTAAGAAGATGTTCGCCACCTATGAAAAAGGTCGGAAGAACAGGGCAAGCTCGTGAGTACCTTGACCAAACAGGTTGAAACCTTAACGGCAAGGACTCGAGCAATCCTTCCCCGCGGAACCACTAAAATCCGCGAGAAAAGACTCGACTTCGCTACCCAACTCGATAGATCTGGAGTTGCGCGGGAACGACCTTCGGGTCAAAACCCTAGCGAGAAATCTCCCATCGAAAAGGGGAACATTGAAAGTCCTCCGCCTCCCGCAAAGGATTCAGAGGATAACGAAGCCGAACGCATTGACATGGATCCTAGCGATGTCTCCAACGACACCGATGAGGACGTCGACAGACATCCAAGAAGGACCAGAAGGCGATCTGCTCGGGAAAGCTCTCCGTTCGACAAACCAATGACGGAAGAGGAGGAAATCGTCTATTGGAACGAACAAGAAGAGCTGGCTGAAAAGCAAACCGAGCTCGCTCGCAGTAAACGCCGACAGGCTCGGAAATCTACTGACGAGACGTCGGATATCTGCGATCTTCGCGACTACATCACCAAGACTACGGCAGAAGTAAGAGCCGTAAAGTCTCAAATCCATCACGCTACTATTGCTGCTCCCGAGATCGATAGGCTGCTGGAAGGGGCTCGTAAGACCCCCTTCACCACTCGCATCTCAGATATGAGAGTTTCCGATCCGGGAAAGATCAAAGTACCAAAGTATGACGGTACGACCGATCCGAAGGCGCACCTTCAGGCTTTCCACATTACGATGGGAAGAGCGAGACTGAAGGATGGCGAAAAAGACGCCGGCTATTGCCGCCTGTTCGTCGAGAATCTGGAAGGAGCAGCCCTCGAATGGTTCGCACGCCTTAAACGAAACTCTATCGGGAGTTTCCGACAGCTCGCATCGGAATTTTTCAAACAATACTCTATGTTCATAGATAGAGAAATTTCTGATGTCGATCTCTGGAGTCTATCCCAGAGAGAAGACGAACCCCTCCGCGAGTTTATCAGCCGATTCAAGCTGGTGATGTCCAGGGTCAGCGGGATAAGCGACAAAGTAGCCATCGACGCGCTCAGAAAGACGCTCTGGTACAAGTCGAAATTCAGAAAATGGATAACCCTCGACAAACCGCGGACGATCCAGGACGCCCTCCATAAGGCTACGGATTACATCATAATCGAGGAAGAAACAAAAGTTTTATCGCAAAAACATAAGTCGGCAAGACCATCCTCGAAAGATGTAGATCCAAAAGCAAAAAAGAAGAACTCTCGTAACGACAAGTATGTCCATCACGAGGGGGAAGATCTTCAAGGAGCGCGTAACTACGCGATCAATTCGGACCAGGGCCAAACTAAGGGCAATACGTGGACCCGCAATCAAGGGTATGATGAAAACACCTTCTGCGAGTTCCACCAGTCCCGAGGACACTCCACGACCAACTGCAAAATCTTGGGAGCAAGGCTGGCCGCGAAGCTACTCGCTGGAGAGCTCTCGGAAGTGACCAGCGTCAAGGATCTCATCCTCGACTCTGATCGCCCTCCAAATACGGACAGAAATCCGCCCGCTGAGAAATCCCCTCAACGAAACCAGCCCGGGGATAAACGCGGCAGGAGGCTGGACAACAAGGGGAATGATAACAATCGTAGCAGAGTCAACATGATCATTGGAGGATCACAATACTGCGGCGATACTGTTTCGGCCATCAAGGCTTACCAACGGAAGGCAGAGTCGAGCGCAAATTGGCCTACATGGTCTCCTCCCCGAGATGGCCAAAATTGCTCGATCACCTTCACAAAGGAGGAAGCTGGCGGCATCGATCAACCTCACTACGACCCGCTCGTGATAGATCTCGTCATACGAGACTTAGAAGTCGGAAGGGTACTCGTCGACACGGGAAGCACGGTCAATGTAATCTTCTGCGACACTACGTAGCGTAGCGACCGAGCTCCTCCGAAACGTCGATACGACACCAGTCCATGCATTCTCGTCAAACCTTCGATGCTATCTCCCGAAGACCGTAGCGAGCTTGGTTCATGTTTTCCGCTATTCTAAACCATCGATCAAACTTTGCGGATTTAAACCGCGGAAAGTTCATTTTTTATCGAAAGAAGTCGCAGTAAATACTTTGAGTAGTTAATTAAGGACGCTTGAGAATTTGAAAATTAGTTTACCTTTTATTATGTCCTTTGGCACCTTAATCTCACAGGCAGACCTAAGAAAAAACTCAGAATAAGTATAGCAATGCAATAAAGTGTTTCGCAAGGAGACTTGTGACTGAGGGCAATCGCAACCGCATGGTCCAAGCTAAAAAAATATTTTTAAAATTACGCTTGAAACTTTAAAATTTTCTTTCTAGATTTAGAAGGTTCTCTTTCACCATAGGATCATTGGCAGGCCTGAAAGAAAACCAAAAGAAACAACGGCAAGACGATAATGTGTTCGCAATATACCCGCAGATGGATTTTGGAAGGGAACAGCAACCTGTGGCCAGTTTAAAGCTGATGATTCCCCTTCCGGTTACATGTTGTTGTCATGCTCTGTACAATTAGGTAAATTTGAGAAACTATAAGTAACTCTTTGGTCCTATTAATTTTAGAGATACAAGCCAAAATTTATATTTGTACAAACCAACAATTTTATAGTTTATTGTATATTCACAAAATAGATTTTTAATATTTTTTAACATTTTAAAATTTTAATTACTTTTTGTTTATTTTTTTGAAAAAGGAAAAATTGGTTAAGGACGCTTGAAAATTTAAAAAATTAGTTTAGGTTTTCTTATGTCCTTTGGCAGCTTATTGTATACTGCCGGTTAAGTACCATTTGTTTTTGAAAAATGAAAATACCGGTTAATTAAGGACGCTTGAGAATTTGAAAATTTAGTTTAGCTTTTATTATGTTCTTTGGCACCTTAATCTCACTGGCAGGCCTAAAAAAGAGTTAGAATAAGTATATCAGGGCAATAAAGTGTTTTGCAAGGAGACTTGTGACTGAAGGCAAGTGATAGACCATGGATTTTACCCATTATTAGCCATGGGATATAAGTGTTTTAAGGTATATTTACTTCTTTATATAATCTATATAGAGTCTATTTAGAGTAATTAAAGGTTCATGTATTTACTAGAGGAAAATGATGTATTTGGAGGTATTTGGAGACTTTTTGGCTTTGCTTAAAATAGAAGATGGTCCATCATTTATTTAGAATATCGACCGACGGACATCAAGAATAATCAATCGATGAAAAACTTGAATAATCAGTCGACGGCGAAACCACCCGCGAGTTAATGACAAATTAGAAGATTGCAAATTTCACAAAAGTTTCAATAATTATATTCTAAGTTTCTGACCGCCTGTAGGCTATATTATTAGGGTTTTGTTTCATTTTAGAGGTAAATTTGCATAGAGACTTTTTAGACCTAGTTTGGAGGGAGCAAGAAGCCACCATTGGAGACAGAGCTTAGGATTGGAGATATAGATCTAAACAACAAAAGAGAGAAGATCTTGAACTCCTTTGCTTGTATTTACTTTATTGCTTACTCTTGTTTTTCACTTTAATTAAGTATTATTCAGACTATTATAACTATGTGTTTCATGAATATGTCTGTAGACCTTACTATTAGATTTAGGAATCTCAATAGGTTGATAAATGTATTACTGACTCAAACTGTTGTTAGGGTGTTTAAAAATATAGTTCTTCATCTAGTTATTCTTAAAGCTAAGTTTAGGATTGATCACCTTCAAACTTAGATCTTAGGATTAATTGAGTTCAAGCCATTGTTTGTCTCAATACCTGAAAATAAGCTAGTATGATCTAACTGACTAGATACAAACGAGAGTTCAACTATGTTGGGCTCAAAATCGGTCACGATGGAATCAATGTCTGAAAGTCCCTGGAAAATATTTCTCGCAATAAAATTTCGTATAATTTTGTATTGAAACGGTTATACTATGAGTTCTTGATATATTTTATCGACAACAAGAAGCAAACATTATTGGGGTCAAAAACGGTTATCTCGAAATAAACGTCCAAAATTGTGTTTCTGTACCAAAGCTTTCTCGACACACTCTCGACAAAAGTTCCTGAGCAAAAGACTCGAGAGAAATGGATCACGGAACAAAACACGCAGTCCAACTTGTTTGTTCGGACCTTTTGAGGTGCATAACTGCATAGACGCGTCAGATATTTAGCTATGTATGAAGACCTTCCCATGGTCTATTGAGCCCATCTTTTGACACAAGATAGAGTTTTGAGTTACCTTTCTCATGCCACCGGTTTGAGGTCAATCAGCATCCTGTAGCATAAGTTATACCCGTTTTATTGAAGGGTGTACATAGCACACTGTCCAGCTCGGCGGATGGCCGAGCTGGATCGATCAAACGACCATCTCGGCCATCCGCCGAGCTAAATCAGTCCACCTCGGCGGATGGCCGAGATGGATCAACAACACGACCTGCTCGGCCATCCGCCGAGCTGAACCAGTCCAGCTCGGTGGATGGCCGAGCTGGATCTGACATGTGACCAGCTCGGCCATCCGCTGAGCTGGACCAGTCCAGTTCGACGGATGGCCGAGCTGGATCGACAACACGACCAGCTCGGCCATCCGCCGAGCTGGACCAGTCCAATTCGGCGGATGGCCGAGCTAGATCGAACACACGACCAGCTCGGCCATTCGCTGAGCTGGACCAAACACGCGACCAGCTCGGCCATCCACCGAGCTGGACTAGGCCATCCGCCGAGCTGGAACGATCGTGTTGTTATCATCCCATCCTCGAAGCTCCCCCCTTTGGGATTAGAACGAACTTTCTCTTGTTTCATCTCGATCGGAGTCACCGTTGAAACTTTACGATTTAAATCACTACAACTCGTTCTCTCGAATAACATTCGGATTGATCGTATAAAACGGCAACGGTTAGATGAAAACCTCAAATTGACTACGCTATACGAGGAATTTGAATGTTCTTCGGAATCGACATCGTTTCGAAAGCGCTCTTTTTATGAAATCATAAAAACGCCTAGGTCGGAAAACGGCCCGAACGGGCCCAGAACGCGGCTAAGAGCCCACTTACGATTTTATACCAAATCAAACCCAATCGTTATGACGGTTTAATTTTTTTTATGCAGGAGAAGATAAATGTCAAGTTCGGAGGATAAATGTGAAGTTTCCAAAAACAAACACGAAGATCGAGGGAAAATAGAATATTTCCGCGAAGCGATAAACTCGACCAAGGGCAGAAAGGGAAAGATCAAACCGCCTCTAGGAGGAGTATATAAGGACGTCGAGGTTGAAGAGGCAAGGGGACAAGTCTTTTTTACTCTTAGAACTCTCTGCACTTAGAAACTTTTATGCATTATTTTCGACGTGTTCTGTTTCTATGACTGTCACTCGATTACTAGACGAACTCGCCCAGGCAGTTTGATCTCTTGTTCCACTCTTTCAATCGAACTACGATCGGCTTGATCCTCGAGAGGGGTACGTAGGCAGCCTTTCATAAGGTTCAGTCCGACTCCAATCAAAACCTTTTTCGTACCTTTTTTGTCTTCTGTTATCGAGTTGCGACTCAACTAGGTTTAATGTTTTAGGTTGCTAGACCTAACTAATTCGTTGACAGCCCTTGCGGCCGAAGCTTTTATAATCTCTTGTAATGATTGCAACGCTCTTACGTGGATTCGAAATAAGATCTATTTTTTTCTATGAATTCGTTTTGTTATCTTTTCGTATTTTCTGCATTTGTTTGGTTACTTGTCGCTGGCTCTCACAGAGAATCCACGACCTCAGGGAAAGTTAGGGTTTCTTGACTTTCCTCCGATTACAGAAATCGACGATGTGAATTTCGGTTCCCACAATCTAGTTAGTTAGAGAATATAAATCAAACCTGTCCGTAAAGATTTTTGGAAAAATCATCGATCGACGCAACAATAGTTCTGTTGATCGATATTTTGATAGCTGTATCGATCGATGTTCTTAATGAATCATCGATCGACACTTTCTCGCGCTTGATATACGATAGGTTAAATCCGATATCCAGATTAGATAATCAGATTGATTATATCTTAGTTTGAATTCAAGAACAATTGATATTAATAAACCCCTAAAAACCCAAATTAAGTATTTACTTATCATACCTGAGATTATACCTGAATCTAGTTATTCTCCCAACTGTTAACAACCTCAAAACCTCGACTTGGACAGACCCTCGGCTTGATCATGAAGACACTGATAGGTCTGGACGGACTGATCTGGAATCGGACAGAACCTCCTCTAACTTCTGGACAGTTCTTCGGCCTTCCCGGTGGAATATCGAGCAGAACTTCGACTGGTCTGAACCCGTGGATCTGAACTAACTCCGGACAGCACCTCCACTTGACCATCACAGAATATGACTGGCCTGGATGGATTGAATTGGACAGAGCTTCTGCGTCACAATCGTAGAGAATCGCCGATTGGATGGAACTGGCCTTCTCGGTGGAGTATCGGTCTTCAGAATCGACCATACTCTAGAATCGATCACTTCCTTTCTCTCTCTCTCTCTCTCTCTCTCTCTCTCTATAGCCACGTTGACTTGACTCCCATCTGATCTGATCTTCACTTGATTGACCTTCAGTTGGACAGAACCTTCCCAAGGTGCTGACTCGAAATCAGTAGAGAACTGACCTCGAAAACTCTCTAAAACTCTCGATATAGTTCAGAATCACTTGCTTTCTTTTTCTACCTTTCTCTCATGTTTTTAACTTGGTTTGGACAGGTCTGGATGTGAAGAAATGAGCTGGGGTCGTGGGGTATTTATAGGAGACACCAGCCAATCAGCTTCAGGTTGGTGGCAGCCCGTGTGTCGCTCCGCATGGCTCCGGACGCATGCACGGCGACACCTCGTGCTCCACATGGCTGGCTGCATGTCCATGACACATGCAGGACGCCACCACTCCTCCCAGATGTCAGGCTGCATGACTGGAGCTCATGCAAGGCGCCACACATCCTCACACATGTCGATCAGCATGCTTCGGTTGCATGCGTCGCAACATCTCGTGCTTGGCCAATCCACCTCGTGCTCCACATGGCTGGCTTCATGTCCAGGACACATGCAGGACGCCACCACTCCTCCCAGATGTAAGGCTGCATGACTGGAGCTCATGCAAGGCGCCACACATCCTCACACATGTCGATCAACATGCTTCGGTTGCATGTGTCGCGACATCTCGTGCTTGGCCGATCCACCTCGTGGTTCTACATGTCAAGCTGCATGTGCAGCTTCAATGCACGGCGACACCTCGAGCTTCTGTAGACACTGAGCTTGTTAGATGGTTGACACCACGTTCCGAACCCATGCAACAAGCCACCTCAAGCTTCTCGGTCCATTCGCCTTATTTCGACCATTCCAGTGAATTTTCGTCCTGCGATCAATCCCAAATATTTTTCTACACCCTTTCTGATGCTCAGAACAATTTTAATAAACTCCACTTGATCTCTGAATTTGAGGGAAAATATTTCCTGAGCCTCCTGCTTCCTCAAAAAATTTCATAACACCGAAATTAGGGTTTTCGTCCAATTTTGGGTTTTCCCATTGTGCTTCAATCCCGTCGTGCTTACTTCCCGGCGTGCTTAATTCCCATCATGTTTCCAATGTCTTCGAAATAATATTCCGCTGATACGAAGTTTTGCGGAAAACTTCATGCTGAAGAAACGTCATTCTTCCAAAACGTCGAGCTTCTAAACC
Source organism: Brassica juncea (assembly GCA_018703725.1). Lineage (NCBI taxonomy): Eukaryota > Viridiplantae > Streptophyta > Magnoliopsida > Brassicales > Brassicaceae > Brassica > Brassica juncea. The sequence continues at coordinate 11,521,049 of CM031927.1, forward strand.
GTCGTGCTTCCAAAAATGTTATGCTTCCAAAACGTCCGTCTCATCAATCTAAGACATCTTCTAACTATGGTCGAGCAACTAATTCGACTCATAGTTCACTCACGATCACTTCTTCGCCCACTTCGTACTTCAAAACTTCTCGATCGCCCGCGACTCGACCACCACAAGGATACTCGACCATTCTTTTCTTTTTTTTTTTTTTTAACGGGTTTCTACAGTGGGCACGTTCATTCATCCCACTCTTCATCAAGCTCATTTCTTCCTCGAACACGTAGTCATCCCCTCGCGTCCTCCAAAGACTTCCGACCGAACCGCAGCACTCACGGAAATCACCCACCGAAGTAAAGGCGTTCTTGAGGTTCCCATACTCAACCTGGAATTGAGAGGCACGAGTCTTCATCACCTCAACGATTTCTCTTTTGCCTTTTCTTTCCGCCTTACGGACAGCCCACGCATGATCACGAGTAAGTTGCGCTTCTCGCTCCAAGATCTCGCCTTGCACGCGAGCGAGAGCTCGTTCCGCTTTCTCCGCTTTGAAACGATAGATCATAGCCTCCCTATGACTCGCTACAATGGCCGAGCCAAGCAGGTTAAGGCCCTGCGAAATCAATTAACGCATTGTAAGCAGAAAAGGAAAAACCTAGGCAATCACGAATATTTTCAAAAAAATCATACCCCGTTGATGATTCGGGACCCTTCCGTGACGATTTTCGGCCTCACCGACTCTTTCGCAGGTAGAGGAGCATCAAAACCCGGTGGTAGACCGGCAAATAAATCATCGAAGTCCGGGATAGGGGCCTCGCTCGAGCCACTCCCATCGCCATAAGCTAGGTTCGGATCCCATCCTGGAAGCCTAGAGTCATCCATCAAAAATTCTATATCGCCAAGGTCGATATCTTTTCCCTTCCAAGAGCTCGACTCCGGCACGGCTGGTGGGGCTACAGCAGGACTCTTCCCGTGTCCGCAACCGAGGCAGGACCAGGGTGCACGAACCTCAGTGCCCTCCGAACCCTCTTCGGCGTAAAGGAAGTCCAAAAGAAGGGACCATTCCTGAGAAGATCCCTCACCTCAATAGTGTCCTCAGGGAACGGAGCAAGAGGATTGATGAAAGGACGATCGTTCGGTAACCTCCGGAACAGTAGAATGCAACTCTCTTCGACAGACGCAGCGTCTAAACAGACAAAGAAGAAAAACTTCTTCCACGAGTTGAAGTTCGAAATGAACTTCTTTACCACTGACATAAATTTCCGAGGGACCAACCTATGCTTATCCGTATCCGTGACAAGTTGAAGCCTCAAAAGCGCTTCATAATGATCGACGGAAAGGGAAAGGCCATGCTCGTAGCTTAGGATCAGGATCCCAATAAGATGCTGAATGGCAAGGGGAGTCAACTGACTTATCGCAACTTCGAAACGATCCAACACTCAGACGAGAATTTCGGGTATTGGGAACCATAGACGACAAAGCACTATGAACGCCTCATAGCAAGTAAAGTAACCCTCTGGGGGGCTGTTGGCACATTCCCCGCGGCAGGGAACCCGGAACTCCACAGCATTCGGGATATGGTAGAACGATCGCATGATCGCGAGATACTCGTCGGTACTCCTGCTTGCATCCCCTTTCTCGACTCCACGATGGATCAGGACCGGGAACGACTTCTCCTTGGGAGGGGTCAACGAGCCATAATGAGCAACCCACCATGCCTCGTTCTCGGCATGATGTACCGAGTGAGGCACGAACTCCATCTTCGGAACGATGAGCTCTTCATAAGCACTCGCGGACGAAGACCCTTTTTTCGCAATCTTTTTCTTGCTCGACATCTTTACACTTCTCTTGAGAAAATAGAGGAAAAGGGTGGAGAGAAAGATAGAAAGTTTTTCTTAAGAAAGATCTTAGAGAAAGACAAGAAAGTGAAAAAATTATGAAACAAGTTACCTCCCTTCTTATAGGCATGAGGATTTACTATTCAAGCTCGGACTTTCAGATATTAATTCTATCCATCACGCCTAACTTGCCAAACATGCCTAACAGCACGCTAGGATCCTACGATGCATGATCCTAACGGGCTGGGGGGCTACCTGTTGGGGTCAAAAACGGTTACGACGGAATTACCACCCAAAAATCCTCGAAGATCGTATTTCCGAAAGAGATAGTAAAAGGAAAGATGTAATTTTCGTAAAAAATAACCAATACGAAGTTTTTACGAAAAAGTATCCTTTGAGATTCAAACCGAACAAACCAAGCTCGGTCACCACGCATACACGCCGTCCGGTCGCTATGCAGCAACCAAATCCGAGCCAAGCTCGGTCGCTACGTAGCGACCGAGCGATCGTCCCGCTCGGTCGCTACGTAGCGACCGGGCTCGAGCCGAAGTTTGGTCGCTGTGCAGCGATTGAACTCTTCCGAACATCGATAGACATCAATCCATGCATTCTCGTCAAACCTTCGAATGCTATCTCCCGAAGACCGTAGCAAGCTCAGTCCATGTTTCCCGCTATTCTGATTCATCGATCAAACTTCGCGGATTAGAAACCGCGGAAAATTCATAATAAACGTCTCGAGTCAGAAGACGGCCCAAAGGGACCTAAAACACGACTCGAGGCCCATCCTACGATTTTCCTAACCAAAAGCCCGTAAACCACAGCATGGTTTACGCTTGGCCCACAAGGAAGGATAAATGTCAAGTTTCCGCGGATAAATACGGAAGTTTTGAAGATAATTGTGAAGATCGGGAAAAATGGAATATCTCCATTTTTATGCTATGACGGCTTAAGGGCAGAAGAGTAAAAGCGTAAACCGACCTTGGAGCTAGTATATAAGGAGTCCTAGGCGAGGAGCATGGGAGGAGAACTTTTTCAGAGCAAACTTAGCACTTAGAGCAATTTAGGCAATTTTCCGTTTTTGTTATTCGAGCTGCGACTCAATTAGGTTTAGCCGTCTTGGGGTTACTAAAACAAGGAATCTCACCGTCAGCTCTCGAGCCCAGGCTTATACCTTGTTGTAAACGCTCATACGCAAATTCGGAATAAGATCTTCTTTGCTCTCTTTTTCGATTTCTTACACTTTATCGTTGTTATTCTCGTGTTCTGATTGCTTGACGTGTGGTAATTAGCAGATATCCGGGTCCTCTGGGAAATTAGGGTTTTCCTAGTTTCCTTATTTAAACGGAAATCGACAATGCGAATTTCGGTTCCCACAACCGCTACCGCTTGATCCAAGCTCAAAAAACATTTTTAAAATTATGCGTGAAACTTTGAAATTTTCTTTTTAGATTTAAAAAGTCCTCTTTCAGCTTAGAATCACTGGCATGCCTGAAAGAAAACCAAAAGAAACAACAGCAAGGCGATAATGTGTTCACAATATACATGCAGATGGATGGCAAGCGAACAGCAACCGGTGGCCAGTTTAAAGGTGATGAGTCCCCTGCCGGTTACATGTTGTTACCTTGCCCTGTACAACTAGGTAAACTTGAGAAACTCGAAGTAATTCTTTGGTCCTATTAATTTTAGAGGTACAAGCCAAAATTTATATTTGTACAAACCAACAATTTTAATAGTTTATTGTATATTCGCAAAATAGATATTTTAAATTTTTTAACATTTTATATTTTTAAATGACTTTTATAAAAAAGAAAAAGGCAAATAACGGTTAAGGACGTTTGAAAAAAGAAAAATACCGGTTAATTAAGGACGCTTGAGAATTTGAAAAAATTAGTTTAGCTTTTATTATGTCCTTTGGCACCTTAATCTCACAGGAAAGCCTAAAAAAGTCTCAGAATAAGTATAGCAAGGCAATAAAGTGTTTCACAAGGAGACTTGTGACTGTGGGCAACCGCAACCGCTTAGTCCAAGCGCAAAAAATATTTTCAAAATTACGTTTGAAAATTTGAATTTTTCTTTTTAGAATTTAAAAGGTCCTCTTTCACCTTAGGATCACTGGCATGCATGAAAGAAAACCAAAAGAAACAAGGGAACAACAACCGGTGGCCAGTTTAAAGCTGATGATTCTCCTGCCAGTTACATGTTGTTGCCTTGCTCTGTACAACTAGGTGAATTTGAGAAACTCTAAGTAACTTTTTGGTCGTATTAATTTTAGAGATACAAGCCAAAATTTATATTTTACAAACAACCAATTTTAATAGTTTATTGTATATTCACAAAATAACTATTTTAAAATTTTTAACATTTTATTTTTTTAAATGACATTTTGTATTTTTTTATTTGAAAAAGGAAAATACCGGTTAAGTACGCTTGAAAATTTGAAAAATTTGTTTAGATTTTATTATTTCCTTTGGCACCTTATTGTATACTACCGGTTAAGTACCATTTGTTTTTGAAAAAGGAAAATAACGGTCAATTAAGGACGCTTGAGAATTTGAAAAATTAGTTTAGCTTTAATTATGTCCTTTGGAACCTTAATCTCACAGGCATGCCTAAAAAAACTCATTTCTAAGTATAGCACGGCAATAAAGTGTTTCACAAGGAGACTTGTGACTGAGGGCAACCGCAACCCTTAGTCACAAGTATTTTAAAAAAAAGACTCAGAATAAGTAGAGCAAGGCAATAAAGTGTTTCGCAAGGAGACTTGTAACTGAGGACAAACGCAACCACTTGATCCAAGCTCAAAAAATAGTTTTAAAATTACTCTTGAAACTTTGAAATTTTCTTTTTAGATTTCAAAAGGTCCTCTTTTACCTTAGGATCACTGGTGGGCCTGAAAGAAAACCAATAGAAACAACGACAAGGCGATAATGCGTTTGCAATATACCCGTAGATGGATGGCAAGGGAACAGCAATGGGTGGCCAGTTTAAATCTGATGATTCCCCTGCCAGTTACATGTTGTTGGCTTGCTCTTTACAACTAGGTAAACTTGAAAAACTCTAAGTAACTTTTTGGTCCTATTAATTTTAGAGAGACAAAACCAAAATTTATATCTTTACAAACCAACAATTTTAATAGTTTATTGTATTTTCACAAAAAAATAGCTATTTTAAATTTCTTAACATTTTATAATTTTAAATCACTTTTTTTTTGGAAAAAGGTAAATACAGGGTAAGGACGCTTGAAAATTTGAAAAATTAGTTTCGTTTTAATTATATCCTCTGGCACCTTATTTACTACCGGTTAAGTACCATTTGTTTTTGAAAAAGAAAGATACAGGTTAATTAAGGACACTTGAGAATTTAAAAAATTAGTTTAGCTTTTATTATACAGGTCCTCTTTTACCTTAGGATCACTGGCGGGCCTGAAAGAAAACCAATAGAAACAACGGCAACGCGATAATGCGTTTGCAATATACCCGTAGATGGATGGCAAGGGAACAGCAACCGGTGGCCAGTTTAAAGCTGATGATTTCCCTGCCGGTTACATGCTGTTGACTTCCTCTGTACAACTAGGTAAACTTGAGATACTTTAAGTAACTCTTTCGTCCTATTAATTTTAGAGATACAAGCCAAAATTTATATTTGTACAAACCAACAATTTTAATAGTTGATTGTATATTCACAAAATGGATATTTTAAATTTTTTAACATTTTATATTTTTAAATGACTTTTTTTATGAAAAAGGCAAATACCGGTTAAGGACGTTTGAAAATTTAAAAATTTAGTTTAGATTTTATTATGTCCTTTGGCACCTTATTGTATACATGAATAAATATAGCAAGGCAATAAAGTGTTTCGCAAGGAGACTTGTGACTGAGGGCGACCGCAACCGCTTGTCCAAGCTCAAAAAATATTTTTACAATTACTCTTGGAACTTTGAAATTTTCTTTTTAGATTTTAAAAGGTCCTTTTTCACCTTAGAATCACTGGCATACCTGAAAAAAAACTAAAAGAAACAACAGCAAGGCGATAATGTGTTCACAATATACCTGCAGATGGATTGCAAGAGAACAGCAACCGGTGGCCAGTTTAAAGATGATGATTCCCCTGCCGGTTACATGCTGTTGCCTTGCTCTGTACAACTAGGTAAACTTGAGAAACCCTAAGTAACTTTTTGGTCCTATTAATTTTAGAGATACAAGCCAAAATTTAAATTTGTACAAACCAACAATTTTAATAGTTTATTGTATATTCGCAAAATAGATATTTTGAATTTTTTTAACATTTTATATTTTAAATGACTTTAAAAAAAAAGGCAAATACTGGTTAAGGACGTTTGAAAATTTGAAAATCTAGTTGAGGTTTTATTATGTCCTTTGGCACCTTATTGTATACATGAATAAGCAAGGCAATAAAGTGTTTCACAAGGAGACTTGTGACTGAGGGCAACCGCAACCGCTTGGTCCAAGCTCAAATAATATTTTTAAAGTTACGCTTGAAACTTTGAAATTTTCTTTTTAGATTTTAAAAGGTCTTCTTTCACCTTAGGATCATTGGCAGGCCTGAAAGAAAACCAAAAAAAAAAGAATGGCAAGGCGATAATGTGTTTGCAATTTACCCTCCGATGGATGGCAAGGGAACAACAACCGGTGGCCAGTTTAAAGCTGATGATTCCCCTGTCGGTTACATGCTGTTGCCTTGCTCTTTACAACTAGGTAAACTTGAAAAACTCTAAGTAACGCTTTGGTCTTATTAATTTTAGAGATACAAGTCAAAATTTATATTTGTACAAACAAACAATTTTAATAGTTAATTGTATATTCGCAAAATCCATATTTTAAATTTTTTAACATTTTATATTTTTAAATGACTTTTTTTTAAACGATTAAGGACATTTGAAAATTTGAAAAATTAGTTTAGGTTTTATTATGTCCTTTGGCACCTTATTGTATACATGAATAATTATAGTAAGGCAATAAAGTGTTTTTCAAGGAGACTTGTGACTGAGGGCGACCGCAACCGCTTGATCCTAAGTCAAAAAATATTTTTAAAACTGAGGGCGGTGACACCGAGCACTCTCTCGGCAGTGTTTTGTTTTGCCCGTTAGTGGGCAGCGAGTGTCCACCTCGTTAGGACAATTGTTTGTTGTTTGGGTACTTTAGGTACCGTGCTTGAAATTTGTTAGAATTAAATTATATTCATTCGGAGTTCTATTTTCGGGTCCAAGGATATCAGGTTTAGCATCTCATACCTCACTGAGCGACTCCCCAATTGCTCACCCCTCTTATTTCCGCTACTGGACTTTTCTTTCGGATTTTATTTGGGCTTGGGTGAGTGTATTTGGGTTTATGAGTTTTTATATTACGAGATATTATTGGTGGCCCGTCGTCCTTAGAGAGAGGGAGACGAGTGTCACATTGTTTTGTGATGACGCGTCGGGAATGACATGTTGTCCTCCAGGTAGAAGGTGATGGGTGTCACAATTTTGGTACCAGAGCGGGGTTCTGTCCCAGTTCTGACCCGGGATGGCGGTTAAGGAATTTGGTTTTCATCGGTTTTCAACGTTTTAAAATATATATATATATATATATAATATATTTTTTTGAAAATTCTTTTAGCACCATTTTATCCAGTAATTACTAACTCAATTGTCTCTTTCATGCCAATGAGTAAAACCATTATCATTTGACCTTTAACTAACAGGGTTCCAGCCAGATGTTCGACAGATGGATGATGTCACTATTTGACATATTGCTCATGAGTTTATCAGTTTCTTTGGTCATTGTTCCGAGGTTATCCAAGAGTGGATATGTGACGTTTCTGCCACTACCCCACTTCAAGCAATCTTTCAGTGAGTTTTTGTTAATAGAGATTATGTGGTGTGAGGTATATGAGCTATTGGTTCGCATGTATTGTTTTGTGTATACGTATATTGACTATTTTGGATATATGCTTTGTAAGCTCAAGAAAAGGAGCTTGTCGGATTGTGAAACAGAGGATGTGTTATACACGATGTAGGAAGTGTAACTTGCTGTTACAAGTCGGTTATGAGACGATGACGTGTCAATGTCTCATTGTTTCCAGGATGTGACTTTGGCGTGAAGCAAAGAAGATTTGGAAGATTTGGGCTTATCATAATATTAGGAAAATAAGATATTGTGTTAAGGGTATTTAACCTGATTGCCTTGGGTAGATCTAGGTTAGCCGTTTATTGATTAAAAAGCTTGAGCAAGAGGTTTGTTCTTGATAGCTTAAGAAAGACGAGTGACCTTGGGTGCAGCTCGTGTTTCTGTTCTGTGAGATTAGGAATTGGTCCGTCTCTAGTCGTGTGTGACTGAGAGTAATTCGGATTAAACAGATCTAGGAAGATTGTTTAACAGATTTCTAATATACAAGAAAGCGTTCTTGGTATCGTGTGTTTTAGTTCCTATATCTGGTAGTCTCTGAACTTTCATTTGGTATCAGAGTGGGAAACCTCTGTGGTATCATACACTACTAACAGGTTGAGATCCCGCGGATTTCATGGACACCATGAAGGAACTATTCGGAATTCATAAACCCATCATGCTGGACAGTTGCAACTTTGGTCATTGGAAGGCAAGGATGCGATAGTTGATCAGAGGAATTGACGAGGGTGCGTGGACTGCAGTAGAAGAAGGGTGGTCTGTGCCTACAATGATGACTGATGACAAAACCTTTGCTCCAAAACCAAAGAATAGGTGGACTGATCAAGAGAAGGCAGCATCGAAGTTCAACTCTAAAGCCCTTACTGCGATCTTTTCTTCAGTGGATCTGGACCAGTTCAAAATCATCCAGGGATGTGAGTCTGCTAAGGAGGCATGGGATATTTTGACCAACCACTTTGAGGGAAATACTAGCGTGCGAAGAACAAGGATCGATCACTTAGCTTCAAAGTTTGAAAATCTCCGCATGACTGATGATGAACCAATTAATGGATTCATATCCAAGATCAGCGAACTTGCCAGTGAAGCTTCAGTTCTCGGAAAGAAATATGACGATCCTCAGATGTTTTGGAACCCACATGCAACTCTCTGCTTTGCTTTTATATCTACCAAGTGACTTGGTTCTTCAAGAACGGTTCCTGCCTGGTTTAGCAATGCTCCCGTGTTTTTAGCTTTAGGCGTTTCACTTTTCTCAGTTAAAATTTTGGTATACTCTTTTATAAGATTCATTCATCAAGACTCTTCCTCCACATCCTTTACTTCCTGGTAAACTCATAATTACAGTGAAGACAGATTCTGGAACTTTTCAGAACCAATAATTGCTAATCACAATATTAAAGCTTCTGAAATCAACTGAAGCAGAGAGAAGGACTGATTTAATTTCCTTGGATGTTAGTAAAACGGTGCAAGCATAAAAGGTATTCAGCATATCAATATCGAATGACTAATCTATTAAGAACCTCTTTTAACAGTCGAGATCTACAGTTTCTGAAATGAAAAGAGGTGGAATCATACCTAACATATGATTGCGAGAATTTGGGTATCTTGGAGAGACACGAGATTGAGATTTGGCAAGGGATGCGTAAACAATGAGAAGTTTCTAGTATCTTTAGGATTTGCGAGGATGATGTTTACATGATAAAAGCTAACCTTTTTATAGATTAGAGCCACCGTTTTGTAGAGAGGGAAGATGCATTGAATGAAGAATCGTGTTTGGATTGGGTCAAAGAAGTTAAGACAGTAATTAATGGCAACAAATCAATACATTCTGTAACGGTTCATAGAGATGAATCTCAGAAGAAATGGAACGAACAGAGTTTGGTTCAGAGATTCACCATGAAGAATCCTCTCGAAGACACCATTGTTGCTTAAGCTAGACAGAGATCGAAGATGAAAAAAAAAAGAGATCGAAGATGAATCCTAGATGATCGCTTTCGTGCAGAAAATGTGGCTCACAATCGGGTTGGGTTGTTGTTCCTAATAACCTAAATACCAAAGACAAAGCCCAACAATCTAAACATGCGAAGGCCCAATGCACAAATGATTAATGAAACGCAGTGGATTACTAAAAAGGACACGTGTCGCTTCGAAAAAAACCTACTATTTGACGTGGCAGCCTAAAATGAGAAAATTGTCTACTTTATAGTATAAGAAGATATAAAATACTTCAAAATCTACTGTATATAGGAACTTGCAATTTTTATTCATTGAATTTGACGACTACTTGCATTTCTATTTCTCTCTAAATATACGTCCATTTATTTTTACTCTCTCTCTCCCATCTCATTCTCTCTTTATAGAAAAATCTATCCCCATCAAAAGTTATGCAGGTTGTTCCTGGTTATTCAAGGAGGTTAGATGACAGTGTCAATGCGATACAAAGCTCTGCAAATCGGGAAAACCTCCCCGTTCTATACCCTGGTCCGGGTGACTTGCTTGACACAACCAGCACTACCTGGTTTAAATTTTTAAGTGATCTCTCATTGGTGATACCGACGATTCTAGCAAAAGGTTGGGTTCATGAGTGGCCGATATACTGCGTCATTCCCGATCATTTTAAGGAACTCTGGTTTCTTCAACTCGATGTAACGACCATATATGTGTCTATATTAAATAGATATAGCAACAACACTAATATTTGTAATATTTTTTGTCGTAGCGCAAAAACAGGTGGGATCGAAGGCATAATTTGACGGTTTGGACGCAATTTAATTTGGTTGCCAGAACGATGTTTCGTTGCCAGATGCGCGAGTTGAAGAGGACTTGGGCGCATGGAGGCGACAAGCCATTGTGGATGTTAACTAGAGTTTGGCGTGATCTCGTCGACATTTTTGAAGAGTTTGGTCCAGTTAATTTTTTGTTTTAGAAAGTGATTCCTTGTCTGTATCTTGGATTTTTTACAAAACTCAGTCAAAAAATAACATTATCTCATACTTTAAGTAACAATAACTCAGCCGTATCACATTTATATAACTCAGCCATGTCGTATTAAATAACACATCAGTCTCGCAAAGTTAAAATATAAGTTAAAATTATCAGTCGTATTGTATTTAAATAACTCAGCCATGTTGTATTTACATAACTCAGACATTTCATATTTAAATAACTCAGCCATGTCGTATTTAAATAACACAACAGTCTCGCAAATAATTTATATATTTAATTGTTAAAAAGAGGGGAGTATTAGAAATCTATATGTGAATATAAACATTTGGTATATTAAGGTTTAGGGGTTTAAATCCACTGCCTTATATTAGCTGTTGGGTTGCCATATATAACTGGGTAAACTTAGGTATAACAGTATAAGGATCCATAAATCATAGCCCCATAACTGTAGAAATTAAACTCTGTTTTTTATGTTCTTAAACTGACTTTATATTCGCGCGTACTCATCAAAATATTAATACTTAAAATTATTAAACATTGTCAGATGTGTTTATTAACACGCAAAGAACCCATAAATCATAGCCTTAGCTGTATTATTACGTTTTGTAGACTATTGTGCTGAAACACGCAGAGGAGGAATTAGGACTTTTGATATGACACCTCCTTTAATTGGTGAACGTTACAATGATGAAAAAATAAAGATGAAATTCAATGTTGAATCTTTTATTCAACACCTCCAAATCCAATGTAGAAATTAAAGTCTATTATATGATAAAATTATTACACATATCATAAACAAATAAACAAACAATTTTGTTTATTTTTCGAAACAAACAATTATTACACATATATAACACCATTTCTTGCAATGTATAACTGGGTAACTCTATTTATAAATTGATGGATTAAACACCAAATACATTTACTAATTATTCACGCTCGTACTCATCGAAATATTAATGAGACCAATATTAATACATAAAACTACTAAAAATTGGCAGATCTGTTTATAATAACACACAAAGAAATGAAACTGAAGAAGAACAAGCAAAAAACTAAATATTCTTAATATTACCAAAGCCTGGTGTCTGGATGAATTATAACATCAAAGAAATGGAAAAAAATCCCCAACTCCCTTGTCCAAAACCAGCGGTGTTACATATCTCGACCCTTGCTAAGATCATCACGCCATTTAATCCATGAGTTATAGTGTTGAAGGGCTCCCATGTGCAAATCATTCTTCATATAACCTCAAAGGCCTAGGAATGTGTGAAGGCCAATTAAACACATTAAGCGACGCATAAACTCCTGGACTCACACTTATTTCCTGCATATGTTCGACGTAGTTCTCAATCTGAAGAGATCGCAAAAAGAGGTTTTAGCCACGCCCTGGACCACCAAAGCTTGTAATTCTTCGGGTAGAGCACTAAGTGTGGATTCTTCCATTGAAGATTGTAGTTCTAAGATTGAAACGGAAGAGAGACAGTACGAAAATATTCTAGAAGCCCTCTCTCAAAAAAAATATTATTGGATATAAACTAAGAGAAAGAGTTTCGAAGAAATGTAAATGAATGGGTTTTTATATTTTCGATACAGTTGCCATAAACCTCCTCTTTAACACGAGTTTGATTTATTAATATGCTACAATTATTACATATTACATTAAAGTAGAATTATTACACATTACAATGAAAAAATAAAGCTACATCTCTAATGTAGAACTTAAAGATTATTTATATGCTACAATTATTACACATTACATTAAAGTAATATATAAACCTCGAAACAAATTGGGTGACATTAACACTTATTACCAATTTTGTGTACAAATAACAATAAAACAAAGTTAAGAATTAGTTTGTTAATTTAAAAAGTTGGAATATCTCCAATGGTGCTTCATTTTCCACTTTTGCTTCATTTTTTCCTCCATTGGTACTTCATTTTTTTCTTTAATTCTACAAATTTTGAAGAATTGAACAGTAATTCTTCAAATTTGAAGAAATACTGTTCAGTTCTTCATTTTTTGAAGATAAACTCTTTTATTTACAAACTATTCCTTAACTTTTATTTATTGTTATTTTTTACTTACATAAATTAAAGTGTTAATGTCTTTTTTTTACAGCAAAAACAATTACATTATTAATTTTACACTATTAAAAGTGTTAATGTCATCCAATTAATTTCAATTTTTACATTATTAATTTTATCTAATTGAATGTTAATAACAAAGAATATGAAATTATTGATTTCTAAGAATTTTATGTTCGATTTTGTAGAATTTAGAATAAAATAAGCTCATTTTTTGTTTTAAAATACATTTTTAATCACTTAAGAGATATATGTATTTAGTGCTTTTTATAAAAAAAATTGTTTATTTATTTATATTATGTGTAATAATTGTATTATATAATTATTATTAATTTGTAATAAATAGTAATTGGGTCACATTAATGTTAAAACAAAAAAGATAGGTAAAATTGGTAAATTTGAAAAAGGATAAGGTATTATTAATAATTAATTATAAAATAATTAATTCCAAAAAATGAAGAACTGAACATTTTAAATCCGCTGCCGTCACCCAGCTTTTGTCTTGCTATGTATAACTGGGTAAATTTAGGTATAATAATCCCAACATTAGGATCCATAAATCATAGTATTAGCTGTATAAAGTAAAGAATTAGTTTGTAAATTAAAAAGTTAGCATCTCTAATCGTGCTTCATTTTTACTCCATTAGTACTTTATTTTTTTTCATTTCTTCAAATTTTGTAGAATTGAACAATATTTCTTCAAATTTGACTATTATGTTTTGTAGAATATTATGCCCAAACACACAGAGGAGGAATTAGGACTTTCGATATGAGACCTCCTTTAATTGGTAGACGCTACAATGATGAATTTGTATGACACCTCCTTCAATTGGTGAATGTTACAATGATGAAAAATAAAGATGTAATCCAATGTTGAATCTTTTCAACACCTCCAAATCCAATGTAGAAATTGAAGGCTATTATATGTTAATATTATTACATATATCATAAAAAAATTAACAAAAATGTAGAAATTTAAGGTTATTATATGATAATATTATTACACCTATCATAAATAAATTAACAAACAATTTATGTTCTTTTTCGAAACAAACAATTTATGTTTTTAAATCCTCTGTCATTATAATGTATAAATGTATTAATAAAGTTATATAACGAATATAAAGTATTTAACGATTATTGTATTGATTAAGAAATAAATTCAAAAGATTTAATTTTGAAACAATTTAAGTTCATAATCACATGATATAACCAATTTAATTTTTAATAAACCGACCTAAGTTCACAGTAAAGTTATCTATTATTAAGGAATTCAATGTCATTCTAATTAAGAACACACGAAAGAACAAGTAATTTTGCGGTTGCCATATGACGTGGGACCTGTTGTGGTTAATAGCAAAAAAATGGTTCAATAAAAATACATTATAATTATTCATGACTATTATTTCTTTTTGGTAAAATGACTATTATTTCCTTAATAAACTACACATAATAGCGAATATTTCCTTGGAAAATCAGATTGTACTGGAGAGTAGTATAGAACAACAAGCTCAACAACCTCCTCAAACATTAACTCCTTCTATTACACAGAACAGCAAGCTCAACAACCTCCTCTCATGGCGGACAAGAAATATTTAGACCCAAATCCTTCTCTTGGTACGTGTACTTGTGATGTTTTTAAAATTAGGGTTTATCGATTTCAAAGTTTCGGATTCCTATGTTTTTTTAATTTTTTCAACCACTGTTCTTAATTCTATTACTCCTCTATGAATATAGAAAATCGAACGGTTCGTCCATTTAAGAGGATAGCAATAGCACACGATTCCGAGTCTGAGCCCGAGTTCAAGAAACAGAATCTCGAAGAGCTCCAAACTGACGAATGCAACATCACACACAAACCTCATACTAGTGCCAAGATTTATGATAAAGTCAAAACAGATCCTAAACTAGTCGAACCATTCATAAAATTCTTCAATACCTTAAAGAAGTGATCTTATCTCTCAATGCCTATCTATATGTTTCTTGAGATGTCTTGGCCATTGATGATGTCTTGGTCGAACCAGTTGTCTTAGGATTTACCCTGCCGGCTGCTGGCTTCACCCATTAGATGATAAGATGGCAAACTATTATCTGAAAAACAAAGTTCTATGACAGCCAATGAAAGTGGTCATCATACCTGAAGAGTGTGACCACATCTTCTCAATACCTCCTCGTGATTTGCCCGGTCAGATAATGTTGAATCATGCATGTTGTGGTTTTGTTGCCTTATCTAACTTTGTCTTCTATTCCAAGCTATCAAAGAAAATCAGAATGACATTGCTATTGCAGGAGACCTAACGGTCCACAATCTAGAAATCTCTGGACACGAGTTGGTGAACATACTATTGTGTTTGATCAACAGGAAAACGGTGTTGGTATCAAATGTACTTATGCTCTCATTAAGCAGGAGGAATAATCTGATGATATTTCTTTGCCTGGCAAAATAGAATCTCCAAGAGAAGAATGGTTCATTGAAGAGATTAGTCTACCACTGCATGTTTATACTGACTTGGTTTTCTGCCATATTATTCTCAACAAAATTGAGAAAGACGAAGTGATATGATCTTGTTTCTAGATTGCTACTTCTGTAATATTTGGTGTTATGGTTGTCGATGTTAAACCTGAATGACCTCGTTCTGTTATGGTTTGGTGATGTTTAATTTTGGATCTACCATGTTTAAATAATATTGGATCTGCCATGTTTAAATAATTTTGGATCTACCATGTTCTACTAACAATAAATCCATAAAACACACTAAAGGCACATTGCCATCAAAGCTTTCCAATTCATGATTTTTATCTTGCTCCTTCCTACATCTATCTTCAAATCTTCAATCAAAGTCTTTAACTCATCAACCTCGGTTTGGTCTTAGTAATCTCCATGTCAAGGATTTCGTGTTTTGGAATAGCATCTTCAACCTCCTCACATACAGCATCTTCAATCCACTTACACAAATGCCCCTAATTCATGACCCAGTTAGATATCTTTCTATCTTAATAACAAAAACAAGTTAGGAGGAAGCTTACCTCCTTTTTGCTTATACAACGGTAGAAAGGTCTTCTTTGATTCTCTTTTGTCTTCGATAATAAAGATACAACACGTAATCCACAGTCACACTTCGTTGGGAACCCACGATCGCCTCCTCCATATTGTACTTCTGAAGATGAACTCATCATGAAATTGAGACAAAGCTTTGAAGTGAGTTTCTGTTTTTCGATGTTGAGAGAAATAGGATTTAGGATTGCATAATTGGGGGAATTATGGTTGACAAAACGAGGTCGTTTAGGTTCCAGGGATTATAAACGGAAATTAACCCCGTCTAATTTATATGTTAACCGAACTGACGACGTCTTAAAATTGGTTCAGTCAAATTAATTTGATATGTTAAGGTAAGTTGGTGCTATAATTGGTCCATGGGAAAGTTCATGATTTTTTCAACCAAATTTGAAAGTTATTCAATTTAAAAAGTCGCAGTGCATGTCATATATTATAAATTATTAAAATTTAAATTATTATAATATTAGTGTTCTCGAAAACAGACATTCTTGCTATATGTTCTCCACTGCAGTAAACTGGTTGTGGCATTTCCATGCCTTCTCAGTATTATGTGGCTTTTTCTGACAATATATGTTATAACTCCCTTCGTTTTCACATTTTCATATAAAAGCACCAACATTATATAACTCCAACCAAGTGAACTAAACTTTATCAAATACACTAGTGGTGTGTCCACGCTACGCGCGGAGCGGTTGTCTTTTGGTGTAATTTGTGTTTAGTTGATGTAGCCATAATTTGGGTTATTGAATGTTGTATAAAAATGTGAGTTAAAAAGGTTTTTTGAAACTTTAATTTGGAACTCGTGAAGATATATTGGAAGGTAATGGTGAATTGTAATAATAGTCGTGGCATTTGATGTTTAAATTTATGTATTTAATATTTTCACATCTGTAGAGTATTTGGTTGTGGATGTTTTTTTTTGAGAAAATAATGGTGAGAAAGAAAAATATACAAATGAGAACAAATCATTTATAATTTTTTTTTAAAAAAAAATTAAAACCAAAGTAGAGAATATGACAGAAGTGATATTGGAAATTAGAACCCAATAAACCCTTTTATTTTATTTTTTATTTAGTTGGCATCATAGATTTCTTTCTCTACATACCGGGCAACTTATTTTTGTACGAATTCATTGATCAATGCAAGCAAAATGGAAAATATGGCCGCAAGTAACAGAGAAAAGATTGTTTCTATCGTTGTAATTTCCGAAGCATACAATGCATATATCATTTTCCTCTTCTATAGTTGGAGGCCTATTAGGTCCCTCTAGATCGGTAATGATCAGATCGATGTCTAGTCTTGATGTTGCGTTTTGGTTATAGTCTTTGATAATTAGAGTAACTTGAAGATCATTAGCTAAGATATTTATGTTGTCTCTTACTTCATTCATCACGTATTGAGTAGTTTCTTCAATAAAGTATGTTGAATCGGGGGGTGAATGTCATGGTATGTTAACATGTATTCCATGCTCTCAGTTACTGAGACATTAAAATTACCTTGGATGTCGATGATAGATGGTAGCTGAAAATCAATTATGGATTGTTGTGTGTTGGGTCTGTGGATGTAGACTTGGAGTGTTTGCTTTGGGTTTTCACCTGTAGATCTTGTTTGATGTGAGAGCCGATGAGATATAAGTGGTAGGTTACTCATTCTTGGAGTATTTTTGGGGGCATAAGTTTTCATGGGTGTTAAATGTTTTGGAGTTATTTGTTTGTGTTGAATTGTTTTTTTTAACGTGTTACAGTTTCGTTTTTATCAAGACTATGTATTATTATATTGATTTTAGTTGTAAGAAGTATTAGTTATTATGTTGTGTTTAGCTCTAGCTAAGCTTTGCATGAATCTTATTTGAGTTATTTTATATAATTTATGGTGCTTTCTAACCATAACAGATTATGAGTAACTGAATCAAGTCCTGAAATATTGAGAACCTTAGCCTGCTAAATCGACATAGAGAGCACGAAAGTGTGTTGCAATAGCTGAGTTTAATGCAAAATTAAGTACTCCCTGATGTGTTTGCACATGTGAACCACAAATGATTTGATGGAGTCCGGTACGAAGTTAGGGTGGTAGACAGCGTCCCGACGCCTAACGTCGTCGTAGTTCGTTGGAGTATCTTCGAACAACTCGTATTTGCTCGTCATGTTTTCAGAATCAAACTTTACCCCTTCATTTGCCTCTTGATGAACTGAAGCTTACAGATGCAAAAGAGAAGGATGTGTGGCTAAGCTAAGTTAGGGCTTATTGAAGATTGATGATTGGGTTGTCTTTCATGTTATTTTGGTTATTTTTTTATTTTTTTTTTTGGTTTTTGCTTGGTAGAATTGAAATTGCAAAATTGAAACTCGATATCTACCCAAAACCCGAACCAAGAGATCTATTTTTTTTCCGGTTTTGTATATGTTCCTTTCTAATTTTGTTAATAATTTTAGTTTCTATATGTCTTACAACTCTTTTAAAATCTACTTAAAATTTTTAACGCTTCAGATTTGTATTATTTTTGGATAACATTCAAAATATGAAGACAATTCCGAATTTTAATTATTTTTCAAGATTTTGAATATTTATTTTAGATACTAATATATTGGAGTAAATAAATACAAGTTTTAAATTGTTAAGCAGTCTATGGTTTAGCTAACCAAGATACTTCTACTCTTTATCGTAAAGTTTGTATAGGGAGTGTTGTTTTATAACCAATTAAGTCATAGCTAAGCTTTGCATGAATCTTATTTTAGCTAATTTTATATAATCCATAGTTGTAGTGGAATATTTTTGTTTTTTTTTTTCAGAGGATGGGTCCTAGAGAATAGAGATATAGACCGTTTTGTCATTTTTCTAAGTTGTGTATCAGTAAATATGTGACAGATTACAATGTAACAGGAAGGTGTAGAAAAAAAAAATCTGCAGTTAAACATATAATATTGTTGGTAACTTGCTGCAAAAATAGTTTATGATTAATATTATATTTGTGTTTCAAAAAAAAGATTAATATTATATTTATTTTAATTGATTTTCCCAAACATTATGTTTTTTTGTTCGGAGTTTTTTTTGTTTATGGCTCATGTATATGTATTCATAGTTATGGTTTAAAAAAAATTGGTTTTCTTACATATAACAATAACCCAATCAAGTTTAACTTTCGTAGTGTATTGGATCGTTGAGTTACACTGTAATAAGAGTAAAGAAGCTATAGTGCATGTATGTTTATAGGAAGCTATGTTTGTTTATAGTAATATATTACAATGTAACATGAAGGTGTAGGAAAAAAAATTTCTGTAGTTAAACATATGATAACTGCTGCAAAAATAGTTTATGATTATTTTAAGCTATTTCCCCAACCATTATGTTTTTCCTTCGGATTTTTTTTGTTTTAGATTTTCATTGTCAGTTAACTGGAGCCAAGAATTTGAAATAAGAGAAGAACGTGGATTCATAAATAAAATATGCACCACCACATGGAGTCTAAAATACGAAGTTGGAAACAAAAAGACATAAAGCAAATGAAAACAAAGATTTTAAAAAGAAAAGTAAATGCGGTGGTTGGTGCGACACTCAGCTGACTCTATGCCAATCGGTGGCTTCTTATTCTTACTCTCTTCTGCTTCAACAGGTGGTGTGCTTGTTGCAGAAGGCCCTTCTACTGGTGCAGCAGATGACGAAGTTTGATGGTCTGTATCTGTACTTTCACCAAGTTCAGCTGCCATGCCACCAGAGGTCTCAACAACAGTGCTACTGTTACCAACCGGCACCAAACTTGAGATTGGATTCTGGACCTGCAACCCATCATTCGGACCATGTTGAGCACCCTGATCAAAACCCAGCAAATAACTTAGTCATATTATAAATAGATAGCAGATCAGTTTGAAAGTCTATGAAACTCACATCGCCCACAAAGTCTGGGAGTGGTGCACGCTGAGCCACTGTAAATATACCAGAGATCGTGAAGGTTTGATGATTAGAAGTGAAGTTGAACTCTCGTAACTTAATCTGAAAAGTGACAGTCTTCCCAACAATGTCAGGAACAGTTCAATGAATAATATGATCACAACATTTCCAGCTGTCAGATGTAGAATAACAAAAGCATATCAAAAACATACCTGGTAGCTGTCTATTGGTATTTGCCAGTGCCAATAGCTGGTCGTAGCTTTGGAAACGAAACATCTCAGTTGGTATCGACTTACCAGAATTTGTTAACTCATCAAAGGCTGTACCATCAGTGAATCGAATGGAAACAGGGGCATCAGAGAGCCGAAACTTGTTGTCGCTATGTGTAACGTCGAAACCACTAAGCGAGTACACAGATCCTTCAACAAAACGTTCTCGATACGTGTCGATTCGAGACGCCTCAACGGTTCATTGGATAAGTGTCGACTGTTTCAGAGAGAGAAAAATCAAATGGCAAGCACTGAATCTTAATCTGTCTGAAAATATACTCAAAGGAAGATTTACCTGCTCATCCAAGAGAAGCATGTCGAGACTCATCAGTTCCCCACCTTTCCTGATATTCCGAGCCTCCCAAACCTCAGTAGCCAGACCTCAGCGGTGTTGGAACAGCGACAGGTTCTCAAGTTAGCAAGCAGCGTGTAGGAAGCAGCCATTTATGATATCGAAGCTTGATAAAGGTTTTAGTCAGAGATTACGTTGCTGTGGCTTTTCATCGAAGCAAAAGAAGGTATTTATAGTGCAGAGCTTGAAAACGTTAACGCTGATGATAATGGTGATGTTTAATTCGTAGATAGTGGGCTGAGTAGTGGGGAGAAGTAAATGATGAGAGTAAAGAAAGAAACGGAATACGTTACAGAGATGAAGTTTCCAGACTGTGGAAGAGGAAGATGATGGAGGAGAAGAAGAATCCCGACGGCTAAACTCAGAAACCCTAAAAACAAATGGGCCAAACATAAATTTCTAAAGGAAAATATGAGCCAGAGCCCGCGGACAGAGTAAAGTATCCACAAAAAAAGAGAATTGCCAAGAACACATAAGCCCATGAAAAAAAAAAAAAAGGAGAAAGACGTAAACGAAAACACACGGAAGCTTGTGTTATAACAGGACACGTGTCACGGTATAAGATAGGGAAGAGTGAGGTAGACGCCTGAGGAGTCTTTCTAGTCTACTTTATTAATATAGATTTTTTACTCCTACTTCTACTTCTTGTCAAATCAACTTTCAAAGCGGTGTAAATCATAGCATTAACTGTCGAAATTAAACTATTACCTCAATTATAGGGTTTTAAAATTTTTAATCCTAAAATATTCCTAAAATTCTCAAACTAACATCAAACATTTAAATTCTTATAATACTTATTCTATGAAAATTTTGATCTCGTATTTTATAACTAAATATCAAAGAAATTGAAACCAATTAAAGTTAAGGAGTAGTTTGTATGATTTCTTCAGATGGATGAAGAAACACTATCCATTAATTCATTTTTGAAGGAAACATAAGAAACAGCATTACATAATATGATTTGAAAAAAACACAAGATGCTATTTATTAAAAGGTCAGAATTACATAATTAGATATGCAAGAAACATAAAATTTAAGTAGATTGCATCCGGGTTACCGGGATGATAACACTCCGCATAAAACGTTGCAGGCATCCGAGCCAACAATGGGAAAGGAATGTTTACTAGGTTAAAGGTTGCATAGACTGAAGGTCGTTCCGAAACCTCCTTAAGTTGTTTGCAGGTCAATTTGACAGCGGCAAGATCTGAGATGGATCATGCAGCCACGTGTTGGAGAACTTTCTCTTGCAGTTCATTTGGTAGGGAAAGCAACCTCGAATCGGCCATGAAGAAAGTTTGGTAACGGAGAAAATTCGGTCGGGTCAAAGATAATTAATATTTTAGAGATAGATATTGATGAAGATATATGAAGAGACAAAACATGTTTAATTATAGATGAAGATTATTGGGAAAATTGTCACTGAAATCCCCAACTTTCAAATTTGTTTTAAAAAAGCATGAACTTTCTCTTTGACCATTTAATAGTGTTAGAGAAAACGGATATTATTGGTAGTTGTTTTCCACCACTGCCTTATACTGGCTGTGGCCTTGCCATGCCTTCTCGTTTTTATGTGGATTTTTCTTTACTGGATTAGTTACAACTAACTTCATTTTTACATTTTCATATAAAAGCATCAACATTATATAAGACAATGGATACTTGTTAAAAAGTTATCATTTCACCTGTTAATATAGCTCCAGTATATAACTCCAACCAACTAAATAAAAGCATAAATATGGACTAGTTGGTCACACAAAATTCGATTAATTAGTATATTGAGATAAAAAAACTAATTTTAAACTTTATTAAATACATTTTTTACTTCTACTTCTTGTCAAATCAACTTGCTAATCGGTGTAAATCATAGCATTAGCTATCCTCATAAAACTGTTATGTTTGGTAGACTTATCAATGCATGCATGAAAGACGTATTCGACAAGACACCTCCTTTAATTGGCATAAGAGAGTTGTAAATTAATGGGCTATATTCGATACAATTGCCATATATAATGAATATAAAGTATTTAATGATTATTGTATTGATTTATTTTGAAACAATTTAATTTTTATAATCACATGATATAACCAATTTAATTTTTAATAAACCGACCTAAGTTCAGTAACCAATTATTAATTTTTAATAATATATTTTGTAAAACGTGCGAAAAACCTATGATGGATGTGGGCTTGCCATAGAAAAAAACAACATTGATATGGTTTGCAGTGTTTCTAACTGCCGTTAACTAGCTTTTGTCTTGCCATTGATAAAATTTGGAATCTTGACGCGACACGTGTTAACTTTTATTGGTGAATCCAAGAATTAATGTATTTCAGATTTTAATTCTAATATACCATCTCCAATGGTGCTTCAGTTTCCACTTTGTACTTCATTTTGAAGAAAATTTTGCTCCAATGGTACTTCATTTTTTGCTTCAAAATGAAGCCATGAACAGGGTTGCTTCAAATTTGAAGATATACTATTCACATCTTCATTTTTTTTAAATGAACTTTTTTTAATTATAAATTGGTACTCAACTTTTACTTGTTCATACTTTTTGATAAAATAAACTATATTTGTTAATATGACCCAATTAAATTTTAATATTCATTTATTATTTTGATTTAATTAATTATAATATTAGATATACTAAAACATATAGTAAAAGAAAGATAATGTTATATACCTGATATAAAAAGTGAAATACATGATTATAAAACCAAATTCAACATTAAAATCTAAATACAACACAAAGTAACACTTACTAGTAATCTGGTAAATCACTTCCAGATGGCATTAAGATTATTAAAAAACTGCCCAAATAGAGTTGATGCTTCAAGAGGTTGCTGAGCTTGTTGTTCTTCACTCATTTCCAATAAAATCCGGTTTTGTTCAGATTGAATATATGCTCAAACTTTAGGATCTTGTATGGAGTTCACATCACAAAATAAAATTTTATTTTCTTCTTTAATTTTTTTAAAGCGTAATTCTTACTTTGAATCTCCAAATGTTGTCTAAATTCAAAGAAAATAAAGACAAACCTGTAGATTCTTATGTAGCAGAATCAGAATTATGATTTCAAACACATAATAGAATCTATGCTCATTAATCAATTGCTTCGGTCCCGAGCGTACAGGTTCACCAAAAATTTGTCCATACAAAATTGGTGTAATGGGCGGTTGTTGATGTTGCTCCTTGATTTTATGTATGATTCTTGATTGTTCGTATCGAATAAAGTCGTTTATATTATTATCATGTATAGAGCTTAAACTCGTCAGTAAGATTTTATTTTCTTCCGCCATTTCTTTCAGAGCCAATTTCTTTGCATCAATTTGTATACGCAATTGAGCCATCATGTAACCTTTTTTCTAGTCGTTGCACTTTCTTTTAAGAGACTAAGGATTTGTTCATATGATGAAAACAAAGTAGCCATAGATGAGTTATTACCTTCATCAAGTTTTCTTTTGAGTTTTGCTTTAGGCGGATCAATAGGACGTTGTGACGAGTTTTGATGTGTTTGTTTTTCCATGTTTTTTTGTTGACTAATAAATAGGTTGTTTTATGATTTTTCTTTGGGTTGCAACATGTTCTTATTTTATACACAATTATAAGTGGATAACAATTCTCATGGGTGTTTGCTCATGGGGTTCCACCTATTATCAGCTGCTAGATTAGACCAAATTAATAGACCAGAGTTCTTGTATTTCTTCATCTTTCTGATTGGCTGCTACATTTATCAAGTGGATCCCGATCTCAGCTATAGATCAACGGACCAGATCTTTTGGTTTTCTTCCGATCACTCCCTTCCTTCCTTCAATCCCAAACCCTGAAACTATACACTATACCCCAAACCTTTTCATAAATAATTAATATTAAATAAACAAGGTTTCTCAATAAACAAATAAGAATTTTACTTATATAAATTTATTTAAAGAACGTCAAACATTTGTTTATAATACTTATTCTATTTAAATATAATATAATTTCTACAATTGATCATATGCAAATCATAATGAATGATATTTTATCTACGTGCAGTATTGTTAGAATAACGCTTTGTGTTAATTTTTATTCTTCTGCCTTTAATATAAGGACTATTATTTATTTTAAATACAAAAGCTTTAATGTATATTATATAGAAAAAATATGGAAATGTGTCAAAAACTACACGATTGACTATGTGATAATCAAATGTACGATGTATAATTTTATATGGTGGCAACATCATAATCGGATTTTTAATTTGATTTTAGTTATAGTTTATGGGGTTCAACATATTATCAGCCAATAGATTAGACAAAATCAATGGACCAGAGTTCTTGTCTTTCTTCATCTCTTTGATTGGCTGTTACATTTATCGCGCGGATCACGAGCTATAGATTTGACAAAATCAACGGACCGGATATTTTGGTTTTCTTCCGATCACTCCCTTCCTTCTATTCTCCGAATTGTGTACGTATTTCTTCATTCAATCCCAAACCCTAAAACTATACCATATACCCCAAACACTGTAAAATCAGCATGGAGGTAATGATTATACACTAAAATACATTTACTACTAATTCACTCACATACATAAAATTAATTGACAGATATGTTCACTCACGTATAAATATTAATTCACTCACTACACATCACATATATGTAGTTTTACCATTGTGTTACTGTTTTGGATTCAATATTTTACAAATAAAAAGAGTTTACGTTTGGAAGGGCTTTTCGGGAGGGGTTTTTCTGAATTTTCCTTGTATTTCAAAAACAACTAAAAATTATTTTTAGAGGTATTCCAAAGAGTAAATGAACTTCACTCACTACAATACACTAAAATACATTTACTACTAATTCACTCACATATATAAAATTAATTGACAGATGTGTTCACTCACGTATAAATATTAATTCACTCACTACGCATCACATATATGTAGTTTAACCATTGTGTTACTGTTTTGGATTCAATATTTTACAAATAAAAAGAGTTTACGTTTGGAGGGGCTTTTCTGGAGGGGTTTTTCTGAATTTTCCTTGTATTTCAAAAATAACTAAAAATTATTTTTAGAGGTATTCCTTAAAGTAAATGAACTTAACTCTCGAGACCTCTTTGATTCATTACTCTCTCTCTCTCTCTCACTCACACACACACACACACTCTCTCTCTCTCTCTCTCTCTCTCTCTCTCTCTCTCTCTCTCTCTCTCTCTCTCTCTCTCTCTCTCTCTCTATCTCTCTCTCTCTCGTCAAAAATAATGGATCCTTACTACAGCCAGATGAACAAACACAAAAGAGAATGTGATTGGCTCTATGCAGTGGCGGACGCAAACCATGGCATACCAAACAAGTGTGCTTGTGGTCAATCTATCGTAGTGGAAACAGGCGAGCAAGGAAGGCGGTACTATGTATGCCAAGTGTTCAAAGTTAGAATGATGTGCGGTATACAAATATATGTTTGTTTCTCTTGTTAATTTCTTGACTTTCAAAATTACCCTTGCACCTTCAGGATGACGGCTCGCACTTTCGCATTTGATGTCTTCAAGCACTCGAAAATGAGGTGAATGATCTGAAGAAAGACGCTCGTGACGAGGTCAAGACCCGTTCAAAGTGAGAATGATGTGCGGTATACGAATATATGTTTGTTTCTCTTGTTAATTTGTTGACTTTCAAAATTACCCTTGCACCTTCAGGATGACGGCTCGCACTTTCGTATTTGATGTCTTCAAGCACTCGAAAATGAGGTGAATGATCTGAAGAAAGACGCTCGTGACGAGGTCAAGACCCGCTTGAAGCTGCAACTAAAGATTCAACAAATGAGTGAGGAGATCGAAGAGCTCAAGAAATTAGTAAAGGGTTCTCCTTAATTTCTTGTGTAAGATTTCCTAAATATGTTATGAAATTGGTGGTGCTCTCCTGTTTATCTCTTGTGTTCTAAACTTATATATTGCTATGTGTTTTTGTTCGCTAGGTTGTTATGTTTTACCAGTACTACACCTTCAAATAAGAAACAACAGAGTTAGTTATACTTCAACCAACAACAACCAACATAAGTTTAAACATAAAACAACAATTAGATATAGCAGTAGTTAAGACATTTTCACCATATTTTCAACAACCAACAATAGCAAGTTTACAACCAGGTACAAAGATCTTATTTTTTGTTCTTAGACCTACTCATTGTCTTGTTCAGGTTGTCATCAAGTGTGTGCACTGTCCTTTTAATCCCCTTTACTTTTTTCTCCTTCTCTTTCAAATCCTGAGGTGAGTCCTCAGGTGTGTCTTCACCGACTTTCTCAACATAAGGTTCTATTGCAGCGACTCTCATGTCTAACGCCTTCAACGCCTTCATCCACTCTCCCATTTATTCTTCCTCAGCATTAACTAGTTCTCCTAATTCAATTAATGAGATCTCTAAGCTATTGAGCGGAGTGCAGAAATCCTGCAACAATCATACAGTGGGAAGAAGGATACAAATCAGACTTGTTTTAGACCAATTACTCACTAAACATTAATCACTACCATTTATTCCAATAAGAAAACGAAATAGTCATCCTAGTTATACAGAGTGAGATAGAATCACTAACACTCGTGTCTCCATAGTTCTTGTCTTCTTCTTCTTCTTCTTCAACCGAATCCATCGGGTTTATGTTATCAATCGCAGCGACCAAGTTCGTATCTCTATCCTCTTCCTCAGTAATAGGGGTTTCTCTCCCTTTAGTTTCTTTGTGTTAACCAATTTTTAAAACCTGCAAATCAACGACATCAACAAACCAACCAGACTGAGTTCTTCAACAAACCAAATTCAAGTTACCTATTATGACAATAGTACCATAGGAGATAGTCGAGAGGAGACGATATCCGAAAAGCTTCTTTTTTTTACGACTTCCTTTCAAAACGCTAGAACTGTAAAAATTAGGGATTTCATCGCGATAGAGAGATTCGAGATGATTTCTCGCTTTCTTTTGATGTTTACATTTGCTATCCAAACAATCAGTTGACTTTGGCCCATTAACGGGACTGAGCCCATTTCTCATAATATTGGGATGGATACATGCCGTCTGCGAGATTTTTATTTGCTGATTACATTTTCCATTTAAACATTTAATCATGTGACTAGTGCCAATAATTGAGAGGATCGAGCCAATTTGATGAAATGAAGACATTATCTAGTTTAAATCTTTCTTTTTTATCTTTATGTCTCCAATAACCCATAGGATTTTTTATTTGAGACAAATTGTTTTTTTTTATATGCGCCTACTCACAAATACACACAACAGGAAACTATGAAGATAAAACGGTTTGCACATGACATAGAAGAGCAACAAAATGATTAAACGGTTTGCACACCACATAGAAAAGGTTGAAAGAGCAAAAAAATGATTAAACGGCTTGCACACGACATAGAAAAGGTTAAAGAGCAAAAAAGTGAAGAAATTCCTTTATTGAACGAAATATCATTGCCATTAGCTTGCCATTTATTCTCATTTGAAGCTGTGCCGTTTGCCTGCCATTTCGTATCATTGTCATTAGCTTGCCAGTTCTGAGGGGTAGCGCTGGTATTTTGAAATAATGCACTACAAGAAAACAAAAGATTTACGAGGGCGGTTTTTCTCGTGATTTCGTCGTGAAAGCAGGTTTACGAAGAATTAGCGAAGAAACACGTTTCGTCGTTAAACGTTCGTCGTAACGCATATTTCCTCGCCAATTCGTCGTAACATAGTGAGGACTTATTTTCCTCGTTAATCTTCCTCGCTAAACTTGTGTTTTCTTGTAGTGATGGGACTAGTCACACAAATTTCCTTTCCATGGGTACTGATTCCACATTGTCCCATCAAAGTGAGGCATAATAGCAGATTTTCTCTAATTTTTAACTTATATGAGATTTAAAATTTCAACTTTCACTTAAAATTAAAGTTTGATCTTTTGTGACTAAGTTTTGTTGTGTAGTCTTCTCTCTTAATTTTAGTAAATTTGACAAAGTTTTTGTGTTGTTGTGTTTTGTTATGAGTGGGTAGAATGGTTAAAAAAATTATTGGTATGTTGTATCAATAACTTCAATAATATCAAGTACTTCTGGAAAAACATGAACATATATACCAAATTCTTTTGATTAACATCTCTTCAAGTTTACAAAAAATTCACAACTAAAATAGTGCACATACAAATCATAAAACAGAACATAAACAAAATTATTACACATGGAGTTAGATATCATTCCTCAACATAGATAAGTTTGGATTCCACTTGACATCATTCCTTTGTACCACTTTGGGAAGAAGACTTCGTAAGACTTCCCGAAAACTTTGTGAGAAGTCTTCCGGCATAAAATACATTAGAAGACTTCCCAAGAAGTCTTCCAAGAGTCTTCCGAGAGTCTTATGAGAATCTTCCAAGAGTCTTCCGAAAATTCTTCCAAAGTTTGACTCATATCTGAAAAATTCTGCATTTTCAAAAGCATTCAAATGGCTTAAAAACAGAAAAAAACTTCAAAAATAAATTATTTATGCTTAAATAATAAACAAAACAATCAAATTAGGTTGAATGTATAACTTTTTAGAATCTAATATATAAAACACAGAAAATACATATCCAAAATATGTACCACTTTGGGCAGAAGACTTCGAAGCTTTTCTGAATACTTTGTGGGAAGGCTTCTAGCATAAAATGCATTAGAAGACTTGCCTTAAAGTCTTCGGAGAAGTCTTTCAAAGTCTGCCTCAGATCTGAAAAACATGCAAATTAAAAACATTCAAATGTCTTGAAAAGAAAGAAAAATTTCAAAACTATAATTGTATGCTTAAATACTAAACAAAACCGTCACATTAGGTTGAATCTGTAGTATTTTAGAATCTGATATATAAAACACACAATAGTACATATCCATAATTTAAAGATCTACCTTTGAAGGAGTGAAAAATGAGAACCATGTAATGAAAAACCTGCATAAAGAAGATAAATTAGTGAGAAGACATAAGAAAAAAATGAGAAATTGATTTAAACTTTGGTGTTTTGATGTTCAAAAAGATTAGAGAGGGGTTGGAGAGTTTTAAAGAGAGAAACATTACATTTTTTGTTGTAGCCATTTGAGAGGAAGAAAGATAATGTGTAAATTTTCTTTATTTATGGAGACAAAAATTCCAATTAGTTTAAATACTTACGATACATAAGACTTTCCAAGAAGTCTTCTAAACCTTAAAATCAAATACATGAGAAAACTTTTGGAAGACTTCTGGAAAACTTCGCTTTAGGCGGGAAACCTAAATTTTACTAAAATTTAGGCGGAAAAATGTCAGAAGACTTCTCATAACCTAATCAAATAACTAACTAAATAGCCAAAAACAATTCATTAAACTTAAAATCAACTTATAAAGCATTTAATATACACAAAACTAAATACATGTAGGTAAAAAAAAATTAGAAAAGTTAAGATTCTAAAATATAACACTAAATACAAACAATACTATAACATATATTACTAAACCCTAAACCAAAGTCTTTCAGACCCTATAATCAAATAATTAAGCAAAAACAATTCCTTAAACTTAAAAGAAACTTAGAAAGTGTTTACATCAAGTAATTAGATAGTCACTAAACACATATATGTCAATCTAAAAAAGATAAGATTTCAAAATATAACTCTAAAAAGACCAACAATACTATAACATATCTTACCCAAACCTAAATAGAAAACTATCATGACTCAATCTACATTCACTCATCTATGTTAAAAATAATTTAATTTTAGTAAAACTAAATTTCCATCATTTATAAATGTTTATTAATACATAATTTTGATTATTTTCTTTCAAAATATATTTTATAAAATTTATTAATTACTTTTAAAATCTAATACATGAGAAGACTTCCCCTACAAGACTTATGAAAGATTTCGATTTACGCGGGAAACCTAAATTCTTTTAAAATTTAGCCGGGAACCCTAAATTTTTCTAAAATTTAGGCGGGATACGTCAGATACTTCTTGGAAAGTCTTCTTTTAGTCTCTCAGGCCCTATAATCAAATAACTAAACAAAAAAAACACTTCCTTAAATTTTTAAGATACTTAGAACGTGTTTAAATCAAGTTATTATATAGTCACTAAACACATATAGGTCAAATTTAAAAAAAAAAAAAAAAAAATAAGAGTTCAAAATCTAACCCTAAATATACCAACAATATTATAACATATGTTACCAAACCCTAAACCAATGATTATATTGAGTTAACCTACATTCACTCATCTATGTTTAAAATAATTCAATTTTAGTAAAACTTAATTTACATCATTTAGAAATTTTTATTATTACATGATTTCAATTTTTTTCCATCAATTTTTTATAAAAATTTTAAACTATTTTAAAAATCTACTGAACGAGAAGACTTACAAAGAAGTCTTCTCTGAGAAGACTTCTTTGTAACTCTTCTCATGCAAAGGGTTATAATGGTAAAATTCAATACATGTTTTTTTGTTTGGTCATAATGAGATTAGTGTAATTTCACCAGTTTTTTGGGTTACTTTTGCATTTACTGAATTTGAGGGTACACTTTTGTATTCAAAATCAAGTTTTGAGTCATTTTTGGCAATTTTTCCTTACAAATTTCAATAATCCATAGTGGATTAGTAATGAATCTTAAGCACCCACCCCCTCTGTCTGTAATTTTTGGCGTACCTAATAATTATTCAAAATAGTAAAAATATCAAACAATGGTGAAAAACTTCATAAATAACAAAATATATTAATACACACTTTTACAAACTTCCTAAGTTGTAGTTAAACCGCCAAAACATCACAGAAACATATGATTTAATGCCATTCATCCACCTCTGCAAAACAATTAGTGTAAATTCCACTTCAAGCATTCCAGAGCCTTGGCATTGAAGCTCTGCACCACTAATAATTTTAAAACAAAAATTAGTTGGAACCACATAAGCAACATATTTAAATGGCAGCAAGCCATTAAATTAAACTATTCTATCAGTAAGATCATATCTTGCATCATTTTTCTTAAAATCGACAAAAGGTACATAATCTCCCTAAATGGGTCATTCGGTGAGTCTTGAGTATAATAAGTCAGCCCAACATATGTTTGGATTCCTACCAAGTCTACAATGATATTGAGTAAAGAATCATCAACAATAAATCAAAAAAGACATTTATAGTTCGTATAAGATAGAGAAACAATTTGACATACCAATGGTATAGATGTAGTTCAAACTACCATGTATAACTTTATCATAAGAGACAAAATCATACATGGATGTTTTACAACAAACGTCAATCCAATCCACCATAATTTGATCAACGAATTTTATTTGGAACATGTTAGTATTTCTTTTATCTCCATTATTAGGAACCATTTCAAATTTATGGACTACTCCCCATTCATCCTCTGCATGACGAAGAACCCATACTTTTTGAAATATTTTTTGAGATAGTTGCTTCGATTCTGCATCCTTTTTTATACAGAATTTATGTTTAAAATATATAATATTATGATCTAATAATACAGTAAATTACTCTTTGTAAGTGTTAGAATAATTTAAATTTGAAACTTACTTCTTCATCAACAAGGATGAGATGTATGCCAGACCTGATATCACACTTTTACACATATGATCGTTTAAGGAGTGATTTAATTTATGAAGAAATATTGATTTAATATATAGGGAAATTATCAGAGGTAAAAGCTTGCATTTGAAGATACTATTAAAAGAGGTTCAATAAACTTTAACAAAGCGTATATGACAAATTTGGGTATATCCGAGATATTTGGAATTTCAATATTTGTAGCTAGATTAAGTTCTTATGTGTGAGAAAATATCGTTTATAAAATAATAGTATGATTGCCAGTTACAGAAAAATATCAATTTATTTAGGAAATTAATTTTGTAGGTTTGGAAATTTTTTAATATCGTATAGAAAGTCAATATTCCCTTTTATGGTGGGCATCATTTTTGTAAAAAAAACTATTTTTAGAAAAATACATAAATCACTAATTAAACTATATGCTTATACTGTTTGTTATATCAGAAAGCAATTTTTGTAGTATGATTAGAAATTTTAATAGTAAACTACTTTTACTGATTGATTACGGATTTTGTATGTGTGAGATAATATTGTGTCATAGGTTGTAAATGTGAAAATGGTATCAAAGTTTAAGTGGCTAACTCAACAAAAATAAAAAAAAGTCTTAGTGTACCTTACATAATACATTGAACTAACCGTTAAACAAAATATAATGGTTGTGATGTATAAAATATCAAAGGAGATTTTTACACAAATAATATAAATGATCAATGGGGATTACAAATGAATGATCTTGTACAAATAATTTATTAGTAAAGGTAATCCAAATACACACCATCTTCGACAAATAACTTTTTATGATAAATAAAAATAAGGACTGGATGAATATTACTAGTAAAATACATGAAAATAATAAGTTGTAACATATGAAATCTTAGGACACTATTTGTAGAGATGCAAGAATCTTATACTTTCGCAATCTTCAGGTAAGTTTTCAGAAAAGACATGGTATGTTTCTTCATTAATTTTGAAAACATATGGACTACGAACTTTATTTCTCACAATCTAAATCATTTCCTTTTTACTCTTGTGGAAAATATTTGCTTAATGATCAGTTAGCTTAATATTTCGTTGCTCCTCATAGTATTTTACATTCTTCTGCATTAGATCAGAAAGACATTAATATACAAATTTTGTTATACAAATTTGAAATAATAAAATAGATAAATTTAAATATGTATAATAGGACAATCGATAGAATGATATGATAGATCTAATATTAACGGAAATAAGTTAGAAGGTCAGAGAACTAACTTCATTATTAATTGTCTTCTCACTCATTTTTTATCCATCGTAATCAAGCTTAATCTGCGTTAGCAAGGAATGATTAGTGAAAGAATGATAGAATACACAATAATCAAAGGAATTAGATCAATATTAAAGGAAAATATAGTAAACGGCAAGAGTACTCACTTCATTATCAATTGACTTCTCAATTTTTTTGTATTCAGAGTATTCAAGATGCATATGTATGAGATATGACATATTCGAGCAAATTATTTGATATATTTGTAATTCAATATAGATAAAACTTATAATATTAAGCATATACATATAAAACAATCGGTAGAATAAGGATAGATCAATTTTAAGGGAAATCGCATAGACGACCAGATAATTCACTTTATTATATGTTGTCTTCTCACTTGTTTGGTATTCAACATAGACGATTAAAATTATTCATATGCATCAGATATGAATGATTAGTACACGAATGAAGAGCAATAAAATACAGAGAGCAATTAGAAAGGGATCTCAATTAACTATCACAAACAAATGTACTATGTCACGAAGGGATGTTGATTCATTATATAGGAAATGTTTAGAAGGTGAAACTTCCTAGAGAAGAATCAATTAATAATTTTAAAAAGATATTTAACTCAAATTTCAAATATATTATCGGAATATTTGTTTCTAGCATTCCTTATTTGGCGTATTATCTTTTTGATAAAATTTATGAAGGTGATATTTGGAAACAATATCAAAACGGAGTTTCAAATATCAATCAACGAAATACCTAAACGAAATAATACTAACGTATACACTAAAATTTGAACCCTAACTATATGGAATACAAATCCCTAAACTCTAAACCCTAAACGGCACCATACAGAAAACATAATCCATAATTCTTAGAACATGTAACTTTGAAATTGGAATTACATATTAATCCATAAATCATAAAACATGTAAAAATGAAATTAGAATTATATATTATGTAATTTTGTGTGACAAACCATATCATATGTGTTTAAACCATATAACATGCATCATTTGTCAAGTAATACGATTTGTGGCCATTCAATACAATAAGGTTTAAAATAATACGATTCGAGACCAAACCCATCAATTATTGATTATGGACCAACCCGAGTTTAGATGATACAAACAGAGTGATGTTTGATTAATATAATCAGAGAGAAGATTAAGAGAAATCAAGATTGATAAAAAGTAATTAAAAATGGTTTAGAGAAGCAAAACACGCATTAGCCATGTCAACAAGGCTAATGATTAATGACATGTCACCATTGTAAAATAGCTGAGTTACCATTGTAAAATAGTGCAACCAATCAAATTATAAGAATTTTACTTAAACGTGTTCTCAAATAATTGTATGATAATAATACATAAAGATAATATATACACAATGTTCACATGGTCGGCTTAGACATAGTGGCAAGGGGGGGTGAACCCCGAGCCCAATTTTTTTCTTACATAATTAGTATTAAAAAGGACATGTTTTAAAAATAATATTAAGAAAAAGGGTCCAACAATTTACAATTATCCATAAATTATATGTAAAATTATTTTGAAAATCTATTTTGCCTAATGGCCATGAGTTGCTTGAGCCGGCCTTGAATGTTCATCACGTGTAAGATACATGTCTTAACCTAGTAATTATTATTTTCCATCTATTTTATTATTTTATATTATATTATTCCAAAAATATTTACAAACTTCATATCAATAATATTTTTTATTAAACTATTTAACATAATTTTGGACTCTACATTTTAGAATATCATGAATTAGGGCTAGAATTATTATCATACCCATATATACATTTTAAAAAAAAAGTATATCATGCACCCCGAACCACTTTTGGGTTTGATCCAAATATCCAAAATATTTTGAGTTACGAACTATTCAAATACTTATATGTATTTTGTATCTTCCAACTCAAATCTGGTTGGTTTGGTTTGGGTCATCTGGTTTAGACTTAAAAACTTTACATTTAAATGTTACAGTCTCTACTCTAAAATTATTAGACTCCCATATTCCAAAAATTAATTTTTTTTATAACGTCACTCCAAAAATTAAATACATAGCAACTTACACTATTCGGGGATCGTCTATGTCTTTTATACTTGCATGGTGCACAAAAAGTTTTTTTTTTTGATAAAATGGTGCACAAAAAGTTGTCCGACACATTTCAATTGCTGACGTAATGAACATTTATCCCAATACCAATAAAATTCAATATATATATATATATATATATATATATATATATATAAAAAAAAAATTCCAGTGTTTGAAAGTTTTTCAATATATCATTATCGCGAGTCCACATAACAATATAGATGCCTTTGAAAACTGGAAGACGGCCATAGAAACATAATACGTCACAAACCAAACCAATCTCATCAATGCTGTCTATAATGAAAATAAGATGGGTAATTACGACTTTGAGATAAAGACATCTTTTGGTAAGTAAACAGAATATTGTTTAATCTTATGTAGGAGCTGACAAGAAAATGACCAGAAAAGGCAGTTTTAGAATGAAAGAGTCAAAAAACAAGGAATGTTAAGACGGAAGCACTTTAGTTTTGTTATTTCCATTTTCATGGAACTGTACCTTTCTCTGTGTGGTCCACTCTTTTGTTTTTTTTTATTATTTAATATAAATAACGTTGACCACTTTAACCCCAAAAATATTCGTAGAAAACAGTTGAATTTCAGGGGCATTTATGAGCAGTTAATTGATAACAACCGTGATCATCATCATCATCATCATCATGATTAGAAGAAATTATGTTGGTGTATCTATAGCATCACATTCTAAAAACTGGATTGCGAATATTTCTTCAAGCTAATATCCTACAATATTCTTTTTCCACAAATATTTAAATTATTTTCAAGTGAAACAGGCACTGATTTAAAATTAATAACAACGAATTTTACAAAAATACTATATTTGGACCAAGATTTGGGTCAAAGATACAAGATATGAATATTTATTATAATAATTATTGGCTTGTTTTAAATATGAATGATAATTTGTTTGAACTGTAATTATATATAAAAACTCATACATGTGAATAATCCACTTTATAGGTTATGTTTGTTTAAACTCTTTTCTAATATACAATATCGGCTGATTCAGATGATCTTAGAGCATCTCCAAAAGACATTCTATAACTTCAAATATGAAGTTTTTTGCTTTCCAAAAAGAAACTTCAAAACTTCAAATTTAAAGTTTTGAGGAGTGAAACTCTATATTTGAAGTTTCACTACTCAAAACTTCAAATTTGAAGTTTCATATTTTTATTTGCATTTTGGTCCTTACAATTACACATCACATTTATGATTCATAAATATTTTCTTGTTTATTGTTTAATCCTTATAAAGATTATATCTCATAAATATTTTAAATTTTATTTACAAAATTTAAGTTTACACATAAAATTAAATAAAACTTTAAAATAAGATTTAAACTATTTAAAACTAGATTTAGATAACAAAAGTATACATAAGAATCTTAACAAAAAAACTCTAAAACATTACTTGAAGATATAACTATTATACAAATTTAAATATTACAACAACACTAATAGTCATATAAGTTTGATCTGGAACCTTCAAAATTTTCAAATAATTTTCAAATATTGTCTAATTTTTTCTGTGTAACTGAAGATGGTTGTTGTTCTTGTTGTTGATGATGTCTTTTCGTATAATTCTTTCTTGGTCATATTGAATTTATTCACACGTACTAATATCATCGATAAAAGTTAGTCGTTTGGCAATATTTTATATTTCTCTTTTACTTTCTTCTTCTAATCTAATATATTTACAAATATTAATATCACCCGATTTCAACAATTTTTATTTTTAAATCTTCAAATTAAAATGAGGAGAGCCATTTTTACTTCGAAATGCACTAGTATATCATATATGCATTATGAAAATCATTTTATGGAATAATATGGTATTTACAAAAAATTTGTGAACTCAAATTAGTGATGATAAATATAAGGACCATATTATAAAATACAAATAGTTTTGAAGTTGAATTTGAAGTTTTGCTTTTGGAGAAGAACACTTTTAAACTTCAAATATAGAGTTTTGGAAACTTTAAAATAGAGTTCCTTTTTGGAGATGCTCTTATGAAGAACTTTAATACATTTAATATTATAGAATTGACTGATTGCCACACTATCTAACGAGAGTTTAGAATGCATTTTGACTAATGCCAAGAAATAGCTAAATCAGTATTACTAGACTATAATGTAAAATGCACGAATCGAAACCGAAAAAAAAAAACTGAAATGGCCAAGAACCATCAACCTTTAACAAGTTCTTTAACCGATATTTAATAAATTAATTTTCTAAGAGATGCAGCATAGCACATGATATCTGTTTAAATTTTCATGGTGATATTTAGTTGACTTCAAGAAAATCCTACACAACTAAAAATAAAAAATAAAAAAATCCTACACAACGTTTAAAAAAAACGAAAATCCTACACAACTTGGTAAGCAAATAAAGCATTTAAAAAAGTTACCAAATAAAATACCATTTGCCCGTACATTTCTCCAATGCACATGTAAGAGGAGAAAAACAACAAATTAAAATGTAAGAGGAGCTCGAGCTAAGAGAAGACAAACACATGGAATATGGAATAAAGAACAAATGCTAGATAGAGAGAGAGGGGGAAACTGTTGACCCGATGTTACACACGCCATTTTCGATACATCCAAGCAGATCAAAAGTGAATTATTCGATTAGTACTGATATGTATTGTTAATTATTAATACTATTAATCGAATTTGATTATTTGATATAAGAGGTTAAAACTATCACATTTCCCCAAAGAATCTTGAGCGCATTAGGCGCTGACCCTTGCTTCTGAATCCAATTTTCCCATTTAATAATAGTTTACCTAATACCAAAAACAGAATCAGGCTTTTCCTTTCTTTGAATACTTTTCCTGTAAATCTTAATTCCTCGTAAAACTAGTTTGCTTTTAATTATTTTTCATATTTTTTACGGAAAACTCTTGTTTTTATTAAGATGATTCAAACAGGTTAGCTTTGAGAGCTAACCATACTGGAATCATAGAGTTTATATGGGAAAATTTTGAATTTTGAGTACGAGCATCTTTGGCAAGGAGGTCGGCGCTTATATTTGAGTTACGAGAAATAAAAGATAGTGAAAAATCAGTATAAGATGAGCGTAAATGAACGAGTTCATCCCATTCCGAGACTAGAGATGGACATTCTTCTTACCATTTGAAGGCAATCAGATTCAAAATTCATTGACATGATTCTCAGGTGCAGAGAATACTCCATTATCCATAAGAGGGATGAGAACTCCGCATGCAGGGGGGAGAGGACCTGATCCTTCCCAACTGAGCTGTACAAGTGTTTCTTAGGCTCTAAATCCATGAAGAAACCACCTCCAAACACTACTGAGTTTACCATCCAAGATGCAGCGACTTGGCATCTTGGTAAGCATGGCTCGCTCCGAACATCTTCGCGACACCCAAGTGTCTCGATCGTCAACACTGAATGTTGAATCACTTGTGCCACTCTCCATTCTTCCGCGTCTTGTCTTGAGTGATTTACTGTATCTGGCGGTAGGATGTCTTTTCCATTGAAAACTTTGTTGTTTCTTGATTTCCAGATAAACCAGAGAATCCATGGAAAGCAAGCAATCACCGTGCTGGTAACTCCATTCTTTTTCGACCGTAGAAGGGGGTAGTCAAATTTTTCGTACAGAGAATTACTCGGGAAGATCCCCGAACTGTTGGAATATCCGATAAAAGCCACGTTTGGAGAGCAGGAGGGCAGGTGAACAGGAGATGATTTACTGATTCATTTTCGCTGCTGCATCTCAGGCAGTGTCGGTTGACGAGACGGCTAGATGTTGTGATACTGTCCACCAGGATTTCGCAATCGCTCCTTGTAGCTTTTTAATGATTTCTTTGGGTAAAAGAAAGCATGACATCACATATGTAGGCAGAGCTTGTGCTACAGATTTTAGAAGGACTTATTTACCTCCTTTGGAAAGGAACTTTGCCGACCATGAATTTATACCTTCGTTTAACCGGTCCTGCAAAAAAGCAAAGACTTGTCGTTCGGAGCTACATATCTACTCTCGGACTCAAAGATACATGCCCATACCACCTTCTTTGTGTATACAAAGTGTTTGTTTCAAGGCACCTTTCATCTCCTGTGGGACTTTGCTTCCAAACAATATAGAAGATTTTCCTTGATTCAACTGTTGGCCCGATGTTTTGCTGTTAATATCAATGATTTTCCTCAACTCAGCACACTGCTGGACATCTGCTCTACAGAAAAAATGATGTCATCTGCAAATAAGAGATGTGAAATGGAAGGGCATGCCCTAGCTATATTCAATCCTGATATCCGCCCATCTTCTTCTGCTCCTTTAAGCTGTGAGATTAGTGCTTCTGTGAGGATAATGAGAAGGAGTGGAAATAGAGAGTCGCCTTGTCTAAGGCCACGAGATGGTGTAATATTTCCCTTCGGTTCACCATTCAAGAGCACCTGATCAAAGATCGAAGAAATACAGATTCATATCCAATCAACCCATTTTTCTGCAAATGATTTTCCTAGTGCTAGGATCTTCGTTGTCTGTTGAAGCTTTTTAGAAGAGAAGCTTGATGAACCTGTTAAATAGATGGTGAAGAGGCTTTGCATTATTTGTATAGTGACGCCTTCTTCTTTTTGTTCTAAGGTTGCATCATATATGGGTATTTTTCATTATCAACTAATAATTAGGTATCGTGCAGAGTGTCACATTAAAACAATAATCGTTAATCTCTTGTTATTCATAAAGATCGGGAAAAAACATGGACTTAGTGCAGTCAGTTTGAAAGACTATAAATCCTATGCCCTTAACCAAAAAAGGAAATTCCAGACTCCAGTTAACAAGTATATAATTTTGATCTTGTTGACTCACTTTATAAAGACAACTAGACCCTGACCCACGCGCCAGTGTGGGTATAAATTTTTGGTTTTTGGTTATTTATTTAACTAAATGATGTATTTGTAATATTTAATGTATTATATTCACCAACTAAATAATTTTTTGGCATCTGAAACCATATATTTATAACGAATGTTCGATATCATATAAAAAATAGAACAAACAGACATAATTAGAGAATTGTAGACGATATATAAAAACAATAGTTATTAATGTAAAATATGAAGAAATATTATATTATGACTTAGTATGGCATAAAAGATTATAAATTAGTTATACATGTTTAAAGAAAATACAATGATTTTTAAACTTCTATGAAAAATTTAACATATAAAAAAAGGCGATAAATTAGTCATCAAATTTTAAATAATTTTATAATTTTATTAATAATAAATTATTTATAGTCTCTGCTTTTCGTCAAGATAATTATTAAATGTCCATAACATTAATATGTTAAAAGTCCATATTATAAAAGCCCATGGTGTAACCATTTTTTTTTCGGGAAGTGTAACAAAAAAATTACATTTAACTCTTCATTTTGTTTAAGTTCTGTGTCGGTAAAAGATTAAAAAAAAATCTCTCTATCTTTTTTAATGTTCAATTTGAAGCTTATTACGCGAAAATCATACGAAAATATAGGCAATTGGTTGGAATCTCTATATCTTTATATTCTTACAAATTTTAAATTTATTGTTTCCTCTTCTGCAAGCAAATCAATTACCGAAATAATAGATCAATTGGTTGTAATCAAATCTATTCTTATAATTAATGTAATTATGGTTACAGTTTCTATATTTAATAGGTACATTAAAGATATGACATTGAAGATATTATGTTTTGATTAATAGAAGATATTAGATTTTGAGTTTGTATTTATTGATTTGTTTTTTTATAAAGCTTAGAAAATCAATAGGATGATTGGTTGGTTGATACATCCTATAAGGAAAACGAAAAATATAGGTGATTTGAATATTGTACATCGATCGATGCATGATGTAAGTTGACTATATAAAACTTGAGCATGATCATTTCAAACTAAAGTATAGGAAGGTTATATGCATTTGTTATATTGTAGTTAATATATTTTAAATATTACATACGTCAAGTGATTCACGTTTTCGTAAAAATAAATTCAAGTTCATTATTGGACCGTACTCGTCCGTAATAAGCTATATTAAATATGATATATTTTTAGATTCATTTAATGACATTAAGTTTAAATTTGATTAAGAAAAACTCATTAATTTAACTGAAAATGACAAATATTAAAATATGTAGGTTTATTTAAGGGGTTTTTGCCAAAACTAACCCACAATTTGATTTTAACCCCAAACCTATACCC
Source organism: Brassica juncea (assembly GCA_018703725.1). Lineage (NCBI taxonomy): Eukaryota > Viridiplantae > Streptophyta > Magnoliopsida > Brassicales > Brassicaceae > Brassica > Brassica juncea. Next base: position 11,562,525 of record CM031927.1, read on the forward strand.
AAACTTGAATCAAATGCAAAACTAACCTAAAAGCCTAGTGAAATTACAGCTCAGCCCCTTGTGACCAAACAAAAAAACAGAAGCCATTTTTACGAATATAGCCCCAGTAAATCGTCTGAGTCGTCTGAGATGTTGGAAGTCGTCTGGACGACTGAAGTGTAAGTCGTCTGGTACCAGTTTATTTTAAAAATAATTTATAAATCTTGTAAAAAAATATTTTGATGCGTGAAAATAAAAATCAAGTAATTATAAACAGTTTTAAGTGATATAAATTAAGATATGATAAAATTGATTTGTTTTGAAGATAGATGAGTGGAATTAGTGAATCATGATATTCTTTGGTTTAGGAGTTTGGCAAACATATGTTGTAGTATTGTATGTATTGTTAGGGTTAGATTTTGGAAAACTAAAATGTTTTTTTCAAAAATTAGTTTTCACCTATATGTGTTTATTTCTATGTATAGTAAACACTTTTCAAGTTTGATTTGATTTTATGAAGTGTTTAATTAGATAATTAAGTTTAGGGGTTATTTTTAGGGTGTGGACGACTTATATTTCAGTCGTCTGTTGAATAATTTACTCGGACGACGTATATTTCAGTCGTCCACATCGTACCGAACCTTTAATTTTACCAATGTACGTTTTAAACTAACCGGATCATTTACCGGAAATATAAAAGCTAGTTTAGGGGTTATGTTTAGGGTCTAGACGACTTACATTTCAGTCGTCTGGTGAAGAAATTAAAACAGACGACTTACATATAAGTCGTCCAAATATTCCCGCCTAAATTTTTTTAAAAAAAATATTTTCCCGCTTAAATAATTTAAACCAGACGACTTACATGTATAAAACTGAATTATAAGTCGTCTGTGTATAATTAAATCTTGAAGTTTTTTTTTCAATTGCAAAACTAACCTATGACAACTTAATTGTAAGTCGTTTACTTTAAAAAAAATATTATTATTTTAATTTTCGCCAGACGACTGAAATGTAAGTCGTCTGGGGAAGTCAAACTTCTGAAATTATCCAGTCAAATGCAAAACTAACCTATGACAACTGAAATGTAAGTAGTCTAGGTTCTTTGGAGATTTTTTTGAAACCAAACAAAAACAGATGACTTAACTTTCAGTCGTCTCAGGTTACAGATTTCAAAGTCAATTGCAAAAATAACCTTTGCGTTGATCAGGCGACTTCCAGGTAAGTCCTGGTATATAGAACCATGTTTTCTGAAGAAGAACTTGACAATTACATAATAGAGTGCGTGTGCGACAAACAAGAAGCATATGTAAGATGTTGGAAAATGGAATTAACAATTAAGCAAACAAATTTTAATCGAAGTGTCACGTGAGAGGGGAGCCGAGGAATGTGGGGCTCGACAGCTTCCTCCAAACAAAATACTTTTTTTTTCTTCCAAACAAAATATTAAACGTCAAACACATTAAATATATAAGAAAAACTTAATATAGTAAATGTTATATATAGGTTAAGATACAACAACAATTTTGATATATCTTTAGCAAAAGAAAACAATTTTGATATAACTATTATTTGGGAAATCAATGAGAAAAAAAATGTGGAGGGAATATTGGGGCTCCCATGCAGCGCCTACGTGCCACGACAAATACTACCAGTTGAATTGAGTGTCTTCTTCCTCTGTCCTTCTCTCTATCAACATTTTTGTAATTAATGATTTCACTATTTAAGTTAACTATACTAATATTGTTTTATTTACTATTATATGCTGTTACAAGGTCTATTACTCTTTATAGAAGACAATTTTGTGCCTTTTTGGCTTAATGTATAATTTTGTAAAAATAATTCCCTTATACAGTTTATTGCTCTATGTAAGTTGTTAAAATTTAACTTGAGTCTGGATATCAAATCAGATCTTATGATTAAAAAGAAAATAAGTGAAACAGAGAAAACACATACATTTTTGAAGTATTTTATCATCATCATGAGATTTACGTCTATTTTATGTCGCTGCAGATTTCATTATGGTAAAGAAGTTATAAATTTATAACTTTCTCTCCTTTTCCTCTATCATTCAGCAACTAATTAAGAGAGTCGAGGTACAAATGCATATAAGGAAAATATACATGGAAAAACAAACTGTAAAGACTAGCTCAAGTATCTATATAGTATCAATGAACCCTCATCAACGTCTTTTTTTTGGCAAAAACATGTTAGAATTTTGTTGCTAGATTTTTTGGTTTTTTACACACCGTACAAATAGAATTATAGCAGAGAAAAGAAAAATACAAACAACGAAATACCAAGGCAACTAAGACAACCTTAGTTGATCCCTGACTACGGATCGCTAACACAAACTCTTTTGCTAAGCACCCTTAAACTTGTGTTCATTTTTTTATCACGATCAATATGACAGTATGTTTAGCCTCATGAAAATTTCTTCGTATTTTTATGCATGTGTTCATTTTCTCACTTTTATGCATGTGTTCATTTTCCCACGAACACTCTTACAAGCATCAAGAAATTTCATATTTTTGTGTTTTCATTTCCATCCACTACTCTATTTTCTATAGTACCTTTGAACTTTTAATATCGGTATACTGTTTTAAATAAGTCCTCCGCTATTTTCTGAAAACCACAGAATGAAGACAAAAAAAGAAAACAAAAAAGTTATAAGCATTTTTTTTTTTATATAGTCTTGGAGTTTTGAGTCTGTGGCCGCTATCGCGAGTTGATCTGGCCTTTAACCTCTTAAATACTCTTTTTTTTTTTGTTTGTGCAACACTTCTTAGATACTCTCTGACAACGATTTTTGTTTTTGAACAACCTCTCTTACTACGAACAACCTCTCTTTCTTAATACTTTTGTTAACCACAAGTCCAAGTGTGTCCACACAGTTATTTATTGTAAATCTTAGGGTTTGAATGGTAACCACAGGTTGGACGGTGCAGGACAAACGAATTGGTTAGTGCGGTGCAGTTTAAGAGTGGTTTGTGTTAGTAAAACGTATACTGCGGGATAAGTGCGGTTCGTATAAAAGAAGCGGTTTGAAAAATATATAAGTGGTGACAAAAATAATAAAAAGTGCGGGACAAATGCTTGAATGGTATTTATAAACTAAATAGTGCTGAAAATATAAAATAATATTCTACTTTTGATATTATAAATATATTTTACATATTTTTATAAAGTACAAATAAATTACAATCACAAAATACCAAAACAAATAAAGCTTTTTGAGTAATCTTGATAGTTTTTAAAGATATATATGAATTATAAAAAAGTCGCGAGTTAAATACACATCTATATATATACATCTGTAATGAATAGTATAACTGCAAGATACATATAATACATTTATAGTTATATAAAATCAGTAATACTAATATAATTTTTAAAAATAAAAATCTGAAATATGAAATTTAATATGCTATTACTGAGATTTATAGACAATTATTTTATTTCTAAAAATTATAATTGCTCTAGTTGTCTTTACACAAAATTTAATTAAGATATTAGTGATACTAATTTAATTTAAACAACTATTTTATTTTATTTCTTCATTATACTCAGATATTTCTAATATCATTTTTTTAAATTTCAAAATTGTTTGAATGGCAACAGAAACTGTATTATAACGCACAGCATATGGCGTCTTTGCTTCCTACTTAAGGCCTTAATCTGAGGAATACTACTCGATGGGTCCAGGCACATGTACAGGTTGGTCCATATATGCTTCGTACGTGCGCCTAGCTATCATACAGATGCTGAATCTTTGATTTAACTTCGCTTCCATGACTTTTTTTTGGTTCAAACTTCGCTTCCATGACAAGATTACTAAATTGTTAACACTATAAATATAACTAGATTTTGACCCGCGCTTAGAAAGCACAGGTTTATTTTTAAAATTAAATCAACTATTTTTATATATTTCTATATAAGATAATATAGGTTTGAGTACATTTACTCGAGTGCACTGAACCGTACTAAATTGGAAAAAAATCTAAAATTAAGCTGAATTTCATAAATAACTGAGCATATTATATATATCTTTGGAACCGAAAAATAGAAACCGAACTAAAAACCAAATGAGTACTTCAATTTTTAAAATACAAATTATATACCTATTTAACATAACTAAACCATTAAAAAATTTATACTATTAATGAAACTATACATGGTAATGTTCACGTCATGTGTAAATATGTTTGAATAATCTGTCATATATTCATGGAGATTTATTGTTAGAGTAATTATATAATATATCATGGAAAAATAATAAATGAGTTTATTTAAATTATGTAAAGTATTTATATAGTTAGAGAAATATAAGGTAAAACTAAATAAATAGTTAAGTCTAATGAAATAGTCTAACAACCTTGTCTAAGTAGATTTTTTAGGACTCTTTCTCTTTTAATAGTATAGATTTTGATATAAAAAATGGTGGATTTCAAAATTTGCCATCACCCTATAAAATTTCTTTTGAGAAACTAAACATAAGACATATCCAAAAAAATTAAAAACAAATGTACACATAGATCCTTCATTCAAAAAGCAAGGCTATACATTAAAGAAAATGAGATGACATGTTAAAATATGCTAAGCATCATGTGTAATTATCGGGTTACAAGTCCAATACACTTTTATTTTTATCAAAAGTATGGCGATGGCATTAGCAATATATGATATAGTAGTTTAGAATTGTTACCATGTGACTTATATAGCTTGTGTACTTTTAATACATTAACTTTGTTTAGATGTGATATATGATCATGTGGTGGTGTATTTTCGTGTAGTTTGTAATTATCTTTTCAATTTCTAAATTCAATATTTTATTAGTCCATCTATGACTCTTTTTCATATTATTAGGTATCAAACCATAGTTCTCGTCATAATATGGTGTGAAGAGACGACTATTTTCACTAGTGAGATATGATAACAATACTCAAGTTTTAACTCGTTTATTAATTAGGAGAGAATAGATGTATATAACTTTAGAGATTTTCGTAAAACAAAATTTGAAACTTTTTTAGTTTCTATAATTATTGTTGTTCAATGAGAGAGTAGAATATATGTTTTATACATTCTAGATTTAGTAGTCTTGGTAGTCAACATTTTGTATGTTTCTCTCAGATTTAACTTCAATCTCTCTAAAGCATTTCATTTTTCATTAACTACTAATTTTCTCAAAGAGTATCATTTTATCATTTTTTCTTGTTACACAATACAATTTTAATGCATTTTATATTTAATTTCAGTTGAATATTAATTGTAAAATGCATTGATCTAAAAAATAAATTTACTTAATTTAAATATTATTAATTAAACAGATATAATTAATGAAAACATAAATGTATTTTTATAAAACGGAGGAAGTATATATTTTAAAAATTCATATATATATATATATACACCATTAAATAAATGTCATCTATAGATAGATGTTTTCTGTATATATCTCTCTCATGAAACGAGTTTGACTAGATATAATTTTATAGGTGAGAGATTGGAAGCTGAAATGTGTTCGACGTCCTAGAAATTTAAATGCTACGTGAATTCCGCTGTTATATATATGGTGCATTTAATAAGTAACAACGATATCCATATACCAGTAGAACGATAATCACTAGCTACTGTGATAGCTGCAAAAATTTGGAATTACATGAATGTAAAATATTTTTCTAGAGTTGAAATTCCATTGGGTTTCGCAAAAAGCGATGTATGAGCTCGATGGCGTACGTGGGAATGATACAAATCTTTCTAAAATATGGATACTAGGATTCTTAATTTATTATAATATGTTTATAATTTATGAAAAATGCTAAACAAAGTATAATATAAAAGGGACATTTGACTAGACAGTATTACACACCACATGCGTATGAATACATGGTTCTGTCCATGGACAATCAATTGTACATATGATTTAGTATATTAATGGCTACATTATAGTGCCGTTCAAAAAAAAAAAGGCTACATTATAGTTGCATCTGCATATGCAATGGGATTTATAGTACACATCAATGCATCTTATATATGTAACCCGTTAATTCTCGATTAAATATATAATTCACAAATAATCTATGAAATCACTGACAAGCTCGTGATTATTGGCTTAAACCTTATATACAGATCAAAGATAATTATTTCTACGGTTATATTTAATACTCCTACTTTTATATGTTACTGATTCAAATCATTTTAGAACATGTTACATATGTACACAGTCAACAGTAACCAGTGTCACATGGCTACCAATCCTGGCCTTTTGAATAGTGAATTTCTTTTTATACTTATTATTTATTTATATCCATATATATTATGCTCCGTTTCAAACGATGTTGAATTTTCCCTTTTTAATTAGCAGAAAAACATGATCTGTTTTTCAAGAAAAAAGAAGATAAGTATACTTTAAACAAAATAATTTATTTACAAGTGCAATAGTTTCTTGTTTTCAATAGCAAAGCAAACCTTGAGCGTTCCAGAAATTTTTTCCTAAAAAGTAGCCTTGAGTGTGTCAACAATGAAGAGGGGAGCAAACAAACAAAAGGATGAAGATATAAACTAATGAAATAAATAACGAAACACGAAAAATTCAAAAGGTGTCCCCATCGATTAATAACAAAGGAAATTATCTTTCAAAAATATTCCATCGTATATTACCACTTCGGCTTTTTCGATGCCAACCACCATTAATCTCGCTCCTTGAATAATGAGACGCAATATAAATATACTATAACACAATGTAACAATTCGATCAAATTGTATTTTTTTTTTGTTTTTGGAGATGTTGTGAATATAGTACTATAAAAGTTCAATACCCAATGAGATTGATTAAAGGGGAAATTTATTTTCTTTTAGGTGTGGGGATTTTATACCGACTGTACAAAACGTAAACGGCTATTATGTCTTTTTTAAACTATCGTATTTTTTATTTACTTTCACATTTAGTCTTATTAGATTTTGACATTAGGCGCTTTAGTTTGCTTGGGTTTGTATTTCAGTTTTGATAAAAGAAGTCCCCAAATAGAACCAAATTTCGTTTTGATTTCGTTCAGACCAGTTTGGAATTTGTGTGGTTCAAGTGCATCACTGAATTCAGGAACAGTTATAAAATTAAGATCAACAAATATTAGTAGTTAGTATATCTAAATGCACAATTAATATATTAAATGTAAATATTTAATGAATTTGGGTTGGCTATATAAAATTTTTGTTTGGAAAGTTAAAACAGTACACGAATTTTACGAAACACAACAATACGATGCTGATATAAATCAGACTTTTATGAAGCTTTTTGGTGGTGAAGAATGATAAAGACAAGTAAATGCAAGTAATTGGATTGGAGTAATTAGTTGTCCTTATCTTTCTTCACCCGCGAAAAGCTAAACAAATTTTGCTTTTGGAGCTATTTGGTGTTCAAACAAGAATCCCCATGACAAAATCGCAGTTGCTTTTTTAGTTTGAAGGATTGTAAGAAATATTAAATGCAAAACTCTGATATATTTTCCATCAAACCCTAAGACGCAGAACTGCATTGGAAATCTAAAAGTATTTTATTTTATGTAAATAATAAAACATGCAAATCATAGGGTACTCATTATCTAATTATCACACCCACCCTCTTTCCCTCTGTTTGGTTTCACCTTTTTAACCACTAATCAAAAGATGCGTTGTCTATCATAAATCTTCTTATCCTTTTTTTTTTTTTTTTTTTCTCTTAGTAGTTTATGTGAATATAGTATTACTTTTTCATAATATTTTTGAAATACCAGTGTTAGTATTAGATTATTTTTTTCTTTGTAACTTACCAATGAAATATTCTCTCTGTTTTAAAATAAACTAGAGTTTGAACCCGCACGTCCGTGCGGATATTTTTTTCTTTTATAAATGTATAATTTTGATATTAAATTTACATTTTAGTTTTAAATATTATGTAAATTTTCTTGATTAGATTTCTTAAATATATATTGATCTAATTTATTTATTTTACTTTGTTATTAAATATTATTTTTGTATACAATACATTTTTTAAATTAATTTAATTTACAATACATTTAGTTATATATTTTATAGTATAACTAACCATTTTAGAAATGATGATATAATATGTTAGCCCACATTTGAGTAAAATATGTTTAATTAAAATCATATAATATAGCAACTATATATTTATATAGCACTATAGCTATGAAAATATTAAAAGTTAATTATATTATAAAAATCATGTAGTTGTATAACTATAATTTACCATCCATAATTTCATATTAATAATCAAATTCAAACCAATGTTGTTGTATATTTCTGATGCCTTACAACTAAAACAGCAACTCTATTAGGCTTTGAAAATTTTTAAATGAATAAATAAGAAACAATTAAGTACAATGAAATCTCTGTAGTTTTAAATGAAAATAAATGGTGAATGTTTTACAAATGTATAGTAATTAGGATGAAGTTAATGTTGTTAACCATAAAAATAGGAGAGACACATTTGTAATATTAAAAGTAAATTAAGGGAACTTAAAGATATCTTATTTTAAAGGTATACTAGACTTTGACCCGCGCATCCGCGCGGATATATTTTTCAAAAATATGTTTCTATTTGTTTTTCATGTCAATAATATAAGGGCTAGCCAAAATACTCGAATCTGGAGAACCGAACCGATCTCGATCCGAAAAAGTAGTACCAAACTCAAACCGAATTTGATTAAATGTCTGAATTATTCAAAATTTTGGTTTTAGAAAACCGAAACCGAATCCAATCCGAACCGAAGTATTCTGGGTACCCGAATGTATCCGAAATAGATTTATATGCTTATATCTATTAATTATTTTCAGATTTAATATACATATAAATACATCTAGAATATATATGATACTTTTTTTTGGTAGGACATAATATATATGATACTTATAAACTGGTTTAAATACTTGAAAATATATACAAATAATAAATAGTAAATATATAAAATGGTAAAGGTATATTTAAAACACCAAAAATACATAAAATCATTATTAATTATCTATCCAAATATTTGAACTAAAATAATTTATATGTTAAGTTTAGATATTCTGACATATGTTATTCGAATTTATATTTAATATATTTTTTTGTTTATAGTTTTTGAGAAATTTAAAGTATATGAATATATAATGAATTTTAAAATTTTAAAATTTTAAAAGTAATTTAAATGGATTATCCGAACTCGAACCGAACCCGCAAAAATCCGAAGCGGATCCGAACTAAAATTTAGAAATATTAGAATGAGGCTGAAATTTTTGACTCCGGAAACCCGAAACCCAAATAGACCTGAACCGAACCCGATAGATGGTTTAATATAATATAATGGACTTCCAAATTTTCTTAAAAATTTAAGCCTTATACTTTTTTCTTTTTAATATACTGCTATCCATGTTTCCAAACAAACCTATTTTTTAAAACTACAATCTATGTTTTCAAACAAATCTCTTTTTTAAAACTGCAATCCATGTTTCCAAACAAATTTTTTTTTTAACTACAATCTATGTTTCCAAACAAACTTTTTTTTTAAATTGCTATACTTGTTTCCAAACAAACCTAATTTGTACTTGAGTTTTAATAAGATAGATTCCTAGTGAAATATGAATAGGTCCAAACTTAAATGACAACATTTATAAGTAGATAAAAAATAGGACTCTAAATTAATAGAATAGATGTCATTTTAGGTTTAATTTTTTTATTTCATATATATATTATGACATTGATTGGTAACCTTTGCGGAAAGTTTTTATCAATCAGAAAAATACATGGAATGTAAAGCAAAATGTCATTTTGTATATTTTGAGTTTTTGCTTAAATATTTTCAAGTAAATTTCCATTTAGTGAGTAAATGTATTTTTCTCATTTATCTGCTGAAATGGTTGAACTTCCTACCTCTGTTACGTAAAAGCATTTGTGTACAACCACCGATAGTTACCTTTGTATAAGAAATTAATTTAACTACCGTCTTTTATCAGATATGAAAAATTAATTAACTCACCATCACTTAACAAATAGTTATTGTTGCTTCAAAAATTAATGACATTGTAAGTTTGATTTGGGCTTCAAAACATCAATAGTTTTCTTTATCCAAATTTAGAAGAACAAAAATGGTATATAATAAAAAAAAAGTTTAAAATATTTTTCTTTATGCAATTTCGCAAAACACTATCCAGTCACACTTACTTTTGTTCCATAACTTTTATTCAGAAAATTTTAAATTCCACAAATTTTATTTCGTAACTCACTTTATTTTCCGCCATTCCACGATTACTCAAGTGTCACCATTCAAAGCTTAAGTTTCACTTTATATTTCCAATGCATAATTTTAAACAAATTTCCAATATTAACCTCATGAATTTAATGTATTAACAAGAGATATTAAACAATAAATGTATTTATAAGGGATATAGTAGAAATTTTAATATATTTTCTTAATATGTGTAAAAAATTCTTAAACAACACTAAAATGAAAATGAGTATTGGTTGCGGAAAATAAAATAACCAACTTTACATTTCTGGTTTGAAAAAAAAAATTTACATTTCTTATAGCTTTGAAATCAAATAAAAAATATTAATTTGAAATGCTTTTTTAAATAACATAACATTTTTTGTTGGGCTTTACCATCAAAGTACATATTATTTGATCTGATATTACACTATTTAGTGCAAAAGTAAGTTGAAATATCATTCAAAAAGTATGGTGATGTATATTTATGGTACAATATCGCTGGTTTCCTAAATCACATATTATTTTGTCAGATGTTATGTTAAATTTTAGAATTAGTTTTACTAAGAACAAAACACCACATAGATTAATAATAAACTACATTAATTTTTTTTAAAAAGAATCTAAATTAATTTCAAAAATAATAATTACACCAATTTTAATGACGCTAACGCCACTAACTCCACTAACTAAATCCTAAATCCTAAATTATAAATTCTAAACCATAAATCTAAACCCTAAACCCTATAACCTAAATTCTAAACCCAAACTCTAAACCCTAAACTCAAACCCTAAACCCTAAACCTAAAGCCTAGATCTTAAACTCAAACCCTAGATCATAAATCCAAACCCAAACCTAGACTCTAAATTCAAACCTTAAACCTTAAAGGAACAACATCAACTTTAACACAAACCTTTAGGGTATAGGATTTGGATTTAGGGTTTACGATTTGAGTTTTGGAGTCTAGGGATTAGGTTTGGGTATATGGTTTTGAGTTTAAAGTCTAGGGTTTGGGTTAAGGATTTAGAGTCTAGTATTTGGGTTTAGGGTTTATGGTTTGAGTTTAGGGTTTAGGATTTGAGTTTAGGGTTTAGAGTTTAGAAAATAGGATTTAGATTTAAAGTTTAGGGTTTAGAATTTATGATTTAGGGTTTAGTTAGTGGCGTTAGCGTCATTAAAATTAATATCATTATTTTTTTCCAATTATTTTTAATTTTTTTTTAAAATTAATCTATTTTATTATTAATTTATGTAGCATTTTGATTGGTAATAAGAGAATATTGTGAATTTAAAGGTTCAACCTGCCTAAGTGTTGTTTTTTTACTAATACGCGTAAAAGAAAATACAATTTCTCTTATTTACAGTTATCTTATCATAATTATTAACTGAGTTTATCGCCTACATTAGGCTACCTCCATAATCATTTCTTTTAGTTAACTAAAAAGTTTGGGTGTTATTCGAAAAAAGTTTGGATGTTTTATTACCTCGAGGAGTATGCACACAAATGTGTTGTAGAAAATAAAATAAATATTTTATTATAAAAGACAATGGCATTTTTTAAATGAGATAATGACGAGGATTGAGAATTACACTCCTTTCTTCTTCTTTTATTCTCCCTCTCTGTAAGTCATAAGTGCTGTTTCTGCAGTTATATCTTTCTCTCTTTTTATCTCTCTCTCCAGTATTTAAATAGAGAAGTAATATAGACAAAGTGGTAGTGAGATGATCATGTTCGAGTCAAGAAGCAGTGTGAGAGGTTCAAACTCAGTCCCAGATCTGTCTCTTCAGATCAGCCTTCCAAACTCTCACGCCGAGAAACCCCTTCACGGCAGTGAACGGAGCTTCACCACAAGCAGTGACTCCGGAAGCAGCCTCAGTGAGTTAAGCCATGAGAACAGCTTCTTGAAGAAACATCTCTTGAGCCTAGGCTTTGATCATCATCATCCATATCATCATCATCAGAGGCACAGCTCAAACATGTTCCAACCACAAATCTACGGTCGAGATTTCAAGAGAACCTCATCTTCTGTGGTTAGTCTTAAACGAAGTATCCGAGCTCCAAGAATGAGATGGACTTCTACTCTCCATGCTCATTTCGTCCATGCTGTTCAACTTCTTGGAGGCCATGAAAGTATTAATTTCTTCTTACGTTCTCCTTCTTTTAAAGAAATAATCAAATTTTATGTCTCAGTAAAATGTTTGGGACCAAGGTATTAAGATTTGTGAATTATTTGTCTATCTCAGGAGCAACGCCTAAATCAGTCTTGGAGCTGATGAATGTGAAGGATCTAACCCTAGCTCATGTCAAGAGTCACTTGCAGGTTCATTTCTATTCTTTTTAACCTCTTATATTTCTTCTTAGGGATTTTAAAAATTACTAATGGATTCTCATAAAAATGCTAACACTTATGCATATTACCATTTTACTGGAAGTGTATATATGGGCCACTAGCTAACACATGATTGCAATGTTGAAATAAACTTAGATGAACAATTAATTTTATTTTTACTTTTGTTTTGGTTTTCAAGGATGTATGTTTGTTGATGCAGATGTATAGAACAGTGAAATGCACTGATAAAAGATCATCAGGTATTCCTTCAAAACCAGATTGACTGGTTTTTGTATTCATATTGGTTTAAAATGTAGATGTACTATTTATTTTTGTTTCTTCTTTTCTTGGGAATAATCAGGAGAAAGAAAGGTGGAGAAAGAGGCAGAGCAGAAGACAGAGGACAATAATAATAATAATGAAGACGCTGATGCTGACCCAATTTCGCCAAACTCATCATCTGTGCAAAAGACCCAAAGGTACTTTTTATTTATGTCGTTTTTTGTCAATGAAAAACTCTTCATCTAATCTCGTTGTCTTGGTTATGCGTGAATTTTGATGAATATGACCCCTTTTTCTAGGGGTTCTATGAACGTAATTGTCCCCTTTTTTTCCTTTAGATCCGTTAGCTTCTTTATTTTTGTCAAAATAGAAAAGATTCTAAATTGTGTATATTATAAATATATATTAATTAATAATAGTGAAGAAGTGGTAGGTCCAAATAAAACATTTTTCAATATGAATGGTATTAGTAGTGACGAGCAGTCTTATAGGGTCCAACAATATGAGTTTTCAATAGATTTCTCAAATGTGTTTTATCATTTAATTTGAACAGATCTCCTTGGTCTTCCACTAAGGGAGTGTCTATGAGCATATCACAAGCAGATCCTCACATGGAAATAAATCGTATCACTAAGGTACATTCCTAAAGAACTGTAACAATGTTATTGTTAATGTCACATATACTTATATAACCTTTTCTGAAATATATATATATATAACCTTATGTTTTTAAATTTTGAAAATAGGATGATGTGGAGAAAGATCATCTCAGCTTGGAATTCACCTTGGGGCGGCCGAGTTGGGGGATAGACCATGTGTAAATCATCCAGCGATCTAACCCTTATCAAGTGCTAATTGTTTCACTTGGAGAACTACAATAATTTAATAAGTCAGTTTAGTTATTTTTTAATCACCTTAGTTATATCTATTTAACATATTAACTTGTTTGATCATATGGACTTTGGAAGAATCATTATCATCTTATATGTACGATCTTCCAGTACTGTTCACGAGATTTTTGTGATGCATAAACAAGGGATTTGGGTTAAGTAGTAGGCATGGTATTGTGGTAGTGGATGAGAAGAGAGTACAAGTTCAAGATTTTTGTTGCGATCTTCAAAAAACATCCCAATCTTCCTTTATCACACTCTAATATATTGGAAAAGATTCTCTGGTAACTAAAAAGCTACTACTGCCTCTTTCCTCATTTGGTATGCTTCACTGCTCCCACTCTGGTTTATATGAAGAGGCTTTTTGGAACATGGTCAATTGTTTTTCACTTGCTCCATTAAGCAAAATCTGTTGGTTTAGTAAATCATTTTACTTTATTGAGTGCTAATTGTTTGAATAATTGGTCGAAAAATATATTGGAAGATGTGTGTTAGAAATTGATCGAAATGTATATTTTATTTTTGAAAGAAGATGGAATGTATATTTTTTATTACTAAAATAGATATGATCTTTGATCTTGATCGATAGCATTGTTACGTAATGCCACAACTCCCTTTACTTCCTACAGAACTTCGGGCTTCCTCATGGGCCTTAAACAAATACGTCGGAATTTGTTATCGATATTTATTTCTAAATGTGAAATTAAATGTCTAGTAAAATAAATGTCTAGTCGAAAGCATAACTCGTTTTGTATTTGTAATCATGACAAGAAAAATTCTAACACATATTAATAGTTACAGAACTATATCATTTACAAAGGATAAAATATCATTTTGGGCTCGAGCTCCTTACTGCAAAGACGTCTGCGCAAGTGTTACAATCTCATGAAATAAAAGATAGCGATTACAAATAAAATAAAAGCCATAGATGGAAGAATTCATTCCATTCTGAAACCAAACTTGATCAAAAATAATTAGTACCGATCAAATTTACCAACTTAAGGTAATCTGATGCGAACTGCGTCGAAGTTATTCCATGCATATAGAGTTATTCATTGCCTAAAGTAATGAATTGAACTCTGCATACATATGAGAAGTTACTTGTTCCTTCTCCAAAGAACCGTAGAACCTTCTCCCTGTTTCCAATTGTAAAACAATTCCTCCACCAAAAATTGAGTTGTTAGTCGCCCAAGATGCACCCACTTGGCATTTTGGTCGAAGCAATCTATTTCTCTCTTTTTGGTTTGATCAGTCGGGGAACCTCTATTGCAATTTACATCTCATGTCTCGTTTACTGCTTGTGCCACTTTCTAAACTTCAGTTTCATGAGTTGCATGAAGTAGTGTGTTCATTGAAGATTCTGTTCATTGACATCACTTCCTTTGAATTGAAAAGTTTGTTTATTTTTTGCCTTCTATGTAAACCATAATATCCACGAAGTTTAGTTAGGCTTTGTATAAAAAAAAAAACCGTGAAATTGTGGGAACCGAAATTCACACTGTCGATTTCCGTTGATTTAGGAAATATAGAAAATCTTAAATTTTCCAGAGGTTCCAGATATCTGCTAAACCACACGCCAAGCAATCAGAACACGAAAAACAAACTGAGTATGAAATTGATAAAACGAAAAGAGAGCAAAGAAGATCTTATTCCGAATATGCGTATAAGCGTTTACAACAGGTAAGACCTCGGCCGTAAGAGCTGTTGGTGAGATCCTAGTTCTAACCACCTAAGACCTGAAAACCTAGTTGAGTCGCAGCTCGATAACAAAAACGGAAAATTGCCTAATTGCTTTAACTGCTAAGCTTTTGGTCTGAGTAGAAAAATTGCCTCTCTCTGCATCTTCGACCTTGACATCCTTATATATTTCTCTAGAGGCGGTTTTCTCTTTCCCTTTCTGCCCTCGGTTGAGTTTATCACTTCGCGAAAATCTTCCATTTTTTTTATCTTTGTATTTATCTTCGGAAACTTCACATTTATCCTTGTAACTTGACATTTATCTTTTCCTGCGTAACAAAAGATAAACCGTCATAACGATTGAGCTTGATTTCGTATAACATCGTAAGTTTTCCGACTTAGGCATTTTTAAGGTTTTATAAAAATAGCGCTTTCGAAACGACGTCGATTCCGAAGAACATTCAAATTCCTCGTATAGCGTAGGCAGTTCGAGGTGTTCAGCTAACCGTTGCCGTTTTATACGATCAATCCGAATGTTATTCGAGAGAACGAGTTCTTGTGGTTTTTAAATCGTAAAGTTCCAACGGTGACTTCGATCGAGATGAAACAAGAGAATATTAGATCTAATCCTGAAGGGGAGAGCTACGAAGATGGGACCAAGGCAGGCTGATTGATCCAACTTGCCGAACGGACAAGTTGGACGGCATTGCTCGATCAAACTCGCCGAACGGGCGAGTTGGACGGCTTGCTCGATCCAACTCGCCGAACAGACGAGTTGGTCGGTGCATTTTGGCGAGTTGGACGATGGGTGTTTTCGCTGTCTGGGATCCTTTGTCCGAGGCCTTGTGTAACCTTCCTCGAAGACGTATCGTGTGAATCCTTTTCGGAATTGTTACGAACTTGATTTTGGTTTCACACGTCTCTATTCTGTTGAATTTTACATCTTCTTTTCAAAGAGGACATTTCTTCGGAAGTTTTCTGACGTTGATTTCGTCGTGACCGATTTGACCCCAACAGTTAGCTCCCCAGCTCGTTAGAACCATGGTGTTCTTGCGAGCGGTTTAGACATGCCGGGTAAGTTAGGCGGAATCCAATGTCTGCAAATCCGAGGAAGAATAGTAAATTCTCTCGCCTATAAGTATGTGGAGTAAATTTTCAAATTCTTTACTTGCTCATTTCCACAAACTTTCTCTCAAGATAGAAATATCATTCCCTCCCTTCTCTCCCTTTGATAAATTTTTTTTTTGATCATGCTTTCAAGGAGAAAAGCTTCCACTAAATCTCACCATGATCGTTACGTTGGAAACGGCTGTAGCTCGCAATATGACAACAGTGCGCCCGAGGTGGAGTTTTTGGAACACTCGATCGATCCTGAGGAGGCCAATGCATATTGGGCGGCTAGAGGTAACTTAAAGCCCCCTAGACCCGGGACATTGCATCCTCATCCATTTCATGCGGACCCCGTGGAGGGCTTTCTAAGCAGGAGCTGTCCGAATGGGATTGCCGCCATTCAGAGTTTCTGCAGAGTTCCAGAGTCAGTAGAATTTTGTCTCCCAGTAGCTGGGGAAGTTTCCGAGTCCCCACCCGATGGCTATTTCACGTGTTTCGAAGCGTACTTAATGCAATACCACTTATGGTTTCCTCTCCCGGAAGTTATTGTGCGGCTCTTCACTTGTTTCGGGCTATCGATCAGTCAAGTCAACCTGTGCGGTTTTAAGCACATTGTTGGGATTTTGGTGCTGAGTTACGAACATGGCATAACCCTCGACGTCAATCATCTTGAAGGCATGTTGATGCTAGTAGGAAATTCGGCCATAGTACGACTGAGTCCTCAAAATGACATGGCGATCATTGCGGAATTCGTGTTGAACTTCCATGATTGGAAGTCGTTCTTCTTCTTTGTCCAAATCGACAATGCGTTTATGGAGGAGAGTTGCATTCCTATCCTTAGAACCAGATGGGTCGGAAAGTTTCATTCGATTGGTTAACGCTAGTTTTGACGATATCCAATCTTACGCATTTGTTTTCTCGTTTTGTAGTGACTAATCCTCTTCCCACAACTCTGGATGGCTTGTACACCATCAGAGATATACTCCGTGATGGTCCATTATTTTGGGCTACGTTTACTCCAAAATGGGTTCGTCGCTCTCCACCGTTCTCGATTTCAGCCGGATTTGCCAGTCGAAGAAGGGGAAGAATCGAGCATGGACGGGTTCGTTCCGCACGAGGCTCCCACAGAAAGGAGGGGTCGAGGACCCGCAAGGAAAAACATATAGCTGTCGATGATGACGCGTCCGACGGGGAAGGCTTTCCCGAAGACATCCTTGGAGAATATCTCAACTGTGGTGTGCCGATTGATCTTGACGAGTTACTTGGTTCTGACGTTCCCGCATCCGAAGATGGATCCGACAAGGGGCCGAAGTTTACTAAGGCGTCGAGGATGGTCAACGGGGTAAGCCTTGAACACATGTTTTTTTATATAGCCAAACTTTTGTTGACTTTGAAAGCTTTCGCAGGGCCTTCTCATGATGAACCGAGCCCTTGACGCGAGCAGCCAGGAGGCTCGCATGGCTCAATTCAGGGCCGAGATGGCTGATAAGAAAATTGCTCTTCTGAGGGATGAGTTAGAGCGTTCTCGTCGTTGTGAGGGAGAATTGACTACGAAGGAGATTCGTCGTGCGTACAGGCGAGGAAAGAAAGAGATGGATGAGGTTATGAAGAATCGTCGCACCTAGTTCTCGTGCGAGTTTGGGGAGTTTAAGGAGAGTTATCAAGCTCTCGGAGCTTATCGCGAGTGTCGCAGTACCGTGGGTGGATTGTATCTTATGCAGGCTCCCGACTATTCTTTCGCTGCCGAAAATGTGATGCAAATTCGGCACATGAAGGAAAGATATAGAGATTTTGCGCTTCCTCAGATCGAGGAGAGGATTTGGAAGCAGTGGGAGCCAATTCCCGTTTCTCCTGATACGGTGGAAGCTGAGACGGGAGCTCCTGATGAGACGGGTGAAGTGAACCAGCCATCGGTTCCCTTTAATGTTAATGACTACTCGGTGGGGGGGATCGATGACCGAGTACTACGAGTTTGATGGTTGATTGTGAAGCCTTCCATGGCTTATTGGGAGAGTGTTCCCATGTAACATATCTCTATTATCGGTCTGTTTCCGGCCAAGTGTGGCCGTGTTTTATGTAGTGGGACTGGCCATGTGTTGCTTTGAATCCCTGCCGTTTACCGACCTTTGTATAATTAGTGCTTTTTATAAAAAAAAAAGTTTCAGGAATGTTTGGTTTTTTGTTAAGTGTAGGGAGAAGGATTCGAGTTGTCATCTCGCTCCTTGCCTTTTTGTGAATCGTCCCGTTCGTTGCTCGTTCGAGTGATTTGAGAAGTTCTCAAAGTTTCAAAAGCGTTTAGATGCGGAAGGAGGGACATGCTTTCAGGATCTCGTATCTTTTGGATATCATGTCTTCAGACATTAGAGACCAGTGTGCTGGGTTTAGGGTAAGACATAGGTCTAGTTACGACTTTAAGGGGTTCGATGACTGCTTCAACTTACGTTTCCTGTATCATTTTTGACCTGATTCCGTCCCGATTTAAAGTCCGCGATATGTTCTCGGCTTATACGACTTGTATGGTAGGAATCAAGCATCTCTACGAGGACAATTTTTAAGTCTCCCGAAAGTGCTGACCAAATTTTGGATTTTTTTTATAGTGCGCTATTTATCCTAGTCGGATGTAAGAGGATCTTTCCTTATGATGCATCTAAATGCGTTTGTTTAGGACGGCTAGCGTGCTCGGCGGGGCCAATCAACGAGCGTTGGTAATTTATAGTCGCGAACGGACTGAGAGCATGTTCACGAAGATCTAGGCGAGGTCTCGCTTATTTTTTTCGAAAACATACTATTGGTGATATTTTGAGTATCCGAGACCGGGGTCTCGTGTTCTGGTCGGGAGTAGGAATCGACGGTGCGACCGAAAAATTTTTGTGAGAGAGTTTTTGATGTCGGAGGAATTTGTTGATTCCAGCAATGCCTTGGTTGATTTGAGTTAGGACGATTTTTCGCGAGTTTCCATTTTTTGGGGTTCATATGATAATCGTTTTGCTCGTATACGAATGTTTTCCGAAAATATAACAAGATGTTTCACAAGATGAGGGAAATTTGAACAAAGTCTTTATTGCCGAAAAAGTTTCAAAAAATATTGAATACAAGGCAAATATTTCAGAATGCGGGAATATACAAGTATTCGTATAATTACTCACTCCCCCCCCTCTTTTTGAAGGGGGGCAGATAGCTGAACTCGTCCTTCGTCGAGCTGCCTACATACCCCTTTCGGGGATCAAGCCATCTCGTAGTTATGCTGTTTGTGCGAGTGTGTTTACTCGACTATCGTATTTGCATCAGCCGCCTTAGTTGCAGGACCGACGTCTTCTACCGGGTTTTTCTCCTCCAGTTGGGTTGACACGATGGGCTCCAAAACTGGTTGTTTCCTGGCCGTTGTTTGAGTCGACGATTCTGGACCGTCTTTTTGCAAAGCGTTATCAGTTAGTGCCTGAGTCAGCTTCACCCGTTTCGGTTTCACTATTGTGGATGTAGTGATTTGCCTTAGTTTATGTTCGGCCAGGAAGCAACTATCTTTACTGTGTCTAGCATCCCTAGATCGCGGCAATTCCGTTATTAGTCGAGAATTTGATGCCTAAGTGATAAGTCGGCTGGACTGCCTTCATGGCGTTTGGCCAAGGAATGCCCATGATGACGTTGTAAATGGCCGGGTAGTCAACGACCGCGAAGTCGACAATCTTCGTGACTTCTTTCGCAGTGACGGGCAGTTTAATCGATCCGAGAGTCATTGACGTCGTGCCCTCGTAACTGGTTAGCGGCTTGGGCGATGATACGACTTCTCCTAGCTTAACGTTCATTCTCTAGAGAGTATCACAGAATTGCTCCTCGGCCAATTCTTCCTGTTCGTCCCAGAAGATAGCTTCTTCCTCTTTGGTCATAGGGGTATCGGATGTGCCCCAATCCATGGATCAGTACATGGAACCAGTTCAGCATGGAGATCAGGACGTTTTGAACAATTCAACCGAGGTTCGCCCATCCGACCGTACCAATCAGACTAACCGAGCCGTGTACCGGATCGACCCGCGTACGTCCGGAATGGAGTTTCAGTTGGAACCACAACCAGACGACCACACTAGAGCTCGTCTTTCCCAACCATCTCGACATTCTAAGGACAATAGTCGAGCCATACTTAGATTGGGTCGTGAAGAACCCAAAGACGGACATGCATTCTCACCCGGCGAACCATTCGGACAGTCCCGTGTGTGTCCTTCTCCTTACTACCATGCACCCATCTGGTTCGGATGAACCTGGACAGTAGCCGAAGGTTCATCCTTGACCAATCTCTATGGAAGACTGAGTCTTTGACTCATTTATTATTTCTAGTCAATATCTCTATTTCCTATGTATTATTTTCTGTTTTCTTATTTATTTCTATTTATGGAATGACAAGATGATTAAGTTGCGTTTTTCGTGAGTTAGCGTATGGTGCAACAGGAAGGTGATGAGTTGTCGTCTCACATCCTTCTTCAACGTGAGATGTTTTGTTCGAGATCTGTTTCGAGAGTTTTTCCGCGAGATATAGATTTCACGGGGTATCTGAAGATGTCGAATATAAACATAGAGGCATGGTTTTAGGATCTCGTATCTTTTCGATATCATGCCTTGAGATGTTAAAGACTAGTGCGCTGGGTTTAGGGTAAAACCTAGGTTGACTTTTGGTTTTAAGATTTATGCGGTGACTAGCCGGCTATCGATTTATCTGTTGCGATTTTAACCTGATTCGTACCAATTTAAAGTCCGCGATAGGTTCTCGGCTTTCACGACTTGTTTGATACGAATCGAGCATCTCTCCAGAGACAATTTTTAAGCCAACTGGAAGTGCTAGACCAAAATTTCGGGTTTCTTTTATAGTGCTATTATCCTTGTGTCGGATGTAAGAGAGTCATCTTCGTGAGATGGCTATGTCTGTATAGGACGTTCAAGAGTTCAATGTGATCAGCACCGGACTTGGCGGCAGATGTCGCCGTTTTGAGTTTTTGCGCAAAATAAATGTTTGGATGAGGCGTTTAGCACGTTCATTGTTTTTCGTGACGAAGGTTTCGTTTTGTCGGCCGGGAAAAAATAACTCTTGAGGCATTTTTTGCGACGTCTCACGATGCCAAAGGTTGCTTTTCCCTAGCGACTGATTTATTTTGAAGAGCCTGAAAATAATTTGCGGATAAAAATGTTTCGCTTGGTTAAAATGTGTCGGAAACATCGAGGGCGTGGTCAAATGTTTCGAATTTGAGAGTATACGAGTATACGTATCAACTCCCCCCCCCCTTTTTAGTGAGGGGGGACAGCTGAATTTGCCTTTCGACAAACTGCCTACGTACTCCTTAAGGAGATCAAGTCGTCTCGTAGTTCAGTAATTGGGAGGTGGTTTGTTTAATGATAGTATTTTTTAGATGCATTGCGTTCCAGGTTCTTGGAATTTTTACGCCTTGCATTGTGGCTATTTTGTAGGAGCCTGGTCGGACGACCTTTTCGATTTTATAGAATCCTTCCCAGTTTGCTCCAAGTTTTCCCGCGTTTCGTTCAGCGGTGTTTTGGAAGACTTTGCGAAGGACCAAATCCCCTTCATTGAATCTGCGATTCCGTACGTTGGAATTATAGTACTTTGCGGCTGCGTGTTGGTAATTTTGGATTCGAATGAGTGCTCCATCTCGTCGCTCGTTAATGAGATCGAGATCATCTAAGAGCATGGCGTCATTAAGCTCTTCTCGTTCGGGTAGCAATATTCTTTGAACACCGGGGAACTCAACTTCTGCGGGAATCATGCATTTTGTTCCGTACACCAGAGCGAAAGGTGTTTTTCTCGTTGCTCGCCTTGGGGTGGTACGATGGGACCAGAGGACTCCCTCGAGTTCGTCGGCCCACCTGCCTTTTTTAGCCTCTAAGCATTTCTTAAGTCCGTCGAGAATGGTATTATTGATCGTTTCGGCTTGTCCGTTACATTACAGATACCTGGGCGTCGACTTGTTTAGTCGTATCTTCCATTTTTCGCAAAATACCTCGAACCGGGTGGAGATAAACTGAGATCCGTCATCGGTTACGATGTCGTAAGTAACTCCATGCCTACAGATGATGTTTTTTCATACGAAATTTTCGACTTGGACATCTTTTATATTTGCGTACGAATCTGCCTCTACCCATTTTGAGAAGAAATCGGTGAGGACTAAGAGGAACCGCTTTTGCTTTAAATTATGAAGAGGTCCGACGATATCCATGGCCCAGCGCATAAAGGGATATGGCGATGTGATGGAGGAAAGAAATTCGCTGGTTGTCGGATGGTTGGAGCATGCCTTTGGCATTTTTCGCATTTTCGCGCGAATTTCTCGCAATCTCCGATCATCGTTGGCCAGTAGTATCCATGGTGTTTGATTTTTACCGCTAGCGATCTTCCACCGGAATGGTTTCCGCAGGACCCATAATGTACTTCCTCCATTACTTTTCTCGCTTTTTCCCCTTCCAAATCTTTTTAGTTAGACCCATAAAGTTGCCCAATCAGTTGGATAAAATTACAACAATTTAACAGCTTAGGAAGAGAAGGAGCTGATCCCCTAAGTCATGAGGTCTTTACTCTTTTTCCTTCATCAAGGTTTTGTCCCAATGGGGTTTCCTTGGTGAGATTTTTAATGAGGAAGATCTCATGGCTATCCAAGCTTAGACTTTCACAAAGCTAAGCTTGAGGGGGAGTGTTGAGAATAGATCAATATATAGGAAGAGAAAGACATGAGGAGTTGAGTATGATGAAGAGGCCGTAGTAATACTAGTTATCCGAGTAACTTTCAAAGGGTAAACCAAAGTTACCCTAGTAATACTAGTATACTAGTTATACTAGTTACCCGGGTAACTTTGGAGGAAGAAGAAAAGCCCTATTCTCTTAGCTAAGGCATCAGTCCGTTGCAAGGGAAGAGGAGGCACGTGTGACAGGATGGAGAAGAGCTGGATAAAGCAAAAGGAGCTTTATGCACAAGGAAGATGCTCGTTGGATGGTTTGAATTAAAGCAAACCTTATCTCTTGTAATAGTGCCACTTTATGAAACCCTCATCCTAGTGTTGCCTCCTCATATATATTGTAAATTCTGATCAGATTAATAATTAAAAAGTATGAGATTATCTCTCTAGACTCTCTCTCTTGTTCATGATGATTCTTAAATACTCTTAAACATGATTACTACCTAATCTCTCTACAAATCTCCCATTAACCTTCTCTAATCTACCTTTAATCTCTCAATACCTACTCTAATCTCTAAAATCATACTTGTTACATTTGTACTTATGATTTATTTCCACTATAACTCTGACTATGTTATACTGGGACAGTGTAGTTTAAATCTGGGAGAGGGGGGGGGGGGGAGGAAGAGGTTTACTGATATGATTTATTCTGATTCTTATAAAAAGATTTTTTATAAATTATGCTTAGCTATGTGAAAGGGACTATGATTTTATTACTTGAATGTCTAACCACTCTTTAGCACCATTCTAGATTTACTGATTGGAGATAGTACTAAGATGCTAAAGTGGATCAACCTGTCAACTATACACACTTGTCCTGATTGTTTGAAAGAACCAAAGCTAACCTCCAATACTAAACCTGACATAACCGCTTGTCTTGAGGCTTGGTATACATGGGATCAGATTCTTCAGACAAGTCTGGAAGGTAAGGCCTTACGTAGATTTATTTATCACAATTTTCTCTCTCTATTTCGACCCTAGAGTAGTTAGTATTAGTATTAGTTTTTATTAAAAAAAAACCAAAATTTAGTATTTAAATAGGACTTAGGATTTAGCTAGGTGGAATCTGAACAGGGCTTGGTGGGTAAAACCATTAAGGCTTGCTTCATAAAGATTCCAAATAAAGAATTCGAACAGGACTTGGAGGCGGCAATCTTTAAGGCTCGCTTCACAAAGAATTCTTGGATATATGTCAAAAAGAAGTGAACATGGCTTGGTGGCAACCACCATTAAGACTTGATTCATGGAAGCATTTCCAATCTTGGTCACTGATCCTGCAATAGAAGCAGATTATGATTCAAGAGAGAAATTAGAGAGAGAGAGAGAGAGAGAGAAATTATGAACTAATTTTTACCTACAGGAATGTGCATTTATAAGCAAAGGTTGCTTGAATAAGGTCTTGCAACATGTCGTCTTCTAGTGGTGCCGACACTTGATTTAATACGTGTTGAGTCTTAAGTGGTGACGAGAATTGCTGTCAGAGACTGTTGTCATTTTTATGCAAAAGTCTTCATGTGGGTCCCATGCGGGCTCCGCCATTATCGGTCGGGTTTCTCTCGGGAATTCTTGCATAGCTTCTTCGCGAGTCTTCTTATACAGATATACTCTGTATATTATTTTGTAGGCAGTAGTAATAAAATACAGAAAAGAAAATATAGAAATAATGTACAGAGTCTACTAGAATATACTTGGAAAAACAGAAATTTTAAATATAGACATATTTTCAGGTTTTTTTATTTGATTTTTTTTATATATCATATGGATCCTGGCCCAATGGGCCGCCGTAAGGATCTTTGGGTTGCGTAATGTAAACTTGTTGGCTATCGTCATCGGTATCATTATTTTACGCCTCAAATTGAGCTAGCATTGCGTCGAAAAGTTTCTTCATTTTTTCTTTTCTTGATGATTTCTGGGAAGAGGAAGAGGTAGTTGAACTTGTTGGACTTGATGTTGGTCTTTTTTGCGGGGTTGAATTTTTTTGGGATATTTGGGTTGGGTTGAGAAGAGGTATAGATTTGGATATAGTTTGGATTGCTATTTTGGCTTGATTTGTAATTTGGAAGTATTTTTGGATATTGGCGAGGGAACATCTGTCGAGGTTATATTTTTCCCACCATTTAACTCTGAATTCTCGGAAGAGAGAATAAGGCATGTCTTGAAGAGCGATAGCGAGGGTAAAATGCCATGAAAATATCCATGGGATGCCCATGTCAATATGAAACCATATTTTGTTAGGCCCAATTGGTTGATCAAATACGTGTGTTTTGTAGAATGGGTAGGAGGTCTTGAGTACTTCTTCGGGGTAGATTGGATCTGCTGGTCCGAACCAGTACCACCATTCGTTGAACCATCCTGGTATCATCTTTGTGCAGTTTTGATCAAAACTGAAGAACCAAGAGTGGTCATAGGGTCTGAGTAAAAAAGCTCGGAAAAAGGCATTTTTGTAATCGGTATAGGTGTAGCCGTCGATATGATAGCCTAGGGTGGAAAAAGGTATTGTTGTATGATGATGAATAAAACCAAGGTCTTGGGTAGAACAAATTCAGGAATTTGCAGGTTGAATAGTTGATGAGGTTTGGGTTTGTCATGTTTTTATAATGGCTGATTTCTATAGATTTAGAGTCTACTAGAATATACTCATAAAAGGATTGGTTCTTGGTTATGTTGTCTGTTGGCCAGGGACTGTCCTCGTAGAAGACTCGATTGATGAAGGTTTTGAGTTGAGTAAGGTTTGTTGGTTTGGTGAATGGGGTCGTTATCAGGCGTTGCTTAAAAGGTTTGGTGTAGTAGACTGGTTTAGTGTTTGGGGTAGTGTTTGAGGTTGCGTTTGGGGTTGCTGTAGATGATTGTGTTTCCGCCTTTGATGACTTTTCAGCGACTGCTTTTGAATAGGATAGAGGAGGATATTCAGCAAATGTTGAGTAAGGGTTTGGAGTTAAAGTCCTTCCTTGGAGATGTGGTTCGTTTTTGATATAATCCGATGCTGTCATCGGCTTTTTCATCTTCTGGTCACTCATTTTGAATATCTTGTTGTTGTTGATTATCTTTTGATTTTCCCTGTAAATATTCTCTTGTTAGAAAGTCGGGTAAATAATTTTTTTCTCCTTTAATATATTGAATATCAAAATCAAAAACAGATAATATTGCTTGCCATCTAGCAAATATTTGTTTTGATACTAGATTTTTGACATCTTTTTGTAATATTTCTTTTGCTGATTTGCAATCTACTCGCAATAAAAACTTTTTGTTGATTAAGTCGTCTTGGAATTTTGAGATACAATTAACAATTGAGAGAACTTCTTTCTTAACTGTTGAATAGTGCTTTTGTGGTCCTAACCAGACTCCTGAATGGAATCGAACTATAGATTCTTGTTTTGATTGTGGTAATTTTTGCTTAAGAATTCCTCCATAACCTATCTCTGAAGCATCAGTTTCAACTATCATGTCAGCTTCAGGATTTGGTATGGAAAGGCATGGGAGGGTTTTAACCTTTTGCTTAACTTGTTTAACTAAAAGAGTATGTTGATTAGTCTATGGTTTTGGATTCTTTTGTAACCGTTTAAATAATGGCTGAATTGTTTTCCTGAGATTGGGTAAGAAGTCTAAATCATAGTTTAGACATCCTAAAATTCTTTGTAGTTGGGTCTTTTCTCTTAATTCGTCAGGAAATTTATCTGCAAATTCAATTGATCTTGAAATAGGTGTGATTGTTTTTTGATATATATTATGCCCTAAAAATCTTATTTTTTGTTTGGAACAAAGAAATTTTCTTGGCTGATATAACTAATCCATGTTTTTTTAAACTATATTGAGGAATGCGTTTAAGTGACTAATGTGTTGGTCTATTGAAGTTGAATATACTAATACGTCATCTATGTAGACAATTGTAAATTTTGAATAATTATTGAATATATCATTCATTATGTGTTGAAATTCAGAAGGTGCATTTTTAAGGCCAAAAGGCATTACATTCCACTCATAATGTCCAAATGGTACGGTGAATGCTGTTTTATATTTATCTTTTTTCGGCTATTTGTATTTTTGCCAAAAGCCACTTTTCATGTCAAATTTTGAATAAATTTTTGCATTATAAAATCGTTTTGATAAATCTCTTTTGTTAGGTATTGGATATCGTATCCATTGTAATACATCATTTAATGGTTTATAATTTATTACTAATCGTGGTACTCCACGCTCTTTTTCTGCTTGATTATTTACATAAAAGGCCGAACAGCTCCATGGAGATTTGGAGTAGTATTTTTTGCTTCTATTAATGATAATCTAGCACCTGTTTGCAATTGTTTTAATTCGTGTTGATTTATTATTAATTGTAATTCTTTAATCTGCGTCTTTAATTGCTTAACTTCATTTTGTAGTTCTCCTGTAGTTACTTGCTTAAATAAACTTTGTCTAGGGTATTTGTCAAATATTTTATTTAAACTAAAGGGTTGAGGGCTAGATAATTGGTTTTCTCGGTATATTATATCTTTCAGTTTAGTTAAATATTCTTTCTTAATTTTTGGGTCGTCAATTTTATCAATTATGTCTAGTAGAAATTGTTTATCAATATCTTTTGCTATAACGTTAATGGTTTTACAATTGCATAGATTATCAGACAATTCTTGTGCTTCTATTGAAGAATCACTAATATTTCCTATCTCATCTATAGAGTTATCACTACTCGATTCCTCTGATGTTTCTGGTTCTGATATTAATGGTTTAGTTAATTTTTCTTGTATATCTGGTTGATCTTGAAATATATCATTTATCTTCTTTTTCATTTTACACTCCGTGGATTTATGTCCAGGTCTTTTATAATTCCAACATACTATCTTTTGTTTATTATTTGATTTGTGCTTATTATTCTTTGCATAGTATTGATTTGTTGATTTTTTTTTATTAAATTTATTATTTTTATAAAAATACTTAGTTTTATTATTCCTATGCTTTAGTCGTTTAATTCTTGACGGATGATTAAGTTGATTATAGCCATACTCATCACAAAATGATCCCATAGTTATTTTAAATTTAAATTTCTCATTTCATTTTTTATTTTTATGTTCTTGAGATATAGCTAATCCTTCTTTCTTTATAAATGAAAATAATTGACCGTAAGTAATTGTATTCCAAGGGAGTGGTTGTCCTCCTGAATACTCTTTTAATTTACTGATTATTCTTTCTGTAAAGAAAGATGGTAATCCTGAGATAAACAGCTCTTTCCAAAATGCTTGATTACAATCGTTTCTTTGAAATATGTTAGTTATAAAAACATCTTTGTACCATTTAAAATCTACTAATGTTGGACACCTTAAATTTGTTAATATAATTTTTTTACTTTCTAATTCTTCTTTAGGATTTCCGATAAAAAGCATTGTTAAAGTATGTATTAATACTTCTACTGCGTTTTGTACTTCTATATCATTCATAAATCCTTCTTCATCTTCTTGTTGTTTTATTTCAACATGATTAATTATAGATTCTTGCCTAATTGCATCTAATGAGTTATCTCACCAATATCTTAATGCTCCAGTAATTCCAGCTATTAATAAAATGCATGACTGTTGATCATTATTTCCTCTACCTTTGTAAGCCATTGTAGCCATTCCCATTTCTTGAAATAAATTCATCATTTCATATTCTGATCGTCCATCTATATTCCATTCGTATATACTTTCTCCAGAGTATTCTTTACTAGTATATTTGTGATGTTCTTCAAATAATAAATCAGGTGGAGTATGCCTAGGATAATATGGTTTTTTTTATTTATTATTTTTTATTCAATTTATTTTTTGTATATCGTTTTCTGATTGTGAGGAGGTTTGGATAGATTCATTGTCATCTTCATCTATAGTGTTTATTCTTTTTCCTTTATCTAACCTGTCTAATCTGGTCGAGATTGATTTTAAAATTTCATTTTCAGGAAATTTGATTTGTCTTGTTGTTGGTTTAAAGATTGGGTAGGTTGTTGATGAGAAAGGGTGTTGGTCCACTTTTCCTTTTTCATTAATATTTATTTTATTATCAATGCTTTCTATCTGCTTTGAAATTATATGTAGTATTTGACTTTGATTATTGTTCTGTTGATATATAGATTTAATATCTTGCATTACTACTGGTTCTTTATCATCTTTGTTAGCTCCAGTTTTAAAGGGCGTAGCTAAAATTTGTCGGTTTAGGGTATTTATCTTAAATCATTTAAAGGTGGATGAATTGCTTTAATTTTATTTTCATCAACTTGTTCTCATACTTGGCTTAATGATGTACTTGCATTAATCGTCCTGAATGGATAATTGATATTATGAGCCATTGAATAAATTTCAAATCATATGAAAAATGGAATATTCATTTCTTTTAGTATCATACAATCATACCATTTTTCTCTTTTGAATAAAAGTCTTCTCTTATATATTGTTTATCAATTTCGTATTTTTTAGTTATAACATTTATTGATCTAAAATCTGATGGAGTAGGTGATGTTGGACACGCATCTTGATCTGGTTCTGCTATTGGTGCTTTAAATTTTATCGGTTCATCTTGTTTAGTATTTTGATTTACACTTTCCGTTTCTAAATTTGTACTGGATTGACCCGTACGATATTCAGAAAAAGAGGCTCTTGAATGATATGAACTTATTCTAGGTGGAAGTGGATCCCTATAAGATCCAAACCTTAATAATATTTTTCCATCTTTCTGTTCAATTATTTTGGATATATTCTTTTGTTCAAAATTTCTAGGAGGTTGAGTAATTTCAATTTTCCATTGATCTGGAATAGTTATTTCATCCCATTTTAATTGCTTTGGTGTGTATGTAGCTGTTGGTGTATTTTTATCTCATGCTATAATTGTTGTTTCTCCTTTATCATCTTGCGATAGACATCTTGGGTTAAATTCAGAAGTTGATTGCTTAAAATAAACTCAATAAAGTAGTAGATATCCATGTCGTTCATTTTGAAATTTTATTTCAGGTAAATGTACATTTAAAGTTAAAGTATTGAGCATGGTTGGGTCATGCTAGCTTACTTGAAAGTTAGGAGCACAACTAAAATATACAGCCCCATTACATAAATTTTATTGTACGGCTCCTAGAAGAGAATCTTCAAATTTTAAGAGAGTTTTATCTCTTAATAACATTAATGTTGGTGAGTCTATTCCTGTTCTCGATAGGGGTTTTATAGCAATTTGGATTAGACCAAAATGGATGGAATTAAATCCTTTTTGCCTATATTTATCCAAAGCTAGAGAAGATAATAACTTGATTTCTTCAAATTCGTTTTGTAGAGACAAAGTTTGTTCATGATCTTTAATTGAATAAGCTGTTTTAAAATCAAAAGTTCCTATTTGATATATATGTTCTGGATTAATATGCGGTAAATGATCTTTTGTGCACCAAAGACGAACATACATTCTCACCCGGTGGACCATCCACACAGTCCCGCGTGTGTCCTTCACCTTACCTTCGTGCACCCATCTGGTTCGGATGAACCTGGACAGTAGCCGAAGATCATCCTTGAACAGTCAGCACGAAAGACTCAGTCTTTGACTCATTTATTATTTCTAGTCAATACTTCTATTTCCTATGTATTATTTTCAGTGTTCTTATTTATTTCTCTTTGACTACAAACACTATATATATGTAGTCTCATTCTATGAATAAAATCAGTCTAAGTTTGAGTTATATTTTTGTTTCTCCTTTTCTCTGAGTGAGAGAGAGAGAGAGAGTTCTTTAGCTAGTTCGTTGGTGTGAACCGGCTTGTTGAATTGGTGGTCAGCCAATTCATCTTTGTGTGTTGTTTGGTGGTTAGACAACACACTACATACTTTCTTAGGTAGTTTGCCTTAGATCGTGGGTATATCAAGAGCCATTCCGCATCTCTTGACGATCCTTTCAATCCATCTCAGTTCCAGAAGTGCCATTTGCCTTCTCGGATCATATCCAACACCCAGCTAAATTGATCCTTCAATTTAGGGCGTATCATGTTCGATCTGGTGCCGAGGTCCGATCTGGTACCGAGGTCCAATCTGGTATTGAGGTTCGATCTGACGCTGGAGCTCGATCGTGGGGTCCGATCTGATGTTGGAGCTCGATCGTGGCTTGACGGTCGTTCCTGGTTTGAGGTTCCGATCGAAGGGATCTATTGCGTTTGGGTCGTTTCGACCGTCCCATCAGCACCCGTCGGTCCAGCGGGTAATTTTTCGGTTCTTGGGTCAGATCCGGCAAGATCTACGTCGTTGATTCTTGATTGTGTGGTTCTGATGGTTTGATTGGGATCCTTAGTCGCGCTTAGGAAACTTAAATCGGTTTCTTAGCAAAGATGTTTTTCGTTTATCTTCCCTTCAATCGGCGCCAAAATGTAGATCCTAAAATCTACGCTAAGTATTTTATAGTGATTTAAAGTTTAATCTGAAGAAGAAAAGATGATGTGGGCAACGATATCTGATAGCACTCAAATTACCCTAAGGAGTGTTACTCTCATCAAAAGAGGTTCAGATGTAGTACTTAGGGATCGAATCCACAATGAGCTAGGGAACAATTAAATCTAGTGTTTATTAATTCTAAGAGTTGTAAATGTTTAAATGAAATAGCAATAGTAACAAGCGAAGTAAATAGTAAATGTAACTTGATTGGAAATGATATTAGATGCAAGGCCACTATTCAGGTGTTGGAGATTATAATACCTATAGATGCCTATTTGTTGCATGCATGATATGTTAGAGCTCAACCGCTTAACTCAGTGATCAGCTGTCGCATGTTTCACTGGTTAACAAGCTAGATCTCGTGTCTCAACGGTTAGTATGTTAACAACGAAAGAGTGTCGACCGATGGTCCTATAGGGACGTCGACCGATACACCTTTGCCTACGTCGACCGATAGTCAGTTGAGGACATCGATCGACGGGTTCTAGCCAGGCCTACGCGCGAGTATGATATGCCCTATTAAGATACTAAATTGGCGGTTAGCCCTCTCTAGCAGTCCTAATATGATTGATAGTTGTCAGGATGGGATAACAAGGGTGCTTGAGTATGCAATCCTATGATCAAGTTCTAGTTAGCAAGGCTAAAACAAGCAATGAATATAAATCTATCATGAATATCACAACAAGGCAGATCTATAGTTTGGGGCTAATCCCACAAACCTATCTGAACCCTGGATCTAATAAATGAACTACTCAGACATAGCAAAGCAATTCATGACAATGAAGAAATGGAAATTCATAGTATAGATGAAAAGAAATGAAAACAAGGAGTTCCAATCACAAGTGATCTTCTCTCCAAAACTCTCTCTTCTCTCTCAAAGTAAAACTGTAACAAAAAGCTCTCTCCATGCCGTCAAAACACTTAGGCAGTATATAATCTACTAGGTTAAAAACTCGTCAGGGCATTTTCGTAATTTGGCTTGGCCTTGGGCTTTAAGTCCGCTGGATCCAAAATGTCGCGTGCCCAATGTCTCGACATCGATCGATGGTACTTGTGTACATCGATTGACATTAATCTTCATCTGTCGAGGCATCTCTTGGTGTCGATCGACAGCACCGAATACGCATCGATCGATTGTTCTTCCTCTCGTCGACCTCTACATAGTCAGCTCGGGTGAAATGTCCTTTAAGCTCCAAAATGCTCCAAAGTTATAGCTTTATTCCGAAATGCACCTGAACCTGAAAACATACCTAGAAGAGTAGAAAACATAGATATATATATAGTAAAACACCTATATACTATGGATGAAAACGGGTCAAATCCAAGGTATATCAATATCCTTAGAACACAACGATATAATCAGATTCCAGTAGGCAAAGATGGATTTTATGGATGAATAAGATCGAGTACAACAAGATGAATAGGATCTGACGTTACAAACGAAATCGATAAGAGAAAAGACTTAAAGCGACATGAAATGAGGTCTATGTGTGTGTATATCTCTCTAGGATTTTCTCTATGTTCTTCCTCGTGCCTATCGATCTCTTCTTATAGTGGATTAGTCTTGGATTCTTCTAAACTTCTCCGCGATCTTCGTAACCAACATATCGATCTCCGGATCTTCCATCTCTTCGGAGAGCTCGTAATGAACCTCCTTTCCCGTCATGGATCGCGCGGCACAGACCGATATCGGTCCAATTCGGTATATGGACCAAAATTGGGTCCAACAACACACAACAACATGATTAGCAAATAAAAATTTGAGCACATCACAATAAATATAAAAAATATTAAATATTAAATTAAAATAAATATAATTGTCCCTCGCGGAGCACATGCTCACTACTAGTACAAGACTATGTTAAGACCTGCGCCTTGCGCGGAATGAACGTTATATATAAATTATTTTATATATTATATGTTTCTAACCTATTATGAAATAATAAATATATATTGATTAATTAAAAAGTCAATAACTATTACCTACATAATTAAGATGGTGCGAACATATAAATAAATTTTATTAATCCAAAATAATAGTTTTTTCTATTTGATATGGTATATGATTAAATTTAAATGATAGTAACATATATATAGTATATTTTAATATTATTATTTATTTAATGATGCTTTTTGCTCATGTTTTTTTTTATCATTTGTATCTGTTATAGCAAAAAATTTAAATTATTAATAACAAAATTTTCATTGTGGGATTAATAATTTATGTAATTTATAATATTTTTAAAAATTAATTTGTCAATATTTTTTCAAATTTTTATCAAAAAAAATTGTTAAAAGTATATTTTAAAATTAAGATATTTATTTATTTTCTTATATGACATATAATTTAATTTAATATATATATATATACATATATATTTTTATATATTTTTTATTTTTAATACTTATTAATTGAGACTTTCAACTTATATGATTTTTTAATTATTTGTATCATGTCATAACAAAAAGTTTAAACCATAGATCACAACATTTGAATGTGAAACTTTTAATGATTTTAGTAATTTATACTCGTTTTTAAAAATTCAAAATACAACATATAAAGAAATTTTTTTAAGTTTTATTAAATGGTTACTATGATTGTTTAATTTATTTTAATAGTTTAAAATTAAACAAATATAATATAAGATACACTTATTTTTATCAAATACTTATTTTTATCAAATCTTTATTATTCAAAGTTATTAATTGTCATATATACTTTAGCCATATTAGGTAATTCTGTAATTTTATTTATGGAAATAATGAAGCACACAAATAATGTGTTTAGTTTAATAAAAAGTTTATTATATATTTAGATGGACCAACATATTTCTCTAAGGATTCTAAGAATCATTCTAGTGATGACATGTGACTACAAAAAAATGTTGTATACAAAAAAATACTTCTCAAATAATATATAAGGGATATATACTTAAGACATTATTTTGACGTCTAGGTTTTACGTTTTCTCTCTGGCGACACCAAGGGTGACTCACATGGCGGCTTGCACAAATCTTCTTTGAGATTTGTTCATCATCTGATCTGTTACTCTTTGGTAATAGATCACTCGATCCTTCCCTTTCCCGTTTCTCTACATCTGGTGGGAGGCGATCCTAGAGGCTAGGGTCCCAAGTAGTTCATCGGTGGCTGGTTCGTGACGATCTGATAGTGGGTGTTCGTACGATCTGATATTGGAAGAGCGGTTTGGGCTTCTACGATCGGCACGTTCTTTGGCGTGTGGATCACCTGGCTAGACGGAACCCTCACCGCACGTTTGATCTCGATAGCTCTTCTCTGGCGTATTTCACACGGCATCAAAGCTGTTCTCACGATCTCTCTTAATCTCCCCGTTCATTGACGTGTGGTTACTGATTGATCGACCTGACTTCTCCGTTCGACCTTTTCGTTTCCAGTAGCCTTAACCTATCGTCCGTTACTCCGCTCGGCTCTGGTTAACGAGTGGTCTCTATGTCAGTTTGGGGCTTCTTGTTTGGTTTTGATCTTACGTCAAGGCCTGCACCTTTCTGACACGGATTGCGTTGGTTTTACACATCGAGCCCTCATATGGGGTCATCGTATCGTTCGAAATCAAGCCATATGGCTGATATTAAGGGCAAAGGAATCCTCTATGAGGATGATGATGAACCGATTAAGTTAACTGATCATGATGTTTCTCAAAACATTAATGAATTCAAGCTGTCTCTGATCGGTAAGATCCTTAACCCGAAAAAACAAAGTGTGGAGAAACTTCTCCAAAAAATGCCGGTCCAATGGGGCATGGAGGACCGCATCACGGCAAATGACTTGGGAAATGGAAAGTTTCTACTCAACGTTACCACCGAAGAGGAGCTAAACTCTGTTCTTCGACAGGGTCCGTTTCACTTCAACTTCTGCATGTTTGTGCTGGTTCGATGGGAACCTGTCGTCCATGATGACTATCCTTGGATAATACCATTCTGGACTCGACTGATTGGTGTTCCCTTACATCTATGGACCGAGAACAACCTGAGAGAAATTGGCTCCCGTCTGGGGCACGTTCATCAGGACTCAATAGAGCTGATTGAGGGCAGAATGCTTCTAGACATTGACTCTCGACGGCCACTAAAGTTTGCAAGGAAGGCTGAATCTCCCGAAGGAGATGAGGTTACGATTGAGATTAAGTATGAGATGTTGTTCAAACATTGTTCTACTTGTGGTATGCTTACCCACGAGAAGGAGTATTGTTCTTTGCTTCAGCGTCAAGGCGTCTTTGCGCGGGTTCAGATGCAGGAGAACCGCCCACGGCTGTACTCAAAAGGGTTGGTTAAGAAGGAGACCAAAGCGTTGCATTCGAATGCGCCGGTTGTACCATACCATAAGCCGTCTGGCTATGTTAGTGAGAGGAATGATAATGGAAGGAATGATAATGGAGGGAAGGAAAGTGGAAGGCGGACCTATGACTTGGCTCATCCTCGTGAGGCTTATACAGGCCGTGTGGACAGAGTGATAAGGCGGCGGGATGACCCGGCTTCGAAGAAGAGATATGCAGGAGCGCGAGTAGAGGCAAACCGTACGATAGGTACAATGGAGCGAGCTGGCGCGAGAAGAAGTCGCAATTTCAATCTCGCCATGATGAGAATGTGGTACGTGATCGACTGGTGGATGTTTTGATGGATCGTGATGATGGTTCCTATGACCATCAAATGCGGAGTGTTTCTCCTCTGCCGAAGGAAAATGCTAACCGGTTGCAGGCTGATCGCGAAGCATCTCCACCGCTGTCTAAGCCACGTCCGAGTCCAGATCAAAGAAGTTTGGGTGTGGCTGTTGTTACGAGGAGAATAGCTAGCGCTATTGTTACGCCCTCCAGGGGTGATAGCTTAGATGAGAACGTCACAAAACGTTTAAAAGGGACTCCTCGGTCTCTAGAGTTCGAAACCCTGACAGAGCAGGATCCAAAGCCTACTACGGAAGATGATCAGGTGATTGAGGCGCTCAATGATATGGATATTACGGAGCAGCTAGTAGGTGGATTGATGGATTGTGAGATGGAGAATGATGATTTGATGGGGTTAGAGCTTGCAGAAATGGAGGATAAAAACGATCAGGATAGGGCTGACTACGTTGCTGATCAAAAAGCACAGAAGTTGGCTGCGAGATCGTCGAAAAGTACCAAACATGGTTACAAATCGAGTGCTTCTTTGGGCATTCAGAAAAAGAAATTTGAGATTCTTCGTCGAGGATCTCCACAGAAGAGATCATCTTCCTCTCTTGCTGCTCGTGCGTCTGGTGGAACAGGTGGCTCAAGACGCCAGCACCATAGCTCGAGGAGACAGAAAACCGGCTTATCAAAGAGTGATGGTTCGATGGGTTCCAAAAACCCATCCCACCTTGATCAATGAGGACGCTCAGTTGGAACTGTAGAGGGATTGGAAACGACCTCACAGTTCGACGCCTTACGGAGATTTGTCAGAAGCATCGCCCATGACTTGTGGTTCTTTCTGAGACGACGAACAGAAGGCTGATGTTGCAAAACATTCAGGCTGACTTAGGATTTGATCATTTGTTTACTGTTGAGCCACTTGGACTCAGCGGAGGTTTAGCTTTATTTTTTATGGATGAATTTCAAGTTAATGTTTTATTTTCAAATAATCGTATGATTGACATTGAGGCAGTCATTGATGGAATAAAAGTCTATATGACGTTTGTTTATGGGGATCCTGTATTAAAAAGAAGGGACCAAGTTTGGGAACGTCTTACGCGTTTCTCAACAACAAGAAATGGACCTTGGTTCATGATAGGAGATTTTAATGAAATAACATGTCACAATGAGAAAGAAGGAGGAAGACAACGCCCTGATAGTTCTTTTCTTCCTTTCAAGCAGATGCTTAATGACTGTGGTATGCTGGAATTTCCTTTCACAGGTGATATGCTTTCTTGGGTGGGGAAGAGAGCAGGAGGATCAACAGTTCGATGTCGTTTAGACAGAGCAGTAGGAAATGCGGACTGGCATGAGAAGTTTCCCCACTCGACTGTAAAATACATGAGGCTATGGGGATCGGACCATCGTCCGATTCTAGCAGACATACTCATAAAACCAGCAAGAAGATCCAAAAAGTTTAAATTTGATAAAAGATGGTTGGATAACGAAGAGCTACGGCAAGTTATCCTTGAGGGATGGAAGTCTCCTGATCTTCCTCCCAATGCGACTATTATGGAACATATTTCCAGCTGTAGGAGAGCCTTGAGTGAATGGCGAAAGCAACATAATGTCAATTCGGCTAAATTAGTGGAAGAGCTGAAAGAAAAGGTGGAAGGATTGTATGCAGATGATAATGCCACAACTGAGGAAATTGCAGCAGCCTTAAAGGAACTCTCAGATGCTCTTAAAGCAGAAGAGATGTTTGTGGGAACCGAAATTCACACTGTCGATTTCCGTTTAAATAAGGAAACTAAGAAAACCCTAGTTTCCCAGAGGACCCGGATATCTGTTAATTACCACACGTTAAGCAATCAGAACACGAGAATAACAACGATAAAAATAAGAAATCGAAAAGAGAGCAAAGTAGATCTTATTCCGAATCTGCGTATGAGCGTTACAACAAGGTATAAGCCTGGGCTCGAGAGCTGTCGGCGAGATTCCTAGTTCTAGCAACCCTAAGACGGCTAAACCTAATTGAGTCGCAGCTCGAAATAACAAAAACGGAAAGTTGCCTAAATCGCTCTAAGTGCTAAGTTTGCTCTGAAAAAGTTCTCTCCCCCTGCTCCTCGCCTAGGACTCCTTATATACTAGCTCCAAGGTCGGTTTACGCTTTTACTCTTCTGCCCTTAAACCGTCATAGCAAAAAATGGAGATATTCCGTTTTCCCGATCTTCACAATTATCTCCAAAACTTCCGTATTTATCCGCGGAAACTTGACATTTATCCTTCCTCGTGGGCCAAGCGTGAACCATGCTGTGGTTCACGGGCTTTTGGTTAGGAAAAATCGTAGGATGGGCCTCGAGTCGTGTTTTAGGTCCCTTTGGGCCGTCTTCCGACTCGACACGTTTACTACGAGTTTTCCGCGGTTTCGGATCCGCGAAGTTTGATCGATGAATTAGAATAGCGGGAAACATGGATTGAGCTTGCTACGGTCTTCGGGAGATAGTATTCGAAGGTTTGACGAGAATGCAAGGACTGGTGTCGTATCGATGTTCGGAAAGGTTCAATCGCTACACCGCGACCAAAGTTTGGCTCGAGCCCGGTCGCTACGTAGCGACCGAGCGGGAGGAGCGCTCGGTCGCTACGTAGCGACCGAGCTTTGGCTTGAGCTCGGTCGCTACGTAGCGACCGAGCGGGACGATCGCTCGGTCGCTACGTAGCGACCAAGCTTTGGCTCGAGCTCGGTCGCTACGTAGCGACCGAGCGGGACGATCGCTCGGTCGCTACGTAGCGACCGAGCTTTAGCTCGAGCTCGGTCGCTACGTAGCGACCGAGCGGGACGATCGCTCGGTCGCTACGTAGCGACCGAGCTTGGCTGAGCTCGGTCGCTACGTAGCGACCGAGCGGGACGATCGCTCGGTCGCTACGTAGCGACCGAGCTTTGGCTCGAGCTCGGTCGCTACGTAGCGACCGAGCGGGACGATCGCTCGGTCGCTACGTAGCGACCGAGCTTGGCTGAGCTCGGTCGCTACGTAGCGACCGAGCGGGACGATCGCTCGGTCGCTACGTAGCGACCGAGCTTTGGCTCGAGCTCGGTCGCTACGTAGCGACCGAGCGGGACGATCGCTCGGTCGCTACGTAGCGACCGAGCTTGGCTGAGCTCGGTCGCTACGTAGCGACCGAGCAGGACGATCGCTCGGTCGCTACGTAGCGACCGAGCTTTGGCTCGAGCTCGGTCACTACGTAGCGACCGAGCGGGACGATCGCTCGGTCGCTACGTAGCGACCGAGCTTTGGCTCGAGCTCGGTCGCTACGTAGCGACCGAGCGGGACGATCGCTCGGTCGCTACGTAGCGACCGAGCTTGGCTTAGCTCGGTCGCTACGTAGCGACCGAGCTTGGCTTGGGTTTGGTTCGTTCGGTTTGAATCCCAAAGGATACTTCTTCGTAAAAACCTCGTATAGGTTATTTTTACGAAAATTACATCCCTTCTTTTACTAACTCTTTCGGAAATACGATCTCCGAGGATTTTCGGGTGGTAATTCCGTCGTAACCGTTTTTGACCCCAACAGTTAGCCCCCCAGCCCGTTAGGA
This sequence comes from Brassica juncea, assembly GCA_018703725.1. Taxonomy (NCBI): domain Eukaryota; kingdom Viridiplantae; phylum Streptophyta; class Magnoliopsida; order Brassicales; family Brassicaceae; genus Brassica; species Brassica juncea. The sequence goes on from CM031927.1 coordinate 11,602,386, forward strand.
TCATGCATCGTAGGATCCTAGCGTGCGGTTAGGCATGTTTGGCAAGTTAGGCGTGATGGGTGGAATTAATATCCGAAAGTCCGAGCTTGAATAGTAAATCCTCATGTCTTATAAGAAGAGAGGTAACTTGTTCCATAATTTTTTCACTTTCTTGTTTTTCTCTAAGATCTTTCAAAAACTTTCTATCTTTCTCTCCACCCTTTTCCTCTATTCTCTCAAGAGAAGTGTAAAGATGTCGAGCAAGAAAAAGATTGCGAAAAAAGGGTCTTCGTCCGCGAGTCCTTACGAAGAGCTCGTCGTTCCGAAGATGGAGTTCGTGCCTCACTCGGTGCATCCTGCCGAGAACGAGGCATGGTGGGTTGCTCATTATGGCTCGTTGATCCCTCCCAAAGAGAAACCATTCCCGGTCCTGGTCCATCGTGGAGTCGAGGAAGAGGACGCAAGCAGGACTACTGACGAGTTTCTCGCGACGATGCGGTCGTTCTACCACATCCCGGACGTTGTGGAGTTCCGGGTTCCCTGCCGCGGGGAATGTGCTAACAATCCCCCGGAGGGTTACTTTACTTGTTATGAGGCGTTCATAGTGCGTTGTCGCCTCTGGTTCCCCATACCCGAAATTCTCGTCCGAGTGTTGGACCGCTTCGAAGTCGCGATAAGTCAGTTGACACCCCTTGCCATTCAGCACCTTATTGGGATCTTGATCCTAAGCTATGAGCATGGCCTCTCCCTTTCCGTCGATCATTATGAAGCGCTTTTGAGGCTTCAACTTGTCAAGGATACGGATAAGCATAGGTTTGTCCCTCGGAAATTTATGTCGGTGGTTAAGAAGTTCATTTCGAACTTCAACTTGTGGAAGAAGTTCTTTTTCTTTGTTCGTTTGGACGCTGCGTCCGTCGAAGAGAGTTGCATTCCACTGTTCCGGAGGTTGCCGAACAATCGTCCCTTCATCAATCCTCTTGCTCCGTTCCCTGAGGACATTATTGCGGTGAGGGATCTTCTCAGGAATGGTCCCTTCTTCTGGACTTCTTTCACGCCGAGAAGGGTTCGGAAGGCACTGAAATTTGTGCGACCCGGTCCGGCTTTGGACGCGGATACGGGAAGCGACTCCGAACCCGACGACCAGAATCCCGTCGAAGCTCCGACAGCTGCGCCGGAGTCGAGCTCTTGGAAGGGAAAAGATGTCGATCTTGGCGACATAGAGTTTTCGATGGACGACTCTATGCTTCCAGGATGGGATCCGAACCTTGCTTACGGCGACGGAAGCGGTTCGAGCGAGGCCCCCATTCCGGATTTCGATGATTTCTTTGCTGGGTTGCCATCGGGTTTCGATGCTCCTCCTCCTACGAAAGAATCGGCGAGGCCGAGAGTCGTTGCGGAAGGATCTCGCATCATCAATGGGGTTAGTTGTTTTTTTTTTGGGAATTTTTTGGTGATTATCCTATGTATGGATTTGTAACACGCCTATCGATTTTGCAGGGCCTGAGCTTGCTGGGCTCGGCCATCGAGGCGGGTCATAGAGAAGCCATGGTCTACCGCTTCAAGGCGGAGAAAGCGGAGCGGGATCTTGCTCGCGTGCAAGGCGAGATGCTGGAGCGAGAGGCACAGCTTACTCGTGATCATGCGCGGGCTGTTTGTAAAGCGGAGAGGAAAGGCAAAAGAGAAATCGTCGAGGTGATGAAGACTCGCGCATCTCAGTTCCAGGTTGAGTACGGGAACCTTAAGAATGCCTTTACCTCGGTGGGCGACTTTCGCGAATGCCGTGGTTCGGTCGGAAGTCTTTGGAGGACGCAAGCCGACGACTATGTGTTTGAAGAGGAAATGAGCTTGATGAAGAGTGGGATGAGTGACCGTGCCCACGCTGAGGCGCTTATCCCTCCGATCGACGAGAGGATTCAAGGGTTCTGGGATTCCATCCCGGTTTCTCCTGATACCGAGGAGGTCCCGATCGATTTTCACGATAGTGGCGAGGAAGTGGATCGTCCTGCGGATGCGTTTGGTGCTTCGTTGTCCGGAGACTTTGACTTTGGATTATGAGGGATGGATCAGTTATCCTTGTTTTCGGCCGAATGTGGCCCTTTTGAATTTGGATTTCGTTTAGGCCAAGATGGCCGTATTTGTATTTCCGGGACTGGCCGTTGGTGGCTTTGAATCCCTTGCCGCTTTACGCGGTTTATTTATATGATAAATGTTTTGTTTCGAGTTTTTCCTGAGTAGGGTTGAAGTAAATACGAGTTGTCGTCTCGTATGTAGTTCTAATTAGACGTTCAATCTGTTGGTTCGTTCGTGATTTTCGTAAAAATTTATCTGTCTTTACGATTTTCGAGAACATTGAGATACGAACGGAGAGGCATGGTTTATGATCTCGTATCTTTTAGATATCATGCCTTGAGATGTTTGAGACCAGAGCGTTGGGTTTAGGGCAAGACCTAGGTTTACTTTCGGTTAAGGTTTGTGCGGTGACTAGCCGGCTATCGTTTTTCCTGTTGCGATTTCTTCCTGACTCGCACCGGTTTAAAGTCCGCGATATGTTCTCGGCTTATATGACTTGTATGGTACGAATCGAGCATCTTCTCAGAATCAACTGGAAGTGCTAAACCAAAATTTCGGATTTTTGTTGTAGCGCGCTTTTGTCCTTGTGCTGGACGTTTTTAAAGATCAAAAGAGTGATCGGATTGCGTTTGTTTAAGACGGCTGGCGTGTTCGTCGGGGCCAATCGACGAACGGGGTGTAAGGTTTTTGGTGGTCGCGTTCAGACAATTTGTTTAGCATTGTCCTCGAATTTTAACTTTTTGCGACGTCTCGCAGTTATTTTCGAGGATTATGCGTGTATTTTTGCGTGTTTGAAAGGTGATAATCTTTACGATTTTTGGGCCGGATGAGGCCGCAGACGAGCGTAAACTGAAGCGTAAGCGTTTTCGATAAAAAGACAGTGTATATTGTAAAAATTTTTATGTTTAAAAACTCGATTACAATAATGGCGATTGTGGGAGTATACGAGTATACGCACCCACTCCCCCCCCCCTTTTTAGAGAGGGGGATAGCTGAACTCGTCTTTTGACAAGCTGCCTACGTACCCCTTTCGAGGATCAAGCCATCTCGTAGTTCTGTTTCATGCCGCGAGTGTTCTTACTCGGCGGTTGGTGTCGCGATGTCCGCCTTGACCGTGTCGATCGTGGCTGGGTCGACGCTATTTTCCGGATGTTCCGGTTGAGTCGTCGCGTGGGCTTCGGATTTATGTCGAGCTTCGACGTCCGATGCGTTTGCGTTGACAGACGATTTTACTTCGTCCTTGTGCGGGGCGCTTTTGGCCGAAGATCGATCTATCTTCGCGCGTTTGCCGTTTGCAGAAGCCGTGATTTGCCTTAACTTATGCTCCGCGAGGAAGCATAGTCGCGACTGTTTTTGGCATCCCCAGATGGCCGCGACTCCGCTCGGCGTTGGGAACTTGAGACCCAGGTGGTAAGTTGACGGAACCGCCTGCATGGCGTTGAGCCATGGGGTTCCCATGATCACGTTGTAGATAGCGGGATGGTCGACTACCGCGAATTCGACGATTTTCGTGATCTCCTTGGCCATGACTGGCAATTGGATTGATCCGAGAGTCATTGACACTTCGCCTGAAAAACCCGTGAGTGGTTTTGGCGTCGGAATTACCTCTCCGAGTTCGATACTCATCCGCTTGAGAGTGTCGCGGAAGATTACGTTGACCGTGCTTCCCGTATCGACGAGTATCCTTCCGACTTCTAAATCTCGTATGACGAGATCTATGACGAGCGGGTCGCAGTGAGGTTGGTCGATACCGCCGGCTTCTTCCTCTGTGAAGGTGATCGAGCAACTTTGGCCGTCCCGAGGAGGAGACCATGTAGGCCAATTTGCGCTTGATTCTGCCTTCCGTTGGTAAGCCTTGATGGCCGACACGGTATCGCCGCAGTATTGAGATCCTCCGATGATCATATTGACTCTGCGACGATTGTTATCGTTCCCTTTGTCATCCGGCCTCCTACCGCGTTTATCCCCAGGTTGGTTTCGTTGAGGAGATTTTTCGGCGGGCGGATTTCTGTCCGTCTTTGGAGGCCGATCAGAATCGAGGATGAGATCTTTGACGCTAGTTACTTCCGAAAGCTCTCCAGCGAGTAGCTTCGCGGCCAGTCTTGCTCCCAAGACTTTACAATTGGTCGTGGAGTGTCCTCGGGATTGGTGGAACTCGCAGAAGGTGTTCTCGTCATATCCTTGATTGCGAGTCCATGTGTTGCCCGTGGTCCGGCCTTGATCCGAATTGATCGCATAGTTATGCGCTCCTTGGAGATCTTCCCCCTCGTGATGGACGTACTTGTCGTTACGAGAGTTCTTCTTTTTCCCCTTCGTATCTGCGTCTTTCGAGGATGGTCTTGCCGGCTTATGTTTTTGCGATAAGACTTTAGTTTCTTCCTCGACTATGATGTAGTCCGTTGCTTTGTGAAGGGCGTCCTGGATCGTTCGCGGTTTGTCGAGAGTTATCTATTTTCTGAATTTCGACTTGTACCAGAGCGTTTTTCTCAGCGCGTCGATGGCCACTTTGTCGCTTATCCCGCTGACCCTGGACATTATCAGTTTGAACCGACTGATAAACTCGCGGAGGGGTTCGTCTTCCCTCTGGGAGAGACTCCAGAGATCAACATCGGAGGTTTCCCTGTCTATGAATACAGAGTACTGTTTGAGGAATTCCGATGCGAGCTGTCGAAAACTCCCGATGGTGTTGCGACGAAGGCGTGCGAACCATTCGAGCGCTGCTCCTTCAAGATTTTCGACGAACAGGCGGCAATAGCCGGCATCCTTTTCGCCGTCCTTCAGTCTTGCTCTGCCCATCGCGATGTGGAAAGCCTGAAGGTGCGCTTTCGGATCGGCCGTAGCATCGTACTTCGGTACTTTGATCTTTCCCGGATCGGACACCCTCATGTCCGAAATGCGACTGGTAAAGGGGGTCTTTCGAGCTCCTTCCAGCAGTCGATCGATCTCGGGGGCAGCACTAGTAGCATGATGGATTTGAGACTTTACGGCTCTCACTTCTGCCGCAGTCTTAGTGATGTAGTCGCGAAGATCGCGGATATCCGATGTCTCGTCAGTGGATTTCCGAGCCTGTCGGCGCTTACTGCGAGTGAGCTCGGTTTGCCTTTCGGCCAGCTCCTCTTGTTCGTTCCAATAGGCGACTTCTTCTTCTTCCATCATTGGTTTTTCGAACGGGGAGCCTTCCCGAGCGGATCGGCTTCTGGTCCTTCTTGGATGTCTGTCGACATCCTCGTCGGTGTCGTTGGAGACATCGCTAGGATCCAGGTCAATGTGTTCGGCTTCGTTATCCTCCGAGTCCTTTGCAGGGAGCGGAAGACTTTCAGAGTTCCCCTTCTCGATGGGAGACTTCTCGCTGGGGTTTTGACCGGAAGGTCGTTCCCGCGCGACTCCTGCTCTATCGAGTGGGGTGGCGAAATCGAGCCTCTTCCCGCGGATTTTGGTGGTTCCGCGGGGACGGATAGCTTGGGTCCTTGCCGTTAAGGTTTCAACCTGTTTGGTCAAGGTATTCACGAGCTTATCATGTTCTTCCGACCTTTTTTCATAGGTGGCGAACATCTTTTTAAACTCCTCGAGCGTCGCGGCGTTGGCTTGCGCGTTGGCCGCAGATACGTCCGCTACCGGAGTGTGGAGATCGGTGCCGCTGCCTCCGTTAAGGGGAGTTTGCACGTTATCCGCGTCGTTGGTTGACATGTCTGACTGTGCGTGGCTTTTGCGGGTTAGATTGATCCGTAAGTCCCCCTCCTTCTAGCGCCAAACTGTGGGAACCGAAATTCACACTGTCGATTTCCGTTTAAATAAGGAAACTAAGAAAACCCTAGTTTCCCAGAGGACCCGGATATCTGTTAATTACCACACGTTAAGCAATCAGAACACGAGAATAACAACGATAAAAATAAGAAATCGAAAAGAGAGCAAAGTATATCTTATTCCGAATCTGCGTATGAGCGTTACAACAAGGTATAAGCCTGGGCTCGAGAGCTGTCGGCGAGATTCCTAATTCTAGCAACCCTAAGACGGCTAAACCTAATTGAGTCGCAGCTCGAAATAACAAAAACGGAAAGTTGCCTAAATCGCTCTAAGTGCTAAGTTTGCTCTGAAAAAGTTCTCTCCCCCTGCTCCTCGCCTAGGACTCCTTATATACTAGCTCCAAGGTCGGTTTATGCTTTTACTCTTCTGCCCTTAAACCGTCATAGCAAAAAATGGAGATATTCCGTTTTTCCCGATCTTCACAATTATCTCCAAAACTTCCGTATTTATCCGCGGAAACTTGACATTTATCCTTCCTCGTGGGCCAAGCGTGAACCATGCTGTGGTTCACGGGCTTTTGGTTAGGAAAAATCGTAGGATGGGCCTCGAGTTGTGTTTTAGGTCCCTTTGGGCCGTCTTCCGACTCGACACGTTTACTACGAGTTTTCCGCGGTTTCGGATCCGCGAAGTTTGATCGATGAATTAGAATAGCGGGAAACATGGATTGAGCTTGCTACGGTCTTCGGGAGATAGTATTCGAAGGTTTGACGAGAATGTAAGGACTGGTGTCGTATCGATGTTCGGAAAGGTTCAATCGCTACACCGCGACCGAACTTTGGCTCAAGCCCGGTCGCTACGTAGCGACCGAGCGGGAGGAGCGCTCGGTCGCTACGTAGCGACCGAGCGGGACGATCGCTCGGTCGCTACGTAGCGACCGAGCTTTGGCTCGAGCTCGGTCGCTACGTAGCGACCGAGCGGGACGATCGCTCGGTCGCTACGTAGCGACCGAGCTTGGCTGAGCTCGGTCGCTACGTAGCGATCGAGCGGGACGATCGCTCGGTCGCTACGTAGCGACCGAGCTTTGGCTCGAGCTCGGTCGCTACGTAGCGACCGAGCGGGACGATCGCTCGGTCGCTACGTAGCGACCGAGCATTGGCTCGAGCTCGGTCGCTACGTAGCGACCGAGCGGGACGATCGCTCGGTCGCTACGTAGCGACCGAGCTTGGCTGAGCTCGGTCGCTACGTAGCGACCGAGCAGGACGATCGCTCGGTCGCTACGTAGCGACCGAGCTTTGGCTCGAGCTCGGTCGCTACATAGCGACCGAGCGGGACGATCGCTCGGTCGCTACGTAGTGACCGAGCTTGGCTGAGCTCGGTCGCTACGTAGCGACCGAGCGGGACGATCGCTCGGTCGCTACGTAGCGACCGAGCTTTGGCTCGAGCTCAGTCACTACGTAGCGACCGAGCGGGACGATCGCTACGTAGCGACCGAGCTTTGGCTCGAGCTCGGTCGCTACGTAGCGACCGAGCGGGACGATCGCTCGGTCGCTACGTAGCGACCGAGCTTGGCTGAGCTCGGTCGCTACGTAGCGATCGAGCGGGACGATCGCTCGGTCGCTACGTAGCGACCGAGCTTTGGCTCGAGCTCGGTCGCTACGTAGCGACCGAGCGGGACGATCGCTCGGTCGCTACGTAGCGACCGAGCATTGGCTCGAGCTCGGTCGCTACGTAGCGACCGAGCGGGACGATCGCTCGGTCGCTACGTAGCGACCGAGCTTGGCTGAGCTCGGTCGCTACGTAGCGACCGAGCAGGACGATCGCTCGGTCGCTACGTAGCGACCGAGCTTTGGCTCGAGCTCGGTCGCTACATAGCGACCGAGCGGGACGATCGCTCGGTCGCTACGTAGTGACCGAGCTTGGCTGAGCTCGGTCGCTACGTAGCGACCGAGCGGGACGATCGCTCGGTCGCTACGTAGCGACCGAGCTTTGGCTCGAGCTCAGTCACTACGTAGCGACCGAGCGGGACGATCGCTACGTAGCGACCGAGCTTTGGCTCGAGCTCGGTCGCTACGTAGCGACCGAGCGGGATGATCGCTCGGTCGCTACGTAGCGACTGAGCTTGGCTTAGCTCGGTCGCTACGTAGCGACCGAGCGGGACGATCGCTCGGTCGCTACGTAGCGACCGAGCTTTGGCTCGAGCTCGGTCGCTACGTAGCGACCGAGCGGGACGATCGCTCGGTCGCTACGTAGCGACCGAGCTTTGGCTCGAGCTCGGTCGCTACGTAGCGACCGAGCGGGACAATCGCTCGGTCGCTACGTAGCAACCGAGCTTGGCTGAGCTCGGTCGCTACGTAGCGACCGAGCGGGACGATCGCTCAGTCGCTACGTAGCGACCGAGCTTTGGCTCGAGCTCGGTCGCTACGTAGCGACCGAGCGGGACGATCGCTCGGTCGCTACGTAGCGACCGAGCTTGGCTGAGCTCGGTCGCTACGTAGCGACCGAGCGGGACAATCGCTCGGTCGCTACGTAGCGACCGAGCTTTGGCTCGAGCTCGGTCACTACGTAGCGACCGAGCGGGACGATCGCTCGGTCGCTACGTAGCGACCGAGCTTTGGCTCGAGCTCGGTCGCTACGTAGCGACCGAGCGGGACGATCGCTCGGTCGCTACGTAGCGACCGAGCTTGGCTTAGCTCGGTCGCTACGTAGCGACCGAGCTTGGCTTGGGTTTGGTTCGTTCGGTTTGAATCCCAAAGGATACTTCTTCGTAAAAACCTCGTATAGGTTATTTTTACGAAAATTACATCCCTTCTTTTACTAACTCTTTCGGAAATACGATCTCCGAGGATTTTCGGGTGGTAATTCCGTCGTAACCGTTTTTGACCCCAACAATGTTCTGGAAGGAGAAGAGTAGGGTGTTTTGGTTAAGAGAAGGGGATAGAAATACGAAATTTTTTCATGCCTTGACAAAGCAAAGAAGAGCACGAAACAAGATCACCCAGCTCTTAGATGAGAATGGAAATATTGTGGAGGATGAAGAAGGACTAGTAGCCATTGCCACTAGTTATTTTAGGCAGATTTTTGAATCATCAAATCCGGAGGAGATTGAGGAGGCGTTAGCTCAGGTCCCAACGACGATCACTGGTGATATGAATGCTAACCTCACTGCCCCGGTCTCTGAATGGGAGGTTAAATTAGCTCTTTTTGCTATGCACCCGGAGAAGGCTCCAGGACCAGATGGGATGACTGCGCTTTTTTACCAGAAATTCTGGGATATAGTAAAAGACGATTTAACTCTTATGGTTAATAAATTCCTGTTTGAGGGGGTGGTGGCTAATGGACTGAATGATACAAATATATGTCTCATCCCGAAGATAACAAGGCCTAATGCAATGGCACAGTTTCGACCCATTAGCCTGTGCAATGTCAGCTACAAGATAATCTCTAAAGTCTTATGCCAGAGATTAAAGAAAGTACTACCAGGGTTGATATCGGAAACCCAGTCAGCCTTTGTTGCTGGGAGACAGATTTCAGATAATGTTATGATCGCCCAGGAGATGTTCCATGCTTTACGAACGAAGCCAAGTGGACGGAACAAAAGGATGGCCATTAAGACGGATATGAGCAAAGCATATGATAGGATGGAGTGGTCTTTTATTGATGCTGTCCTGCGCAAGATGGGTTTCTCAGAAACTTGGATCGGCTGGGTCATGCGATGTATTACATCGGTGAAATACAAGGTTCTCATGAATGGTGAGCCAAGAGGGAATATTATTCCAGGTAGAGGATTACGTCAAGGAGATCCTCTGTCTCCTTTCATTTTTATTCTATGCACGGAAGCGCTCGCTAGCCTTCTTAATCATGCAGAGATACAAGGGAAGATAACAGGGATGCGTGTTACACGCACGTGTCCATCGGTATCCCACCTTCTCTTTGCTGATGATAGCCTTTTCTTCTGTAAGGCGGAGCTCCGTGAATGTGAAGAAGTAATGAAAGTAGTCAGGAGATATGGGAAAGCATCTGGTCAATGTATTAACTTTGACAAATCGTCCTTACTCTTTGGTAAGCGGATTAATGCAACTACTAGACAAGAGATTAAAGATGCACTTGGGATACAGAATGAAGGAGGAATGGGAACATACTTAGGCATACCCGAAGACATAAGCGGATCTAAATGCAAACTTTTTGCATTCCTGAAAGATAAGCTGATGCACAGAGTGAATGGATGGACAGGTAGATGGCTCTCAAAAGGTGGAAAGGAAGTGCTGATTAAATCCATTCTGCTCGCTCTTCCGACATACGTCATGTCGACGTTCCTGCTCCCTTTGGAGATATGCGAAAATTTAGCCAGTGTCATCGCTCAGTTCTGGTGGAGCTCGAATCCACCAAAAAGGGGGATACACTGGGCAAAATGGGGAAAAGTCTGTCTACCAAGAGAGGAGGGTGGTATTGGCTTCCGAATGATCCATGAGTGTAATCTAGCTCTTCTGGCTAAACAACTATGGAGACTTGTCCAGTTCCCTGATTCTCTGGTCGCTCGAGTCTTACGGGGAAGATATTATAGAATGAGCTCTCCATTGAGAGTAAACGCTGTTAGCAGCCCATCCTATGTGTGGACTAGCATTTCTGCTGCAAGGAAGTTGTTATTATTGGGCATTAGACAGAAGATACATTCAGTTTATGATGCTAAGGTATGGGAGGACCCATGGATTCCATCAAACCCCGCAAGGCCAGCAGCACCCATAGCGCCAGTGATGCATCCTAATATGAGAGTAAGCGATCTTATTGATCAGGGATCGAAAGATTGGGATGTGGGCCTATTGGAAAGCTATGTTCATCCTGAGGATATACCTCTCATAAGGAGTTTGGCCATAAGCTCAACTCACCGCCGTGATACGTTCTGCTGGAACTTTACAAGGAATGGCCAATACACGGTCAAATCGGGATATTGGGTGGCTCAGAATTTATTAAAGTCGACGGAGGAAGAGGAAGTTCTGGAGCCAAGTATCACAAAGCTCCAAGCTTTTGCGTGGAAATTGAAGGCTCCTACGAAGATATGTCATCTTATATGGCAGTTGTTAACTGGTCATGTGGCAGTTACGAGGAACTTAATTAGACGTAATATGAGGTGTGACAATTATTGCCCAAGATGTGGAGAAGTGGAAGAGACCGTCACACATGCAATCTTTAAATGCCCACCAGCCCTTCAAGTGTGGTCTTTATCAGCAACTCCGACATGCCCAAATATTTTCCCGGTTTCGAGCGTCTACACGAATATGGATTACCTATTTTGGAGAAAGAATGGTATCATTGAGCCAGAGCAAGATAGGGATCCTTATCCCTGGATAATATGGTACATTTGGAAGGCCAGGAATGAAAAACTCTTTAGGGGAATAGACAGAGATCCTTTGGACCTAGTTAGACATGCAGAGAGTGAATGCCAAGCCTGGTTTGATGCTAATGAAGTGGTACAAACGGTGGCACTAGATAACAAAAATGAGGAACCTCAAGTCGTAAGCTTGGGGAATATCTGCTTGTTAGATGGATCTTGGACGTCTTCTGCCGTCTTTAGTGGATGCGGATGGGCATGGATGGATAGCTCTGGGAACACTCAGCTTATGGGGACAAGGAACTTCCCACGACGCGAATCAGCCTTACACTCGGAAGTAGAAGCACTACGGTGGGCGATGGAGAATATGCTGCAACATTCGACCTGCAAGAGCTTTGGGACAGACTGTAAGGAGTTAATTGCAATGGTGAAGGATCCTCAGGCGTGGCCAAGCTTTTCGACGGAATTGGAGAGGATAGAGACGCTACAAATATGCTTCCCGGAATTCAACATCATTCACGTTCCACGGGCGCACAATCAGATTGCAGATTTCTTGGCTAAGACCGCTAGATCTTTTCATAGGGAGTTACATTTTATTGGTTGTTCTATTCCGGTTTGGTTACCCAGACCACCTCAAGTTTGAGTAATAGAATGACCTTTTGACGTCAAAAAAAAAAAAATAATAATAATATATAAGGGATAAGATCAAGTACACATGGAAGAAATTGAGAAAAGACCTATTACGAGGCCAACATGATATCTGGTTGGATACCTCATTGGAGTGACCGTCACTGAGAACTTTGACCAATTTGTGTATCCCAACATGTTCTTTCTTCAAACCGAAGCGTACAAATCATCTAGGGTTGCTGGAACCATTAACCATGAATCTGGATAAAATTCAAAAGATTAGAAAGCGGATCATTTGTCAGGACATTTTTGTTGAACTTTCTCTCTTTCACTTGACCTTTTTAACTGTTGTGAAGTTTTGTGAATTCACACATTCTTTTATTCTGTTTTTCTCTGTTTTTACTTGTGTAAGAATTTTCTTTAATAAACCATTTTTTTTATTAATCACGCGGGTGTTGTCAGGTGGCAAATGTCGTCTCAGTGTTTCTAAGGGACCTGAGTTCGAATCCTCACTAACTTAAATTTTCTAAGGGACCTGAGTTCGAATCCTCGCTAACTTAGATTACCCATGCTTGTGGCTACGCGGATACGGATCCATGCTTTCGACCTCATTTGAATATCCGGAGAAAAGGTTCATCCGTGGAGTGCACCTTTCCTCTTGGAGATAGGTCTGGGACACTGCCTGGGATACTCCCAGATTAAACAAAAAAAAATACGTTTTCAATCTTTCTTATTTGCTTCTTACAAATGATCACACTTAGTCTTTATAGTAGACTTCCTCCTTACTCTAATCGTAATCACATACTCACTTACACCTAACCCATATTTCTTATCTTTAGAGCACTCTTACACTCCAAAATTTAACTATTCTAACAACTCCTTAACAACTCTCTTGCCAACTCTCTAGTCATATTTGAACTTAGTTAGCAGACTAACCAACTAACTCTTAACTTGTTTACTTACTTTAATTACTAGCTACATAACTAACTTCCTTGTTGATCTCGATATTTGACTTCTCTTCTTCCTTCTTTCATTCATAGTACTTAATTATTCATTCACTCTTCTTACTTTTTGTTTTTCTTCTTCTCACTATTTTTTTACCCTTCAAATTGCAGGTTTTACTCAAGGAATCACTTCTGAACACTCCCTTTTGATTCCTTGAGTTGTTGCCTCGGTTCCAACTCAAAGTTTTGAAGTTTGATATCTTTGATTTGTCTTTGTTTTGCTGTTGCCGGTGGAAGATGTGCTCATCAGAACACTTGTATAGCTCCTTGGTAAACTCATTTTCTTAGTATCCCTCTTGCTCTGGATCTACATGGATTCAGTTTCTTCTTTATGAGGTTTCTTTGCTCCCTTTTGAATAGATGTTTCTTCAGTCTCAACTGACTTCAGCTTCTCCTTTTTTGCAGTTACTCTGCTGAGAAGTCTCTATGTCCTATTTCTTTCTTGTTGATTTGTGTCTTTTCATACCGATGTAGTCTTCTTGACTTTTCTTTACTTTGATTTTGAAGTTTACCTCGTTCTTATCAATTTTCTCTATATTTTTGAAGTTGAATCCTTTGTACTATTGTTCTTGAGTCATGTTTTCTTTTCCATTCGCTTTCTCTTCATTCCTCGCTTACTTACATAGTTTTTTTTGTTATTGATGTCTTCTTTGATCACCAAGTTCTTCAGTTTGGCTTCTTTAGCCATTCCTTTGGTTTCTGTCTCTGTTTTCTTTTTTCTTGCTGATCTTTTTGCCTTCTTGACTCTTTATAGGTTTTTCCTTCTGCAATAGTTGCTTTGATCTTTCATGGTTCTTGTTTTGACATGTTCAGTATATCCGATACGTTCAGCATATGTGACTGTTTCGAGATCTTTAGTTTTTTCCATCAATGAGGACGGAGATGCGTAGCTCTTTGACATCAAGGCTAGCATCTTCACAACCATATCGAAGTTAGATCTTCCTTCTCCGGGAGCTCTCATCTGGTTAGCTACAGCTTGAATCCTGTTAGAGAAGCCTTCACCTTCTCTCCTTCTTTCATCTTCAGATTTTCAAAATCTGTTTTTAAGGAATGCAGTCTTACCATCTTTGCTTTTTCATTTTTTTGGTATGAATGCTCCAAGTGTTCCTAGGCTTGCTTTGCAGTTGTTGAAGACAGAATTTTGTAAGATTACATTTACTACAGCAAATTGAATTGGTTTGTAGAGCTGATATATATTTTGTCTTTGAGTGATTTTAAGCTTGCCTTTTCTTTTGCATGGTCTCCTTCTGGCGTCTCTGTCGATTTTGATGGAAAAAATGGATCTCTCCATCCTTTACAACTTCCCATAGTTATCTGTTCTGCAGGGTGGTTTTCATTTGAGCTGCCCAGAACTCATAGATTTGTCCATGAAAAACAGGAACCAGTTGAGATGCTTGTAGGTTTATCGACATTCTTCTCTTCTTTTATTTCTTCACTTCTTTTTCTCTTATATTTTCTTGAACATGCTCCACGGATAAGGTAAACTCTGATTCCATGTTGAACTTTGGGAAAATTGTCAAATATGATTCACAACTTGATTTATAATGCAAAAGTAAACCCAAACTTGAATCAAATGCAAAAGTAACCTACAAGATTATTGAAATTACAACCAGCCCCTTGTGAACAAACAAAAAAACCGAATTTTTTTTTACGTTTCTAACCCCCGTAAGTCGTCTGTCCAGATGACTTTCCAGCAAGTGAAATTTTTTGTAAAAAATATTTTGATAAGTGAAAAATTGAAATCATGTAATTAACATATGTTTTAAGAGATATAAATTAAGATATAACAAAAGTTAATTGTTTTCAACATAGATGAGTGAAAGTAGTGAGTCATGATATTCTTTGGTTTAGGTTTTGCCAATATATGTTGTAGTATTGTATGTGTTCTTAGGGTTAGATTTTGAAATGAATAAATGTTTTTTGAAAACTTTAAAATTTACCTAAGTGTGTTTATTTTTGTGTATAGTAAACACTATTTAAATATAACTACGGCTTTATAATGTGGTTAGTTAGTTAATTTAGTCAATTTAGTTTAGGGGTTAAATTTAGGGTCTGGGACGACTTACTAGTAAGTCGTCTGATGTACAGTATTCACAGACGACTTACTAGTAAGTCATCCAAACCGGACCGAACCTTTAATTTTACAATGTACTTTTAAACCTAACCGGATTATTTACCGGCCATATATAAGGTGTTTTGTTATTCACTTTTTTGCGAAATTTCGAAAACCCTAACGCTGTTTCTCTCAAAGGTGATTTCGAAGGCGATTTCCGTCGATTCTCTCTAATCCATCGTTCTCACCGCCTGTTATCTCTCCGCTGTTATTACCGTCATTCTCACCACCGTTCTCACAGCCGCTTCCTCTATTTAAGATCTGAGAGGAAACCCTAGCGCACATTCCTCAGAGGCGTCTCGTTGAACCCCGCCGCCGGTAAGTTATATCTCTTACTGTCGAGTGATTGATTGAGGAAAAGATGAACATAAAACGTTGTCTCTATCAATTTATACACTCGTTCTTTTTTTTTCACGTCTATTTTTGCAGATATATAACCGCTGCGTCGAAGGCGACTATATCTTCTCCGAATTTTCAGGTCAACTTTAAAATGTTCTACTAGCAGTCTCGGAAGATTAAGACTTATAATTAAGTCGTCTGGAAAGTCTTCCAGACGACTTAATTATAAGTCTTTCAGCTGGAAAACTTGCCAGACGACTTAATTATAAGTCTTTGATTGTTTTGACATGATTGTCTTTGATTTTTTTGCAGGCAAAAATAATGGATATACCAGAACTCCCCCGTAGGGTATATACATTAGGGAAGATTCCCCCGCAGTGCATAGCATTTCGTATCATACTTGTTGGACGTTGCCTGCTGCTTTAAAGAAAACTCTTCATGATGACGAATATATATGAAGAGCTGAAGGAGTCGAAGTTGGGAGTTTTCATCAAGTTCCAAGAGCTGGGATTTGATTGGGCTTCAAGGCTGGTTCACTGCATGCTCGGTTTCCAGCTGGACATAAAGAAGAATTATGAGCTGTGGAGTCTCGTTGGTCCAGAACCTGTGTGGTTTTCACTGTTAGAGTTTGAAAACCTCACTGGTCTAAACTACGAGTACATCAAGAACCTTGAGAGACCTCACTGTGTTGTTACAAAGGAGTTGGCTTCTTTCTGGGAGAAGTTGGGAGTTCATGTCGAAGCTGGGCCATCTACTCAGGAGATAATAGCATCATTTGAGAGATGCGAAGGGTGGTCTCGGGATGATCGCAAGCGGCTCACGTACCTTGCCATCTTCACTGGATACATTGAAGGGAGAAAGTATTCAACCCCTACATGGGTTAGTCTGGCAAGGCTAGTGATGGAGCTAGAACGGTTTGAGAATTATCCATGGGGGAGAGTCGCGTTTAAGGTGATGATGGACTCTGTGAAGGGCAGAGATATTTCGGGTTGTTACACTATTAATGGGTTTACGCAAGCTCTCCAAGTCTGAGTGTACACAGCTCTGCCGGAATTGGGTGCTAATTATGGTAATCATCTCCCAAACAATCCGTATCTACCGATACTGGCTTACAGGGGTCACAAAGGACGCAGACGGTTTAAAGAGGCTATCCTCAGTCAGGTATTTACTTCAATCTGGATGACTTCGCAGAAAAATTCTAATTAAGTCGTCTGATAAGTCTTCCAACTAGACGACTTAGTAGAGGACTTATAATTAAGTCGTCTGGAAAGTCTTCCAGCTGGATGACTTAGTAGAAGACTTATAATTAAGTAGACTATCCAGACTACTTAATCATAAGTCTTCTACTAAGTCTTCCAGCTGGAAGACTTTCCAGACGACTTAATTATAAGTCGTCTACTAAGTCGTCCAGCTGGAAGACTTTCCAGACGACTTAATTATAAGTCGTCTGCGCAGTCTTTTCTTTCCATCTTTCTTAATCCGTCAAATATCTAAGTTCATATCTTCTATATACTGCAGACTAGGGTGATCAACTTTGTTCAGAAGGACCTTGGTGAAATGTTTCCAAAATGGGAGTTTGATGTTGAGGACACGCCCGCGGAGAATATAATTAAACTCATATTTGTGAAGAGACCATAGAAGTGGACCAGTGATTGTTGGGAAGTCACCGGTACTTGGGTCAATACAAAGCCGGCGGTTGTGAGTCCAGAAAAGAAAAAGGTGGTGAAGGAAAACAGTCCAAGACCTCAGAAGAAATCTTGTAAAGAGGCATCTGCAGAGGCTAGTGAAGAGGTTCGTACAGTGGCTCGTTCAGAGGTGACTACGACTGTTGGTGGATTGACCAAAGAGGGTATCAAAACCATGTTCAATGACATAGTTGATGCCATGAGGGAAGGGTTTGGGACGTGCCTTAAGGAGTTCAAGTATCTGTCGAAAAGGGTGGAAGCTGTGGAGAAGAAGGTTGGTATCACCACAAAATGGAAAGGGACATCATCTCAAAACACAGGGACAGGGACATCATCTCAAAACACTACCTCTCCACCTAAAAAAACGCTCGAACCCGGGGTTAGTAATGAATCCTCTCCCAACAAGAGATTGACTAGACAAAGTCTTAAGAATAAGAACTGAAAAGTTGCATTTGCTTTGTTTCTTGTATGTCAGAACATGTGTGCTTTGTTTTTAGTGTATGGATTTTGTATATGTATTTTGTTTCATGTTTGAAGACACTCATTGGTTATTATTGTTTGAAATGGATCTTTGGTTATTATTGTATAAACCCATCTTGTATATTGAAGAGTGCAAGTGTTAATGGGACGAACGCGGGAAGGAAGAGCTTGTAGGAGGATAAAGGTCTAGATGTGCCTGCAGATGCTAGTTCCTCGAAAGATAAAGCTCCAGAACCGAGCCTTGTTCTATTGGACAAAAATCAATCCACTGTTTCGGATTTACAGAAAGAGGATGCTAGATATCAGGAAAAGAGGGATGCTGCTTTCGCACTTTGCCGTGCAAAGAGTGATTGAACAAGGAGACTTGCTACCTCACATCAATCTCCTTATACGGCAAACAGCACGGCCAAAGTGATTATTCCAAACAAAAAGCTTTATCCAGGGTATAATCCTTTTGCACCAATTGATTGATTTTCAACATTTTGTGTTTGCAGTCACTATAGAATACCTCTCGATTAAAAACCACGTACAAGTTGAACTTGGTGGTATCACATCCTCCAGACGTCCTTAGAGTGGCTGGAGGACTGTGTAAGTCTTTTGCTATGACTTAGATGACTTTCTGATAAGTCTTCTTTGTAGATTACTTAATTCGTCTACAAATTACTTGTAAGTCATCTGGTAAGTCTTCTACGTAGACGACTTACCAGTAAGTCGTCTGATATCTTCAGACTTGTACCCAATTTTATATGCAGCATATTGATGCTTGGATTAATGTGCTGAGGAAGAGGTACAACGCTAACCCAGGAGCGAGAGAATGTGCTTCCTTGATCATCTCTTTGCTCAGCAACGAAGATTCAACTTCAACGATTTTAAGGACTCAGAGCCCGATCAGAACGGTTTAGGAAGAAGACTCCCTGGTGGGGCGTGGAATTATTATGTAGGCATTATACCATCATTTTGGAAATCGAACAAGGTTCGGGGGATGGATATTGATGATATCTATGCACCAGTGAACTACACCGACACTCATTGGATTGCTATGTGGATATCGATCCCTAAGAGGCACATAGTCGTCTTTGACAGCATTTGTTCCAGTATCTCCCCAGAAGAACTCGATGTGGTAATGGAGCCTTTTCTCTACATGGTCCCTTATCTGCTTGTTGAGTGTGCTTCCTCAGACGAACAACATGCCCAATACAGCCTGGAGCCATTCACATGTGAGAGACCGACCAATATACCTCCGGTCCGAGCTGGTGATTGTGGCGTGTACACTCTAAAGTAAATTGAATGGCATGCTCTTGGGATAGAGTTTAGTAAAAAAGACTTTGCTAAGCCCAACGGGAAGATTATGAGGGATAAGATGGCGGTGGATATATTTCAAGAGCTTCCTGATGCGCATGAGTTCGAAAACAAGGACAATGATGCCAACCTGGGTGCGTATGAGGGGTGCTAAACAGGCTACATTAGATTATTTTGTATGATAGATTAGGCTGATGTGTGTATTTGAACTTGATCCCTATTAGTTAGAAAACAAGTCGTTTGGAATGTTGGACGGCTTAACTATAAGTAGTCTGGAAAGTCTTCTATGTAGTGACCTTTTGTAACCTTTTGGATGATATAAAGGGCAAGACCTTCTTAAATTTGTTTGGTAGTGCAATTTGACAAAGAAGTTGACACAGATAAGTTTATAACACAAATTTTAATACATAGACTAAACACTGGACGACTAACTGGACGACCTTCTGGACGACTTACTTGAAGGTCTTCTGGAAGACTAAACATTGGACGACTAACTTGAAGGTCTTCTGGAAGAAAAAACCCTGGACGACTTACTTGAAGGTCTTCTGGACGACTTACTTGAAGGTCTTCTGGAAGACTAAACAGTGGACGGCTAACTTGAAGGTCATCTGGAAGAAAAAACTCTGGACGACTAACTGGACGACTTACTTGAAGGTCGTCCACGTCATTTCTTACATTGTGGTTTCGTATTGCCAGTTTCCTTGCATTTTGAGCATCTATAAACCCTGTGTTGCTTCCAGGGTTTACGTCCTCTCATCTTGGATAGCTCCAACCAAGATTGCCATCTTGATTTCTTCTGTCTTCCCGGACCACGCTTTACATCCGGAGAAGAGCATGTGTGTTCCTCAACTTGTTGTCCAACACAAGGATATATATTCTCTGAGTATCCTGCAAACAGAAAATCCTTTGAGTACACTGGACATACAAGTGTGGAGATATGCAAACCAGCAGATATTTCAGCAACTATAGCATGAGAGCAATGTATTTTTTCCACTGCATAGACACCACAATCACACTTTCATGTTCTAAATCAACCACAAAGTCCATTTTGCCACCTTTCACAAAGAATCGCCATCCATCAATTGGCTGTACCGTCATCGTATCCGCTATCTCCGATCGAACAGCAAGCAAGTATTCAACACCTCGACTATGTTGAGTTGGGAGACTCAAAGCATCTTCTCTCCTTTTCCAAAACCACTTTCCTAGCTTCTCCCTTATGAACTCCAACAGGAACTGAACCGGAAATCCTCTAGCTCGCTTCAGAGCGGAATTAATAGATTCAACGATGTTGCTTGTCTTTATGTTGTACCTGTCCCCCTGGTAATAAGCCCTTGACCATAGGCTGACGTCGGCATTCTCTAAATATGTTGCAAGGTCCGGGTTTGCACTCCGTATCTCAGCCATGTACCGGTCAAAATCTGAAACCGTATGAGCATAAGCAGCACCTTTCACCAAGTACAAGAGATGTTTCCATTTATACTTTTTGACAATGTTATCTTGAAGGTGATAATAACATATTCATCGGATTGCCCAAGGAAACGCCTTATCATACGCACTTTTAATGGTTGTGTGCCGGTCGGAGACTATCACCAAAGGCTGCTCATCAAATACACAACTAGCCAATTTTGTGAAAAACCATTCCCAAGAAGGTTCATCTTCAGCATCTACGAGCCCAAAAGTCAATGGAAATATCTGAAAATTCTCATCTTGTGCGGCTGCAACTAACATAACACCTCCATACTTCCACTTAGGTGAGTCTCATCCACCACAATGACCCTTCTCTGATACTTAAAACCTTTGATAGAAGCTCCAAAAGAGAGAAATAGATACTTAAATCTATTGATAGAATCAAGTTCTATAGCAGTGATAGAATCGGGATTTGCTAAGGAGATTTGCTCGAGATATGATGGCAGACGCGACTTCCCATTTTCTGCTCGTCCTCTCACCAATATTTGTGCATATAAAAGTGCTCTCTATGAAGTGGTGTAATCAAGCGTCATGCCAAACATGTTCTTCATTGCATCAGTGATATGCTGCGGATTCAACCCATCAATGATTCCAACACGATTAATGAAAAGCCTACCAACATACTTCGGAGTACAGTGTCTCCGCTGAGCGAGTCGGTCTCCCACTGAGCATGTATGTTTTTCCACATACTTCGTTACCTAAAACGTGTTTGTCCCATGTTTCACACTCGCTCTGATCTTCCATTGACAACCACTAACCGGACATGTTGTCATAAGGAGAGTTTTCGTTGACTTGTATATTCTGAAGGAGAACCTCCACTTCACTACTGTCAACCACAGCTCTGAAAGCAGTGCATTCTTGCTAACAAAACTCTGGTTGACATAGATATTGTTACCAATCAATCTTCCTCCTTCAATCTTTATGAAATCTTCAAAACACATATCATCATCTTCCTCATCCTCATCTTCAACATTTCCATAAACACTGTAATCCTCACCATTCTCGTCCGCTTCAGCAACAATAGAGATATCAGCATCCTCCTCCCCATCATCCTCCTCCCCATCATGATTTTTATCTTCAACCATATCATCATCATCATCTTCAAAACATTCATCAGCTTCATCATCTTCTTCCCTGAACTCTGAAACCGTTTCCACCTTGCTACGGCTTGATACACAAAGCCGTACTCCATGCGTTTTGGTTATCTCGAGCAAGTTTCAAACTTGCCTATCACTTGTAACATGAATAGGAGGGGTATCTAGAGCCAGCATCATTTATGTTGGTAATGAGTAGGTTATCTCCACAGATTTTGTGCTCATGTCCAGGTTATAATCTTCTTGAGCCATTGCAAGAAGTTCAGCATGTGTCGAACCTTCCCCCAAAAAAAATGATTCTCGCTCCTTTGACATTATCAACCACAAAATCCCAACGGCAATATTTCAACAACCATTCTCCATACACTGCATGTAACTGAGGCATCATCTACAAAAATTCAAAATAAAACACATTAATAAACATAGAGAAAATGAAAGTTTACTAAACATTGACGCAGACGACATACCAGTAAGTCGTCCAGGTAGACGACTTACCAGTAAGTCTTCTCAGGTTAGTTTGTAATTCGAAAAAGAAACTTAAATATTTAACTTTACCCAGACGACTTACTTGAAAGTCGTCCAGGTAGACGACTTACGAGAAAGTCGTCCGAGATAAGCAAGGTTTGACCAGAATCTAGGAAATAAATATGGACGACTTTGCTTATCCTGGACGACTTTCAAGTAAGTCGTCTTACTTGACGACTTCCACGTAAGTCGTCTGGGAAAAGTTACATATTTACGTTTTATTTTCCAATTGCAAAAGTAACCTGAGACGACTTACAAATAAGTCGTCTAGCTTTAATAAAATATTAAAATTTTTGTTTTCCAAGAGACGACTTACTGATAAGTCGTCCAGGAAAAGTCAAATATCTGACACAATTCGGTCAAATGCAAAACTAACCCGTTTATCCTAAACGATTTACCAGTAAGTCGTCTAAGGATTCTCTAGATTTTTTTTTAACAAACAAAGATAACGACTTACAAGTAAGTCGTCCGTTTGACCAGAAGACTTACCCGTAAGTCTTCTACAGCCAGACTACTTACGGGTAAGTCTTCTATGCGAACTGATTTGGAAAAAATTTCAATTTCATACCTTAAACTAGTGAGATGACTTCCTTAGCACACATAGTCTTCTCCAACCACCCAGAACCTCAAACGAAAGTAACCCACCAATAATAGTATGCTTGAATGGCTCTATCAACCTAAAAAAAAATTGAATCAAAAGCTTGAGTTTTTTGGATGAATATTGAGGCAAAGTGAAAGAGATGTTATTTTTTGTTCATAACAAGTGAGAAAGAGTGAGTGTAAATCGATTGAGGTGCATTAAGAGTTTCAAATTGGTTGTTCATGGTGGTTGGTGTATTGATTGTAATGGCAATCTTGTAAATACTTGAAGATGATGAGGTTGAGAGAGTAAAAATGTCATTTTCGAAAAAAAAAGAAAAATAAACTAAAGGCATTTTTGTGAATAATATGAACTTGTGGGGTGAATAGGACAAAAAAAAAATTCAAAAAAAAATATGGGTTAGTTTTAGGTTTAACTTTGAGTTTTGAGTCAATTTTGCAAAAAGCCCTTGAACTTTTGCTCTTTGGCCTGAACTTCTTGAACTCTTCTGAAATATTGTGAACTCACACACTCTTTAACAAACCACTTTTTCATTCATTCTTACTTAATTCTTACAACTGATTACACTTAGTCTTTATAGTAGACTTCTTCCTCACTCTAATCATGATTCCTTACTCACTTACACCTAACCCATACTTCTAATCTTTAGATCACTCTTGTACCCCAAATCTTAAATATTATAACTCCTTAAAACTACTTGCCAATTCTCTAGTCATATCTGAAGTTAGTTAGCTTACTAACCAACTAACTCTTAATTTGTTTACTTATTTTAACTACTAGTTACATAACTAACGTTCTTGTTAACCTTGATCTTTGACTTTTCTTTTTCTTTCCTTCATCCATGATACTTCCACTTTTCTTGCTTATTGTTCTTCTTCTCACTGTTTTCCACTCTTTCATTTGCAAGTTTTACTCAAGAAATCACTTCTCAAAAGTTTTTCAAAACAAAGCCCCTAATTCTACTTAGGGCCTGACTAGTTTAACCGCAGCGGTTGCGGTTGCGGTTGCGGGAGTTTGCGGATGCGGATGGTTGCGGTTTCTAGCGGTTTTAAGAGATTTGTACGACTGGTTATGCAGTTAGAAATTTGTGCGTTTGCGGGATACTTATGACTGGTTAACTACCAAATACCGCAGCAGTTAAATAATAAATTAACAATATTTACATTTTATACAATTATAAAAATATAAAAAATAATAATATTATAATAAATATAAAATTTATATTTAGAAAGTTATAGTTTAAATTTTTTAAAAATATAGAAAATATTTTTATTTTAAAGTTTTATAATATTAATTAAAATTAATTGATATATTTTAGCATTTTTATAATTTCATTTTAATTTTTTTATTGATTTTTTTTATTTTTGTATATATCTTGTTTTGGAAAAAAAATAATTTTTTTTATCCTCCCGCAAACGCCCGCAACCGCAAACGCTAGCTGGAACCAGCTTTTGAATTTATGAGGTTCAGAGCGATTTGGAGCGATTTGGAGCGGTTTAGAGCGGTTTGAGCGATTGTTGCAAAACGCCAGCAACCGCTACCAACCGCAAAAGCTGCGTTTGCGGGTGGTAGCGGGAAAACCAATCATACCCTTAGGGTCTGACTGGTTCAAACGCAGCGGTTGCGGTTGCGGCTGCGGGCGTTTGCGGATGCGGGTGGTTGCGGTTTCTAGCGGTTTTAAGAGATTTGTACGACTGGTTCTGCGGTTAGAAATTGGTGCGTTTGCGGGATACTTATGACTGGTTAACTACCAAATACATCAGCGGTTAAATAATAAATTAACAATATTTACATTTTATATAATTATAAAAATATTAAAAATCATAATATTATAATAAATATGTAAATTATATTTTCAAAGTTATAGTTTTAAATTTTTAAAATTATAGAAAATATTTTTATTTTAAAATTTTATAATATTAATTAAAATATAATAGATATATTTTAGTATTTTTATAATTCCATTTTAAAAAAATTATTGAATATTTTTATTTTTGTATTTATATGGTTTTTAAAGAAAAAGAAAAAAAATTATCTTCCCGCAACCGCCCGCAACCGCAAACGCTAGCTGGAACCAGCTTTTGATTTTAAGAGGTTCGGAGCGGTTTGAAGCGATTTGTAGCGGTTTGTATGATTGTTTCGAAACGCTGTCAACCGCTACCAACCGCAAAAGCTGCGTTTGCGGGTGGTAGCGGGGAAACCAATCAAGTTCTTAATCAACCCCAAATCGCTGAATTTAATCATAAGTCTATTCACAGTCACCAATCGCAATTTAACTTGAAAGCCATATCAAATGACCATTAACAAAGCGAAGTAAGATTTGTGTCTATTTGTGAGAGGAATAGACAATAACCAACAAAAAGAATATTTGATTTGGAAACCATCTGGATTTCAAAGAGTGAAAAGGAACATGAAAAAAAAATACGATCAGTGACCGAAAGAAATTAGATCCGGAAGTCGCGAGAAAATTATATCTGCTAACCGGAAACAAAATCCGATTATATCAGAAGAAAGATGAACAAACAAAAACCTGGTGAAGACTCTCTCTCTCTCTCTCTCTCTAAAATATAGAGAGGAGAGAACTGAGAGAGTCTCTTGTTTCCTTTGTCTACATTGGAGGTTATATGTTATTTTCCCACTTTTGATCTTTAAAACGTTTATATGATCTTTTGCCTAAGCCAAAGACCATAAAACTAAGAGCATTATATATGGGTGCATAAAATTAAGATTCCAACTTTATCAAATACACATACAAGTTGAACCCCAATTTTAAGTCTACATACACCAGGTAAATTATACAGTGGCCAAAGACATGATGTGTCTAGGCGGGATAAACTTCTATTGCTAGCTAAACCGTTGAAACTTCAGATTTACACGCTAACGGTGTAAACAAGGAGTTGAGCTCAGTGTATCTCAAAAAATCAAACCCATGGCTCTCCATAAGCTTCTTCTGTTTCGTCTTAAACCGTTGTTGATAAAACCCTTCAAAAGATGGTTCTGTCGAAGTCCGAAGAAAGAAGTAGTAACCAAGGAGGAAATGAAGGGATGTGACAAAGAAGCAGATAGGTTCCATCACATCCCAGCTTAGTTCCCAGAAGGTAAGACGCATAAAGCCAATCGTTTGCGCTGCTAGGAGTCCCAGACCGCAATATAACTCTGCCTGGACTATACGTCGTGCCTTTATGTCAATACACTTCTTTGTAGTCTCAAGCTGAGCTAACTCTTCTTTTCTTGGATCGTTTGGAAGTGCTGATGTTTGGTGGATCATTGCCGCCATAGACTTGGCTATCTAAAATTATATAGCAAAATAATATAAGAATATAATACTTTGTATAGAAAGTCCTTGGTCATAACTAGGAGGGCTCTTGTATGAAACATTCATATAAGACCCAACAATTCTCAAACGCCCAAAACCATAGTTTTGAAAATCATAGATTTTAACACACTAAACATTTTTTAATTATTTTACATTAGACAAAAAACATTATCAAGAATACACAATATGGTCTTTCTCTTTAGACATGTTCTGTTATTGGATCTATGTATGCTTTTTGATTATTTTCAAAAGCAAATGTTATATCCTAACAGATTACGAACCAAAAGTAATAATCAAAATAAAAGAGAGTTTTTAGAGGACACTAGTTAGTAGTTAGATTATCCACCTGATAAGGATGAAGGAAAACGATGTCTCCTAAAACGACGACGCTTCCAGCATGATCCAAAGACTGAGCCATTTGAGAACCTTGCTCGTCGTTGTTCCCACAGGTCTCACAACAGATTTGAACAAACTCCCAATACGAAACAGAGTTCTTTGGAATCTCTCTGAGTCTAGCTTTCACCTTCTCCATTTGATACATTCTCAACAACTTCTTGGTCTCACTCACTGATAAACCCGTCACAGACGTTGCTTCCTCCCTTCTAGGAGGACTAACGGACTCGATGCGGATCGCCATGATAGGATCCGTAAGATTCGATGAGGTCATGTAATGACGGAGGATCTTCGTGTTCGATGGTCGAACGCATTTGTAACCGTCGATGAGACGCTTGGTGATAGCTCTGCGAAGCGCCATTAAGAGAATCTTTGGGTGGGAGAATATCGAGTTGATTCTGTGTGAGTTGAGTGTCGGGGAAAATCTTTGGGAAGCATTTATAGTGGTATTACTGAGGTTAAATATAAAAAGGTAGAAACGTCAATATTTTCCTATTTTAGTGTTTTGTTTCATTTTTTCTGTAAAACTAGGATAAGACCCGCGCTTTGCGCGAGATTAAGTTATTATTTTTATTATATTTTGGAGAATGAAACAATAGTTTGGCTTCATTTGGATTACGGGTGTTCAATCCGGATATTGGGTTGGTTTTGGCTCGGTTCGGTTTTTTCGGTATTTGGTTAGTAAAATATAACTACTATTCTAAATCCATATTGACTTTGACTTTAGTCTTTCACATACTTTTGAAAGATTTCAACTGGACGACTAAATTGATCAGCCAATGTTGTTGCTTTAAATCATTAGTGTTTATATATATATATATATATTATTTAGTTTGAATATTTATTAAATAAAAATTCATATGCGCTATATTTTATGATCATTTGTAACTTATTATAACAAAAAAATAATCTATTGATTACAAAATTTTCAGAGTGGGAATATTCAAATTTCTAATAATATATAGACGTTTTGAAAAATTCAAATATAACATATAAGAAAAATATAAATGTTTTTATTATATATTTAATGTGATTTTTAATATCTTTCAATAATATAAAATTTTTAAAAAAGAACTAAGATACCAAAATTGTTATCAAATATTTATTATTCATAATAATTAATTTTCATATATACGTTAATCATATTAGGTAATTTCGTAGCTTCTAATTAAGGAAAGTGCAAAAAAAAATTTGGTAGATTATTTATCAATTCGATAGTTAGTTTAATAAAAAATATAATGTAAGTCAAGATGGACCAACCTATTTTTCTAAGAATAGTATATTTTATATAGTCATTTATTAAATGAGAATTTATAATCATACAGTTCTATGATCATTCATATCATTTTATAAGTGAATATTTAAATCATCGATAACAAAATTTTCAATGTGAAATCTTTAATAAGTTTATAATTTATAAATGTTTTTGAAAATTCATTGAAAGTTTTAATATTAAAATATTTATGTAATCTTATGGTATATAGTATAATCTATATATATATATATATATATATATATGAATATATATGTTTTATTATTAAATGATATTTTTTACTCATATGGTTTTAAAATAATGTGTATCTTCTTATAATATTAAATAAAAGTTCATATTAATACAATTTTATGATCATTTGTAACTTATTATGACAAAACAAATAATCTATTGATCACAAAATTTTCAGAGTGGGGATCTTCAAATTTCTAATAATTTATAGACGTTTTGAAAAATTCAAAATATAACATATAAGAAAAATTATAAATGTTTTTATTATATATTTAATGTGATTTTAAATATATTTTAATAATATAAAATTAAAAAAAGAACTAAGATACAAAAATTGTTATCAAATATTTATTATTCATTATAATTAATTTTCACATATACGCTAATCATATTAGGTAATTTCGTAGCTTTTATTTAAGGAAAGTGCAAAACATTTTTTGGTACGTTATTTATCAATTCGATAGTTAGTTTAATAAAAAATGTAATATAAGTTAAGATGGACCAACCTATTTTTCTAGGAATAGTATATTTTGGATAGTTATTTATTAAATAAGAATTTATAATCATACGGTTCTATCATCGTTCATATCGTTTTATAACAAAATATTTAAATCATCGATAACAAAATTTTCAATCTGAAATCTTTAATAAGTTTATAATTTATAAATGTTCTTAAAAATTCATTGAAAGTTTTAATATTAAAATATTTATGTAATATTATGGTATATAGTGTTTAATATATATATATATATATATATATATATATTTATTTTATTATTAAATGATATTTTTTACTCATATGGTTTTAAAATCATGTGTATCTTCTTATAATAAAAATGTTAAACCATTGATCATTAATTTTTAACATAATAATTTTAATAGTTTTAGTCATTTATTGTCGTTTTTAAAAATTCAAAATATAACATATACGAAAAAATCTAAATTTTATTTTTATAGCTAATTTAATTGTTTAATTTATTTTAATAATATGAAATTAAACAAAAAATGATGGAGGAGATATACATTGTTATCAAATCTTTATTATTAAACTCATTAATTGTCATATATATATATATATTAGTCATTTATGGTAATTTCGTAGGTTTTATTTAAGGAAAGAAAATATCATATCATATCATTATATCATATAGTTTGACCAACTTATGTATCTAACAACATATAAAAATCGAATGTGGACCTATTTATTTTTCAATTGAATGTAATTGACTATCTAATTGAGTGCCACCTATGCATTGGGGCCTCTTTTAATTAATACAAAATTGAGGTTACATCTTTTCAAACGTTCCGCAATTAATATATAAGGGATGAGAATCTCGTCGGGGTGAAAAGTTGAAAACAGAATATCAAAGAATCTTAGTTACTTTGGAAAGTACCAACGAGTATTAAGAGATATTAACACATGTGGATTTCACTGCAAAGATTCCTCTTTTTCAAAACGTAAAAAAGATTCCCCTCATAATTGAACATTGATGGGGTGGTTTTTGTTTCTTACTTCCTTATGTTTCATAATAAGTATCATTCTAGTTTTTTTTTTGTTACACAAAAATATCACTTTACAATTTTAATACAAACTATACTTACTTTCAGCTTAAAATAATTGAAAACTGCATTGGTTTTATAAATAATTTTATTTATCTCAAATATTATTGGTCAAAAAATGTAATTAATAACAATTACATATAATTCTGCTACTTTCTTAGTATGTGTGAAAAATGT
Organism: Brassica juncea; assembly: GCA_018703725.1. Lineage (NCBI taxonomy): Eukaryota > Viridiplantae > Streptophyta > Magnoliopsida > Brassicales > Brassicaceae > Brassica > Brassica juncea. The sequence goes on from CM031927.1 coordinate 11,631,689, forward strand.
CAAAGTGACACTTATTCATAAACGGAGTGAGTATTTTGAAATTTATTTGTCTATAGTTATTAGAAGACAGCTAATTACTTTGTACAAAAAAGACAGCAAACTGGTAATCAAAATTTAGTTTTGGTATCATTATATGTTCTAGGTTAGTAGTTTAAAAACTTGTGTTGCTGCTGTTGTGCTCTAATCGAAATTAGGCGAAATAAACCCTATGGTGAGTTAACAATTCGTATGTTCAAAAACTATTTCTAGACTTGAAAAAAAAATTGAAAATTAAAACCCAATTCTTTTTAGTAAAAAAAGTCCAGTTTTTGTTTAAGTAAAATATTTCGTTTATGTCTTAGAATTAGTTACGTTCCTTTGAAACTTACGTAGTGCGGATTGGCAATTTTCCAACCATCAGTTAAATATATTTGAATAAACATCGAGTCGCTAATGTTGTTACAAAAGTTCAACAAATTACACGGTATTATATTATAATAATTTAATTAAAAAACGGAATGTTAATAAATGAATTGAACCACATACTATATATGCAAATGTAAATTGGATTTTTTATTAAGTTGCCAAAATGATATTTTGATGTATTCTACTCTAAGAAGTTCATTTGAGAGAATGTGGTTTTCAATGTTCAAAAAAAAAAAAAAAAAAAAAAAACCTACTCATTTATCCAATATTATTTCATTTTTATTTCTTTTATTGTGATCGATTTATTTTATCGGACTTAGCGAGGTATGATCACATGTTAAGATTTATAGGTAGATTGACACATGTCGTTTATACATTACTTATGTTGTTTATCAATTTCCAGTGTGATATCTAATATTCCCTCTGTTTCAAAATTATGCACAACAATTAAGAAATTTGTTTTCTTATCTTAAAATATTATTAAAATATAAATTAAAAATTATTCAACCAATCATAAAAAAAAACTATAAAATATCATTGGTTACACAGTTTTTAATAAAGTTAAAAACATTTCATCTGTTTTGAAACATCAAAAACTCTTTAAAACATCATCTATTTAGGGTCTGACTGGTTCAAACTCAGTGGTTGCAGTTGCGGGAGTTTGTGGATGCGGTCGGTTGTGGTTTCTAGCGGTTTTAAGAGATTTATACGACTGGTATTGCAGTTAAAAATTGGTGCGTTTGCGGATGACTTATGACTGGTTAACTACCAAATGTGGTAATAGTCAAATAATAAATTAACAATATTTACATTTAATATAATTATAAAATATCAAAAATCATAAAATTATAATAAATATAAAATTTATATTTAGAAAGTTATAATTTTAATTTTTGAAAATTTATTGAAATTGTTTTTATTATAAAATTTTATAATATTAATTAATAATACTTTCATAATTCAATTTTAAATTTTTTATTAAATATTTTTACTTTTGTGTATATATATTTTTTTTAAAAAAGAAAAAAATTTTACACTCTCGCAACCGCAAACGCTAGCTGGAGCCAGCTTTTGGATTTATGAGATTCTGAATGGTTTGAAGCGGTTTAGAACGATTTGAGTGATTGTTGCAAACCGCCGACAACCGTTACCAACCGCAAAAGCTGCGTATGCGGATGGTAGCGGAAAAATCAGTCGCCCCCTTAGAAATGGAGGGAGTACGTTCTTTAATCATTACTATGTCCTATCTCACTACAAGAAAACAAGACCTTAACGACTACAGTATTAGTAGCTACTTGGCCGTAATATAGGCTTTACGACCAATTAGCTTTGAAACACGATTGATCGTTAGACGCTGGTCGTAAATAATTATTCAAGGCACATTGGTCGTAAGTTTACGACTAATGGCGTTAGTCGTAAAGCAGACGTAAATGTACGACTAAATCACTTGGTCGTAAGTTAAACGTAAATGAGTTAGTCGTAAAGCTGAAGAAAAAGTACGACTCATAAGTTGGTCGTAAAGTAAACGTAAAAGCATCAGTCGTAAATGTGACGCACATTTACGTCTCACAAATTAGATGTACATTAGTCGTAAACTTACGACCAATTTGCCTCTACGTCGATGTTTATTCATCGCAAAAGAACGACCATTTTACATCGACGTTAGATGTTCATTGGTCGTAAGTTAACCCACTTTATTTATTTATTTTCGTATTTTGTATTTAATTACGAATTTAATATAATATTTAAAATCAAATATTTAAATTTATTTGGATTTAAATTTTAAAATTTTGATAAAATTAAAAGAAAATATCTAACATTCAGAAACATAATAATATCCATAATATAAAACATTCAAAATACTAATTAACTAATACCGAAAAACTAAGTGTTAAGGTTTATTTCGTCGAAGAGGTCGGAACTATGCTCATCCGCACGTCGCTCTAAATCTGCCTGCTCTTCCGGAGTGGGCTCGGAGAAAAAGCTCGGACGTAGAGACTGCCACCTAGAAACAAGAGCCGGGTTGACGTTTGGGGTTGTCTCTATCATCATATCGAACATATTTGCCATACATGCAAATTTGTCTCTGTGGTCGGCTATTACTTCTTTGGCCGCAGTCAAATCCCTACGGAGAGAAGATTCTTCTTCCATTCTTGCAGCATGTTCAGCTCTCGCCCTCGGGACATCATTGACAGACCTGATCCCGACAATACGTCCCCTTTTTTCCGGGGCAACCTTCAATTAATAAATAGATATTTAATTAGTACATATGTAAAATTAACTTAAAGAATAAAAAATGTAAATAAACATATATTTATTAAAAATCTAATTTTTAACCTGTTCAAAAATTTTGTCTTGTTCGACGGTGGACAACTCGACCGGTGCACCTTCCGGATTTTGTTGCGACAACTGAGTCTGGACCTCCTGGATCCGAGCCTCAACAATGTTGTAGATCCTCTCTGCTTGAGGATGCAAGAAGGTGCCATCCGAATGCTGGTGTGTCGTCTTGTAAAGTTGGGCCAGAGATGGTGGTGCTCCTTCTTGGCCAGCCTGTATAAAAAAAATACATTAAAATCACGCATTAAATAAATAGTCAATTAATATTTTTTAATAAAAATTAAGAAAGATCGAGACTTACAATTTGTAGTGCCCTCCCAGCGTGTGGAATCTGTCCGGAAGTATGACCCAAAGTAGTACGACGTGAAGTGAGATGTTTCCTCATTCAAACTCCCAGCAACTATTTAACCTTCCACCCTAACCAGATTTTTGGCTTTCCCTTTCAAATATTTCATGGCTCGCTCGTAAGGATACATCCATCCGTTATGAATAGGTCCGTGAAGCAATGCCTCGTACGGAAGGTGGACAACTAAATGTTCCATGACGTCAAAAAAATGACGGAGGAAAATTTTTCTCCAAGTTGCACATCAAGATCGGGATATTCTCATCAAGTTGTCTGATGACATCTACAGTTAAGGTGCATGCGCTAAGATCTCTGAAAAATTTCCGATGCCTGCAAATGTATATACAAGGCAACGTAAGATACTTTTCATAAGTTTTTTTTCCAACAAGAAGTAATAATAGCTTTATTTGTTACCTGCAAGTGCTTCGTGAACATTGTTTTGGAAGCAACCCCGCAAATGCAAATGGTAGAAGTCGTTGCATAAACACATGACAGTCATGGCTCTTCATCCCTGAAAACTTCTGTCCCTGCTGATCAACGCATCTTGATAGATTTGAAACATATCCATCAGAAAACTTCATACCTGATGCCACCCACTTGAACAACGCTGTTTTTGCTTCTGCTGACAATCTGAAAATGGGAATCAGAATTTTCTCATTGTTTCTAATATGCAGCTCAATCCTAGAATATAATGCAGGCAAATCCAACCTTGAGTTCTTGTTATATTTTGTCTTCCTGGAGACGTTCAACACTGTATTGATGATGTTGTCAAAGAAGTTCTTCTCTATATGCATCACATCAAGATTGCGGCGTAAAAGTAGATTTTTCCAATATGGAAGTTCCCAAAAAATACTCTTCTTGTGCCAATTATGTTGTGTCCCGTAACCAGCGGACATATTTGCAGTAGTATGCTAATTATCCCCTTTCTTGATTGTGTCTTGTGCATCATAGTAATCAATATCCTTCTCGATTTCCTCTCCAGATAAATATGGCGGAGCGGTGTCTCGTACAACCCTTTTTGACCTAAACAATTTCTTGTTCCTTCGGTACGGATGGTTAATGGGAAGAAATCTACGATGACAATCAAACCAGGATGTCTTCCTACCATTTTTCAGCTGAAATGCGTTTGTGCTTCCCATACAATAAGGACAAGATACCCTTCCATGCGTCGTCCAACCTGATAACATCCCGTATGCAGGAAAATCACTAATGGTCCACAAAAGAACTGCTCGCATTGTAAAGTTTGTGCTCGTTGAACAATCATATGTCTGCACACCTGTTGACCATAAGTCCTTCAATTCTTCTATCAAAGGCTTTAGAAAAACATCAAGGGACCTCTTTGGATGCTTTGGCCCAGGTATCAATATATTCATGAAAAGCAATTCCTTTCCATACACATCTCTGGTGGAAGGTTGTATGGCGTTAAGAAGACTGGCCAAAGCGAATATTGTCTTCCAGACATTCCAAATGGACTAAAGCCAACTGTGCAGAGCCCAAGATAAAAGTTGCGGGGGTTGCTTGCAAAATCAGGGTACACCGAATTCAATTGTTTCCACGCTTTTGCATCAGAGGGATGATTGATCTCGCCTTCCTTCTGAGTATGTTCTGCATGCCATCTCATCGCTGCTGCCGTCTTTTCAGATTGATATAATCTCTTCAGTCTATCCTTGATAGGTAAGTACCACATCCGCTGGTACGGCACCCTATTCCGCCCACGTCCTTGCGGTTTATATCGTGGCTTCTTGCAAAATTTACACTATAACAATTCTGTATTTTCTCCCCAGTATATTATACAGTTGTCTATACACACATCTATCATCTCCGAAGGTAAACCAAGGCTATGAACAAGTTTCTGAATCTCATAATAAGATTCAGCACACTGGTTATCTTCAGGCAAATACTCTTTAAACAACTCAGCCCATGCATCCATACAAACTTCAGGTAAGTTATGATCAGTTTTGATATTCATCATCCTAGCTGCCAATGATAATTTAGAAAGACCTTGTCTACAACCGTCATAAATTGGCTCATTAGCTGCTGCTAGCATTTCATAAAAACTTTTGCATCCAAATTAGGCCCCTCTACATTTTCTACATCCTCTATCACTGATCTTGTTTCACGAAATACATCTGTAACCATATCATGCATCCTATCATGATCTACCATATGATCCTCTTGAAGGTTACAACTTCCAGAAGGTAAATGTGGTTCTTCTGATCTGTTACAAACATTTCCAACCTGATTACTACTACTAGCTTCATTCCTATTATCAGCTTCTCTGTGGTTAAACCAGATATAGTAATGTGGAGTAAGTCCTCTATTTACTATATGTTTCAAACCGTTTCACTAGCAGCAAACTTGATATTGTTGCATTTAAGACAAAGACAAAACATTTTACCCGTTTCTAGTGTGAGAGACGTCTGTCCGGCGTGGTACATGAACATCTCTGCTCCGTTGAGAAATTCTTCTGTTACTCTTCCGCTTGAATCTTTATGCGCATACATCCAACTCCGAAGCTCATAGATATTTCTAATAATGTTTTTTTTCTCTCGTTTTTTTTTGTGCATCTTAAGAATGAGGGAGAAGATCATATTTATAGGAAAATTTTGATTTTGGTAGGTAACAATGTTACAACGAATTTACGTTTGATAATAATTTAACCACCAATCTACAACTTTCCTCGTAAATTGGTCGTTCATGAGATGGTAGATTTTCGATGTTATTTAGTCGCACATTATGACTACTGGAAACGGTAGTCGTAAACGAGAAGTTAATTTACGACCAATGTACGACGATTTCTTTTTGTAGCAAACTTACATCTAATTTACAACGAACGTCGTGGCAGTCGTAACTTAGTCGTAAGGTCGAAGGTAAATTACGACTACACATTTGTTGTCGTAAATCGTAATCGTTACTCCCACATTTTTTTTTAGTGTCTTAGATACAATCATACAAGGGAAATCCGATTTTATGACCCTGAATAAACCCTATAACGCGACACTCATGCCAGAGTCAAACTCGAGTTTTAATATAATATTAAAATTATAGATTTTCACTTAAATTAACTAGTAGTGAGTAAACTGACCTATATTATAGTATAGAACGATCTTCACTAAGTGTGGGATATTTTAATACTCGATCCCTATTTGACATGTGTATGCTGCAGGGGCGGACTCGCTAAGGGTATTGTCGGTTCCGTTGACGCCCCTAAAATGAACAAATAATTTAAATTGCACAGTTGTTCAAAAAAAGAAAAATTAAAAATTAAATTGCATAGATTTTGTTAGTCTCTAGCAAAAATGGTTAATCTCTTCTTATTGATATCTCAAAACCTGGAGTTAAAACACCTTTTTTGATCCTAGTTAATATTCCACTGGGTCCGCCACTGATATGCTGCGACTGTGAGGTCAAGCGCCTTGATCTAAAAAATGTTATTGTAAGCTATGGTGAATGGTTCGTCTCAGTGCGAATCTATCGAACGACCTTCAAGTTACATAGTGCAGCTATCAAGACAACCAATGGTCCAATACAGTGGCGGAGCCAGCCACAGTTTTTACTGGGGTCATTTTAATTCAAATCATATATTATAGGGGTCACATAACATAACTTTTGCAATTTTCATTAGAATTGTTGTTTAAACAATAAGTAAAATTTGTTTTCATCAAAATTCATAGGGGTCATATGACCCCCCTACCGTAACGGTAGCTCCGCCACTGGTCCAATATGTGAGCTTGACATATACGCTGTCTCCAACCTTGGTTGCTTATCTTTCTTTTTAACCTGCGAGGGATTACTATTGACAGCCGCCGCTGCTCATGCTATCACTAGGGAAAAGCTAACTTGTTTCTTTTTTTTTTGTACACCTCTATCTAGCTAGTGTTTTAATTACGCTACTCTCCATAAATTCGTCTGCATGTCCAAATTTCCACCAACATTAGTTATAAATCCAACCTAAAGTATGGCCATTGTTACCATTATAATCATGGTTGCCATGTATGCGGTATGCCAAAATCTAAATTAAAATATTCTGTTGGTGAAAACAAAAGTTCAAATGATGCTTGAGTCACTAACTACCGAATTGTCGACTCGGATTTCATGTATAAAAGAATTATGACTGCCATATGGGAAACTTCTCACTGGAATATAATCATTAACTTTTAATATACAACTAGATTTTGATCCGCGATTAAAAGTGTGAGTTTTTTTGTTGATAAAAATATTTGATATGAATTAGTATTTTTGTCTTTTGTACATTATTATGTTACAAAGTCATATTATCAAAAGAGATTTGTTTTTTTAAGTTGGTTATTTAATGTAATTATATTTTCAATTGATTTTATTAATTGTTTTTAAAATTTTTTATATGGTGTGATTAAACTCAGCATGCCTATTATTTTAAAATAAATTATTTAAAATTCGATAAGAAAAAATATTTATATCAAGTTCGGACCCGCGGTCGAACCGGTAAACAATGACTTGTACATAAGCTAGTTGGGATTTAATGAAAACTCGTTAATTTAAAGCATGTGAACTTCAAAAACTCGCAATCAAGTGTGACCCGCGCTTATAAACAAAAAACTCGTTAATTTAAGCCGGTAGACCAATTTTTGAATTGCATATAGTGAAACTAAGAATAAACTCAATAATAGTTTTATTTAAATTCTATCATCAATTTTCATTGAACATACTTGGTTTTACATGATATTAATTTTTAGCTGGTAAAACAAATTCTGAACAACCGTTTTTTGGTAACTGTTATCGTAAGAAGTTGATGAACACAAATTTATTGATGAAATATTTGTATGCATGTATGGTAATAGTGTAGTTTGAAGGCATTTAATTTTGACCTCCAAATATTTTTTTAAAAAAATTGTATGGAGTAATAGATATCAAAATATATGTAAAGATAACACATGATGAAATGCATTTATATAGGAACTAATCGTCGGAGGGCTTAGCAAATAATAAAATATATGTAAAGATAATAAATGATGAAATGTATATATATAGGAACTAATCGTTGGAACGCTTAGCAAATAATAAGGGAAACCTAATAACAAATTTTGTATATATATTTAATTTTCTAATGAATAGGTCCAACAAACTTTTGTAAGTAGATTTTTAGGACTCTTTTTCTTTTAATAAGATTGATATAATTTTTTTAATATGCTATTTAAATGAGCTTGAAAGACTTGTAAAAAGGCTAGCGATAAATACTTAGTTGATAACATTAAAGTGATTCTGTATATATTTTACATCAATAAGAATATTTAATAATGAGGGTGGGGGTGGGGAAACTTTCAGTTTACAACAAATTTGATATCACTTTTCAAATGCACCTTTAAATGATAATGTTTTCATAAATACTTTAAATTTATTGTAAAAAATCTAAAATAAGCATTTTAAATCATTTATAAATATTTCTAAATAATTAATAAAAAAAATTATAGAAGTTTAAAACACAACTTAATCTCCTAATACTAAATTCTAAATAATAATCATTAGATCGTACACCCAAATGCTAGTGTATTTTTTAGTGTGAGCATATTTAAAAAAAATTGGTAGCCAACTTATGATATTTCATACAATTTCCTGTAAATAATCATTTTACAACATTGAACAGAAAGAAGTTAAAAATATATTAAGAGAAAGAAATGATTTAAGTAAACATATAAATAATATACCATGGAATAAGCTTCCAAAGTTCTTCGAATTTTACTGACGTGCAGAAGTATGTTTGCCAAGGAAAACAACCCTTCCAACGATGAAACATCAATCGACTAGATCACGTAATCCCCCACATTTCAATATTAGAGCATTTCGAATAAAAATCGAAGTGGGAGCGAACGAGGATAACATATTTTGAATATGTTAACCATATCTAATATTATATTGGGGAATAAAATATTGAAACGACATGGATTGTCACCAATTAAAGAGTACTTAGTTTAAAATAAATAAATGTGTGGTCGGAAAACAATTTGTCACCAACTTTTCAAAATAACCTTGATTGACATACTAATATATAGAAAATAGATTAATACCTTTATTTATATATTTAAATCTGAATATCACATTTTCGTTTATACGATAGTTTATTAACTGTACATATATTTTTAGTAGAAATTTTTTTGGGTATATTCTTTTAAAACATCATGCTATTTAATTTGATAATACAATATTTTACATAAAATTGTGAAAAATGTATTTGAAAAAACATTTCAACAAGATGCATTACTTATTTTCAAAACTATGGGATAATTTCAATTTAACCACAAATTTGATTTCACTTTTCAAATTTATCTTAAATGATAGTCATTTTCATAAATACCTAAAGTTTGTGATAAAAAGTAATTCTTTTAAATCATTTTAAAAATTTATAAATCCAACTTCACCCTTTAATACTAAACCTTAAACAGTCATTATTAAACCCTAAAGCTGAATATTATTATTTTTTAGTTGAGTGTGTTTTTGAAAAGTGGTAGCAAATTTATGGTATTTCAAACTGTTTTTCGAAAACTATCCACATGTTTGCCAACTTTGATTATATATTTGGCTGTTTACCAAATAGAGGAATTTCATTATATCACTGGTTTGTTGGTTTATTTGGCAAGCTCATAATCTCCTTATCTTTGAGAGCAGGGCGACCCTAACTGCAAATGTTATGTGCAAAACCTTATCTTCAATAAGGACATCTCCATCCCCACTCCATATTGTACTCCAAAAACAAAGTGGAAAATGGAGTACGAACAAAAAATAAAAAATCTCCCCATTTATGGAGTAATCATTTTTTTGTTTCTTCACTATTCCATTTTTCACTCCATTTTGCAGTAAATTATGGAGTGGGGATAGAGATGCTCTAAGAGAACGAAGTCTTGCGCAACATCAGCACCATATATCTATGAGCCGGCCGATGCAACATCCGGTCCCTCTCACGCCGCTACCGAGCAACACCAGCATCTGTAACACCGACGCCTCCTGGTCACCCAACTAACTCACGGCAGGTCTTCGTTGGGTCCTGAACAACGACCAACCTTCTCTCCTAAGTACAAGTTATGGTACAAGGAGATCTCTTCCCCGCTCATGGCAGAGGCTCTGGAACTACGAGAGAATCTAGAGCTAGCTCATCAATCTCGTCTACCAAAAGAATAGTTTCAATCTGACTCACAGGAGCTCATTAGAGCTATAAATTTTAAGATCTATCCGGTGGACCTTTACGGAGTTCTCATGTATATTAAATTTTTATCATCTTCCCTTACTTTGTGCATGATTTCTTTTATTCCTAGAGAGCATAACAGTTTGGCCGATTCCACTAGGAAGGTAGACTTGCATATCTACTCTCCTACTTTTACTAAACTACTTTCGTTCTAATCAAATTTGGTTGTTCAAAAAAAAGGAATAGCATTCTACAACCAAGAATTTTGTTTTTAATTAAGTTTAGGATGTGTTATATTTTAATATTGAAACTAGGATAAGACCCGCGCCTTGCGCGGGATTAAGTTATTATTTTTATTATATTTTGGAGAATGAAACAATAGTTTGGCTTCATTTGGATTACAGATGTTCAACTCAGATATCGGGTTGGTTTCGGTTCGGTTCGGTTTTTTTCGGTATTTGGTTAGTAAAATATAACTACTATTCTAAATCCATATTTACTTTGACTTTAGTCTTTCACATACTTTTGAAAGATTTCAACTGGACGACTAAATTGATTAGCCAATCTTGTTGCTTTAAATCATTAGTGTTTATATATATATATATATTATTTAGTTTGAATATTTATTAAATAAAAATTCATATGCGTTATATTTTATGATCATTTGTAACTTATTATAACAAAAAAATAATCTATTGATCACAAATTTTCAGAATGGAAATATTCAAATTTCTAATAATATATAGACGTTTTGAAAAATGCAAATATAACATATAAGAAAAAATATAAATGTTTTTATTATATATTTAATGTGATTTTTTAATATCTTTCAATAATATAAAATTAAAAAAAAAGAACTAAGATACCAAAATTGTTATCAAATATTTATTATTCATAATAATTAATTTTCATATATACGTTAATCATATTAGGTAATTTCGTAGCTTCTAATTAAGGAAAGTGCAAAAAAAATTTTGGTAGATTATTTATCAATTTGATAGTTAGTTTAATAAAAAATATAATGTAAGTCAAGATGGACCAACCTATTTTTCTAAGAATAGTATATCTTATATAGTCATTTATTAAATGAGAATTTATAATCATACAGTTCTATGATCATTCATATCATTTTATAACTGAATATTTAAATCATCGATAACAAAATTTTCAAAGTGAAATTTTTAATAAGTTTATAATTTATAAATGTTTTTGAAAATTCATTGAAAGTTTTAATATTAAAATATTTATGTAATCTTATGGTATATAGTATAATCTATATATATATATATATATATATATATATAAATATATATGTTTCATTATTAAATGATATTTTTTACTCATATGGTTTTAAAATAATGTGTATCTTCTTATAATATTAAATAAAAGTTCATATTAATACAATTTTATGATCATTTGTAACTTATTATGACAAAAAAAATAATCTATTGATCACAAAATTTTCAGAGTGGGGATCTTTAAATTTCTAATAATTTATAGACGTTTTGAAAAATTCAAAATATAACATATAAGAAAAATTATAAATATTTTTATTATATATTTAATGTGATTTTTAAATATATTTTAATAATATAAAATTAAAAAAAGAACTAAGATACAAAAATTGTTATCAAATATTTATTATTCATTATAATTAATTTTCACATATACGTTAATCATATTAGGTAATTTCGTAGCTTTTATTTAAGGAAAGTGCAAAACATTTTTTGGTACGTTATTTATCAATTCGATAGTTAGTTTAATAAAAAGTGTAATATAAGTTAAGATGGACCAACCTATTTTTCTAAGAATAGTATATTTTGTATAGTTATTTATTAAATAAGAATTTATAATCATACGGTTCTATGATCGTTCATATCGTTTTATAAAAAAAATATTTAAATCATCGATAACAAAATTTTCAATCTGAAATCTTTAATAAGTTTATAATTTATAAATGTTCTTGAAAATTCATTGAAAGTTTTAATATTAAAATATTTATGTAATCTTATGGTATATAGTGTTTAATATATATATATATTTATTTATTTATTTTATTATTAAATGATATTTTTTACTCATATGGTTTTAAAATCATGTGTATCTTCTTATAATAAAAATGTTAAACCATTAATCATTAATTTTTAACATAATAATTTTAATAGTTTTAGTCATTTATTGTCGTTTTTAAAAATTCAAAATATAACATATACGAAAAAATCTAAATTTTACTTTTATAGCTAATTTGATTGTTTAATTTATTTTAATAATATAAAATTAAACAAAAAATGATGGAGGAGATATACATTGTTATCAAATCTTTATTATTAAACTCATTAATTGTCATATATATATTAGTCATTTATGGTAATTCCGTAGGTTTTATTTAAGGAAAGAAAATATCATATCATATCATTATATCATATAGTTTGACCAACTTATGTATCTAACAACATATAAAAATCGAATGTGGACCTACTTATTTTTCAATTGAATGTAATTGACTACCTAATTGAGTGTCACCTATGCATTGGGGTCTCTTTTAATTAATACAAAATTGAGGTTACATCTTTTCAAATGTTCCTCAATTAATATATAAGGGATTAAATGAAAAAATAGAAAGAGAGTGACAATGAATGAGATAGTATCTTGCTGGAGAAACTTTTTCTACTGTTAGAAAGACTCAAATCCAAACGTATCTACTTTCTGTTGGTTTATTTCTTTTTTATTTTATTTTAAATTTTATTTCTAATAATAATTAATAATATTATTATATATGTTAAATACTTATGAGAGGGTATTTACCACTAATGGTTATCTTAGGTTTTGAAAGAAATATCCTTTTGATTTGGAGAAATGGCTTGGGAAGGGGTGTCCTAAGCTCTCATCTCGCCTCTCTCTTTTTTTTGTGTTTTATATTTTGTTAATAAATTTTTCACCTCTTTTTGCATTACATTTTTTTCAACACAACATTTATATATATGTTACATGTTGAAATATACATCTAATTTTTTTCACATACGCCAAAACATGTTTAAAAACATATATATATATTTCCTACAATTATATAGTATGTTCAAGAGAAAATATTTTATTTTATTCTGTATCATTTATATTAAAAAAAATATTTTTCTGAAATATTAATATGATTTCAAATCTACACTACATATATGAATGAAATGATGAGATGTCCTCCCAGGAAAAAAAGAATAATTCCATATGCTTCTCTCTTATTTTCATTTATTTTTATTTATTTTTAAGGGAGTTTACTTAGATATACAAAATTTTAGGACAATTGACAAGAACCATACAAATTTTTTTTTTTATTACAGACATTTTTTAAATACCAAGCGTGCCCCTTTTTTTACGTTATGAGAAAAAAACATATTTACACGAATGCCATTACTTTTCGCTGCCACATAAGCAATAACCCGGCGCCACGTAGAAATTATGTTCCGTGTTTTCATTAAGCCAGCCGTAATTCGCTACATACGTCGATACGGCTGATTTATATCTATATGTCGGCTGAATAAACAAACGCGGCTGAGTTAAGAGGAAAATGCTGACTTAAGAACATAAATCAGCCGGAACGTATGGCTGAATTACAAAAATGTGGCTGATTTATGAGAAAAAGGCTGACTTACAGACAAAGGTTACGGCTGACTTATACATCAGCGGTTTGTTTTCTAGAAATTTGGCTGAGTTGTAACTAAGAGACGTGTTGGGGTCAAAAACGGTTACGACAAATTTAACATTCAAAACGTCCGAGGAGGAAAATAAGAATTTCTCCGAAGAGTATTTTTCGAAATAGACTCTTTCTTACGAAAAAGCTCTGCGGAAGAAAGAATCGAGATGTCCGACGAAAAGCTCGAAACAGGTCGCTACGCAGCGACCGAGCGATCGTCCCGCTCGGTCGCTACGTAGCGACCGAGCTCGAGCCAAAGCTCAATCGCTACGTAGCGACCAAGCGATCGTGCCGCTCGGTCGCTACGTAGCGACCGAGCGATCGTCCCGCTCGGTCGCTACGTAGCGACCGAGCTCAAGCCAAAGCTCGGTCGCTACGTAGCGACCGAGCACTCGTCTCACTCGGTCGCTACGTAGCGACCGGGCTCGAGCCAAAGTTCGGTCGCTGTGTAGCGATTGAACCTTTCCGAACATCAATACGACACCAGTCCATGCATTCTCGTCAAACCTTCGAATGCTATCTCCCGAAGACCGTAGCAAGCTCAGTCCATGTTTCCCGCTATTCTAATTCATCGATCAAACTTCGCGGATTAGAAACCGCGGAAAACTCGTAGTAAACGTGTCGAGTCGGAAGACGGCCCAAAGGGACCTAAAACACGATTCGAAGCCCATCCTACGATTTTCCTACCCAAAAGCCCGTAAACCACAGCATGGTTTACGCTTGGCCCACGAGGAAGGATAAATGTCAAGTTTCCGCGGATAAATACGGAAGTTTTGAAGATAATTATGAAGATCGGGAAAAATGGAAAATCTCCATTTTATGCTATGACGTCTTAAGGGCAGAAGAGTAAAAGCGTAAACCGACCTTGGAGCTAGTATATAAGGAGTCCTAGGCGAGGAGCAGAGGAGAGAACTTTTTCAGAGCAAACTTAGCACTTAGAGCAATTTAGGCAATTTTCCGTTTTTGTTATTTCGAGCTGCGACTCAATTAGGTTTAGCCGTCTTAGGGTTGCTAGAACTAGGAATCTCGCCGACAGCTCTCGAGCCCAGGCTTATACCTTATTGTAACGCTCATACGCAGATTCGGAATAAGATCTACTTTGCTCTCTTTTCGATTTCTTATTTTTATCGTTGTTATTCTCGTGTTCTGATTGCTTAACGTGTGGTAATTAACAGATATCCGGGTCCTCTGGGAAACTAGGGTTTTCTTAGTTTCCTTATTTAAACGGAAATCGACAGTGTGAATTTCGGTTCCCACAGTTTGGCGCTAGAAGGAGGGGACCTTACGGATCAATCTAACCCGCAAAAGCCACTCAACGATCAGGAACGATATGCGAGATTCGACGTGCGCGAACGTCATCTCATTCAAGGGAGGAGAAACGATCGATCGGGCCAAACCTCGAAACGATCTCCTTGTTATCGAGTTGACGATTCGAGATATCGACGCCGCTAGAGTACTAATCGATACCGGAAGCTCGGCCGATATCATCTTCAAAGACACTCTTGAAAAGATGGGGGTCAGTCAATCCAAAATCGCGAAATACCCAAGCCATTGCTAGGACTTTCGGGGGAAACGACCATGGCCTATGGATCGATTAGACTCGCTGTCAAAGCCGGAACCGTGACTAACATCACAGAGTTTCTAGTCGTCGACCGCCCCGCATCTTACAACGTTATCATGGGGACGCCATGGCTAAACACCATGCGCGCAATCCCATCAACCTACCATCTTTGCCTCAAGTTCCCGACCCCTAACGGAGTCGAGGTAATCTGGGGAAATCCAAGAGTTTCACAGGTTTGTTTCGCCGCGGAACTAAAATGAAAGAGACCGATCTTCGAAGTTACTCCTAAGAAAGCGGAAAAAAAGACCTCCAGCAAAAATACGCAAAGTCAGGATTCAGCGGAATTCTTCTGGCAGTCTCGCAGCATCGCAGCTCTAGATGAAAAACGCGAGCCAACATGCGAACCCGTGGTAACGATCTGTCTCGACGAAGCCTTCCCAGAACGCTGCGTCGAGATTGGAGCCAATCTCCACGAGCCTTTAAGGACAGAACTCATAACCTGTCTTAAAAAGAACCTTAATACTTTCGCATGGGCTGTGGAAGATATGCCAGGAATCGACATTAACATAACATGTCACGAGCTGAATATCGACCCGACATTCAAACCCGTCAAACAGAAAAGACGGAAGCTGGGACCCGAACGTGCTACCGCAGTAAACGATGAGGTCGAAAAAGTGCTTAAAGTTAGGTCGATAACGGAAGTAAGATACCCGGACTGGATCGCCAACCCCGTAGTAGTCAAAAAGAAAAACGGGAAGTGGCGAGTTTGCGTAGATTTTACCGACCTAAACAAAGCATGTCCAAAGGATAGCTTCCCTCTACCACATATCGATCGATTGGTAGAAGCAACAGCGGGCAACGAACTCTTATCCTTCATGGATGCCTTCTCAGGTTATAATCAAATTAGGATGAATCCCGACGATCGTGAGAAGACTGCGTTCATTACCGATGGCGGAACTTATTGCTATAAGGTAATGCCCTTCGGCCTCAAAAACGCTGGAGCAACTTACCAACGACTCGTAAACCGAATGTTCTCCAAACAACTCGGAGAAACGATGGAAGTTTATATCGACGACATGCTCGTCAAATCCCTCAAAGCAAGAGATCACGTATCACATCTCGAAGAATGCTTTGCACAACTAAACTCCCATAACATGAAGCTCAACCCGATGAAATGTAGATTCGCCGTGGCATCAGGAGAATTCCTCGGCTACTTGGTCACCAACCGCGGCATCGAAGCAAATCCAAAACAGATCAACGCACTAATCGAGATGGCTTCACCAAAGAACAAGCGGGAAGTCCAGAGACTGACCGGCAGAATCGCAGCACTTAACCGGTTTATTTCACGATCAACAGATAAGTGCCTGCCCTTCTACGACGTCCTGCGAGGAAATAAAAAATTCGAATGGACGGAAGAGTGCGAAAAAGCCTTCCAACAGCTGAAGCGTTATTTAGCTACTCCTCCAGTCCTCGCAAAACCTGGGGAAGGGGAGCCTTTATTCTTGTACATCGCGGTGTCAGCAACGGCCGTAAGCGAAGTCCTGATCAGGGAAGAACGCGGAGAGCAGAAACCTATTTTCTACATAAGCAAAACCTTGCTGGATGCCGAATCTAGGTAACCGTTGATGGAAAAATTGGCATGCGCGGTCGTGACATCGGCCCGAAAACTAAGACCATATTTCCAATCCCACACGATTGTCGTCCTCACGACTTTTCCCTTACGGACAATTCTGCATAGCCCAAGTCAATCAGGTCGATTGGCTAAGTGGGCGATCGAGTTGAGCGAGTATGACATCGAATACCGACCAAGGACGAGTGCAAAATCACAAGTGCTTGCAGACTTCTTGGTCGAACTTCCAACGGGAGCAATAACCAATGAGGAACCAAATTCTACCTGGCTCCTCCACGTCGACGGATCCTCATCCAAACAAGGATCGGGTATCGGGATCCGTCTCACATCTCCAACGAGCGAGATCTTGGAACAATCGTTCAGACTGGAATTCCATGCCTCAAACAACGAGGCCGAATACGAAGCATTGATCGCAGGTCTACGTTTGGCTCACGGCTTAAAAATACGTAATCTCCACGCTTACTGCGACTCCCAATTAGTGGCCAGTCAATTCAGCGGAGAATATGAAGCCAGAGACGAACGGATGGACGCGTACCTCAAACTGGTCCAAGGTCTAGCTCAAGACTTCGACTGTTTCGCCCTTACCCGGATCCCTCGTTCCGAGAATGTCCAGGCGGACGCCCTCGCGGCCTTAGCTTCAAGTTCCGATCCAGGACTCAAAAGGGTAATTCCGGTCGAATTCATCGAACATCCGAGTATCGGACCACCAGTCGTTGTCAATCTCATAGAGGGTCAAGACGACTAAGGAAGAAGAGATTACGATACCACCACCATCGGAGCAATCTGATTACGGCTGCGATACCTCATGGCTTCAGACGATTCGAGACTACATTATCGACGGGCAACTGCCCGCCGAAAAATGGGCGGCTCGCAAGATCCGAACACAGGCCGCACGCTACGTAACAGTGGACGGAGAAATCTACAAATGGAGATTCTCCGGACCACTCCTGACGTGCCTGGAAGGAGAAAAGGCGAGGAAAGTAATGGAGGAAATACATTCCGGCTCATGCGGCAACCATTCCGGCGGAAGATCACTAGCCGTGAAAATCAAACGCCACGGATACTATTGGCCAACAATGATCGGAGATTGCGAGAAATTCGCACGAAAATGCGAAAAATGCCAAAGGCATGCGCCAACTATCCGACAACCGGCCGAAGTTCTTTCTTCCATCACATCGCCTTATCCTTTTATGCGCTGGGCCATGGATATCGTCGGACCTCTGCATAATTCAAAGCAAAAGCGTTTCCTTCTAGTCCTTACCGATTTTTTCTCAAAATTGGTAGTGGCGGACTCATACGCAAGTATAAAAGACGTCCAAGTCGAGAATTTCGTATGGAAAAACATCATCTGTAGGCATGGAGTTCCTTACGAAATCGTAACCGATAACGGGTCTCAATTCATTTCCACCCGATTCGAGGCATTCTGTGAAAAGTGGAAGATACGACTCAACAAGTCAACTCCCAGATATCCGCAGTGCAACGGACAGGCTGAAACAATCAACAAGACCATTCTCGACGGGCTGAAGAAACGCTTGGAGGCCAAAAAAGGTAGATGGGCCGACAAACTCGAGGGAGTCCTCTGGTCTCACCGTACCACCCCAAGGCGAGCAACGGGAGAAACTCCCTTCGCCCTGGTATACGGCACGGAATGCATGATTCCCGCAGAAGTAGAATTTCCCGGTGTTCGAAGAAGGTTCTTACCTGAACGAGAGGAACTCAACAATGCTATGCTCTTGGACGACCTCGACCTCATTAACGAACGCCGGGATCAAGTGCTCATCCGAATTCAAAACTACCAGCACGCCGCTGCAAGATACTATAATTCCAACGTACGGAATCGTAGGTTCAATCAGGGAGATCTGGTCCTTCGCAAAGTCTTCCAAAACACCGCTGAACGAAACGCGGGAAAACTCGGAGCAAACTGGGAAGGTCCCTATAAAATCGAAAAGGTCTTTCGACCGGGTTCTTACGAAATAGCCAACATGCAGGGCATAAAAATCCCTAGAACCTGGAATGCGATGCATCTCAAAAAATACTATCACTAAACAAACCAACTCGCAATCACTGAACTACGAGATGGCTTGATCTCCGCAAGGAGTACGTAGGCAGTTTGCCGAAAGGCAAACTCAGCTGTCCCCCCTCATTAAAAAGGGCGGGGGGAGTGGGTACGTATACTCATATACTCCCAAAAATCGAAAAACTTCTTACCACACTTTTGGTGTTTTCGACTTACCAAAACATCCTCACCCGCGAAATCGCAACAAGGTCTTCGGAAATCAGTCGGCCGCTTGGGAGAATCAACCTTTAGCATCGCGAGACGTCGCAAAAGATGCCTCAAAACTGGTTTCTTCCGAGCAAACGAAATCTCCGCAAAAAAAAAAAAACACACACACATGCACACATTAACATTTATTTTGCGCAAAATAATCAAAACAACAGCACACGCCACCAAGTCCGATGCTGATCACATCGAACTCATAAACGTCCTAAACAGACATAGACATCTCATGGAGATGACTCTCTCACATCTGACACAAGGATAATAGCGCTATAAAAGAAATCCAAAATTTTGGTCTAGCACTTCCGGTCTCCGGAGAGATGCTCGATTCGTATCAAACAAGTCGTGTAAGCCGAGAACTTTTCGCGGACTTTACATCGATACGAATCAGGAAGAAATCGCGACAGGAAAAACGATAGCCGGTTAGTCACCGCACAATCCTTAAACCGAAAGTAAACCTAGGTCTTGCCCTAAACCCAGCGCTCTGGTGTCTAACATCTCAAAGGCATGATATCGAAAGATAGGAGATTCTTAAACCACGCCTCTATGTTTACGTTCGATACCTTCAGCACCCCCGCAGAGTTCACATCTCGCGGAAGAACTCTCGAAACAGGTCTCGAATAAAACATTTCGCAATTGAAGAAGGATATGAGACGACAACTCATCACCTTCCTCCCCACTGTTCACGAATTCGCACTAAAAGCATTATCCGATTATCGTACCATAAAAATAAAGCCGCGGAGCGGCAGGGATTCAAAGCCACACACGGCCATTCCCGAAATACAAACAAGGCCATTCAAGGCCGAAACATAAAAACATAAAAAAAGCTCTCGCAAGAGATCTAACCCAAGTCACCCTCAGAACTTACGCCCCCTCTTCACCCGCTGCCTCGTCCGAGCCTGGAGCCGCGTCGCTTCCGTTCTCTCCGACCATCGGGTCTTTCCCCTCTGGGTCTTCTGAACACGTCGGAAGGAAGCACGCGGATTTCAGGTCGGCCAGGATAAGATCGAAATCTCCATCCTCGGCCGCCATATCTCCCTTGCAGCCGGACAGCCGGGCCTCTTCGGCCTCCAAGGTCGGGGGAGTCTCACTTTGGAATGACCGAACTACGGCCATCCCGCCCTCAATCGTCGCCAAA
The DNA here is from genome assembly GCA_018703725.1 of Brassica juncea. Lineage (NCBI taxonomy): Eukaryota > Viridiplantae > Streptophyta > Magnoliopsida > Brassicales > Brassicaceae > Brassica > Brassica juncea. The sequence goes on from CM031927.1 coordinate 11,652,222, forward strand.
GCAAAATCCCTACTTCGGATACACTCGAGGGAACCCAGGGAAGCAGAAATCTTCGCCAAGCGAGCTTGAAACTCCGCGCGAAGGGCATCCGTAGCCTCTTGAATCCCGCGACACGCTAGTCCAGCATCACTCTCGATCTGACGCTGGAGTCGACGCACCTCCGAGGATTTGGCCTTCCTGGCCTTCTTTTCCTTAAGCAAGGAACTCGCCGTCTTCCCGAGGTCCCTCTCAAGCTCTCCTATCGCAACCTCGAGCTTCGACACTTTCGCAGAGTGAGAGTCCTCGACAGCCGTCAACATAGCCTCGGTTTCGGACCATCTGCCCTGAAGCTCCACCAACTCCCCGGAAAGGCGACTGGTCTCAGAACCACATTCGCTGATCATCCCATCGATCAACAATATGAACTGTGAACGGTAAAATTGGTTATACTAAGTCTGTGGAAAGAATACACGAAAGACGATCGAGAATTCAAACAAGAAACAAACCTTTCCGCGAAGTCCCGACGCTAGGCTCGACCCACCTCGCTGCGAAGTCTCCCCGTCACCGCTCTTGGCAAGTTTCCTCTTCCGACTCTTAGGCTGAGTAGCCAGGACAGCGCTAGGAGCACGCAATGCCAGAACGATTTCTTTTCTGGCTGGAGGCGGAGGCATAGAGTCAGCGGCTTTCTCTTTGTCCTCGACGAGGATCGGAGTCGTGGAAGATCCCGCAGGTAGGACTTGCGGGAGAGGAGCCGCGACGACGATCCCATGACACGGGGCAACGACCTGCGCGGAAGAAGACGGAAGCTCGGACCCAGTTTGAGCTAGTTCTTTCTCGGCTTGACGACGAACTAGTTTCTCTCGGAAAGAAAGATGACCGGTAACACAAGCCGGCACTTCCGCCGGAGAAGTTGGAATCGGAGCCGGAGAAGTGGCCTCACCCATCTCAACGTCGGAATCTTTCTTATCACCTTGGGAGGAAGACATGTTGAGAAGAAAGTTATGAAACTAGAGAGGTTTTTGAAGGAATGAAGAAGGGAAGGTGTGAAGAAAATGAATGACAAGAGCTCACTACTTATAGAAGTATGGGTTCGGAATGTCGTCTCGACAACTTTTTTCCGCGGAATTTTAAATGTAAATTTCGTCTAATACACTTAAACTTGTCAAAATCACCTATCCGCCCGCTAGAGTCACAACTCTAACGGGCTGGGGGGGCTAACTGTTGGGGTCAAAAACGGTTATGACAAATTTAACATTCAAAACGTCCGAGGAGAAAAATAAGAATTTCTCCGAAGAGTATTTTTCGAAATAGACTCTTTCTTACGAAAAAGCTCTGCGGAAGAAAGAATCGAGATGTCCGACGAAAAGCTCGAAACAGGTCGCTACGCAGCGACCGAGCGATCGTCCCGCTCGGTCGCTACGTAGCGACCGAGATCGAGCCAAAGCTCGGTCGCTACGTAGCGATCGTGCCGTCGTAGCGACCGAGCTCAGCCAAGCTCGGTCGCTACGTAGCGACCGAGCGATCGTCTTAGCGACCGAGCTCAAGCCAAAGCTCGTCGCTACGTAGCGACCGAGCACTCGTCTCACTCGGTCGCTACGTAGCGACCGGGCTCGAGCCAAAGTTCGGTCGCTGTGTAGCGATTGAACCTTTCCGAACATCGATACGACACCAGTCCATGCATTCTCGTCAAATCTTCGAATGCTATCTCCCGAAGACCGTAGCAAGCTCAGTCCATGTTTCCCGCTATTCTAATTCATCGATCAAACTTCGCGGATTAGAAACCGCGGAAAACTCGTAGTAAACGTGTCGAGTCGGAAGACGGCCCAAAGGGACCTAAAACACGATTCGAAGCCCATCCTACGATTTTCCTATCCAAAAGCCCGTAAACCACAGCATGGTTTACGCTTGGCCCACGAGGAAGGATAAATGTCAAGTTTCCGCGGATAAATACGGAAGTTTTGAAGATAATTATGAAGATCGGGAAAAATGGAAAATCTCCATTTTATGCTATAACGGCTTAAGGGCAGAAGAGTAAAAGCGTAAACCGACCTTAGAGCTAGTATATAAGGAGTCCTAGGCGAGGAGCAGAGGAAAGAACTTTTTCAGAGCAAACTTAGCACTTAGAGCAATTTAGGCAATTTTCCGTTTTTGTTATTTCGAGCTGCGACTCAATTAGGTTTAGCCGTCTTAGGGTTGCTAGAACTAGGAATCTCGCCGACAGCTCTCGAGCCCAGGCTTATACCTTATTGTAACGCTCATACGCAGATTCGGAATAAGATCTACTTTGCTCTCTTTTCGATTTCTTATTTTTATCGTTGTTATTCTCGTGTTCTGATTGCTTAACGTGTGGTAATTAACAGATATCCGGGTCCTCTGGGAAACTAGGGTTTTCTTAGTTTCCTTATTTAAACGGAAATCGACAGTGTGAATTTCGGTTCCCACAAGACGGCTGGGTTATGTTTTCCCGGCTGAGTTAATGAATACCGACTGGCTGAGTTATATAATTTACGGCTGACTAATGTGATGTTGTTACGGCTGAGTTTATGATAAGTCGGCTGTAATAGGATGGATTAACAGTAAACTCAGCTCGGTTACAGCTACTTATTAGCGAAATTTTAATTACTAGAAAATCATTCGTTTGATGGCTGATCTATGTGACGATACGGCTGATTTATCGTTTTTCATCTTTATTACGGCTGATTAAGGATCAAAAGATTAATTACTGAAATATTTCGATGGTTCGGCTGACTTACATTGTATATGAGACCTGATTTACGTAGGCTGAGTTATATATTTGTTTGTCGGTTGATTAACCGATTTTCCATGTCATCTGCCATGTCATCAACTCGGATTTGCCATGTCATTGCTAACGAACTACTTTACAACTACGTTTGTCTGTCTGTTCATCTTTTTCTTCATCTTCTTCATCTATCTATATATCTATCTTCTTCATCTTATTCTTCATCTTTGTCCGAGATCTTATGGATCCGGTAATTATTGTTTATGGTAACTGGATTAAGAAAATAGATATGTATTCAACGCCGACATGAAGAATTTGCAAAGTCTGTACTCGATGATTACAGATTGAATGAATTGAGAACAACAGATTGAATTCGCAACAACATATATGTATTCAACGAATGACACTCCACCAGTTTCCAGAGAACAAGGATGACGAAATGAATCGGAATGACAAAGCAAGAGAGACGATTTAAAGAATTGGGTTTAAATATTTTGTATTACGGCTGGGTTTTGGGTTTTAATGTTTTACATTACGACTGAGTTATATAAACATGTTACGATTATATTGTGTTTTCTTGATTAGTATAACGGCTGAGGTATGGATTTTAATGTTTTCGTATTACGACTGAGTTATCATTAATTTCTGCCTTATTTAACTTTTTTACTCCTCGTGGTTATCGTCTCCATGTTATAAATGGCCTCGATATTAGTTCTGAGCCGTCAAATCAAGAAAGACGAAACGTCCCATTATTATAAGGCGTTTAATATTATAAAAAAGGATTACCGTGAATGTTAAATCAGTTTTTAAATACTAAAGTATCGGCTCGATGTTATAAAAGCCTCGATATTAGTTCTGAGCCGTATTTTCCACACTCAGCCGTCCCAAAGTATCAAACCTAAATCTCGATGGGCCATGATAAAACCCAAAATATTAACGGCTGAGTTATGTTAATATTAATGGCTGAGTTATATTATGAGTTAAATAATAAAGTATTACCGTCTCGATCTCTACGAAGGCGTTGATGTTATATTAACCAACATGGCTGAGTTATTTCAAATATCTTTGCTTAGTTATATGAACGTTACATTAATGGATTATTTCCCGATACTTGAATTGCCTGAAGAGATTCAGGCGTTAGTGGTTGAACGTGTGGCCGGTAACTCCTTCACAAATCTCTATGGCCTAAGAGCATCGTGCAAGACGATGAAGGCGTTAGCAGAGCGGAGCAGGGTAAACCATTTTTACGATGTGTTATCCATTCCCATGAGACTCAATATACCTCCTGGGTTGTTTAAAACTTGCTACGCAGAGAGAAATCCAAGCACACTTTATATGAAGGGTGTACAGTTTTTCTTCACATTTAACCTTCAGGAAGAAGGACTTCCTTTCATGAAGCTTGCAGCGGATGAAGGATATGAGCGTGCTGTGTATACATACGCAATGACTAGAAAAATATATTGGGATGATGAGGAGTATTTTGCTCGTTTTACAAGGGAATCAGTTGACAGGATCAGTATACTAGTTCGATCTCTAAAATGGGCATGGGGTTTGTCGCACAATGACGAGTTTATGGCAAAGAGGGACGAGTTCATTTCAACCGTTGTTCCTTTGTTCTATAGTTGCCAGTGTGTTCCTGTTATGGAGCGAGATTGAGTCTTGTGGTACATTGAAAACAGTAAGGGTGACAAAATGTGTAACCGCTGTTTCTGGATCAAAGAGTTGGGGCTCTTCTTCCGTGAGTTTGAACCGATGAGCGTGATTATGGACACAAGGAAGTGGTGAAGATGTATTCTATCAGAATCATTTCTCTTTTTATGTTTTTTGCTGTGATATTATTACGGCTGGTTTATATTTTACATTATGGCTGGGTTGTTTTCTCTTAATTACGGCTGAGTTTTAGTTTCATAATGACTGAGATATTTTGTTAGAGTGTTATTAAACTCGAGCATAACTGGGTTAATTAAATACGTAATAGCCTAGTTATTGTTACTTAAAGACTGAGGTAAGGTTAACTTTTTGGCTGAGTTTTGTGAAAAATCCAAGATACAGACTCGGAATCCGCCATGTCAACAAACTCCTTGCCATGTCATCACTAACGAACAAAATTTATAACTTGCTTTATGAGACTGTTCATGTTCTTCTTCATCTTAGTTATCTATCGTCTTCATCTTTCTCAGCTGGTTATGGATCCAGTAATTATTGTTTCCGGTACGTGGATTAAGAAAAACAAATATGTATTCAACGTCGACAGTAGAGGGTGTAAAGTTCTTCATTTAGATGAGAAAACAACACATGAAGATTTTGAAAAGTCTGTTCTTGAAGATTACAGATTGAATGATTTGAAGGATCATATTCAGCTTAGCTACATGTTCTCGAATAAAGCATTAAAAACGATGGCGCACGACACTCCACCAGTTTACATGTCCAATACTCGGCAATTGCAAGGTTTTCTAAGCCTGAAGAAAATCGAATGACTACGTCTCTGTGTGGAGATTACGGAGAACAAAGCAAGCGAGAAGAGTAAAACATTGTTGAGCTTTGGCTCAGAAGCAGAAGCAGAAGCTTCAGTAGTTGAGTCCAGAGACGAAAATTACATTGGGAGTTACGATGGTTGCAGTTTGGAGAAGGAACAAGAGGATAATGAGAATGACTGCTCTAGTAATGTCGAAGGAGAAAAACATGACGTAGTCGGAGAAGATGAAATAGGCAAAGAAAACGAAGATGATGATGAATTTGAAAGCCGATTTGATATGTTCGACGATTCAGACGGTGCGTCATCTGAATATGATAACTTCAGCTCATATGGTGAGTCTCCTACAGATGACGAAGATTCACCAACGCTACCTCCCAAGAAGAGATATCAGAACCTCTCGATGAGCAGATCTAAAGGGAATCTGGAGGTTCTTAGTTTGGAGATGTCGTCGATAGACATTGCGGTAGGTCAATGTTACGATAGTAAAGACGATTTGGAGAGATGACTGAAACTTCTTACAGTGAGGTATAAATTTGATTTTGATGTAGAAACATCAACCCCGACATCATACGTTGTTAAGTGTTGGGTTGATGGATGTTTCTGGAGAGTTTGTGCTTCTACCCAAGAAGAATCCAAGGCGTTTTTTGTTCGTATTTACGATTCGAAGCATACATGTTCCTGCACAGAGCGTTCTAATCGATCTCGACAAGCAACACCAGATATTTTAGGTATGTTGTACAAGAACTTTCTCGGCGACGTTGGTCCGGCCGTTCGCCCTACGAGCGTCGGAATAGCTATCACTAAGCAGTTTGGTATAAAGGTAATTACTTTGTTGTGGCTAAGTTATTTTTAACGTCACGGCTGATTAATGTCAAATGTACAGGCTGACATAATTATACAATTCGGCTAGGTTACTATATATTTAGATGCGGCCGAGTTATAGTAAAATAGGGTTGAGTTATTCAGTACGTTATGGCTGTCTTAATTATTTGATGTGGCTGAGTAATGAGGATCGTTTTTTCATGTGAACAGATGGATTATTGGAAATCACACCGGACATTGAAATTTGCAAGGGAAATCGATGAGGGAACACCTGAGTGTGGGTTTGAAAGCTTGCCTTCTTACTTATACATGATAAGAAGGGCAAATCCGTGTACAGTTACGCGTCTTCAAATCGATGAGCTTGGAAGATTCATGTATGTGTTTCTTGCCTTTGGTGCGAGCGTTAGTGGGTTTCCTTTCATGCGCAAAGTTGTTGTAGTCGACGGTACGTTTCTCAATGGTAAATACAAAGGGAGGCTACTCACAGCACTAGCTCAGGACGGTAACTTCCAGATTTTTCCAATAGCCTTCGCAATGGTTGACACAGAAAAAGATGATTCGTGGCATTGGTTTTTTACGCAACTAAAACTTCTGATTCCTGACGACGAGGGTCTTGCGATAATCTCGGACATGCATAACTCGATAGGAAAAGCAATTAGAAATGTGTATCCGTTGGCTGCTCGGGGAATATGCACCTACATTTATATAAGAACATATTGGGACGGTACAAAGGAAAAGAAGCATTCCGTCTGGTGAAGAAAGCGGCAAGATGTTTTAGGATGTCTGACTTTACTGCGATTTTCGAGGAGATTGAAGCAATTCATCCTGCACTCCACGGCTATATCCAAAGAGCTGATGTCCGCCTGTGGACGCGTGTTCATTTGCCGGGCGAGAGGTACAATTTGATGACTACAAACATAGCGGAATCAATGAACAGAGCATTGTCACATGCAAGAGGTCTAAACATTGTTCGAATATTAAAATCGATACGGGTTATAATGACCAGATGGTTTGCTGAACGGAGAGAGGATGCCAGATCGCAGCCAACGACGCTTACATGTGGCGTCGAGAAACTACTACATGTAAGTCAGTCGTAACAGTAAAAATAAGTGCCATTTCATAAAATTCTCAAGTCAGCCGTTTCATAAAATTCATAAGACAGCCATTATAATTATTCAATCAGCCGTAATATGTAATAACTCAGTCGTTTCATATTTATTAATAGGGTCGTGTAACTGCCGCCAGAGAATTGACGGTCCAAAGGATTGATGATCATCACACTGAAGTTAAATATGGATCTTCTAGCGAGTCTTTGAATGTTGTTAATTTGGTAGAGCGAAAGTGCACATGTCGGCGTTTCGAACGCGAGAAATTACCATGTGTACACGCAATCGCAGCTGCGGAGTACAACAATGTTTGTCGTATATCCCTGTGCAGTCCGTACTATAACAGTGAATATTTGGTGAGCGCATACGCTGAATCTATCATGCCGGCTGACGAAGCAGAAATCGTGGCAGACCAACCGTGCTTGCCCCCGTATATTCGTCAACAACCAGGAATACCTAAGAAAAATAGGATGAAATCTGCTTTAGAAGTTGCACTTCAAAACAAACGTCATAGGAAAGAACACACATGTTCTCGATGTAGACATAGTGGCCATAATGCGAAAACTTGTCAGATTTAAGCAAGTGTTGTATGAATTTTCATGTTTTTGAATTACGGCTGGGTTTTTGTTTTCACTTATATATATTACGGCTGGATTAGAGATTTTCATGTATTTGAATTACGGCTGGGTTCTTGTTTTCACTTATATATTACGGCTGGATTAGGGATTTTCATGTATTTGAATTACGGCTGGGTTCTTGTTTTCACTCATAATTCACGCCCAAAATTCCAAACGTCGCGAAGTAAATAACCGGCTTCTCTTATAAATAAGGCATTTCTCGAACGGATGTATATGTTCATCTCTCTATTTTTTACACAACTTCTCTCTCTATCTAAATGGAATATTTCCCTCTTCTTGAATTGCCTGAAGAAATTCAGGCGTTGGTGGTTGAACGTGTGGCCCGTAACTCCTTCCAAGATCTCTATGGCCTCAAAGCATCGTCCAAGTCGATGAAAGCGTTAGCAGAGCGGCGTGGTGTATACTATTTTCACGATGTGTTATCCGTTCCCTGGGAACTCAATATGCATTCGCAGTTGTTGAAATCTTGCTACGCTGAGGGAAATCCAAGCAAACTTTATATAAAGGGTGTACAATTCTACTTCACATTCGGCCGTCACGAAGAAGGCATTACTCTCACGAAGCGTGCAGCAGATGCAGGATATAAGCGTGCTGTGTATACACGCGCAATTACTCAAGCAATCTTTTTGTGTGATGCACAGTATTTTCACGGTATTCCAAGAGAATGGGTTCAGAGAATGGGGTTTGTGGCATTCTGACGAGTTCCGCCAAAATAGGGCGCTGTTCATTTCAAAGTTTGTTCTGTCGTTCTACAGATGCCAATGTGCAACACATGTGTGGCGACAATGTCTCTGCTTGTGGCACCTTGATACAACTAAGGATGACAACATGTGTGAGTGCTGTTTCTGGATCAAAGAGTTTGGCTTGTTTTTTCGTGATTTTGAACCGATAAGCGTTATCAGGGACACAAGAAAGTGGTGAAAATGTAATCTATCGGTACCTTATCTTTTTAAGTTCTGTGCTATGTTTTTTTTAAGTTCAAATGAATGTAATGAAGGCTTGGTTATTGTTTTTTTTGGCTGATTTATTGTTCAATTACGGCTGCATTACTGTTTTATCACGGATGATTTATTATGTATTAAACACTTGAAAAAAGAGGTTCATTTACGTGCATTGCAAAACGTTCAGATTTCTTAGTTTACGTGCAGACATGTAAAACATCAATTACAAACCAACGGATGGAGTAATAATTAGCATCGATATTCTCATATCGTTGGCTGAGTTAAAGTAATAATTAGCCTCGATATTTTAAACACGCGCCACCATTAATCGACAACTTAGGCCAATCAAGCAAGTGGAAACGTCCCATTAATAATGAAAGTGGGTGAGTGATAATGTTCGTTGTGGTATAAACAATGATGAGTTAACTGAGTTTCTTTACACTTTACGGCTGAGTTACTTTACACTTTACAACTGAGTTACTTTATACATAACGGCCGAGTTACTTAACAACTGAGTTACTTTATACATAACGGCTGAGTTACTATAATACGTTAAGTCTGAGTTATATTAATCGTAGGCTGACTTACAAAACATTACTAGACAAAGTAGTAGTAGTAGCAAAGTAACGACATTCCAACCCCACAAACAAACACATTCCTCAAACACCGACCCTGACTCATACATTCTTCTCCTTTTCCCCCAGACGCCGTCTTCATTACTTCAATCTCTTTCTTCAACAGAGCAACGTTAACTCTGAATTCCGAGATGTCTTTGTTCATGCCACTTATCAGTGACTTAATATCATCAACCTCTTCAACCAAACACTCATCCACAGAACATGCGAAATAAGAACCAAAACGAACCTTATTATATCCTTTTCCGCCGCAATAATACAATCTTCCTGGATTTGTAAAGGTTCCAGATGTAGAAATGTAACAGGGTTCACCACACCAACACTGTTTCGGCGTTTCTCTTTCCACGTTCGAACGGCGTCTGTAAGAATTTCTTGAAACGGCCGATGAAGAAGACATTTTTATTCTCAAAACAATTTCAGAAACGAAACGGAATTACATGGAATTAGGGTGAGAAAGACGACATGATGAAACAACATCGTTTCCACACGCACCATAATTAAAATATTATTTAAATGTGTCGATATTGTAAATCCCTCGACTACCCCGTCAGAGTGTTAATAATTAGCCTCGATATTAGGTTTGAGCCGTATTTTCCACAGGCGCCATAATTAATCGACAACTTAGTCCAATCAAGCAAGTGGAAACGTCACATTACATTAGAAATGTATTACATTAACATTCACAGCTGGGTTTTTCCGTTTTACAGTGGCTAAATTATGATTAATTTATTTACGGCTGAGTTTCGGTCACTTATTGCTGGGTTTATCGTAAACTAACATTCACAACTGAGTTACCTTATACGTTTTGGCTGAGTTATTATAAAGATACGGCTGAATTAAACAAACACATTATGACTAGGTTATAGGACTTAATATACAAGAAATACGAATTCGACATGTTTACATTCAGGAACCGAAATTAGCAGATTCTCAAAACAATTTCAGAAACGAAAGGGAATTACATGGAATTAGGGTGAGAAAGACGACATGATGAAACGGCATCGTTTCCACACGCGCCATAATTAAATTATATTTAAATGTGTCGGTATTGTAAATCCCTCGACACATGCGTCAGAGAGTGTTAATAATTAGCCTCGATATTAGGTTTGAGCCATATTTTCCACATGCGCCATAATTAATCGACAACTCAGTCCAATCAAGCAAGTGGAAACGTCACATTAGAAATTTATTATATTAACATTCACAGCTGGGTTTTTCCGTTTTACAATGGCTGAATTATGATTAATTTATTTACGGCTGAGTTTCGGTCACTTATGGCTGGGTTTATTGCAAACTAACATTCACAACTGAGTTACCTTATACGTTTTGGCTGAGTTATTATAAATACGGCTGAATTAAACAAACACATTATGACTGGGTTATAGTACTTAATATACAAGAAATATGAATTCGACATGTTTACATTCAGGAACCGAAATTAGCAGATTTAAAATACATACAAGGCATCACTTTCAGAAACCAAAATTGTCAGGACCAAACTCTTCAAATATGTGGAAGAGATCACGCCAGACTCTTGTTAACATCCACGGAGGCTTGTCGCCTCCGATTGCCCAAGTTCTGTTCAAATAGTGCATCTGGCAACGAAATATCGTTCTGGCCACAAGATTAAAATGTGTCCAAACTGTCAAATTATGCCTTCGAATCCACGTGTTTCTTACAGCGAGTTGAAGAAACCAGCGTTCCTTAAAATGATCGGAATTGCGCGGTATGTCGGCCAATCATAAACCAAGCATTCTGCAAGAATCGACGGGATGACGAGAGAGAGATCACTTAAAAATTTGAACCAGATAGTACTGGTTGTGTCAAGTAATTCACCCGGACCAGGGTATAGAAGAGGGAGGTTTTCACGATTTGCAGAGCTTAGTATCGCATTGACACTGTTCTCTAACATCGTCAAATAACCAGGAACAATCGGCATAACTTTTGACGGGGATAGAGAGTTTTTGTTTAGTTTTTTTTTAGAGAGAGAAAGTTGTAAGAGAGGAGACAATATATAGAGAGGTACATAACGTCAAACGTCTCGAGTTAAAATTTCCCAAGAAGCAGTTATCTTTTTCCCGCCAAACGTCAGGATGAAGTTACACTTTACGGCTGTGTTACAGACCACATTTACGGCTGACTTAGTAAATGGGTTTAGGGTTTAGGGTTGCTTATTTAGGGTTTAGGTTTGCTTTTTGGGGTGTTTAAGTTTGAGATTTGGATTTTATGGTACAAGAATAGTTATAAAAACACAAATTCATGATAAATAACACAATAATAGTTTATGAGTTTTGAATTATGCTCACACCTCATATGTATCAGTTAAGTTTATGAGTAATTGTAAGGCAACATATACCTCAAGATCATGATTGATTCTAAACTCGTATAGATTCAATAAAGAAGACACATTCAGTTGATTATATATTCACTTCAGATATATAATTGGAGTTTCAATTTAACATTTAAAAGTATAAACATTTTTTTTTGATTAATGGGCATGTTTGAGGTATGCTTGAGTTATCATATCTTTTTATATATCTATGTTACGATTATAGGGTATGTTTGGGGTAAGGCTGAGTTACATATATACGACACGGCAGGGTTATAAAAACGCTAAGACTGAGTCAAATTTTATAATAACAACATAAGTCAAGTAAAAAATAACAACATAAGTTCATCATAAAACAACAACAACAAAAGTTAAGTACACCAAGCGCTAGACATTTGAATATTTCCTCCTTCAGCGAGGATATCTGCTGCCATCTTCATCCGTAAACCTTGAATATTTTGATCGTTTACCCCATCAAACGTTACACCAAGCGCTAGACACTCCACAAACTTCAACGAATACACCCCACAATCGCCAATCTGGGTGTTTTGTGGAGTGTATATTTTGCTCCTCCTTCTGAATGAGAACTTCTTCCTGCTAATGGGTCTGATATTGGCAGGAATATGTACACTCAACATAGCGGGAATCATGTGCGTCAGCGGTTTAAATGAATTCAGAATTCTCTGCTCAATTTCGGGTGTTACCTCACCAAAGATTGGATCGTAGCAATCAATCTTCTCCTTCTTCAGATCCACGTGATACGTAACCCAGTGATTTCTGCCGGTTTGAAGATATCCGTACAAGTGATCCACATCATCATACCACCTCAAGTTTGTTCGACAATGATTGGGAATCCTACCATTTATCATATCTTCATAACCATTGCCTTTGAACATGAACATTGTGGGTTTCATCTTGAACTGACCGTAATCGTGAATCAAAGAACTTTGCCACCAACCGTCAACGAAAGCAATCCGCTTGGACCAGAATGGAGTGGGCTCTCGCATGGACCTTTTAATGAGGACGTTCATATACGCCACGATATGCTACATAAATAATATGAACAAGTCAGCCGTAATCAAATATATAACTCAGCCGTTATATAATAAAAGAATATATAACTCAGCCGTTATATAATAAAATAATATATAACTCAGCCGTAAAAATTAGATAACACAGCCTTAATAAAATAAAATAATATATAACTCAGCCATTATAAAGACTTACATTATCAAACACCCATCCATACTCAGTCTCCGGCCACGGTCTCTCATGGATGAGTATGCTGTAGAAGTCACTTTCATGATCAGCTGTTAGTACTTCTTTTTTACCTGGTGGTGCTGGTGGTTTGGGTGAAATTGCCTTGATGTGTTGCATAAGTTTCTCCAATAGCGCCGGATAATCAGGTGCTAGAGGGTCATATATTGCTGATGAAGGAGTAACATTCTTCCTCATACACGTCGTTCCATCATGTCCTACCGTCGGAAAATCAAATGATGAAGAAACTGCCGTCGTTGACAACCCTTTTGAAGTTAACCGAACATATTTCTCCCAGAATTCCTTAATTATGGCAGATCTAACCAATTCAGAATTCTCGACATCAGACTTCGGCGCGAATTCGTTCTGTTCTGCAACAACTTCATCAGTTATATCAGCCAATGAACTATCCTCTACATCAGGTTGTACATTGCATCTTGTTACACCGTCACGCGGTGGAGTCACCTTTTTGTACGTTGACCTAGCCTGGCTTTGCTTCTTTAGCTCAGCCACTTTTTTCTTAGCCTCAGCCACTTTTTTCTTAGCTGTGGCCTCTGTTTTCTTAGCTTCAGCCTCTTTTTTCTTTTCCTCAGCAGCTTTTTTCTTAGCCTCAGCCTTCTCCTTCCTCTTAAACGCAGCATCTGCCTGCGCTGTTTTTTTTCTTCTCATCGGCTTCCTCACCCTTAACAATACGCGTGCGCCTGCAGCCGCGTCCATAGGCTGGATCCTTAGCAGCCTTATCATCCTTAGTAGACTTATCATCCTTAGTAGCCTATGCAGGAGAAATTACTAGGAAATCAAGAGGCCGCATATCAGTATCTTTATCGACACTACCAAACTCCTCATCCAAATCCCTTTTCACACCTGATTCCTTTTCAAGCTCCTTGGCCAAATTCTTTTTCGGTCGAGGAGTCGCATCTACTAACGCTGGACTATTGACAGACTTCTGATGCGTTCGAACCACCGGTGATGCCTTCGATAATGGTGGAGAGGGGTTTGATAATGGTGGAGAGGGGTTATCATGGTTTTCGGGAATTTTCCCAATCCCCAGATCTTTCAGACGCTCCTCCAGTAAAGCATTCACCCTGTCATCAATGGTCTTTTGGTCCATCAATGGTATGTTCCGGTCTAACTCGTAAGCTTCCAACCGTGAGTCAACATGATCAAATTTTCTGGAAATAATATCCAGAGTATTCACAATGGTCGTTAGAGTCGCTTTGTTCTCCAACTCCAACTCTTTGCTACCTTCCTTTTCGCTAGAACCCTTTCCCGCTGCATCAGCTTCAGACTCATTTCCCGCTGCATCAGCTTCAGACTCATTCTGTGTCTTAACTTTCTTCTGCTTCTTAGTGGGTGGCTCACCTTCTGACAAAACTCCACCCTTCATTCTCTTCTTCTCATTCCCCTTCCCCTTCACCTTCCCCTTCCCCTTTGCATTCCCCTGCACTTCCCACAAACCTTTCACAAATCTACCTGAATGTATGTCTGTTATCAACCTAACGAGTTGTGGGTGTCATCTTCACCCGGCCAAATAGGAAACATCTCTTCAATTGAGTCCTTCAAAACCATTCTCCTCACACGCACCTGCAACACCAGGTTATAACAAAACTCAGCCTCCAAACTAACACAAAACTCAGCCATCAACTAAAATAATTCAGCCGTCATTTAACACATAACTCAGGCATCAATTAACATAATTCAGCCGTAATTTAATACATAACTCAGCCATTAAGTAAGTACGAACTCAGCCATCAAATAAATTAAATCAGCGTTAAATCTTACCTCGCCATGCTTTTCGATTTCGGAAGACAACAACTTATCAAAGCTTGCATGTGTACGCTTTCCACCCCATCGCAAAAGCGGAACGTCTTCGTTATTGATCACTCTCCCAAAACTCTCACCGAAGCATGTGACAGATTCATAAGCCCAAATCAATAACGCGTCCTTCATGCCGCTTATTGTGTATGAACCTCCATCTACAGCCAACGTTTTAATAGAGTCAATTAGAACTTCGTATGCAGTCCGACTCCATGGATACGACCTCATGGCTTCATCGTATAATACCCTTATTGCACTTTGAAAGGGTATCCTTGAATTGTGATGCAAACAATAGACTCCCATGGCTTGAAGAAGTAGCAGCCCCAACCACTTGCGCTTTTCAAAACTCCAACGCGGACAGAACGCTAATGCTGCCTTCAGTTCATCTAACTTTGGTCCCATCCCAAGTGGCACTTTCAACTCCCCCCAAAACTCGTTGTATTGACTAGGATCAAATTTTTCTGTTGGCAGTGGACCTATGTTTAGCCCAGTGATCTCACCAAACTCGAGCAAGCTAAACCTGATAGCCTCATCAGCCACGAGACACCATATCTCCTTCTTTATAACTCGCAGCTGTCTACACAGTAGATAGTGCACGGTCCTACCAGACCACATGCTTTTGCGTTCAGCTAGCCTAGCAACTACTCCAATGGGAGAGTTCACCAGTTCTTCCCACACATCAAGTCCTATTGTTTCTCTAACGTGGGGCAAATGCCTTGGATGGAAATTGTGATTTACCATCTAGGTTAGAAGACCCTTCAGGGTAAAGTTTTGGTGGGTAATCCCCTGATTTAACTTCAGCAGCATCCATCTGATCATATAATCAAACAATAAAATCAGCCACAACAAAACAGTAACTCAGCCGCATCATAAGAGTAACAAAAGCATAACATAACATTAGGTTATTCACGACACAAATATAACTCAGCCATAACATAACCATAACTCAGCCGCAGCAAAACCCTAACTCAGACGCAACGAAACCCCCAACAAAACAAAATCACAGCCGCAACACAACCATATCTCATTCGTAACCATATATAAATCAGATAAAATATAATACATAACTGACCCACAAACTCAACAAAACACAATATATAACGTCGCGATATCCTACCGGAAAGACGAACTCGTAGATAAGAATGCGGCGAAGATGGCGGCAAAGATGATTTCTTACAAACGAGTTCAGAATTCTGTCGATGACGAAAAGTGGGAGTATCCTCGCGGAAGAGGAAGTTAACACAGACAATGTCGACAGAGAGCTACTTCGACGAAGAGGAAGTTAACACAGACAATGTCGATGACGAAGAGTGGGAGAAGAGATGGGTTTTTTTTTTCTTCGACGGTTCCTTCTTCGAGACGAGAAAACAATGTTCTTAGTTAGTTTTTTTTTAAACTTCGATTTAGTTAACTCAAGAGAAGAGACGGTTTAGTTTCTATTGTGTTGGTGATGTATAATTTTAATTAGTGATGTGGATTATATGTTTAAAAATAATTTTAATTTAAAAAAAATTAAGCAAAGACCCTTACAGTCATTTACTATGGGTGTCCAAACATTCTAGTCATTTTAAAAAGATGTTCAACACTCTAGTAATAAACCAACTTTTGTTATACATTCTAGTCATTCGAAAATTTGTCAAAAGACCAAAAACCTTAAAACATCAACCTAATTACAAACTCTACCATTCATACTTTAAACTTAATCTTCTTCACTCTATTACAATTCTTAACTTATGCATCTCTCTTCTTCTCTCTATTCTTTTTCTTCTCAAATCTCTTCTCCTTCTCCTTCTCCTTCTCCTTCTTCCTCTTCAAAATCTCTCAAAATCTCTTCTACATTTTATTTGAATTTTCATTGATTTTTTGCTCCCCGTTAGAAATATGTTCTCTTCTCTTCTCCTTCTTGAATCTCTTGTTTCTTCTTCTCAGATATGTTCTTCTTCTTCTTCGAAATCTATTTTCCTTCTCAGATTTCAGATCTCTTTTTTTTCATTGAAATATCTTCGTCTTCTCAGATTTCTTTTCTTCTTCAAAATATGTTCTCATTCTCTCAGTTTTTCAACTTCTCTGCGATTTCTTCTTTCTTTTTTATTAGAGAAAAAACCCTAAAAATCTTGAACATTCAAATTAAAGCTAAAAAAACCTTGAACTCATGTTTGAACCAAAAAAATATTCCAACTTTCAAATATTGGTAATTTTAACTCTCATTTTTTGTTGACTAGGCCATTTAAGAAACCTGAAAAGTCAATTGTTAAACCTGTAAACGTTTGTTAACTCGCTAAACAATGTCGTTTTAAAAACTGATTAAACATTAACGAAATGATGTTGTTTTACATCTGTAAACATTTAAATCATCCCCTCTTCCGCAAAACCTAAATTTTCTAATTCTCGAATCTCTCAATCTTCTAATCTCCAAAATCCAGAGCCATTGATAATGCAAAGGATGGTTATGACGATGGGGGTTACTTGATATCACTCAAATTACCATAAGGAGTGAATTACTCTTTCAAATAAGAGGTTCAGATGTAGTACTTAGGGATCGAATCTACTAGGAGCTAGAGA
Source organism: Brassica juncea (assembly GCA_018703725.1). Lineage (NCBI taxonomy): Eukaryota > Viridiplantae > Streptophyta > Magnoliopsida > Brassicales > Brassicaceae > Brassica > Brassica juncea. Next base: position 11,669,525 of record CM031927.1, read on the forward strand.
ACATAATAATTCTAATCATATTTGTTAAGCTAGTTTGTTTAATATTGTTTTTAATGTAAAGTTGCAAGTTTTGTGAGCACGTAATTGCTCGATTGATTGGTTGGGGTTTTGGTGCTTAAAGGAAATAGTTAGACTTAAGGTTTTTATTCAGAAAATTTAGAATTATAATCCTATAGATGCTTAACAAGTTGCATGCATGATATCATAGAGCTCAACACTTAATAAAAAACCCTTAGACTTTCGCTTTCTAGGTTTGTCTATTGACCAGTGTCGGTCGATTATTCTATAGGAATATCGATAGATACACTTGTTGAAACGTCAACCGATTATTCTATAGGAATATCGATCGACGCGCTTGGTCAAGCGTTAATGCAATTGAATATGCTCACTAAGGTTGCTAGATCAGCTCTCGCTTATTTTAGCAAGTCTTAGCTCAGTTAGAATGGTTTCAGGATGAGATGAAAGTTATCACTTATATCTAACAATCCTAGGACAATTTCTAGGTAGCTAATCTAGAATCATGCATTAATGACAATCCTAAAGATTAATATCACAACTTAGCAATCTATAGTTGGGGCTAATCTCTCATAACCTATTTAAACCATAAGATCTAACAAAAGAACTACTCAGACATGGCTATGCAATTCATAACAACAATAAGGTATAAAAACTACATTAGAATAATAGATATATATTAATGGAGTTCCAATCACAAATCTCTTTTGATCTTCTCTCCAATCTACTAAAAATCCTAGAAAATCTTTGCTGTCTAAAACAATAAACAAGAAAGCACACTCTGCCTCTAAAATGTTGGCAAAGCTTATATAATTAGGTTAAAACTCGTCAGGGATAATCTTGTAAATTGGTGAAGACTTGGGCTCTAAGTCGGCTGAGGCCAAACGGGCTTTCTGCGCGCTTCGCTGTCGATCGATGTTAAGATGTGAACATCGATCAATTATTCCTCTTCAATATCGACCGATGGTCGAGCTCGATGGTCATCTCGGGTGCTTACTCCAAATATCTCCAAAATGCTCTAAAATCATCATTTTTTCCAAATCACTCCTGATCCTATAAATATTCTAAATAGACTATATAATATAATAATTAATAGTTAAAATACTTATAAACCATGAGTAAAAGTAGGTCAAATCCATGGTCTATCAACTCCCCCAGACTTACCATTTTGCTCGCCTCAAGCAAAACAAACATGCAGTCTCTCTGAAAGAGGTTTGAAAACAGCAGGGACTCACATGATTTAAAACTTAGAATCATCACCTCTACAATATTGCAATCCACATCTAAGAATTCCTAATCACAAAAGCACATTATACCATATCCTAGCTTAGTAACAAAATACACCTAGCTAACAACTTAGCAAATCTTGTCCGACATTCCCCTCTACCAACCTCATTTCTTAGCATAAATAAAAGTGCAGGCTTTACCTTGGGAGTATCGATCACATGATGCAAGGATTTTCAAACAAGTATCTGGACCTGCAGGTAAACATTAGTTCCTATCCTCTCTCTCTACTAATTTTCTCTCTTAGTCAAAGTCAGCGTATATTGCAAGATCATTGCCCAAGATTGGACAGACTTCCATGAATAAAGACTTAATGGTGGTTGCCACCAAATCGTCTTCACTTCTTTTTGACCTATATCCTAGGATTATTTGTGAAGCAAGCCTTATTGATTGTAGCCACCAAGTCCGGTTATAACCCTTTACCTATAGAATTCTTATGAAGCAAGCCTTAATGGTTGTAGCCACCAAGGCACATTCGAATCTATTCCTAATAAATCTTTAATAGATAATATATATATATATATATATATAATATTATTTTTTTTAAACTATATCTATAAGTTTAATCTATATTTTGAAAATAGAGAGAGGGAGATAAATCTATCTACACAAGGCTTTACCTTCCAGACTTGTTTGAAGAATCCGATCCCATGTATACCAAGACCCAAGACAAGCAGTTGTATCAAGTTTAGTGTTGGAGGTCAGCTTTGGTTCCTTCAGACAATCTCAGCAAGTGTGAATAGTTGACATGTTGATCCACTTTAGTATCTTTAGTACTATCTGCAATCAGTAAGTCTAGAATGGTGCTAAAGAATGGTTAGATAACAAGCAAAAATCTAATAAGTGCATTATCCTCTTCTTGATTCAATAAAAACTTCTTTTTAAAAATTTTTTTTTTTTAAGATTTATGAATAAACTACTATCAGTAATCCTGCCCCCAGACTTAAACTACACTGTCCCCAGTGCAAATTCAGTCGGAGTTATGGTGATAACTAAATCATAATGACTCAATGTAACAAGTTAGAACGATATACCAGACCGGAATGGATGTCGACCGATGTAAAGGTGTTGATATCGGTCGCGGCAGGTGATTTTCTGTCGATCGATGTCGGCAGTGTTTGTCGGTCGATACTCACGGCAATCGTCTACTCAGATCTTTTTTTTTATTTTATGACCTGCAATAAATAAAAGCCAACATAAATACTAAATTAATAAAACCAATTAAATATTACCTAATAGTGGGTTGCCTCCCACTCAGCGCTTTGTTATAGTCATTTAGCTTGACTTTGGAGGTGATTTGGTTAGTAGTGTTGAAAGCTGGAACTTACTGGAAAACAAGTGTCCATCTCTTCTCTGCGCTTGTTGAACCATGTACCAGTGAAGTCTCGCATTGCTTCATCTCCTCGACACCATCTTTCCATCATTGTTGCAATTGTGTTTTCCATCTTCTGCAATCTATCTCATATACTCTCAAGGTTGAACTGATGTCTTCTGAGTGTAGCGTAGGTGTCAGCTGAGATCTCCTCTCCATGGTTGTGTGTATCAGACATGTCTGATGTCACCTTTGGTACTAGCCGGCCTTGGTTTGTAGTGTCGTCGACAAATGTCTGTCTATGAGAGTCGGTCGATTTGTTGTTGCATCTGTCGATCGATGCTGATGCTTCTGGTCGATGGGCAATGTAACTCTGAATCTCCACTAATTCCCTCTGTATTGCTTCTATCTTAGAAATCAAAGCACTCATGCTAAGGTCCATTGGGAAACAGATGTCATCATATCTCCTATCAAGTCTCTCTTCTGTAGTTTCCATAGTTATGTAGATCTCTTCTATCAACTGATCAATCTCTGCTCTGGTGTAAAAATCTGGTTGAGACTTCATCGAGTGTGAGTTTTTTGGGTTATCGTCGATCGATGTTGAGTGGTGTATGTCGATCGATGCTGGTCGATGTTTGTCGGACGCATGCTGAATTTTTTCTATGTCCTGCCTCATCTCCTCCATGCATATAGTCAACCAATTGATGCTATCATTCAATGGATAGTAGACACCATCAAGCTTCATCTGAAAATCAACTTCATACTTCTCTTGGGCTCCACAGACTCCATTTGATCTCGTCCTTTGTATAGATCTTTCGTACTAGCTTGGTTTGTGTGAATGAGCGAGCATATTCTGGAAGACATATGTAGATGTGCTCATCTCTCGAAGCTTTTTCCATTAGCTTTCTGATATCATCTTTGGACACACTGATGATGTGACCATTCATATCCTTTGTATATCCCTGATCATATCTGTAGACTCCATACTCATCCTTCTCTTCCAAGTAGAATTTTCTTGTTCCAAAATGGTCAAAAGCTCTTCTGCCGAATTCTGGACGACGTCGATTGATGGTGTGTGTGATGTCAATTCTTCTGCTTGAAGCGATTGTCTATGCCACCAGCTGTGTCATAGAACTCTTTTGTAACCCTCTGATGAGTTGTTGGGACCGTGCGTTGTTGCATGACAAGATTATCTGCTCTATTAGCCATCTGAAGAATGTCTGCAATGTCCTCTATGGATACTTGCAGTGCATGACCATCTGAAAAATGTCTGCAATATGCTTTATAGGATACAAGCTTATTTACTAGCCATGTAATCACCATGTGATCTTTCTCCATGCTTCGACCTCATTTGTAAGTATCACAAGTATGCCACACATCATTCCACTACTCTAATTTTAGCAATGTAATTTCAAAGTTCTTTCTGGATCTGTAACTGAAAAGTAAGCACTTTGGTGATTGAAAAGTCCAAATAAAATTGTAAGCCTTAAAACATACAATATTTATTATACACCAAAAATTGTAATATTATAAAAAATATATTCTCTCCATTTTATTGTCGTTTTAGTTTTTTTCGCACTGATTAAAAAAATCATATTTACTCCTAATAAATATATTATTTTATTTGATTATGTTCACTAACTAACAAAAAAATAGTAATAAAATTAGAAAAGCTATCAAATCAACGCATTAAAACATAAAACGAGACTTAAAATTAAACTCTAGAACGATAAGTATTATGAAATTAATGGAGTACTTTCTAAAACCTATCATGTTTTATTTGAAACTGTCGCCCACCATATATTCAAATACTAAAAATCCTACTGCATGTAATTATATATATACCCATGAAAAGAGTTAATTTAATTATATTGCTCTCTTGTACGTTTATGTTATCCATCTTCTAACACTAGTTTTTATTGAAATAATGCCATAATAAAAATAAAATAATTTATATTAAATTAAAGGCATTTCTAACAAATTCTCAAACTCTTAAATTTTGAGGTTTTTTTTGCTTTTCAACAGATTTTCAAACCTTTATATTTTGAAGGTCTGAATAGTAGAACCTTGGATCTATTATTCAGCCCTCAAAACACTATTTATTTTTGATTTTAGTGGTTATTGGTAACTACTAATCAACTGCTCTCGAACGAATTAATTATGATGTATAACTGTTACCAGATTTTCAGTAGTCTTTTGGCGAACGTGCCGTACCCTTTGACACTGTCGAATGTAGATCCACTCCTGGTCCTCTCTGTTAGAGTTATGCTTTATTGATTTGTTTCTTTATACATTGTTTACCTTCCGAAGAGTATCAGTCCAGTTTTTAAATATATTGGTGATGTTGAGTGTTGACAAATAAAAAGGGAAATCACCTCATTTTCTATTAGTGACAGGTGATTTGTAGCTCATTAAGGCAACAAAGCAAGACATGAAAAATAATTTGAAATAAATTCGATCCAATTATTAATGAAAATGGAAGAGTATGAGATTTCCACTTGCTTTTACGTGTATTAGAAACTAAAAGTAGTTGGAAATTAAATTTCGTGATGGATAAGGGTCATGTCCAAAGTTAATATTTATAAAATTCGTTTTAACCACCGTCCTATATGTAGTCCACTTTCAGTTTTTTTTTTTTTTTTTTGATATCATCCACTTTCAGATTTTAATGTCATTTCCTAGCAATTAAATAAGAAACCAGTCAATGTAAGTCATACAAAATAAGTCCGCTTAATGTGAGTGCGATATTGATGTAAGTTGGTTAAAACTTATAGAACTATATGGACGAATTTGAATATGCTGAACTGTCTAATTGAACTCATGCAAAAACATAAGTTTAACGTTTACTAAGCAAGCAGGGCCATGTCTAAAGAAAAGAAGACACATTCCTGTATTCATAAAAAAAAAATTAAAAACATTTTGGAAGGCTTATCTATAATTTCTTTTTGTGTTCGTAGTAACACTTCTTAAAATTAATCCAGTAGATTTAAATTCTGACAAATTCTTAAACTTTAAAAGTTTAGCGTAGAAATTCCAAAATCTATTGCATGATTTCATGCCTTCTAAACTTTTTATCTATTCTTGTTAATTTTTATATATATGCCCAGTTAATGCTTATTTGTTTTCTTTTATCTTCCTTTATTTTCATCTTTTTTTTTTTTTTTTGACAACATCAACTAAAACTAACTAGAAACTCCAACCGGTCTAGCAAGCCAAACCGGTGGGATTGAATCGACATAAAGCAAAGCTGAAGGAGAACTCCTCGCACCGCGTGCAAGCTTGTCCGCCAAGGTATTTTGTGCTCTAAGGATATGTCTGATCCGGAATTGAAGGAAGAAAGTCTTACTGCGATTGAATTCTTCTATATGTATAGAGAAAGCAGGCCATTCATCAGGTGTCGACACCATCTTCACCAGCTGAGAACAATCCGTTGCAAACACTACGTCAGAAAATTGGAGGGTCTTCATGCATTCCATTGCCCAGATTAGTGCTTCAAACTCAGCATGCAAGGGTGACAAACTTCTACGAATATTCATTGCCCCCATCATGACATCAGTCGATCCACTCTTTCTGCAAAACCAACCTTGTCCCGTAAATATGTCTTCCTCTTTCCAAGCTCCGTCAATATAACAAACTCTAGAAACTTCCAGGTCTAAATCCGCAGATTGTTGTAAACTCCCATTATATGAATTCTCCCTAGGGTCATTCACGGTTAACTGTGCCTCCATCCATAGCTTACTTTCCACCTCGGCCAACCGCAATATCTCCTGTGGATTGCCATCCTTATTTGAATAAATCTTATCATTCCTAGCCTTCCAAATATACCACGATATCCATGGAAAATAATTTAGATCCTCCTCCTTTGGAAGTCTCCAAAATAGATAATCCATATTAGTGAAAATGGACGACAATGGAAAGATCGCTGGAGAGGAAGGAATCCTAGAAAGTGCCCATGTTTGTAAAGCTGGGGGACACTCGAAGAGTACATGGTTAGTTGATTCCTCTTCTGCCCCACACATACTACATCGTGTATCACAAACAATCCCTCGAGTTGTAAGATTCTTTGAAACTGGTAATGTGGCAGAAAGAAATTGCCACACAAAATGTCTCAATTTTGGAGGACACTTCAGTTTCCAAGAAAAGGCTAATAACGGTTTAACAGTTGGTCCATAGCAAATACTCCTATGCACTCTATCTGGATATAAAGATTCAGTTCTGAAACCTGATTTAACCGAATATTTACCAGACTCCGTAAAACTCCATCCCACTGTATCTAGTTTGTAGGATCTACTTACTGCTAAACCTCTAATGAGTTTCACATCATCAGCATGTATATAAGCATTAAGCAAATCTACATTCCAGGAGCAGTCAATCGGATTAATGAAATGTTCCACCTTTAATGAAGGATTTAAAAATTGAGTATTTGTTTTTGGTATTGCTGACCTCGGTCGAGGAGCGGGGATCCACGGATCTGTCCATACAGAGATAGATTGTCCTGTTCCCACTCTTTTGATTAGCCCTTTTTTAACCAGAGATCTAGCTGAGCAGATGCTTCTCCATCCATAAGAGGATGAATATGATCTGTGATCGTCCAAAGGATCGGTATTCCGATAATAACGTCCTTTAAAAACTTTTGAAAACAAACAATCTGGTTTATCTATTAACCGCCAGAATTGTTTAGCCAACAGAGCTGTATTAAAATCTTGAAGATCTCTAAAACTCAGCCCCCCCTCCTCCTTAGGAGTACACACTTTATCCCAAGAAAGCCAATGAATTCCTTTTTTATTACCACTACCACCCCACCAGAAATGAGAGAGGGTGCTCGTTATTTTCTTAGTCACTCCTTTAGGAAGCCTGAAACATGACATTACATGTGTTGGCATCGGTGTAGCCACTGATTTGATCAAAACTTCCTTTCCCCCTCTTGTGAGAAACCGAACTGTCCAGCCATTAACTTTATTATTTACTCGGTCATTTAGGTAACCAAAAATTTGTATTTTGGACCCCCCAAGACTTTCCGGAATACCCAAATAATTGCTCATCCCACCCAAATTAGTAATACCCAGAATATTGTGAATTTCCAATCTTATATTGTCCGGAACCTTGTGACCAAATTGTACTGATGATTTCTGAAAGTTAATTTGTTGACCCGAAACTGCCTCGTAGTCTTTAAGCAGTTTTAAAATTACACCACACTCCTCCTTCGTAGCCTTACAAAAGAATAAACTATCATCCGCAAATAAAAGATGAGAGATATGCGGGCTGCCGCGCGCGATTTTCAAACCCGTTAGTCGTTTCTCTCGTTCCTCCTTCTTAATATTTGCTATAAGGGCCTCGGTGCATAAAATAAATAAATACGGAGACAACGGATCTCCTTGTCTTAAACCTCTCTCTGGGACAATATGCCCTTTCGGCTGCCCATTCAAGAGAACCTTGTAATTAACGGAAGAGATGCATTGCATCATCAAAGCCACCCAATCACTAGAGAAACCCATCTTCAAAAGTAGTCGCTTGACAAAAGGCCACTCAACTCTATCATAAGCCTTACTCATATCCGTCTTGATTGCTAAAAATTTATCTTTACATGCTTTATTTGTACGGAGACCGTGGAACATTTCCTGGGCAATGAGGATATTATCCGAAATTAATCTTCCCGACACAAACGCAGACTGAGTTTCCGAAATCAGCTTTGGTAATAAACCTTTTAGCCGCTGACACAATACCTTTGAAATAATCTTATATCCAACATTACATAAACTAATTGGCCGGAGTTCAGTCATCCGGTTAGGTCTCGCCGTTTTGGGAATAAGACAGATATTTGTCATATTTAATTTATCATCGAAATTTCCTGAATTAATGAAATTATTAACCATATTCACCACATCCTCTTTGATGATTGACCAGGATTGTTGATAGAAAAGTGCAGTCATTCCGTCAGGCCCAGGAGCTTTTTCTGGATGCATCATGAAGAGAGCAGCTTTAACCTCTTCTTCCGTAGCCTCAGCCATTAGTTTCCGATTTTGAGAATCCGTTATTGAGGTAGGAACTTCCTCTAAAAAACTATCGAAATCCTCTGGGGATGAAGTATGGAACAAATCCATAAAATATTTAACTGCGACTTCCTCAACCTTGGATTCTGAATTAACCCAATTTCCGTCTTCATTATACAATCCAGTAATCCTATTCTGAATCCTTCTTTGTTTAGTAAGAGCATGGTAAAATTTCGTATTCCGATCACCGCAAGTATGCCATTTCGTCCTACTCTTCTGTTCCCAATATTGTTCCTCATCCCGGTATGCTTCCTGTAGTTTCCTAGAAACCTCCAGAACCTCATCATTTGTTTTGGAAAAATCATTCTGAATTTCTTCAAGAGCCTTTTGTAATGTATTTATTTTATCCTTTCCATACGGTGGATTAGCTTTTCTCCAAACCGAAATCTCATGCCTACAATTATGGATCTTTTCAACAATACCTACATCTCCCTGTCTATATCTCGAATTCCAGCCTCTCGTAATAGACTCCATAAGACCTTCTTCTCCAATCCATCTCTTGTCAAAACGGAACTGCCGACGAAATTTTAGTTTTTTATTCTCAATAGATGCCACAATGGGTCTATGATCCGACCCAACCATTCTCAAATATTCTACAAAGGAACATGGAAACAAATTGTGCCACTCATTATTTCCTAATGCCCGATCTAACCGACACTTTACCACTTTTTTATTCCTCCTCCCACTCCATGATAAAGTATTTCCTAAACTTGGGAACTCTAGTAAACCACAATTCTCAATCATATTATTAAAAGATATAAAGGTATCTGCATGCCTCAGAACCCCTCCTTCCTTTTCATGATTCCCTGTAATCTCATTTAGATCCCCAATAATAAACCATGGTTCATCTCGAGCTATACCAATTCGAGTTACTTTCTCCCAGACATGATCTCGCAGATTTTGATTTGGTTCCCCATAAATAAAAGATATAAAAATCCGTTTCCCTTCATATTCTGTCTCTACATCGATAATACGATTATTTGATGACAGAATGGTAACCTTATAGGATGAATCATAGAAAAGTGCTAGACCCCCACTTCTACCCCGGGGATCAACCGTATGAAGATGACTATAACCAAAATGAAACTGAACCGATTGCACAAATTCAAATTGTTGCTTTGTCTCTGATAGAAAGAGAAAAGTGGGTTTATGTTTTGACCAAATTTCCCGTAGATAACTGAAAGTCCAATGGCTGCCCAAACCTTGACAATTCCAACTTAAAATTTTCATGATTCCACAAAAAACAATATTAGGAAACTGAACCGCTTGATCATAGTATGTCTACTTGATCGAAACATCCGTACAAAAATCACCGCGTACATCAAAGGCCCAAATGCCCTGCAAACTTTTAACACCAATAATAACCAAACATTATGGATCCTCCAAATCAAGCCATCTCCACCATACACATGAGCAGCCAAGCAGAGCCTAACCAAGCCAAAAATTATAATCAACCAAATAATCAGATCAATAATGAGATATGATAAACCGCTTGCTAACGTAGACCATAAGCTCCAAAAGGCCAATTCCTTATAGCTCCATAAACAAATAACGAGCACGTACTCATAGTATACCAGAACAATAAACAAACTACCCGAGCTCCTTGCGTCAACTAGGCTAAACCCAAGTGAGGCCATGACCCTGTTTTGACTAACGGAAGTCAGCAACATATGATAAACATCCCTATACCTTTTGCTTGCATTAATAAGCGATTCTAGAAGGAAACCAATATGAGATAAAACCAGTAACACCTTACGGTCATCCTTAGACCTTGTGATCACCTTATCACCCAATCCTAGTAATAAAACAATAAAGATCATACCAAAGCAGATTGCAAGATATGTATAAGCCAATAGCATATCAAAACCATACTGATACCAACGAGAAAAACGTTTATTACAACCCTTAGACCACACGCATACTATGAAGAACACATTATAACTATGACACGACCATACCATGCCACAGAAATAACCAAACTTAAAGATAGATGAACTGAAAGACATAAAAATTAAACCACTAGGACCAGACTCGATTCTACCGGATTTCATAACTGAATCCAACATTATTCAAGATAAAATAAAAAACTGCAGACCCCTTACACGACTGGGTTCTATGCCTTAGGCGGGCCTTTCCTAGCCTTGTCCCCCTGTTTCGCAGCCACCTTCGCCAAAAGCTTCTTACGGGGAGATGCAAAGGCGAGCCCCACACGTTTCTTGGCTCCCCCTGCCGTCGCAGCCTCTTGCTTCATCTCCTTCTTCTTCGACGCCTTCTCATCATTTGGCTCCTCCCCGCTCTTATTTTCTGGTACCTTCCCAGTCACCTCATCAACTGGATCATTCTGTTCCTGAACACCCAAATTCTGATCACCCAACGCCTGATCTCCCAGCTCCTGATCACCCAACACTAGCATACCCAAGTCTTGATCACCCACGGCTAAGCCATCTTCCTCAGCAAAATCCATAATCTCACCTTGTTCCCAGTCCTCTAGATCATCTCCTTCCAATTGAAGCTCTGAGTCTGACAGTATCACTCCATCAATCATCAGATTTGCCTCATCTAACGCCTCGGAATGAAGAGACTGCTCCGTTTCCGCTTTAGTTTCCGCAACGAGCTCACCTTGTTCCTGCACTTCCAGAGTATCTGTCAGCACCGCTTCCATCTGATCCATCTTCTCACTCTGAACTTCAGGCACCGCTTCGTCAAAAGAAAGTGACTTGCGAGCTTTTGAAGATGAAGCATTACCTATTGTTCCAATCCCCTTAACACCACCCGACCCATGAGACCCCGTAACGCCTTTGAAAGCATCAAGCATAAGCTTAGTTGGGTTCAGAGGACGTTGCTCTCCTGCACCTTGCCACTGTTGTTGTTGAGAATCCTTAGTCTGAAACGCCTTCTTCTTATTCCCATATCCACTGTTCCTTCCATAGAAAGAAGGTCCTTCTCCATAACCCCTTGAGAACTTCTCCTTATACGGATGATAAACACCCTCCTGCTTATGAAGACCTTGTTTCTCTCTAGCAATCCCCTTCCCCTTATCACTTCCTCTCACCCCTTGGAACCCTTGAGACCGACCATACTGGCCCTCTCTCCGTTCACCATTCTGCCTCGGCTCGTTTGCAACTATAGCTTTAAAGCTTGTTGCCCCCGTTCCATCCTCACCAGAGTCATCAACCTTCATAGTAACCTCTTCTTCTTTGATTAACTCCGGACAACGCGCCAGCTCATGAGTAAGGCAAAAACAATTCTTGCAAAACCCAAAAAGCTTCTCGTATCTGAGCCCCATCGTAATCTCCACACCTTCCTCAAACTCCACAGTTATAGAGAACACCAGTGGCTTGAAGCCATCGATCTCCACTCGAACCCTCCCTGCAATGAGGTCCACCGGTCCCTGGACCGTTCCTATGGCTTCTCCCACACTCTGGAAAGTCTCAGCTGCCCGAAACTGCAGAGGAAGATCCATTACACGAACCCAAAAAATGATCTTCGACGGATAATTTGGTTCCAACACCGGCCTCCATCTGACCAACGAAATCATCCAATAGTCAAAATGAAAAGGTTCCATCTTCAGAACCTCCACAATGTCTTCCTCCAAATCAAAAGCAAACTGAAAACGCCCCATCCCAAGATCAGTACCGACCACCCTTCCTTCAATATTCCAGATCCTTGGAAGCATGAACAAAAGGATCTTCATATCCTGCCTCGGCGGGTTCATACACCGACCAATGAGGGTTTTGGAGAAACTCGCAATGAGTTCCGAATTATCAAACCGTGGAACCGTAACCCGTAGCCCCGGTCTAGCCATTTCACCTTTCTTTCCCCCTGACTTCGCGATCCACTGACCTTGAGACATGATGAGAAACAAGTCAGAAAAAATGATGAGATCTTGTAAAGGAGAGGAAAAATATGAGACTTGCGATATGTAAAACCTCTTCTCTACTATGTCTATATATAGTGAGACCACTAAGAAAGTGTATCTTATACCCCAATAAAGAGTCCGATACCATATCAAATAATTATCCTCAATCAAATCGTAAGGAGATTCCAAATCAATTTGAATATTAACCATCTGTGGATCTCTTATACTCCAATAAAATGTTGTATATTTGATTACCAATTCTTTCTTAAATTTTATCCCAAATCCAATGAAATCTTGATGAAACATTACTACCACAGAAATATCGATGAAGGTAGAAAGAAAAAAAATTCCAATCATATTCCATAATCTTTCTATCCAAGAAACTAGTTCCTTTGTATTTCCAAAAACAAAAACACCATATATCACCGTAATGAGAGAGATATCATACCGAAAGAAACCCCAATGATTGATTTTGAAAATCCCATTCCAGAGATTTCCTAATCGCATGATTGTCTCACCTAGATCCCTCCACTTTCCTTCTTTTTCCATAAAGTTACTCCAATTAGATCTGAATTGACCAGATCCGACCAAATAAAGACCTTCCATCTTCATCTCTTACCATGAAAACTTCACGATCCTTCCATGAGGAAAAAGAAAGACCAAATTGTCCGATACAGAAACACCCATAAGGAAACTCTCATCCCCCCAGACCAAAAGAACCCATAGAATCCCGGGAATCCAGAGAACAAAGACCAAACACCAAGAAAACATCAAATTCTCCAAATCGCCATCGTCGTCGCCTCTTATATCATTTTCTTTATTTCCATCTTATAGTAAATAATAACTATGTAATTTGAAAAGGGGACAATTGTTTATTTAGACCAAAAAAATGACAATTATGTCCCTTTAAACTAATCTCATATACTTTATGTCTCATTAAATTAATTATTTTTAAAATGGTAATAATGCCCTTATAATTTTAAATTAATTTCGTAATTATAATTAACAAAACAATTGTTAAATATCCCTTTAAAATATAATAAATAATGTGCTCGATCAAGCGGGACCAATCGATCAGTTATCACCAGGTCGATCTGACCGATCGATCCAGATCATTACGCATAACAAAAAAAAACGCCGAGCATATACTGATTGACATGGTCTATTTCACTCGATCAACAAAGGTCGATTTTACTTGGATCGATCGATCTCTAATTGTAGACCAATCGATCCCGTGCCCGAATAAGTATTCCAAATCGATTTCCTGGTTTTCTTCGGTTATATCCGGTTTGATTTCCACTTGATATGAACCGACCAAACACGTTTTCAACTCTTTAAACTCGATTTCTTTGGGAAAAAACCCATCATTTCTCATCTTCTCCATGAATAAGGGGGAGAAAATCAAAGTCTCAAGTTCATAAACCCTAACTCACTCAAATCACTCTGATTTGGACGATTTTTACGAATCTATCACTTCTGTTTGATCTGCAAAGGTATGAAACTCTATCTCCACTTCTAGAGTTTGAAAATACAAAGGTAAAAGATGAATTTTTTTTTAGTTTGTTGGGATGTTTAGGCTTCAATCGTGTGTTAAGGTGATGATTAGAGACGATTTCGCACACAGCCCATGCCTTAAATCGCAGTTTTAGGATAGATTTAGGATTTTTAGGTTTTGTTCTTAAAAAAAAAAATCAAAAGACTCGAAAATTGGATTTGATACTGTGAGAATGCTAGTCCTTTGATGCGAGTTGTTGAATTGCATTGGTGTTGACATGGGTTATTGATAGAGTATTAAAAGACATTATTTTACTGAGCTGTGATTTTGGTTATTGATAGCTAATGTGTTTTATTGTGTTCAGTTTTCAGGTATGGAGTTGGAGTTGCCTAGTCGTCTATAAGGTGAGGGCTTGGAACCTCAGGTTAAGAAGATTAATAACAGCTGCCGACTGGGACTTCTCGAGTTGCTGATGGATAAAATGAAGCCAAAATTTGATGATGTGATGAAAGATCCCCTTTTCTCGCATATTATGGTTATCAAGAAGAATAATCTGAAGTTTTCGGCGAGGCTGGTACACTCTTTCTTGTGTAAAGAGTTGATGACAAGCAAGAGACATGAGAAGTGATTCACCTTTGCTAGAAGGCCTTTGTGTTTTGGATTGCAAGAGTATCATGCTGTCACTTATCTGAAAGTGGAGCAAGAGAAGAACAGTGGGTTAGTGACATGGAAAGATGATGATGATTTTTGGAACACGCAGATAAAGACATATGGGAAAATAAACATGCATATCAGAAAAAAAATGTATTTGGAAGAGAGCAATACCTGGACTTGGGTTGATAGGGTGAGGCTGATCTATTTTTGCGTTATTATGGGTGTGGTGATGGGGAGGGATGAGAAGGTGAATTTCCCACACCTGTACATGAAGTTGGCGATGGATTTGGAGAAGCTTCGGAATTACCCATGGGGTATGTACTAGTTTGATTTCCTGCTAAAGCAAATTGATAAAACAAGGGATAAATTGGAGCAGAATGAGGGGTACCTGATGGAAGGATTCTTGTTTGGTTTACAGATTTGGATAATGGAAGCTATTCCTGCTTTAGGAGAAATTTGTGGCACAAAAGCCAGCGAAAATTTTACAGGTCCTCTATGTGGTAATTGGAGAGGATGTGCAAAATGTTCTTATGAAGATATCATTGGCGTTCAGACTTTTTTTTCAAAAAAGTTATGCATATATCTATACTATACTAAAAGGGATATATGAGTCTCAGCTAGACTATCCACCTCATCAAATTAAATCAACCAATTAGAGAGCACTATGATGCCACATCACTTCACCTTTGTCGAAACCTTATGTCTCATCGTCTTCACCTTCTATGTTTCTATGTGTTTCTAACTTTTCTGATTCTCATCTATAACGTCTGAGACCAACTCATAAAACCCTTTATTTACTGCAACAATCGAGACCAAGAAACTGTTGAGAATCCCTTTGCTTTTCACTTATCTATACCCATATTCGCATTCTCTTCCCCTCGCGCCGCATCCAGAGCGACGCGTACAACCACAACCGCTCGACGAACCTCTGGAAGATGAGAGGGTTCCTGACGAACAGCTACAGCCCCAAGAAGTTTCGATCCAGGCACAAGAAGCTCCGCTTCGGGCCCACGACGATGCCTGATTGCGTCGTGGTGTTTGATGCCGAGAGGAAGAGCTCGGTGATTCTGGAGGCGGTGAAGCTTCAGATTCCCGTGGTGGCGATCGTGGATCCGAAAGTGCCGTTGAAGTTCTTTGAGAAGATTACGTATCCTGTGCCGGCGCGTGACTCGGTGAAGTTTGTAATGCGATTACGAAGTGCTTTGTGGCGGAGCAGATGAAGATGGGGATCGAAGATGGGGGCATGGTCAAGGACTCAGCTGCTTGATTGATTTGGTTATGAGTAACAAAGTTTGAAACTTTTTTTTTTTAGTATTGAATAATTGTTCTTCAGAATTTGAAGTTCTGAGTGTTTATTTTGCACATTTGGATTAATTTTGTGGGTGTATGGGTGTGAATTAGAACCGCTTCTTAGGATATACAGTCAATGGGTATGAAATGTACATGCTTATTGGGTTTAGAACCGCTTCTCATGGACGACAGGTATGTAATATTATATCTAATGATATTATTAGCTTCCCCAGATTCTAATTCAATAATCCCTGCAATTCATGGCAAAGGAAACGTCCAGCTCAACGGGGAAGGCACCGGCGGCTCTGTTCTTTAGTGATGTCACCCCTGGATTGGGATAGTCCAAGATGCGATTCCGTCTACTTCATTTCTGGAGAAGATTATGAGAATCCATTTGTAGGTTCAGATTTCTCATTCACGCCACTTTCAGTATGTTACTCAAAGCCTTTCAGAAATAGTGAAGCAAGTCTCCCTGCTTGATCTATGTAGAGACTCATTCTTTATTGATGATGTATGGAGAAGACTTATGTCTGTCTTTGTTTCCTTTCCTCAAAGCACCGACTATGGTAGTGTAACAAATTTCTTAGTGCGTGTCTGTTTGATCATTCTTATGCAGTATACATTTGAATTATTTTATGTTTACTGTACGCTGATGTTTTCAAATTCTTTCTTTCATTTTGACTGCAGAAAAAACCCCACAACACCCAAGTTAGCTTTACTTTGAAAGGTTTGGGTTTCTTTCCCTTCTATTGTTTATATATTCTTACATTTTGTAGACACTGAAGACAATCAAATGACTGTCTCCTTGGCTAGGATGATATTTGTTCTGTGCAACCATTCAGTCATACATCTTACTCCAATTTTCGTAAGCCAATATGCTATGGATAGGTAATAATGGCATCTTAATGGCCTTTGGAAATTTCAGTCTGACATTTTAGACGTTCAAGCTTATACTTTTGTGAGCACAGCCTTTCTGTGGATGTTCTGCATTTGGTTCAAAAGAAACGTAAAGAAGGCCAAGAAGTTAGGCGAGTATAACAGCTGGGTTGGAGAGTAATCGAAGAAGACTATGAGAAGCCACTTCCAGCAAGTTAATCAAAGCATCTTTCATGTCTCCCTGCTGCATCTATGTGGAATCTCAATCTTTAGTTAGGCCGTAGGTGATGCATGGAGAAAACTATGTCTGTCTTGGTTTCCTTTTTGGAGAAAAAATCAATATTCAAGAGTGGCTTATATATTTGATGTTTCACGCTTTCCTCCAAGCACTGAGTACAGCAAGTGTAACAGATTGCTTAGTGCACATTCTTTTTCTTATACTCTCATAGAAGATATCTCAAACTCATCGTCTTTGGAGTATACAATTATATCAAAATCTGGTGGTGGACAACTAGATCTGCTTATCTTTGATACATCATTTAAGGTTAACACAGATCATCCTTACGCATTTATAAATTTGTATGTTTTATGTTTCAAACACTCTGCTGATGTTTTCAGATTCTTTCTTTGACTGTGACTGTAGACATGATCACTCAAACCCACTTACGTTTCCCACATGTTAGTTTAAGTTGTAAGATCGTTTTTTCTTCATTTCATGGTTTATATATGCTTATTTTTTGTTTTGTGTAGATACTAGAGACAATCAAACGTCGGTGTGCTAAAAGAGGTCTTTTAGTCAGAATGACGCACGAGTTTGATCACCACAAGGACAACGAGTTTCTTGAAGAATGGTCTAAAAGGTACCGAACTTAACCATCACCAACTGTCTTAATAAACCATACGCAGAGTAATAATCTTATTTGTTTGCTGCAGATAATTTTGAGTCTCTTCGGGATAGTTTACTGAATTTGAACGACCTCTCTTGGTTTTGTTTTTCTTCGGCAGGAGGAAGGAGCGAGCAGACTTGCACCAGTCTGTTGGTAACCTTGCTACAGGAGACTACACTGCAGCAGCAGTTAAAATCGCAGAGGTTCATTCAGATTTCGTGATCGGATTCCTCTCGGTTAATCCTGCATGCGTCTTGGAAATTGGAGATGTGTATCTGTCTATGATTCATGCTAGGCCTGCTGTTCAAATGGTGAAAGGTGGTGACGCACTTGGTCAACAGTACAACACTCCACACTGAGTCTCTCGCTCCTAGCCTTAATATTCATAGTTAGTATCTTGTGCAGTGTCTCAGGAAAGTATCGGTTTTATGTATGCTTCTTGACCTTCTCTAGAAAGTTTTTATTTTAGGTACCTTTCCTTTTGTGTGGCGTTCCAGTCTTCGTAAAGACTATCTATGTTCTCTCAAATGCCAATACATCATAACACCACCTACCACTGTGTGGTTCAAGCCATTACATCAAAGAGCTAACTTCAATGATCGAATGACAATAAAAAATTCCCATCAGTTTTTTTTTTGTGTTTATGGCTGTCTATAAAAATTGTTATTCATCATCATCAAAAAATGATGGTGATCATGCTTATTACTATTACAAGCAAGCAATATAGTTTCTGAAAAACCTATTATTATTGTTCTAAACCTTGCTTAATAATAAATATATGTGTTGTAGTAAAATTTACGCATCTTAAAGATTAGTTGTATTTAACTTCATTCATGTGATTTTTCAAAAAAAAAAAAACTTCATTCATGTTTTGTGTAAACTAATTTATGATATTCTCTGATTTATATATGTTATAAGATGTACTCGAATTTAATCATATACGCAGGTGTGCATACTTTTAAACAATACATACAATGACACATATATCCAAAGTATATAAGGATATCATTTGAAAATTTTGTCATAATAAAATAAATTTTCTTTACAAACTTGAAATGAATAATATTACTCTCTCCATTTATTAAAGAGAGCCAATTGACATTTTTAACACATATTAAAAAAAATGAAATACATTTATAGTTTTAATAATTACAATTATTTAACTAATAATGTTTGAGATGAATAAAAGTATTTATAAGATAATAATTCATTTTGCAATTAATATTAAACTTAAAATAGATATTAACTACAATAGATTTTATAGTGATTTTATAGTAAAATAATTAGTTTTTATCTATATAATTCAAACATTATCATATAATATTTCTTATACAATAATAAGAACTAAATTTATAGAAATTATTAAAAATATTATAAAAAAATTAAGGGATAAATTAATATACAAAAATAGTATTACAGCATTCCACGTAAGAATTAAGCAAAAATTCAACACAAATAAAAAGAAGAACAATTCCAACCTACTTATATTATCTTTATTGTTTTAGTGGTGTTAGTATAATGAATTTTTGGTTACATAAATGTAACAAGATTTTAAAATTGGGTAAATGATAACATTCACACAAAACTTAAAATCTACAATACTAAAAGCAGCATATAGAGAACAGACAGCATGCCACATAAGATGATAAATTCGACCAGTAAAAATACAGAAACTAGCCAATTGAAAAAGCTTCCATTGACTTTGCAGAATTCCTTACAGAAGCAGATCCATTAATTGTATCCCTTCCTCTCAAGTTTTCCAACTCTGGTGCTGTCTTGAATGTAATCTATCTTCTCTTTTTCTTTTATAGCATTAGTAAGAAGAAATAGTTGTTCATTGTTGTGTGCAGGTTACGATTGAGAAGATCCAAAGAGGCATTGATTTAAGGTAAAATAGTTTCTATATAAGTTATGTGTACAATCTGTTATTGTATTGCTTTCAATCCTGTTATGAGATTCTTAATTTCAAGTTATTGCAGATTTTTTAAGATGAAAATAAGGTCAATACTTTCCAAAGAGGATAGCTTCAGAAGCCTACTGAGCAATGATTATTTAGAGGTATATAACAAGGACGTAAGGTTCTTGGTTTAGAGAGTTAAAACTAGCTCAAACATCCACTGAGAAATTGTATTGATCTTTGTGTTTTTTCGCAGGAATTGAGCTTAGATGTTAACATGGCTTAGACTGTTGGTCTAGGAGGTTCAACTGATTCCATTAGTGAATCACGTGGATGGATGGTTCGGAAGGGAATGCACACTCGCCAGTTCCTGCATCAATAACACATTATTGTTTTTTGACCCCACTAATATTCAATCGTGGGTACAAATCAAAATGGAAGAATAAAGTCCAAACCTCTCTAGGTGCCCAAAGGAGTTGGAACTGATTCCAATGAAGGGTTCGACCTCAGTAGAATGAAACGTCCCATGCTTCGTCTCCACAATCCTCATCTCAAAAACAAGATCCGTGGACGTAGCAGATATTGGAAAGAACTGGTGCTGACAAAAGGTATTTGGCAATGATTATTATTATATTTTGAGTCTTTGACCAGTAACACAACCAGACACCAATAGACTAACAAATTTGGTTATGTTGTTATAAACAATAATAGGTTCATATATTGTATTTGGGTAAAAGAACATGATGATTATGAGTTTGTCACGGAATCTCATTATCAGATGTAGTCAACTTCTTGGATGGTATGTGAGAATAGTTTTTCTTTTACAAGTTTATATTAATGTCTCAGTTGTTACTGTTGGTTGTTCCCATGATTATATTAAAGAGGATGCTCATGATTCAATGGTGTACAGTTACTAACATGGCTTCCAGGTTTTGGGGAAAAGCTTACGTAGTCCCAAGCTAAGCAAAGAGCAGGTACTTTGTCTTAAGTCTCATCTTTTCTTGGGTTTCTTATTAAATAAGGTTTTTATTTACTTAAACTGCATAGCAAACCATCTCTTCAACTTTCTTTAACTGATCACCCACGTCATATGCATATCTTTTATTCCTTAACACCACATCTAGCAACCCATGTCTACTTTGACAAACATACAGCAGCTGGCAAGAGCTTTTTCAGAGGTATGTATATTTGACATCATCCATTTTGTAGTTGAGAAGCTATACCAGACTTTTAAACATTTTATCAGTTCGAAATACCAATGTACAATGCATTAGGTTGGAGTCTAATGCCGACACTAACCCAGGAGCTGCTCCTTCAGTCGTGTTTTTGCAAAGATATGTTGGGAATGTGTTATCACCTATGCACCTCTGGTATATCATTGAGCTCTCTCGATTAATACCTTTACAGCTTTCCGAAATTTGTTTAAAATGATGACATAGTTACAAAACTCGAGCCTTATTAGTTGACCATAAAGATAACCACAATGGTTCTGTCATAAAAGGGAGGCAACGGTGAATCTGGTGACGATATGCCTGGAGTGGCGTCAGTGACTTCCAAACCCACGTTGGTTACTGGCAATGCAGCTGACTCGACTGGTGGCCCAAGTGTAGGTGGTAAATCACCCACCAAGATGTTGCTCTCACCTGGCTTCAATGCAACCAAGAAAGTCCCGCATGGCTTAAAATCCGAGAGGATTCACTTTTTTCCCCAACCCCAGCTTCTAAAATAATGCAACAGCAGCTGGTTTTCTTTTTTCCATTTCGTCCCCATACAGCTTAAACGTATTTTCACATTTCAGTTAACTTTAGTATAATTTTATTTCAAGCTCATAAACTTTCTGGTCCTTCAAATATGTTCAATCTAGCAACTATTGGCTTTGTTAGGCTCCGACTTGAATCCATGTTAGGCTCTGACTTCAATATCCAATATGTCATGCATTAAAAATATGTGTATATATATATTAACATATTGAATCACCAAGAGGGCTTATTATAACTTGGCTAAATTATGATCTTACAAATTTGACAGTGTGGTATGCTTCTCTCTGGACAGCAATTTAACACAGAAGCTGCTAACACAGCACAAATTCCAGAATTAGGAAAAAAAAAGCAATTTCCCCTGCATTCTTAAAGAAAAAAATGAATATGTAAATTTATACGCATACAATACTTACATCTTATGTTTAAACCGGCTTCCCTCAAACTTTGATCATCCACCAAAATATCATTCTACAAAATGTATTACACACGTCAAGAGCTTATTGTAAACCACCAGAGCGAACATGGTATGTGAGGGTAACATGAATGCCTACTAGACTCAGAATGAGGTATTTTTAATCCCAATCAACATGATGCGATTAATTTCTACAAGAAACAATACAATTATTTACAAAACACAATTAGTAAAACACTCAAAATTAAAGAAAATTTCACTATAAATTGAAAACTGAATATATACTGAAACAAACATATATTATAAAACATCAATTGGTGTTACATAATATATACTAATTATTATTTATGAAATTATTGAAACTAATAATATATTACTTTAAAATATAATTTTTTAATTTTATCATATTACAGTTGATTTAGCTTGGAAGTGGGTGTATTAATTTATTATTGTGAGAAAATTAGTTATTGAAATAAAATTAAAATCTGATACTCTTAGAAATAGAAAAGTATTAGTTATTTTTACTTTCTATTTTCTTCACCCCCCCTATATCAAATTGAAATAGAAATCAAATAGGAAAAATATAAATCATTACATTTTTCATTTTTGTTAATTTCAAAATTGTGTGTTCTCTAACAAAAAACAATGTTAGTTGTTTTTTTTTTAAATCAACCCAACAAAATTTAATACAATTTACAATTTGAAACTTAGAATAAAACATATTATATTTATTATTTCAATATAAAGTACATTTTCAAAAAAATTATAAATTAAAATATATTTTAATATAAAATAGTTTTAGTGTAAATTTTTCCGCCCGTAGGGCGGACCGACCCCTAGTTTTTCTAATAAAAATATTTCGATTGTCTTGTTCACTTTACTAATGATTTGATTGTTTTTTAGAGGATTTTGCATTCATTCATGGAATTCCACATAGATGGAGTAGTCCTTTTGGCTATCGATTTTTTGATATCACTCAAATTACCTTAAAGAGTTAATTTACTCTCTCAAATAAGAAGTTCAATTGCAGTACTTAAGGATCGAATCCACAGGGAGCTAGGGAACCTAATAAATCTAATGGGATTTGTTAAGTAGGATTAGGATGGTTTAATGATTAAAATGTAAATTTGCAGTTTTGTTGAGCAAGTAATTGCTCGATTAATTTGGTTGAGGTTTTGATGCTTAAAAGAAAATAGCTAGACTTAGGGTTTTTATTCAGGAAACTTGGAATTATAATCCTACATATGCCTAATGAGTTGCATGCAT
Source organism: Brassica juncea (assembly GCA_018703725.1). Taxonomy (NCBI): domain Eukaryota; kingdom Viridiplantae; phylum Streptophyta; class Magnoliopsida; order Brassicales; family Brassicaceae; genus Brassica; species Brassica juncea. Next base: position 11,692,582 of record CM031927.1, read on the forward strand.
GATAATGTAGAGCTCAACTACAAAATAACAAGTCAATATTCTCTCGCGTTTCTGGACTTGTCGATTAACTAGATCTAATGACCCAAACAAGCGTGTTCTATCAATAGCAAGTGTCGATCGATTATCCTATAGGAATATCGATCGATACACCTTTCACTCTGTCGATCGAGATAATCGATCGACGCACTTCTATGTAAGCTTTATGCACAGGTTGAATGATGCTCAATAAGCTTACTATATCAGCTCTCGCCTTACTCTTAGCAAGAATCTTAGTTCAATTAGAATTGTTTCAGGATGAGAATGAAGCTATCACTTTTATCTAAAAATCCTAGGGCAAGTTCTAGGTAGCTAATCTAGAATCAGACTTTAGTGACAATCCTAATGATTATTATCACAACTCATCAATCTATAGTTGGGGCTAATCCCTTATAACCTATTTAAACCCTAAAATCTAAGAATGGAAATACTCAGACATGCCCACGCAATTCATAACAGCAATTAGGTAAGAAAACTTCATTAGAATAGTAAATAGATATTAATGGAGTTCCAATCACAAATATAACTTTGGCTCTTCTCTCCAATCTATCAAAATCCTATAAACCTTTTGCTGATAATAGTAAAACTAGAAACACAAGAATGCACACTTTGCCTCTAACATGGTGGCAAAGCTTATATAATTAGGTTAAAACTCGTCATCGGTAATCTTGTAAATTGGTGAAGACTTGGGCTTCAAGTCGTATGTGACCAAACTGGCTTATGTAAACATCGATCGATATTTGTTCAATATCGACCAATGGTCGAGGTCGATGGTCATTTCGGGTGCTTGCTCCAAATATCTCCAAAATGCTCCAAAATCATCACTTATCTCCAAATCACTTCTGATCTTATAAATATAATAAATTGACTCTATAATATAATAATTAGTAGTAAAAACACCTATAAACCATAGGTGAAAGTGGGTCAAATCCATGGTCTATCAACTGCCTCAGACTGACCCTTCTGCTTGTCCTCAAGCAAAACAAACAGGCAGTCTCTCTGAAAGAGGTTTGAAAACAGCAGGGACTCACACAATTTTAAAGTTATAATCATCACCTCTACAATATTGCAATCCACATCTAAGAAGTCTTAATCACAAAAGCACATTATACCATATCCTAGCTTAGCAACAAAATTTACCTAGCTAACAACTTAGCAAATCTTGTCCGACATTCCCCTCTACCAACCTCATTTCTTAGCATAAATAAAAGTGCATACTTTATCTTGGGAGTATCGATCACATGATGCAAGGATTTTCAAACAAGTATCTGAACCTGCAAGTAAACATTAGTTCATATCCTCTCTCTCTACTAATTTTTCCTCTTAGTCAAAGTCTGCTTATATTTGCAAGATCATTGACCAAGATTGGACATGCTTCCATGAATCAAACCTTAATGGTCGGTGCCACCAAGTCCTGTTCACTTCTTTTTGACCTATATCCTAGGATTATTTGTGAAGCAAGCCTTAATGGTTGTAGCCACCAAGTCATGTTCTAATCCTTTACCTATAGAATTCTTATGAAGCAAGCCTTAATGGTTGTAGCCACCAAGTCCTGTTCATATTTCTTTCTAATAAATCTTTAATAGATATGTATATATATATAATTTTTATTTTTATTTTTAATATCTCGAAAATAGAGAGAGAGAGAGAGAGAGAGAGGGTGATAAATATATATACATAAGGCTTTACCTTCCAGACTTGTTTGAAGAATCCGAACCCATGTATACCAAGCTCCAAGACAAACAGCTGTGTCAAGTTTTAGTGTTGGAGGTCAGCTTTGGTTCCTTCAAACAATCTCAGCAAGTTTAACATAGTTGACAAGTTGATCCAATTTAGTATCTTTAGTACTATCTGGTGCTAAAGAGTGGTTAGATAACACACAAAAATCTAATAAGTTCATTATCCCCTTCTTGACTTAATAAAAACTTTATGTTTGAAAATATTTTTAAAATTCATGAATAAACTAACATTAGTAAACCTCCCCCCAGACTTAAACTACAATGTCCCAAGTGTAAACTTAGTGGGAGTTATGGTGATAATTAAATCATAAGTACTATGGAAACCTAAATTCCCACTGTCGATTTCCGTTTAAATAAGGAAACTAGGAAAACCCTAATTTCCCAGAGGACCTGGACATCTGCTAATATCACAAGTCAAGCAATAAGAACACGAGAATAACAACGATAAAGTATAAGAAATCGAAAAGAGAGCAAAGTAGATCTTATTCCGAATTTGCGTATGAGCGTTTACAACAAGGTATAAGCCTGGGCTCGAGAGCTGTCGGCGAGATTCCTAGTTCTAGCAACCCTAAGACGACTAAACCTAATTGAGTCGCAGCTCGAAATAACAAAAACGGAAAATTGCCTAAATTGCTCTAAGTGCTAAGTTTGCTCTGAAAAAGTTCCTTCCCATGCCTCTCGCCTAGGACTCCTTATATACTCGCTCCAAGGCCGGTTTATGCTTTTACTCTTCTGTCCTTAAGCCGTCATAGCATAAAATGGAGATATTCCATTTTTTCCGATCGTCGTAATTATCCTCAAAATTTTGTATTTATCCGCAGAAACTTGACATTTATCCTTCCTTGCGCGCCAAGCGTAAACCGTGCTACGGTTTACGGGGATTTGGTTAATAAATCGTAGGGTGGGCCTCGAGTCGTGTTTTAAGTCCCTTTGGGCCGTCTTCCGACTCGAAGCGTTTACTGCGACTTCTTTCGATAAAGAATGAACTTTCCGCGGTTTGAATCCGCATAGTTTGATCGATGATTTAGAATAGCGGAAAACATGAACCGAGTTCGCTAAGGTCTTCGGGAGATAACATCGAAGGTTTGACGAAAATGCATGGACTGGTGTCGTATCGACGTTTCGGAAGAGCTCGGTCGCTACGTAGCGACCGAGCTTTGGCTCGAGCTCGGTCGCTACGTAGCGACCGAGCTTTGGCTCGAACTCAGTCGCTACGTAGCGACCGATCATGGCGCGTTTAGTCGCTGCGTAACGACCTTTTTCGAGCTCTCGTCGGACGTCTCGTTTTTTCCTCCGCAAAGCTTTTCGTAAGAAAGAATCTATTTCGAAAAAGTATTTATCAGAGAAATTATCATTTTCTTCCTCGGACGTTTTGAATGTTAACTTCGTCGCAACCGTTTTTGACCCCAACAGTTAGCCCCCCAGCTTGTTAGAGTCGTGACTCTAGCGGGCGTATTGACGATTTTGGCAAGGTTAAGCGTATTGGACGAAGTTCACACTTTAAACTCCGCGAAAGAAAAGTTATCGAGACAGTATGTGTGTTAAAGATATGAACTCTGAACCCATACTTCTATAAGTAGTGAGCTCTTGTCATTCATTTTCTTCACACCTTCCCTTCTTCATACCTTCAAAAACCTCTCTAGCTCCAAAACTTTTGCTTTCAACATATCTTCCTCCCAATGTGACAAGAGAGATTCCGACGTCGAGATGGGCGAGACCACTTCTCCGGCTCCTGTTCCGACTTCTCCGGCTGAAGCGCCGGCTTGGGTTGCTGGTCATCTCTCCTTCCGAGAGAAACTAGTTCGTCGCCAAGCCGAGAAGGAACTGGTTCAAGCTGGCTCTGAGTTCCAGTCTTCTTCTGCGCGGGTTGTTGCCCCGGGTCATGGGACCGAGGTCGTGGCTCCTCTTCCGCAAGCTCTACCAGCCGGATCGTCCACGACTCCGATCCTTGTCGAGGACAAGGAGAGGGCCGCTGACTCTATGCCTCTTCCTCCGGCCAGGAAAGAAATCGTTCTAGCGTTGCGTGCTCCTAGTGCTGTTCCGGTTGCTCAGCCTAAGAGCCGGAAGAGGAAGCTTGCCAAGAGTGGTGACGGGGAATCTTCGCAGCAAGGAGGATCGAGCCTAGCGTCGGGACTTCGCGGAAAGGTTTGTCTCTCACTTGAATTCTCGATTGTTTCATGTACATTCTTTCTCGGACTTAGTCTTAAATTTTTTTTTTGTTCGCAGTTGATGTCGTTGATCGATGGGATGATCAGCGAGTGCGGTTCTGAGACCAGTCGTCTTGCCGGGGAGTTGGTGGAGCTTCAGGGTAGATGGTCTGAAACCGAGGCCATGCTGACGGCTGTCAAGGAATCTCATTCCGCGAAAGTGTCGAAGCTCGAGGTCACGATAGGAGAGCTCGAGAGGGACCTCGGGAAGACGGCGAGTTCCTTGCATAAGGAGAAGAAGGCCAGGAAGGCCAAATCCTCGGAGGTGCGTCGGCTCCAGCGTCAAATCGAGGGTGATGCGGGACTGGCGAGCCGCGGGATCCAGGAGGCCACGGATGCTCTTCGCTCAGAGTTTCAGGCTCACTTGGCGAAGATTTCTGCTTCTCTGGGTTCCCTCGAGTGTATCCGGAGCAGGGACTTAGCTTTGGCGACGATTGAGGGCGGGATGGCCGTGGTTCGGTCGTTCGAAAGTGAGGCTCCCCCGACCTTGGACGCTGAAGAGGCCCGACTGTCCGGCTGTAAGGGAGATATGGCGGCCGTGGATGGAGATTTCGATCTCATCCTAGCTGACCTGAAATCCGCGTGCTTCCTTCCAACGTGTTCAGAAGACCCAGAGGCGAAAGGCCCGATGGTTGGAGAAAACAGAGGTGACGCGGCTCCAGGCTCGGACGAGGCGACGGGTGAAGAGGGGGCGTGAGTTCTGAGGATGACTTGGGTTAGATCTCTTGCGAGAGATTTGTTTTTATGTTTTTATGTTTTTGCCTTAAACGGCCTTATTTCGTGTTTCGGACTGGCCGTGTGTGGCTTTGAATCCCTGCCGCTCTGCGGCTTTTTATGATGAGATAATCAAATGGTACTTTTTTTACGAGTTAGTGTATAGTGGGGAAGGAAGGTGATGAGTTGTCGTCTCATATCCTTCTTCGATTGTGAAATGTTTCATTCGAGATCTGTTTCGAGAGTTCTTCCGCGAGATGTAGGCTTCACGGGCGCGCTGAAGATGTTGAATATAAACATAGAGGCATGGTTTAGGGATCTTGTATCTTTTGATATCATGCCTTGAGATGTTAGAGACCAGTGCGCTGGGTTTAGGGCAAGACCTAGGTTTACTTTCGGTTTAAGGTTTGTGCGGTGACTAGCCGGCTATCGTTTTTTCTGTTGCGATTTCTTCCTGATTCGTACCGATTTAAAGTCTGCGATAGGTTCTCGGCTTATACGACTTGTTTGATATGAATCGACCATCTCTCCGGAGACAATTTTTAAGCCAACCGGAAGTGCTGGACCAAAATTTTGGATTTATTTTATAGCGCTATTTATCCTTGTGTCGGATGTACGAGAGTCATCTTTGCGAGATGACTATGTCTGTTTAGGACGTTCGCGAGTTCGATGTGATCAGCATCGGACTTGGCGACGGATGTCGCCGTTTTGAGTTTTTGCGCAAAATATGTTGTTAAAGTGTACCTTGTACATAAAAATTTTGTTGACAGAGGTTCCATTTTTCGTTGTTCGGAAGAAATAACTCTTTGAGGCATCTCTTGCGACGTCTCGCGATGCTAAAGGTTGCTTCTTCCTAACGGCTGAGTGCTCTGCGAGTAAATAGTTTGCTTGGTTAAGATGAGTCGGAAACATCGGGGGTGTGGTCAGATGTTTTCGAATTTGGGAGTATACGAGTATACGTATCCACTCTCCCCTTTTTAACGAGGGGGGACAGCTGAATTTGTCTTTTGACAAATTGCCTACGTACTCCTTATGGAGATCAAGCCGTCTCATAGTTCGGTGATTGCGAGTTGGTTTGTTTAGTGATAGTATTTTTTGAGATGCATTGCATTCCAGGTTCTAGGAATTTTGATGCCTTGCATGTTGGCTATTTCGTATGAGCCTGGTCGGACGACTTTTTTGATTTTATAGGGACCTTCCCAGTTTGCTCCAAGTTTTTCCGCGTTTCGTTCAGCGGTGTTTTGGAAGACTTTGCGAAGGACCAGATCTCCTTGATTAAACCTTCGATTCCGTACGTTGGAATTATAGTACTTTGCAGCGGCGTGTTGGTAATTTTGGATTCAGATGAGCGCTTGATCTCGGCGCTCGTTAATGAGATCGAGATCGTCCAAGAGCATGGCATCGTTGAGTTCCTCCCGTTCGGGTAGTAACCTTCTTCGAACGCCGGGGAACTCTACTTCTGCGGGAATCATACATTATGTGCCGTACACCAGAGCGAAAGGAGTTTCTCCCGTTGCTCGCCTTGGGGTGGTACGGTGAGACCAGAGGACTCCCTCGAGTTCGTCGGCCCACTTGCCTTTTTTGGCCTCTAAGCGTTTCTTCAGTCCGTCGAGAATGGTCTTGTTGATTGTTTCAGCTTGTCCGTTGCACTGCGGATATCTGGGAGTTGACTTGTTGAGTCGTATCTTTCATTTTTTGCAGAATGCCTCGAAACGGATGGAGATAAACTGAGACCCGTTATCGGTTACGATCTCGTAAGGAACTCCATGCCTACAGATGATGTTTTTACATACGAAATTTTCGACTTGGACATCTTTTATACTTGCGTACGAGTCCGCCTCTACCCATTTTGAGAAAAAATCGGTGAGGACTAGAAGGAAACGCTTTTGCTTTGAATTATGAAGAGGTCCGACAATATCCATGGCCCAGCGCATAAAGGGGTAGGGCGATGTGATGGAGGAAAGAACTTCGGCCTTTTGTCGGATGGTTGGTGCATGCCTTTGGCATTTTTCGCATTTCCGTGCAAACTTCTCGCAATCTCCGATCATTGTTGGCCATTAGTATCCATGGCGTTTGATTTTCACGGCTACCGATCTTCCACTGGAATGGTTACCGCAGGAACCAGAATGTACTTCCTCCATTACTTTTCTCGCTTTTTCCCCTTCCAGACACGTCATGAGTGGTCCAGAGAATCTCCATTTGTAAATTTCGCCATCCACTGTTACGTAGCGTGCGGCCTGTGTTCGGGCTTTGCGGGCTGCTCATTTTTCGACGGGCAGTTGCCCGTCGATAATGTAGTCTCGAATCGTCTGAAGCCATGGGGTATCGCAGTCGTAACCAGATTGCTCTGATTGTGGTTGTATAGTAACTTCTTCTTCCTCGTCATCTTGACCTTCTATGAGATTGAAGACGATTGGTGGTCTGATGCTCGGATGTTCGATGAACTCGACTGAAATTACCCTTTTAAGTCCTGGGTCGGAACTTGATGCTAGGGCCGCGAGGGCGTCTGCCTGGACGTTCTCGGAATGGGGGATTCGCGTAAGGGCAAAACAGTCAAAGTCTTGAGCTAGACCTTGGACCAGTTTGAGGTACGCGTCCATCCGTTCGTCTCTGGTTTCATACTCTCTGCTGAATTGACTGGCCACTAACTGGGAGTCGTAGTAAGCGTGGAGGTTAAGTATCTTTAAGCCATGAGGCAAGCGTAGCCTTGCGATGAGTGCTTCGTATTCGGCCTCGTTGTTTGAGGCATGAAATTTCAGCATGAACGATTGTTCCAAGATCTCGCTCGTTGGAGATGCGAGACGGATTTCGATACCCGATCCTTGCTTGGATGAGGATCCGTCAACGTGGAGGAGCCAGGTGGAATTTGGTTCCTCGTTGGTTATTGTCCCCGTTGGTAATTCGACCAAGAAGTCTGCGAGCACTTGTGATTTTGCGCTCGTCCTTGGTCGGTACTCGATATCGTACTCGCTCAATTCGATTGCCCACTTGGCCAGTCGGCCCGACTGACTTGGGCTATGCAGAATTGTCCGTAGGGGAAAGGTCGTGAGGATGACGATCGTGTGGGATTGGAAATATGGTCTTAGTTTTCGGGCAGATGTTACGACCGCGCATGCTAATTTTTCCATTAACGGGTACCTAGACTCGGCATCCAGCAAGGTTTTGCTTATGTAGAAAATAGGTTTCTGCTCCCCGCGTTCTTCCCTGATCAAGACTCCACTCACTGCCGTTGCTGACACAGCGATGTATAAGAATAAAGGCTCCCCTTCCACGGGTTTTGCGAGGACTGGAGGAGTAGCTAAATAACGCTTCAGCTGTTGGAAGGCGTTTTCGCATTCTTCCGACCATTCGAATTTTTTATTTCCTCGCAAGACATCGTAGAAGGGCAGGCACTTGTCTTTTGATCGTGAAATAAATCGGTTAAGCGCTGCAATCCTGCCGGTCAGCCTTTGGACTTCCCGCTTATTCTTTGGAGAAGCCATCTCGATCAATGTGTTGATCTGTTTTGGATTTGCTTCGATGCCGCGGTATGTGACCAGGTAGCCGAAGAATTCTCATGATGCCACAGCGAATCTGCATTTTGTCGGGTTGAGCTTCATGTTATGGGAATTTAACTGCACAAAACATTCCTCGAGATGTGACACGTGATCATTTTCTTGGAGGGATTTGACGAGCATGTCGTCGATATAAACCTCTATTGTTTTTACGAGTTGTTTGGAGAACATTCGGTTCACGAGTCGTTGGTAAGTTGCGCCAGGGTTTTTGAGGCCGAAGGGCATTACCTTATGGCAATAAGTTCCGCGATCGGTAATGAACACAGTCTTCTCGCGATCGTCGGAATTCATCCTAATTTGATTATAACCTGAGATGGCGTCCATGAAGGATAATGTGGGAACCGAAATTCGCACTGTCGATTTCCGTTTAAATAAGGAAACTAAGAAAACCCTAGTTTCCCAGAGGACCCGGATATCTGTTAATTACCACACGTCAAGCAATCAGAACACGAGAATAACGACGATAAAGATAAGAAATCGAAAAGAGAGCAAAGTAGATCTTATTCCGAATCTGCGTATGAGCGTTACAACAAGGTATAAGCCTGGGCTCGAGAGCTGTTGGCGAGATTCCTAGTTCTAGCAACCCTAAGACGGCTAAACCTAATTGAGTCGCAGCTCGAAATAATAAAAACGGAAAATTGCCTAAATCGCTCTAAGTGCTAAGTTTGCTCTGAAAAAGTTCTCCCTTCTGCTCCTCGCCTAGGACTCTTTATATACTAGCTCCAAGGTCGGTTTACGCTTTTACTCTTCTGCCCTTAAGCCGTCATAGCATAAAAATGGAGATATTCCATTTTTCCCGATCTTCACAATTATCTTCAAAACTTCTGTATTTATCCGCGGAAACTTGACATTTATCCTTCCTCGTGGGCCAAGCGCGAACCATGCTGTGGTTCACGGGCTTTTGGTTAAGAAAAATCGTAGGATGGGCCTCGAGTCGTGTTTTAGGTCCCTTTGGGCCGTCTTCCGACTCGACACGTTTACTACGAGTTTTCCGCGGTTTCTAATCCGCGAAGTTTGATCGATGAATTAGAATAGCGGGAAACATGGACTGAGCTTGCTACGGTCTTCGGGAGATAGCATTCGAAGGTTTGACGAGAATGCAAGGACTGGTGTCGTATCGATGTTCGGAAAGGTTCAATCGCTACACAGCGACCGAACTTTGGCTCGAGCCCGGTCGCTATGTAGCGACCGAGCGAAACGAGTGCTCGGTCGCTACGTAGCGACCGAGCTTCGGCTTGAGCTCGGTCGCTACGTAGCGACCGAGCTTTGGCTCGAGCTCGGTCGCTACGTAGCGACCGAGCGGGACGATCGCTCGGTCGCTACGTAGCGACCGAGCTTGGCTGAGCTCGGTCGCTACGTAGCGACCGAGCGGGACGATCGCTCGGTCGCTACGTAGCGACCGAGCTTGGCTGAGCTCGGTCGCTACGTAGCGACCGAGCGAGACGATCGCTCGGTCGCTACGTAGCGACCGAGCTTGGCTGAGCTCGGTCGCTACGTAGCGACCGAGCGGGACGATCGCTCGGTCGCTACGTAGCGACCGAGCTTTGGCTCGAGCTCGGTCGCTACGTAGCGACCGAGCGGGACGAACGCTCGGTCGCTACGTAGCGACCGAGCTTGGCTGAGCTCGGTCGCTGCGTAGCGACCGAGCGGGACGATCGCTCGGTCGCTACGTAGCGACCGAGCTTGGCTGAGCTCGGTCGCTATGTAGCGACCGAGCGGGACGATCGCTCGGTCGCTACGTAGCGACCGAGCGGGACGATCGCTCGGTCGCTACGTAGCGACCGAGCGGGACGTTCACTCGGTCGCTACGTAGCGACCGAGCGGGACGATCGTTCGGTTTGAATCCCAAAGAATACTTCTTCGTAAAAATAACCTCGTATAGGTTATTTTTACGAAAATTACATCCCTTCTTTTACTAACTCTTTCGGAAATACGATCTCTGAGGATTTTCGGGTGGTAATTCCGTCGTAACCGTTTTTGACTCCAACAGTTAGCCCCCCAGCGCGTTAGGATCATGCATGGGGGGATCCTAGCGTGCGGTTAGGCATGTTTGGCAAGTTAGGCGTGATGGATGGAATTAATATGCGAAAGTCCGAGCTTGAATAGTAAATCCTCATGTCTTATAAGAAGAGAGGTAACTTGTTCCATAATTTTTTCACTTTCTTGTTTTTCTCTAAGATCTTTCAAAAAAAAACTTTCTATCTTTCTCTCCACCCTTTTCCTCTATTCTCTTAAGAGAAGTGTAAAGATGTCGAGCAAGAAAAAGATTGCGAAAAAAGGGTCTTCGTCCGCGAGTCCTTACGAAGAGCTCGTCGTTCCGAAGATGGAGTTCGTGCCTCACTCGGTGCATCCTGCCGAGAACGAGGCATGGTGGGTTGCTCATTATGGCTCGTTGATCCCTCCCAAGGAGAAGCCATTCCCGGTCCTGGTCCATCGTGGAGTCGAGGAAGAGGACGCAAGCAGGACTACTGACGAGTTTCTCGCGACGATGCGGTCGTTCTACCACATCCCGGATGTTGTGGAGTTCTGGGTTCCCTGCCGCGGGGAATGTGCTAACAACCCCCCGGAGGGTTACTTTACTTGTTATGAGGCGTTCATAGTGCGTTGTCGCCTCTGGTTCCCCATACCCGAAATTCTCGTCCGAGTGTTGGACCGCTTCGAAGTCGCGATAAGTCAGTTGACACCCCTTGCCATTCAGCACCTTATTGGGATCTTGATCCTAAGCTATGAGCATGGCCTTTACCTTTCCGTCGATCATTATGAAGCGCTTTTGAGGCTTCAACTTGTCAAGGATACGGATAAGCATAGGTTTGTCCCTCGGAAATTTATGTCGGTGGTTAAGAAGTTCATTTCGAACTTCAACTTGTGGAAGAAGTTCTTTTTCTTTGTTCGTTTGGACGCTGCGTCCGTCGAAGAGAGTTGCATTCCACTGTTCCGGAGGTTGCCGAACAATCGTCCCTTCATCAATCCTCTTGCTCCGTTCCCTGAGGACATTATTGCGGTGAGGGATCTTCTCAGGAATGGTCCCTTCTTCTGGACTTCTTTCACGCCGAGAAGGGTTCGGAAGGCACTGAAATTTGTGCAACCCGGTCCAGCTTTGGACGCGGATACGGGAAGCGACTCCGAACCCGACGACCAGAATCCCGTCGAAGCTCCGACAGCTGCGCCGGAGTCGAGCTCTTGGAAGGGAAAAGATGTCGATCTTGGCGACATAGAGTTTTCGATGGACGACTCTATGCTTCCAGGATGGGATCCGAACCTTGCTTACGGCGACGGAAGCGGTTCGAGCGAGGCCCCCATTCCGGATTTCGATAATTTCTTTGCTGGGCTGCCATCGGGTTTCGATGCTCCTCCTCCTACGAAAGAATCGGCGAGGCCGAGAGTCGTTGGGGAAGGATCTCGCATCATCAATGGGGTTAGTTTTTTTTTGGGAATTTTTTGGTGATTATCCTATGTATGGATTTGTAACACGCCCATCGATTTTGCAGGGCCTGAGCTTGCTGGGCTCGGCCATCGAGGCGGGTCATAGAGAAGCCATGGTCTACCGCTTCAAGGCGGAGAAAGCGGAGCGGGATCTCGCTCGCGTGCAAGGCGAGATGCTGGAGCGAGAGGCACAGCTTACTCGTGATCATGCGCGGGCTGTTCGTAAAGCGGAGAGGAAAGGCAAAAGAGAAATCGTCGAGGTGATGAAGACTCGCGCATCTCAGTTCCAGGTTGAGTACGGGAACCTTAAGAATGCCTTTACCTCGGTGGGCGACTTTCGCGAGTGCCGTGGTTCGGTCGGAAGTCTTTGGAGGACGCAAGCCGACGACTATGTGTTTGAAGAGGAAATGAGCTTGATGAAGAGTGGGATGAGTGACCGTGCCCACGCTGAGGCGCTTATCCCTCCGATCGACGAGAGGATTCAAGGGTTCTGGGATTCCATCCCGGTTTCTCCTGATACCGAGGAGGTCCCGATCGATTTTCACGATGGTGGCGAGGAAGTGGATCGTCCTGCGGATGCGTTTGGTGCTTCGTTGTCCGGGGACTTTGACTTTGGATTATGAGGGATGGATCAGTTATCCTTGTTTTCGGCCGACTGTGGCCCTTTGAATTTGGATTTCGTTTAGGCCAAGATGGCCGTATTTGTATTTCCGGGACTGGCCGTTGGTGGCTTTGAATCCCTTGCCGCTTTACGCTGTTTATTTATATGATAAATGTTTTGTTTCGAGTTTTTCCTGAGTAGGGTTGAAGTAAATACGAGTTGTCGTCTCGTATGTAGTTCTAATTAGACGTTCAATCTGTTGGTTCGTTCGTGATTTTCGTAAAAATTTATCTGTCTTTACGATTTTCGAGAACATTGAGATACGAACGGAGAGGCATGGTTTATGATCTCGTATCTTTTAGATATCATGCCTTGAGATGTTTGAGACCAGAGCGTTGGGTTTAGGGCAAGACCTAGGTTTACTTTCGGTTAAGGTTTGTGCGGTGACTAGCCGGCTATCGTTTTTCCTGTTGCGATTTCTTCCTGACTCGCACCGGTTTAAAGTCCGCGATATGTTCTCGGCTTATATGACTTGTATGGTACGAATCGAGCATCTTCTCAGAATCAACTGGAAGTGCTAAACCAAAATTTTGGATTTTTGTTGTAGCGCGCTTTTGTCCTTGTGCTGGACGTTTTTAAAGATCAAAAGAGTGATCGGATTGCGTTTGTTTAAGACGGCTGGCGTGTTCGTCGGGGCCAATCGACGAACGGGGTGTAAGGTTTTTGGTGGTCGCGTTCGGACAATTTGTTTAGCATTGTCCTCGAATTTTAACTTTTTGCGACGTCTCGCAGTTATTTTCGAGGATTATGCGTGTATTTTTGCGTGTTTGAAAGGTGATAATCTTTACGATTTTTGGGCCGGATGAGGCCGTAAACTGAAGCGTAAGCGTTTTCGATAAAAAGACAGTGTATATTGTAAAAATTTTTATGTTTCTAAAAACTCGATTACAATAATGGCGATTGTGGAAGTATACGAGTATACGCACCCACTCCCCCCCCCCTTTTTAGAGAGGGGGATAGCTGAACTCGTCTTTTGACAAGCTGCCTACGTACCCCTTTTGGTGTCGCGATGTCCGCCTTGACCGTGTCGATCGTGGCTGGGTCGACGCTATTTTCCGGATGTTCCGGTTGAGTTGTCGCGTGGGCTTCGGATTTATGTCGAGCTTCGACGTCCGATGCGTTTGCGTTGACAGACGATTTTACTTCGTCCTTGTGCGGGGTGCTTTTGGCCGAAGATCGATCTATCTTCGCGCGTTTGCCGTTTGCAGAAGCCGTGATTTGCCTTAACTTATGCTCCGCGAGGAAGCATAGTCGCGACTGTTGTTGGCATCCCCAGATGGCCGCGACTCCGCTCGGCGTTGGGAACTTGAGACCCAGGTGGTAAGTTGACGGAACTGCCTGCATGGTGTTGAGCCATGGGGTTCCCATGATCACGTTGTAGATAGCGGGATGGTCGACTACCGCGAATTCGACGATTTTCGTGATCTCCTTGGCCATGACTGGCAATTGGATTGATCCGAGAGTCATCGACACTTCGCCTGAAAAACCCGTGAGTGGTTTTGGCGTCGGAATTACCTCTCCGAGTTCGATACTCATCCGCTTGAGAGTGTCGTGGAAGATTACGTTGACCGTGCTTCCCGTATCGACGAGTACCCTTCCGACTTCTAAATCTCGTATGACGAGATCTATGACGAGCGGGTCGCAGTGAGGTTGGTCGATACCGCCGGCTTCTTCCTCTGTGAAGGTGATCGAGCAACTTTGGCCGTCTCGAGGAGGAGACCATGTAGGCCAATTTGCGCTTGATTCTGCCTTCCGTTGGTAAGCCTTGATGGCCGACACGGTATCGCCGCAGTATTGAGATCCTCCGATGATCATATTGACTCTGCGACGATTGTTATCGTTCCCTTTGTCATCCGGCCTCCTACCGCGTTTATCCCCAGGTTGGTTTCATTGAGGAGATTTTTCAGCGGGCGGATTTCTGTCCGTCTTTGGAGGCCGATCAGAATCGAGGATGAGATCCTTGACGCTAGTTACTTCCGAAAGCTCTCCAGCGAGCAGCTTCGCGGCCAGTCTTGCTCCTAAGACTTTGCAATTAGTCGTGGAGTGTCCTCGGGATTGGTGGAACTCGCAGAAGGTGTTCTCGTCATACCCTTGATTGCGAGTCCATGTGTTGCCCGTGGTCCGGCCTTGATCCGAATTGATCGCATAGTTATGCGCTCCTTGGAGATCTTCCCCCTCGTGATGGACGTACTTGTCGTTACGAGAGTTCTTCTTTTTCCCCTTCGGATCTGCGTCTTTCGAGGATGGTCTTGCCGGCTTATGTTTTTGCGATAAGACTTTAGTTTCTTCCTCCACTATGATATAGTTCGTTGCTTTGTGGAGGGCGTCCTGGATCGTTCGCGGTTTGTCGAGAGTTATCCATTTTCTGAATTTCGACTTGTACCAGAGCGTCTTTCTCAGCGCGTCGATGGCCACTTTGTCGCTTATCCCGCTGACCCTGGACATTATCAGTTTGAACCGACTGATAAACTCGCGGAGGGGTTCGTCTTCCCTCTGGGAGAGACTCCAGAGATCAACATCGGAGGTTTCCCTGTCTATGAATACAGAGTACTGTTTGAGGAATTCCGATGCGAGCTGTCGAAAACTCCCGATGGTGTTGCGACGAAGGCGTGCAAACCATTCGAGCGCTGCTCCTTCAAGATTTTCGACGAACAGGCGGCAATAGCCGGCATCCTTTTCGCCGTCCTTCAGTCTTGCTCTTCCCATCGCGATGTGGAAAGCCTGAAGGTGCGCTTTCGGATCGGCCGTACCATCGTACTTCGGTACTTTGATCTTTCCCGGATCGGACACCCTCATGTCCGAAATGCGACTGGTAAAGGGGGTCTTTCGAGCTCCTTCCAGCAGTCGATCGATCTCGGGGGCAGCACTAGTAGCATGATGGATTTGAGACTTTACGGCTCTAACTTCTGCCGCAGTCTTAGTGATGTAGTCGCGAAGATCGCGGATATCCGATGTCTCGTCAGTGGATTTCCGAGCCTGTCGGCGCTTACTGCGAGTGAGCTCGGTTTGCCTTTCGGCCAGCTCCTCTTGTTCGTTCCAATAGGCGACTTCTTCTTCTTCCGTCATTGGTTTTTCGAACGGGGAGCCTTCCCGAGCGGATCGGCTTCTGGTCCTTCTTGGATGTCTGTCGACATCCTCGTCGGTTTTGTTGGAGACATCGCTAGGATCCAGGTCAATGTGTTCGGCTTCGTTATCCTCCGAGTCCTTCGCAGGGAGCGGAAGACTTTCAGAGTTCCCCTTCTCGATGGGAGACTTCTCGCTGGGGTTTTGACCGGAAGGTCGTTCCCGCGCGACTCCTGCTCTATCGAGTGGGGTGGCGAAATCGAGCCTCTTCCCACGGATTTTGGTGGTTCCGCGGGGACGGATAGCTTGGGTCCTTGCCGTTAAGGTTTCAACCTGTTTGGTCAAGGTATTCACGAGCTTATCCTGTTCTTCCGGCCTTTTTTCATAGGTGGCGAACATCTTTTTAAACTCCTCGAGAGCCGCGGCGTTGGCTTGCGCGTTGGCCGCAGATACGTCCGCTACCGGAGTGTGGAGATCGGTGCCGCTGCCTCCGTTAAGGGGAGTTTGCACGTTATCCGCGTCGTTGGTTGACATGTCTGACTGTGTGTGGCTTTTGCAGGTTAGATTGATCCGTAAGGCCCCCTCCTTCTAGCGCCAAACTGTGGGAACCGAAATTCGCACTGTCGATTTCCATTTAAATAAGGAAACTAAGAAAACCCTAGTTTCCCAGAGGACCCGGATATCTGTTAATTACCACACGTCAAGCAATCAGAACACGAGAATAACGACGATAAAGATAAGAAATCGAAAAGAGAGCAAAGTAGATCTTATTCCGAATCTGCGTATGAGCGTTACAACAAGGTATAAGCCTGGGCTCGAGAGCTGTCGGCGAGATTCCTAGTTCTAGCAACCCTAAGACGGCTAAACCTAATTGAGTCGCAGCTCGAAATAACAAAAACGGAAAATTGCCTAAATCGCTCTAAGTGCTAAGTTTGCTCTGAAAAAGTTCTCCCTTCTGCTCCTCGCCTAGGACTCTTTATATACTAGCTCCAAGGTCGGTTTACGCTTTTACTCTTCTGCCCTTAAGCCGTCATAGCATAAAAATGGAGATATTCCATTTTTCCCGATCTTCACAATTATCTTCAAAACTTTCGTATTTATCCGCAGAAACTTGACATTTATCCTTCCTCGTGGGCCAAGCGCGAACCATGCTGTGGTTCACGGGCTTTTGGTTAAGAAAAATCGTAGGATGGGCCTCGAGTCGTGTTTTAGGTCCCTTTGGGCCGTCTTCCGACTCGACACGTTTACTACGAGTTTTCCGCGGTTTCTAATCCGCGAAGTTTGATCGATGAATTAGAATAGCGGGAAACATAGACTGAGCTTGCTACGGTCTTCGGGAGATAGCATTCGAAGGTTTGACGAGAATGCAAGGACTGGTGTCGTATCGATGTTCGGAAAGGTTCAATCGCTACACAGCGACCGAACTTTGGCTCGAGCCCGGTCGCTATGTAGCGACCGAGCGAAACGAGTGCTCGGTCGCTACGTAGCGACCGAGCTTCGGCTTGAGCTCAGTCGCTACGTAGCGACCGAGCGGGACGATCGCTCGGTCGCTACGTAGCGACCGAGCTTTGGCTCGAGCTCGGTCGCTATGTAGCGACCGAGCAGGACGATCGCTCGGTCGCTACGTAGCGACCGAGCTTGGCTGAGCTCGGTCGCTACGTAGCGACCGAGCGGGACGATCGCTCGGTCGCTACGTAGCGACCGAGCTTTGGCTCGAGCTCGGTCGCTACGTAGCGACCGAGCGGGACGATCGCTCGGTCGCTACGTAGCGACCGAGCTTGGCTGAGCTCGGTCGCTACGTAGCGACCGAGCGGGACGATCGCTCGGTCGCTACGTAGCGACCGAGCGGGACGATCGCTCGGTCGCTACGTAGCGACCGAGCGGGACGATCGCTCGGTCGCTACGTAGCGACCGAGCTTGGCTGAGCTCGGTCGCTATGTAGCGACCGAGCGGGACGATCGCTCGGTCGCTACGTAGCGACCGAGCTTTGGCTCGAGCTCGGTCACTACGTAGCGACCAAGCGGGATGATCGCTCGGTCGCTACGTAGCGACCGAGCTTGGCTGAGCTTGGTCGCTACGTAGCGACCGAGCGGGACGATCGCTCGGTCGGTACGTAGCGACCGAGCTTTGGCTCGAGCTCGGTCGCTACGTAGCGACCGAGCGGGACGATCGCTCGGTCGCTACGTAGCGACCGAGCTGGACGATCACTCGGTCGCTCTGAGCGACCGAGCTTTGGCTTGAGCTCGGTCGCTACGTAGCGACCGAGCGGGACGATCGTTCGGTTTGAATCCCAAAGAATACTTCTTCGTAAAAATAACCTCGTATAGGTTATTTTTACGAAAATTACATCCCTTCTTTTACTAACTCTTTCGGAAATACGAACTCTGAGGATTTTCGGGTGGTAATTCCGTCGTAACCGTTTTTGACCCCAACAGATAAGAGCTTGTTTCCCGCTGTTGCTTCTACCAATCGATCGATATGTGGTAGAGGGAAACTCGCCATTTCCCGTTTTTCTTTTTGACTACTACAGGGTTGGCGAGCCAGTCTGGGTATCTTACTTCTGTTATCGACCCGACTTTAAGCAATTTTTCGACCTCATCGTTTACTGCCGAAGCACGTTCGGGTCCTAGCTTCCGTCTTTTTTTGTTTGACGGGTTTAAACGTTGGGTCGATATTCAACTCGTGACACGTTATGTTAATGTCGATTCCTGGCATATCTTCCGCGGCCCATGCGAAAGTATTGAGATTCTTTTTAAGACAGGTTACGAGTTCTGTCCTCAAAGGCTCGCGGAGATTGGCTCCAATCTCGACGCAGCGTTCCGGAAATGCTTCGTCGAGACAGATTGTTACCACGGGTTCGCAAGTTGGCGCGCGTTTTTCATCCAGGGCCGCGATGTTACGAGATTGCCAGAAGAGTTCCGCTGAATCCTGACTTCGCGTATCTTCGTTGGAGATCTTTTTCTCCACTTTTCTAGGAGTGATCTCGAGGACCGGTCTTTTTAATTTTAGTTCTGAGGCGAAACACACTTGTGATACTCTCGGATTTCCCCATATTACCTCAACTCCGTTAGGGGCGGGAACTTAAGGCAAAGATGGTACGTTGATGGGATTGCACGCATGGCGTTCAACCATGGCATCCCCATGATAACGTTGTATGATGCGGGACGGTCAACGACTAGAAACTCTGTGACTTTCGTCACAGTTCCGGCTTTGACAGCGAGATTAATCGATCCGTAGGCCATGGTCGTTTCCCACGAAAGTCCCAGCAGTGGGCTAGGGTATTTCGCGACTTCGGATTGATTGATCCCTATTTTTTCGAGAGTATCTTTGAAGATGATATCGGCCGAACTTCCGGTGTCGATTAGCACCCTTGCAACGTCGTTATCCCGAATTGTCAACTCGATAACAAGGAGATCGTTTCGAGGTTTGTCTTGATCGACCGTTGCTCCCCCCTTGAATGAGATGACGTTCGCGCACGTCGAGTCTTGCATATCGTTCCTGATCGTTGAGTGGCATTTGCGGGTTAGATTGATCCGTATCCCCCTCCTTCTAGAGCCAAACTGTGGGAACCAAAATTTGCACTGTCGATTTCCATTTAAATAAGAAAACTAGGGAAAGCCTAATTTCCCAGAGGACCCGGATATCTGCTAATACCACACGTCAAGCAATCAGAACACGAGAATAACAACAATAAAGTATAAGAAATCGAAAAGAAAGCAAAGTAGATCTTATTCCGAATTTGCATATGAGCGTTTACAACAAGGTATAAGCCTGGGCTAGAGAACTGTCGGCGAGATTCCTAATTCTAGCAACCCTAAGAAACGGCTAAACCTAATTGAGTCGCAGCTCGAAATAACAAAAACAGAAAGTTGCCTAAATTGCTCTAAGTGCTAACTTTGCTCTGAAAATTTTTATTTCCATGCCTCTCGCCTAGGACTCCTTATATACTCGCTCCAAGGTCGGTTTACGCTTTTACTCTTCTGTCCTTAAGCCGTCATAGCATAAAATGGAGATATTCCCTTTTTCCGATCTTCGTAATTATCCTCAAAATTTCGTATTTATCTGCGGAAACTTGACATTTATCCTTCCTTGCGCGCCAAGCGTAAACCGTATTATGGTTTACGGGTTTTTGGTTAAGAAATCGTAGGGTGGGCCTCGAGTCGTGTTTTAGGTCCCTTTGGGCCGTCTTCCGACTCGAAGCGTTTACTACGACTTCTTTCGATAAAGAACAAACTTTCCGCGGTTTCAATCCGCAAAGTTTGATCGATGATTTAGAATAGCGGAAAACATGAACCGAGTTCGCTACGGTCTTCGGGAGATAGCATCGAAGGTTTGACGAGAATGCATGGACTGGTGTCGTATCGACGTTTCAGAAGAGCTCGGTCACTACGTAACGACCGATCGTGGCACGTTTAGACGCTGCGTAACGACCTTTTTCGACCTCTCGTTGGACGTCTCATTTATTCCTCCGCAAAGCTTTTCGTAAGAAGGAATCTATTTCGAAAAAGTATTTATCGGAGATATTCTCATTTTCTTCCTCGGACGTTTTGAATGTTAACTTCGTCGCAACCGTTTTTGACCCCAACAAGTACGTAATGTAACAAGTTAGAACGATATACCAGACCGGAATGATTGTCGACCGATGTACGAATGTTGATATCGGTCGCTGCAAGTTCAGCTCTGTCGATCGATGTCGACAGTGTCTCGTCGGTCGAACTCACGACAATCGTCTACTCGGATCTCTCTTCTTTTTTATGACCTGCAATAATTAAAAACTAGCATAAATAGTAGATTAATAAAAACCAAATAAATATAACCAAATAGTGGATTGCCTCCCACTCAGCGCTTTGTTATAGACATTTAGCTTGACTTTGGAGGTGATTGGGCTAGTAATGTTGAAAGCTGGCACTTGTTGGGAAATAAGTCTCTATCTCTTCTTTGCGCTTGTTGAACCATGTGCCAGTGAAGTCTCAAATTGCTTCATCTCCTCTGCGCCATTTGTCCTCCATATTGTAGTTGCATCTTCTGTCTTCAATAATCTATCTTGTTGCTGATGCTTCTGGTCGACGGGTAATGTAACTCTGAATCTCCACTAATCCCCGTTGAATAGATTCTATCTTGGAAGTCAAAGCACTAATGGTGATGTCCATTGGGAAATAGATGTCATCACATCTCATATCAAGCCTCTCCTCTGTAGTTTCCAGAGCTCTATAGATCCCTTCTACCAACTGATCTATCTCTTCCGTGGTGTGAAAATCTGGTTTAGACTTCGTCGTATGTAACTGTGGTGGATTGTCGTCGACCGATGCTGGTAAGCGATTGTCGATCGATGCATGTAAGCGATTGTCGATCGACGCCTGTCGATATCTATCGATCGATGTAGGGCAAGAAACGTCGGTCGCACGCTGAATTCTGGCTAGTTGATACCACTCAAATTACCCTAAGGAGTGTTACTCTCATCAAAAGAGGTTCAGATGTAGTACTTAGGGATCGAATCCACAAGGAGCTAGGGAACAATTAAATCTAGTGTTTATTAATTCTAAGAGTTGTAAATGTTTAAATGAAATAGCAATAGTAACAAGCGAAGTAAATAATAAATGTAACTTGGTTGAAAATAATATTAGATGCAGGGCCACTATCCAGGTGTTGGAGATTATAATACCCATAGATGCCTATTTGTTGCATGCATGATATGTTAGAGCTCAATCGCTTAACTCAGTGATCAGCTGTCGCATGTTTCACTGGTTAACAGGCTAGATCTCGTGTCTCAACGGTTAGTATGTCTACAACGAGAGAGTGTCGATCGATGGTCCTATTGGGACGTCGACCGATACACTTTTGCCAACATCGATCGATATCAGTTGAGGACATCGATCGACGGGTTCAAGCCAGGCCTATGCGCGAGTATGATATGCCTTATTAAGATACTAAATTGGCGGTTAGCCCTCTCTAGCAGTCCTAATATGATAGATAGATGTCAGGACGGGATAACAAGGGTGCTTGAGTATGCAATCCTATGATCAAGTTCTAGTTAGCAAGGCTAAAACAAGCAATGAATACAAATCTATCATGAATATCACAGCAAGGCAAATCTATAGTTTGGGGCTAATCCCACAAACCTTTCTGAACCCTGGATCTAATAATTGAACTACTCAGACATAGCAAAGCAATTCATAACAATGAAGAAATAGAAACTCATAGTATAGATGAAAAGAAATAAAAACAAGGAGTTCCAATCACAAGTGATCTTCTCTCCAAAACTCTCTTCTCTCTCTCTCTCTCAAAGTAAAACTATAACAAAAAGCTCTCCCTGCCGTCAAAAACACTTAGGCAGTATATAATCTACTAGGTTAAAAACTCGTCAGGGCATTTTGGTAATTTGGCTTGGCCTTGGGTTTTAAGTCCGCTGGATCCAAAATGTCGTGTGTCTGATGTCTTGACATCGATCGATGGTACTTGTGTACATCGATCAATAATTATTTTCATCTGTCGAGGCATCTCCTGGTATCGATTGACAGCACTGATGCCCATCGATCGATTGTTCTTCCTCTCATCCACCTCTACGTGGTCAGCTCGGGTGAAATGTCCTTTAAGCTCCAAAATGCTCCAAAGTCATAGCTTTACTCCGAAATTTACCTGAACCTGAAAACATACATAGAAGAGTAGAAAACATAGATATATATATAGTAAAATACTTATATACCATGGATGAAAATGGGTCAAATCCAAGGTATATAACTAGTCTTGCCTCATCTCTTCCATTCAAGTATTTAGCCAACAGATACTATCATTCAATGGATAGTAGACTCCATCCAGCTTCATTTGGAAGTCTTCTTTGTTCTTCTCTTGTTCTCCGCAGATTCCATAGAAGATCTCATTGATCTCGTCCTTGGTGTGGATCTATGGTATTAGCGTAGTTTGTGTGAATGAGCTAGCATGTTCTGGAAAACATATGTAGGTGTGCTCATCTCTTGAAACTCTATCCATAAGTCTTCTGATATCTTTGTTGTGAACGCAAATGGTGTGTCCATCAACGTCTCTGGCGTATCCCTGATCATCTCTGTAGATTTCATACTCATCCTTCTCTTTCCAATAAAACTTCCTAGTACCGAAAAGATCAAAGGCACTTCTGCCAAATTCAGGACGTATGTTGGCCGATGTTGAGACGTCAACGTCGATCGATGGTCGAGTAGGATGTCGAGACCTTTGTTTGAAGCTCTTATCTATGCCACCAGCTGTGTCACAGAACTTCTTTGTAACCTTCTGCTGGTGGTCTGGAAAGTTGTGTTGTTGCACGAAGAGGTTGTCTGCTCCATTAGCCGTCTGAAGGATGTCTGCAATATCCTCTAGAGATACATGCAGTGTACGTCCATCGACTGCTCTTGCGTAGCCATTTGGGTCTCTGAAAATACCAAATTCGTCTGGAGTTAGATACTGGTTATCAAATTTATCTGTTTCGCTTACAGTGGTTTTTGGTTTTGGACGGATGTCGATCGATGTTGTATGGTTGATGTCGATCAATGTTGAAGGATTGATGTCGATCGATGGAGGAATAGCTCTGTCGATCGGATGGCTGAAATGTGTTCTTTCCCAAGCAGCTTCTGCTCGTTTCTGATATGTGTCATCGCGTCTTTGCATGTTGAGAAGTTCCTCATATGTGAAACCCTCATGCAGTTCATCATCTCCTTAATTACGGTATGCAATCTCTACTGCGTAGCCCTCGTGATGGCGATCATCTGCCCAACTTCCAATTGAGTAATCTCCATCTCGGGTAGCGTCAACATTAGTGTCGATCGATGGGTAATAGGCGATGTCCGTCGATGCTCGAAGGTGGCTTGGTTGATGAAGTTTAGTGTCGATCGATGTTGAACCGTTCCTGTCGATCGATGGCGACTTCTTTTTCCAAGAGGAATGATGGAGAAGTCTATCTTCTTCCTCATAATCTTCATCATACTCCTCCGTATGCATGTTGTGTGCTGCCATAGTGGGATTGTAGTAATCATTTTCTCATTATCCTTGATTACTGTCGACTGATTCTTCTCCTGCTGCGTCGGTCAATTTTTGCTGGGCACTGTCGATCGATGTGGCAGTGTTAGTTTCGATCGACGCCAAGTATTCTATCTCGTACTCAGCTCCACAGTGGCATGCTGCAATGATTCCTAGATCATTAATTCTTGTGGGAGTCGTCTGTGGCTTCTTGACTGGAAGAGGGTTGTAGTGGACATGAGGATCTATCAGTGTTAGGCACAACTGGTTGGTTTGGAAATTGCACACTACTCCTACACTTGACAAGAATGCTCTCCCAAGTAATAGAGAAGAGTTCCAGTTTAGCTAGATGTCCAAGACATGAAAATCAACTGGAACTAAGACATTACCAATCTGCACCTCTACGTCTCTCACAATTGCTCCTGAGTTCCTCTAAGAACAATCCACAAAAATGAATAATTCTTTGGAACGCTGCACCTGCAGACCCATATGGTCTACCATAATCTTAATCCTAGGTAGGATGCTGACTGATGCTCCTGCGTCGCACAAGGCATGTGGGAATTCAATACCTTTCACCGTGCAAGGTATTGCAAATTGTCCTGGATCACTTTTCTTCTTCAATGTAATCTTTTTCCTCATCTGTTCTCTAGCCTCACAGAACATTCTCGTAATGTCTTCTTCTGTCTCTTTAGTTTCTCTGAAGAACATCCACAATTTGTAGGTAAAATAAGCTTTATCGAATGGCTTATCTAGAGGAATCATGAAAACTCTTTTTTGGAAACTTTCATTTTCCTTTTCATTAGCGCCCCTCTTCAGATGTTTCGCCACTCTTTCCTTTCTTCTCCTTAGGTTTCTTCCCATAGAAACCCTATCGACTTCCATAGGATCTACTCCATCATCTGAAGGTGTCCTGACGGTCTCTAGTGAGTTTTTCGAAGGTTTGGGTTTGGGCCTGAGTGCATTAAGACGTTCCACATCTATCATCGGCATCTGCACTCGATACGTAAGAGGTACTCGTCGATAGATGGGTGCTGGAGGTTGTCGATCGATGGCTGTCTCCTGATGTCAATCGATGACGGGGTCAGAATGTCGATCGATTTTGACGTAGACAGGGCTGAGCGGATGTGGGTGTTTTGCTGCGAAATCTTTGTGAGTCATGATCCTCACGGCATTGCAAGATGTTGTTGACTCCGTAGGTGTTGTCGATCGATGTTCAAGAGAGGATGTTGATCGGTTTTGGATGACTTTTGTCGACCGATGTTCGTGGCTCGGCGTCGATCGACACCAATGCGATCCGCCAAAACTCATCAGAATTTCTACTTCGAAATCTCTTTCTTGCAGCTTCTCTTCCTTCACCACTTACCAGAAATCACCCCCAGTGATGACATTCACATGGTACTTCATCACATCATCTTCTACCCCTCTTGTCAAGGCTCCCTGCCTCTTAACAGCTTCTCATGTCTGAACAACCTGCATCTCCAGATTCTTCACATTAGTGCTCAAAGTCTCAAACTTTGTGTTCAGGTTGGTGTAGACAGAATCAATCTTTCCATTGAAGTCCACTGTCATGCGCTGCTGTCTCTGAAGAACTCTATCAAGCATCTCCTCAATCTTGCTCTCTTGAGTTGGCGGTGGTGGCTTCTGGTAGTAAGAGTTTCCATAACCCTTGTTGTTGCTATAGTTGTTATTGTAGTTGCTGTTGTAGGGTTTCTGGTGCTGCAAACTCTGATTGAAATTGCTCCTACTTCCATAGGAGTTTTTGTTTCCACCCTGGTTTCCAGAACCTTGGAATCTAGTTCTACTAATGAAGTTCACATCTGCTTTCTCTGTTCTACACTCTGTGTCTACAGCTTCTGCATCTTCAACCAAGCAGACTTGCTTCCTGAGAAGCTTGTGAACATTGTCCAGCTTTTCCTTCAGTTCATCCATCTGGTCATCCCCAAGGATGGTGGAAGATCTTCTCCTCTCAAAGTCAGTGTTCTTGGTGCTGCTGTATGCTAGGTTTTCATTGACCTTTACTGCCTCCTCTGGATTCATGGTGTTGAAGTTCCCATTGCTGGAAACATCAAGAGCCATCCGGTACTGCACCGCGATGCCTCAGTAGAAAGTACTGAGCACTTATACTTCGTTGAATCCATGGTGAGGACAGTCTCTCAGATAAGCCTTGAATCTGATCCGGGAGCTTCAGAATGATTATGTAGGCTCCTGAGTGAATGTAGCAATCTTGCTCCTCAAGTCTTCAGCACCTGTTTCATCAAAGAAGTTGCATAAGAATGCATTCTTGATGTCGTTCCAGGATGTGAGAGATCCTGGTGGTAGCTGCTTAAGCCAATGTGAAGCATCTCCAACAAGTGAATACTTGAAGAGCTTGCATAGGAGGTAGTCTTCAGAGACTCTCTCAACTTTAATAGCAGATATGAGATCCTCGAACCTCTTCAGATGGTACATAGTATGCTCGTGAGATAACCCATAGTAGGGTGTCTGTCCCACGAGTGTGTAGTACTGTGGCTTCAACTCGAAATCCCTCTGAATAATTGGAGGTCGAATGGCTGATATGTTGGTGTAGAACTGATCTGGACAGTTGTAGTCAGCTAATGTTCTGGGTCGAGCGGCCTCATATACAGGTAGAGTAGCTCCTGTAGCTTCAGTATCAGACTCAAGGATAGCAGCCCCCTGAGAGTCTATCCTCTGACATGTTGCATTACGCCAATGATCTTCCTGGGCATACAGGTCTCCTCTCTCATCACGTTGATATATCATAGATTTGACCCATTTTCACCCATGGTATATAAGTATTTTACTATCTATATACTATATATTCTATCCTATTAGGTATGTTTTCAGGTTCAGAAGTATCTTGGAGTAAAGTGATGATTATGGAGCATTTAAGAGCTTAAATGAGACTTCATCCGAGCTGACCATAAGAGGTCGATACGAAGAAGAAACAATCGATCGATGCACATCCAGTGGCTTCGATCGATACAAAAGAGAAGCCTCGACGATTGGAGATTTTGATCGATCGATGTACATCCTGTACCATCGACCGATGTCGAGACGCGGAAGCACAACTTGGTTCCAGCCGACTTTAAACCGAAGACTTCACCAAATTACAAGATTACCCCTGATCAGTTTTTAACCTAATAATTAGATACTTGCCTAAGTGTTAGGAGGCAAGAGAGCCTTTGGCCACCTTTGTATTCTTATTTTCAGCAGAGAGTTTTAGGAGAGAAGATCATATAGAGATTTGTGATTGGAACTCCATTGATTCATCTATTCAATTCTATGCAGTTTTTATTTATATTTTGTGTCATGAATTGCTTAGCTATGTCTGGGTAGTTTACCTGTTAGATTCAAGGTTCAAATAAGTTAGAGGGATTAGCCCCAACTATAGATCACTAAGTTGTGTTATTTTATTGATTGATTGTTCTTAATGCTTGTTTTAGATTAGCTAACTAGAATATTGAACCTAGGAATATGCATGAGTCAAGCATCCTTGACGATCCAGTCCTGAATCAAATATGTCAGGCTAGACTGCTAGAAAAAGGCTACCGCTGAACTAGACAGCTAGTGAGCATTATCAACTTGCGCCTAGGGCTTAACTAGAAGCATCGATCGATATCGTCTTCTGACAATCGATCGATATTTGCGAAAGGTGTATCGATCGATATCCTTATAGGACCATCGATCGACATTTTCTTGTGATCAAAAAACGACAATTGAGATCCAAGATCTAGTTAGTTAACCAGTGAAACATTGCCATCGCTGATCACTGTGTTCAAGAATTTGAGCTTTAATATATCATGCATGCAACTGATAGGCATCTATAGGATTATAATCTCCAACACCTGAATAGAAACCCTGCATCTAATACCTTTCCAATAAGTTACACCCCCAATCATCTTGTTAGTCGAGCAATAGACTTGCTCAATCAGGATTGCTATTTACTTTAAAACCATAAACCAACAAACACTTAGAATTAATAAATTAGTAGATTTAATAGGTTCCCTAGCTCCTTGTGCATTTGATCCCTAAGTACTACAATTGAACCTCTTATTTGATAGAGTAATTCACTCCTTAGAGTAATTTGAGTGGTATCAAATTTGGCGCCGTTGCCGGGGAGCTTTGATCGCCATTAGATTTAGTGTTATTAATTCTTTTCTTTTCTTTACCCCCATTCTGACACAAGAAAAATTTCTTGTCTTTTCAGGTGCATGCCCAGCAGTACCATAAGCAACAAGGAAAAACACATGCTATTCTCAGAAGATCCTACTAACTTGGAACACACGATCCGCAAAGATCAACGTTCCACATCGCTCAACGCAGCAGCTTTTACATCGACTGATTATCGCACCCACCCATGGACCGACACCCGACCTTCATTATCGACCGATCCACATCGTTCGACATCGATCAATTCTACACCGCGTACATCGATCAATTCTACACCGCGTACATCGATCGATCCTCAGTCGCGAAGCATGGTTGTGATTGATATTCTCAGACAGGATGAGAATGGAGACCTGTATGACCAGGATAGTCATCTGCGTAATGCAACAGGTCAGAAACTAGACGCTCAGGGGAATGTAATCACTGATGCTGATGCTACAGGAGCTTCTCAACCTGAAGAAGAGGCTGCTCCACCAAAGGCACTAGCCGAAAAAAAATCGTCCAGACGAGTACTACACCAACAGATCAGCTATTCGCCTTCCAGAGATTCAAAAGGAGAATTTCGAGCTGAAGCCTTAGTACTACACACTCGTGTTGCAGGTACCCTACTCTGGGTTACCGCACGAGCATCCTATGGACCATCTGGAGAGGTTCGAGGATCTTATCGCTGCTATTCGTATGGATGGAGTCCCTGAGGACTAGAGAAGCGATGCACTGGCTTAAGCAGCTACCCACAAGATCTCTAAACTTTGGGTCAACATCAAGAATGCTTTCTTGCGAAACTTCTTTGATGAGGCACGCGCTTAAGACTTGAGGAGCAAAATTGCGTGGATCAGATTCAAGTTCACCTAGTTAACAACTTAGCAAATCTAGTCTGACATTCCCCTCTACCAACCTCATTTCTTAGCATAAATAAAAATGCACGCTTTACCTTGGGAGTATCGATCACAGGATGCAAGGATTTTTGAACAAGTATCTGGACCTGCAGGTAAACATTAGTTCATATCCTCTCTCTCTACTAATTTTCACTCTTAGTCAAAGTCTGCTTATATTTGGAAGAACATTGACTAAGATTGGACAGTCTTCCATGAATCAAGCCTTAATGTGCACCAAGTCCTGTTCACTTCTTTTTGATCAATATCCTAGGATTATTTGTGAAGCAAGCCTTAATGGTTGTAGCCACCAAGTCATGTTCTAATCCTTTACCTATAGAATTATTATGAAGCAAGCCTTAATGGTTGTAGCCACTAAGTCATGTTCGAATCCCTTTCTAATAAATCTCTAATAGATATGTATATATATAATTTTTTTTTAATATCTATATTTCGAACATAGAGAAAGAGAGAGGGTGATAAATCTATCTACACAAGGCTTTACCTTCCAGACTTGTTTGAAGAATCCGATCCCATGTATACCAAGCCCCAAAACAAGCAGTTGTGTGAAGTTTTAGTGGTTGAGGTCAGCTTTGGTTCCTTCAAACAATCTCAACAAGTGTAACATAGTTGACAGGTTGATCCACTTTAGCATCTTCAGTACTATCTGCAATCAGTAAATCTAGAATGGTGCTAAAGAGTGGTTAGATAACAAGCAAAAATCTAATAAGTTCATTATCCCCTTCTTGATTCAATAGAAACTTCATATTTGAAAATATTATTAAAATTCATGAATTAACTAATATCAGTAAACTTCACCCCAGACTTAAACTACACTGTTCCCATTGTAAATTTAGTCAGAGTTATGGTGTTAATTAAATCATAAGTACTTAATGTAACAAGTTTGAACGATATATCAGAACGATGTAAGGATGTTGATATCGGTCACGGCAGGTGATGGTATGTCCATCAATGTCGACAGTGTCTCGTCGGTCGATACTCACGGCAATCGTCTACTCGGATCTCTCTTTTTTTAATATATATAATGACCTGCAATAATTAAAATCAACATAAATAGAAGATTAATAAAAACCAAGTAAATATTACCTAATAGTGGGTTGCCTCCCACTCAGCGCTTTGTTATAGTCATTTAGCTTGATTTTGGAGGTGATTGGGCTAGTAATGTTGAAAGTTGGCACTTGTCATGAAACAAGTCTCCATCTCTTCTTCGCGCTTGTTGAACGATGTACAAGTGAAGTCTCGCATTACTTCATCTCCCCTGCGCCATTTGTCCTTCATTATTGTAGATGCATCTTCTATCTTCTGCAATCTATCTCCAAGACTCTCAAGATTGAACTGATGTCTCATAATTGTGGCGTATGTGTCAGCTGAGATCTCCTCTCTCATCACGTACAAGAATGAAAGTTGCAACCATGTCTCGCGGCTCAGTATCGATCGATGTTCGTACTGAAGTATAGATCGATGTCGGATGGAAGATGTCGGTCGACGGGAGATGAGTGTCTTCGGTCGACGGTGATGGGTGAGTATTGGTCGACGGGACTAGTGCCTGGGTCGACGGTGGTTGACGAAAATCGAGCGACAAACAAGCGTTGTTGTCTATCGATGAGGAGCGCGCTTTTTTGCGGATTGAACGCTCCAAACTTGCAGGATATGGTGAGAATAGAAGTTGAGTTTCCTTGTTGTTTCTGGTAATGCTGGGCATGTACATGGAAATCCAAGAAAAAATATTTATGTCAGAAACTTAACAAAATTAAATCTAATAGGCGATCAAAGCTCCCCGGCAACGGGGCCAAATTTGATATCACTCAAATTTCCCTAAATAGTGAATTTACTCTCTCAAATAAGAGGTTCAATTGCAGTACTTAGGGATCGAATCCACAAGGAGCTAAGAAACCTAATAAATCTAATGGGATTTGTTAAGTAGGATGGTTTAATGATTAAAATGTAAAATTGCAGTTTTGTTGAGCAAGTAATTGCTCGATTGATTGGTTGAGGTTTTGGTGCTTAAACGGACATTGCTAGACTTCAGATTTTTATTCAGGAAACTTGGAATTAGAATCCTACAGATGCCTAATGAGTTGATGCATGATAATGTAGAGCTCAACTATTAAACAACAAGTCAATCAGCTCTCGCATTTCTGGACTTGTCTATTAACTAGATCTAATGACCCAAACAAGAGTGTTCGATCAATAAAAAGTGTTGATCGGTTATCCTATAGGCATATCGATCGATACACCTTTCACTCCGTCGATCGATTATCCAGTATGGATATCGATCGACGTGTGTGGGAACCGAAATTCACACTGTCGATTTCCGTTTAAATAAGGAAACTAGGAAAACCCTAATTTCCCAGAGGACCCGGATATCTGTTAATTACCACACGTCAAGCAATCAGAACACAAGAATAACAACGATAAAAATAAGAAATCGAAAAGAGAGCAAAGTAGATCTTATTCCGAATCTCCGTATGAGCGTTACAACAAGGTATAAGCCTGGGCCCGAGAGCTGTCGGCGAGATTCCTAGTTCTAGAAACCCTAAGACGGCTAAACCTAATTGAGTCGCAGCTCGAAATAACAAAAAACGGAAAATTGCCTAAATTGCTCTAAGTGCTAAGTTTGCCCTGAAAAAGTTCTCCCCCTTGCTCCTCGCCTAGGACTCCTTATATACTAGCTCCAAGGTCGGTTTACGCTTTTACTCTTCTGCCCTTAAGCCGTCATAGCATAAAAATGGAGATATTCCATTTTTCCCGATCTTCACAATTATCTTCAAAACTTCCGTATTTATCCGCGGAAACTTGACATTTATCCTTCCTCGTGGGCCAAGCGTGAATCATGCTGTGGTTCACGGGCTTTTGGTTAGGAAAAATCGTAGGATGGGCCTCGAGTCGTGTTGTAGGTCCCTTTGGGGCGTCTTCCGACTCGACACGTTTACTACGAGTTTTCCGCGGTTTCTAATCCGCGAAGTTTGATCGATGAATTAGAATAGCGGGAAACATGGACTGAGCTTGCTACGGTCTTCGGGAGATAGCATTCGAAGGTTTGACGAGAATGCAAGGACTGGTGTCGTATCGATGTTCGGAAAGGTTCAATCGCTACACAGCGACCGAACTTTGGCTCGAGCCCGGTCGCTACGTAGCGACCGAGCTTGGCCGAGCTCAGTCGCTACGTAGCGACCGAGCGGGACGATCGCTCGGTCGCTACGTAGAGATCGAGCTTTGGCTCGAGCTCGGTCGCTATGTAGCGACCGAGCGGGACGATCGCTCGGTCGTTACGTAGCGACCGAGCGGGACGATCGCTCGGTCGCTACGTAGCGACCGAGCTTTGGCTCGAGCTCGGTCGCTACGTAGCGACCTGTTTCGAGCCTTCGTCGGACATCTCGACTCTTTCTTCTGTAACGCTTTTTCGTAAGAAAGAGTCTTTTTTCGAAAAGTACTCTTCGGAGAAATTATTATTTTCTTCCTCAGATGTTTTGGATGTAAAATTTGTCGTAACCGTTTTTGACCCCAACAACGTGCTTCTAGTTAAGATTTATGCGCGGGTTGAATGATGCTCACTAAGCTCACTAGATCAGCTCTCGCCTTACACTAGCAAGAATCGTAGCTCAATTAGAATTGTTTGAGGATGGGAATGAAGCTATCGCTTTTATCTAGCAATCATAGGGCAATTTCTTGGTAGCTAATCTAGAATTTGACATTAATGACAATCCTAATGATTATTATCACAACTCAGCAATCTATAGTTGGGGCTAATCCCTCATAACCTATTTAAACCCTAAAATCTAACAATGGAACTACTCAGACATGGCCAAGCAATTCATAACAGCAATTAGGTAAGAAAACATCATTAGAATAGTAAACAGATATCAATGGAGTTCCAATCACAAATATAAGTTTGGATCTTCTCTCCAATCTATCAAAATCCTAAAAACCTTTTTCTGATAATAGTAAAACAAGAAACACAAGAAAGCACACTTTTCCACTAACATGGTGACAAAGCTTATAAAATTAGGTTAAAACTCGTTAGGGGTAATCTTGTAAATTGGTGAAGACTTGGGCTTCAAGTCGGTTGTGACCAAACTGGCTTTCTGCGCGTTTTGCTGTCGATCGATGTTCTGATGTGAACATAGATCGATATTCGTTCCTCAATATCGACCGATGGTCGAGCTTGATGGTCATCTCGGGTGCTTGCTCGAAGTATCTCCAAAATACTCCAAAATCATCACTTATCTCCAAATCAATCCTTATCTTATAAATATAATAAATAGACTCTATAATATAATAATTAGTAGTAAAAACACCTATAAACCTTGGGTGAAAGTGGATCAAATCCATGGCATCTAGAACAAGGGATCGACATTTGGAGGCTTAGAGATTAGAGCGGCTAGAACTAGGGTTCATACACCAATCTATTGTAGTTCCAACTCTTTGATCTAATAAAACTTCTCTTTCGACCTTATTACTTGAAAATCAATACGAAATACTAGACTCATCCATTGTTCTGTGGTACTCACAAAGATCCTACACAAAAATCCCCTAACAGTTTGGCACTAGAAGGTAGGGAGTAATCTAAACTACGTGATAATAGGGATGGATGAGCAGAACGAGCTACCCAGAGAGAAGCCGAGCTCCAAAGGTAACTCGGTCTACAAAGTCAAGTAACCGACCTGAACAGAGGTTTTGGAGAATCAAGACCTCTCCTCAGAAGTCCAGAGCTTGAAGGAGAAGCTCGATGAACATTCCAAGCAACTGGAGTAGTGCGCCGAGAAGCTCAGCCAGCTCGAATCAGAGAACCTAACCCTCCGAGACAAAAACCAAGCCCTCAACACGGCAAGTAACAAGAAGTGTCACTTCTGGACTCAGATCCGACCCATGCCGACTCTGTAGACACCTAACTCTGGAACAGACACAAATCTCCCGCAAGGAGACGCAGCGACGCGCAAGAAGCCTATGGGTGCTCGGATATACGATGTAGAAGATAGCAGATCTGAGCCAGAACCCGACAAGGAAGCACCCGAGGGAGCAGCAAAGATGGTGTTTCCTATGGCCGCTTACCTAGAGCAATTATTCTCCAAGAGACTTGACGCCATGCAATCTATAATCCTACGCCGAAACTCCATTCACGGATGAGATCACCCTGATTGAGATGCCCATGTAATTATCCTTTCCCAGCATAAAAGCGTATGACGATACTAACGATCCAGACGATCATGTCTCCCAATATATGCAAAGGATGCTCGCGGTAGCACTCCCAAAGGAGTCACGCGAAGCTACCATGTGCAGGGGATTCGGTCATCCCTGACCGGACCCTCCTTGCAATGGTACATCAATCTATCCTCCAGGTCCATATACTCCTTCGCTATCCTCAGCAACAAGTTCGTGGAGCCATTCGCCAGCAGCAAAGACATAGAGAAAGCCTCTGACGGTCTATACCAAATTGTCCAGCATCGGGCTGAACCCATGCGAGGCTACATAGCCCGCTTCAATTAAGAGAAGGTGGCCATTACCGGATGTAACATCCCCACTGCAATCTCTACCTTCAAGAGAGGCTTGCTCCCCGACGGGGACCTCTACAAGGAGCTGACTAAATACCAGTGCAAGACCATGGAAGATGTGCTATCCCGAGCCTGGGCACATGTAAAATGGGAAGAATACGTCGCCAGTCGCGCTAAGGCGCAACTGAAGCAAGATCCCAAGGCGGTCAGACCAGACCGAAATGAGCGAGACGAGAGACCCTCTCCAAGACACCCCAGGGATTCTGGGAACAGAAGCCGGGGCAGATACCAGAACCGGTTGATCGAGAAGGCAGAAAGGATGGCAGTGTCCATGTGGCCAGACATCTCTCACCTCTCCATCTCAAGGCAGGAACTGATCAAGTGGCCTCAGAAGATGAAAGCACATGATTCCTTCCGGAACCCTGGTCATTAGTGCGACTTCCATAGTGACCACGGTCACAAAACAGATGACTGCCTTGTACTAAGGATCGAGGTCAACGAATTGCTTAAGAAAGGACACCTCAGGGAGTTCCTTTCCGAAATGGCCCATAGCCATTTAAGCAAAGGGACGACGGGAAAGCCCACTGAAGTTGCTCCCATCTCGCCACCTCAACAGGACCAAATAATGCATGTCATATCAGGAGGCTCTGAAATCACCGGTATAAGCCACGCAGCCGCAAAGAAGAGCACTTGGGACGCCACGCACGGCCAGGAGGCAGCCAAGCCAAAACGCCTGCTCTTAGACACGGAAAAAATAAGCTTCATGGCCAAGGAGCAAGAAAGAGTGCTCACTCCGCATCATGACACCCTTTTCATATCGCTCGCTGTATTGAATTGCCTGGTGAAAACGATACTGGTAGATAATGGAAGCTCCGGCAACAACATCATACTGGTAGATAAGGATCTGGGGCTGGAGGAAAGCCTCTGTGTTGGGGTCGAATACGGTTATCTCGAAATCAGCGTCTAATATCACCTTTCCTAACGGAGGCTTTCTTGACACACTCTTGACAAAAGTTCCCGACCATAAGTTTCAAAGAAAGATGAACCCCGAAACCAAAAACAAACAGTACAGCTCATCCGTTCGACGAACTGATCCAGTCCAGTTCGGCGGATGGCTGAGTTTGATCGAACACGCGACCAGCTCGGCCATCCACCGAGCTGAATCGACCATGCGACCAGCTCGGCCATCGGCGGATGGCCGAGCTGGGACGATCGTGTTGTTCTCGTCCCGTCCGCAAAGCTTCCTCCCTGAAATTTGATCAAACTTGCTCTTTTCTCACTTCGATCGGAGGCGCCGTTGGAACTTTACGACTTTAAAAACCACAATTATCTCGTATGAAGTTTGGATTTATCGTATGAAACGGCGACGGTTAACTAAACACCTTGAACTGCCTAAATCGTATGAGAAATCCAGGCTTTCTTCGGAATCGACGTCGTTTCGAGAGCACTCTTCGATAAGTCGTGAAAAACGCTTAAGCCGAGAAACGGCCCGAAAAGGCCCGGAACGAGGCTAGCAGCCCACTCGCGACCTTGTACAAAATCAAGCCCAATCGATATGACGGTTTATCTTTTTTGTGCACGAGAAGATAAATGTAAAGTTCGGGAGATAAGTGCTAAGTTTTCAAAGGATAAACACAAAAGATCAAAGGAAAATGGGAAGTTTCCCTGAAGTAATAAACTCAACCAAGGGCAAAAAAAGGAAGGGGGAACCGACTTACAATGATATATAAGAGGATCTAAAGCCATGGGCGAGAGGGAGAGATTCTTAGACCTAGAAAAACTCTGCTAGCTTAAGAAAACTTAGAATTTAACCAGGACTTGTTTCTTGGTGGTGATTAACTTGAGGGTAAAAAGCCCAATACGGTGAAGCCACCAGGGTTCGAGTTCCGACCACTGGGAATTAATATTTTGGCATCGCCAGGGACAGGGGACCAACACGTGGCAACACGTGACTAGTATGGACCACTTCTGTGGGGCCAGGATACCCCTGTATAATTCAAAAAAAAACTTAGAATTTAGGCGGCTCGATTTTACTTAGACTCTTTTTGTTCTTGTTCTAAGATTAACTTGGCTAGCAAAACTCTGTCCGTCTTATCTTTGGAAAATCATGTAACCTTGTTATATTATCAATCAATAATACGCCGCTGTGCAATTTACTTTCGATATTCTGTTATCTTTGTCTCTTTCGTTTTTCGTGGTTTACGCAGATAATCCGGGATCTCTGGAAAATTTAAGGTTTCTATCTTTCCTTATTATATCTTTCCAAAAGGCCCCAATATCACTACTTTTCTCCAAAACGTACCTAAACCTGAAAACGTACTAAAAAGACTCCAAAACAACTATAATATATTTAAAAACACCTATATACCATGTCTAAAAATGGGTAAAATCTATGGTATATCATCATACACACTGATCATGAGTCTCTCAAGTACCTAAAGAGACAAAACAAGCTCAGTAAAAGGCATGCCAGATGGGTTGAATTCAATGAGACATTCCCATATGTGATCAAATACAAACAAGACAAAGAAAACATAGTTGTTGATGCACTATCCAGAAGGTATGTTCTCTTGAATTCTCTTGATGCTAAACTGCTTGGATTTGAACAGCTTAAGGAAATGTATGAAACTACTGGTCATTATTTTAGGTAGGATGTGTTAGAGGATTTTTGTGTAGGCTCTTTGTGAGTACTACGGAACAATGGACAAGCTGGTAAACCGGATGAGTTTGTATGTATTTCGTAAGGATTTGAAGGAATAATAAGAATATGGGCTTGAAGAGACTTTTATTAGATAGAACAAGCAAGAATAAGCAAGGTTACAAGGTATTTGGTAAGAACCCTAATTCTAGCCGTCTAGTCCTAGTCTCTAAGCCTTGGAGAGGTTGATCCTTTGCATTAGGGCTTTAGTAGCTCTTATATAGTCGTCTAGGAGTCGGTTCCATTAGGTTAAACTCTTCCATATTCGGAAATATAGAAAGTTCTCCTTTATCGGAAGTTTTACATTTCTTGGAAGGGAGCTCGGTTCTAGGGACCAAACTCGGGGTTCCTTCTAGCGGGGACCTGGAGCTTTCCCTTATCGGGGACCCGAGGGTCTGGGTCCTGCCTGGAGGCTGGAGGAAATGATACCGGAATATTTTTCCCCAACAGTTTGCCGCTTATTTCTCGATTTCGCCATCGAAGTCAGGGAATAACCTGTGCACTCAAGTCAACCGGGGTTGCCATTCTCAGCAGGCATCTATTAGGCAGGACCCCGTTCCATTAATCCTGCTCTCCTGGGTTCCACTTAAGCCGGAACTCATTCTGAACCCAGGTGAGGATCGGTTCCTTCATATTTGACTGGAGTCTAGTAGTAGTTTCTCTTATCTTCTGGAGATGACGAGGCTGAAGCTCTGAAATTAAGCTGCATACAGGCTGTGGAAAGTCGGAGAGATGATGCTGGTAATGGGTTCCACAAGGTCCTCTTAATTTTTCGGATCCCTAGGACTGAGGGATAGGTTCCCTTATCATGCTTCGAGACTCATTTTTCCCGTGCAGTCTCATTTTTTGACGCGTGTAAATCCATCTTAGGGTTTTTGATTTTGTTTCCCCGTTTTTGCTGCTGGGACTTTTCGGTTTCCTTTTCTCTCTCACCAAAATCTCGCACGATCTCCGTTACTCAGGCCTAGGTCTTCATTCTCTCAAGTAATACTCTCTTTCTTCCCATCCTTTATTCTGAACCTTTTAGGATGACAAACGGATCCGATCTCGCCCTCGGCTTTTCTTCAATAGGTACTAGGGTTCATTCAAGACGTAGGGTTGGAAACGAGGCCTGTGAGTCCATGGATTCCTCAGACTCTTCTCTAGATCTGTCCACCAAAATAGAGGAACTCAGGGATTCTTCTACTGCAGTGGCTCTGCCGCCTCTGGGAGGAGACGGATTTTTGCTGGTGTGTCTCCTATGGGTAATAGGAGTAGAAGAGGTTGCAAACTGGAGAAGGAAGTTTCGTCTTCCCGAAGATGATACCATCCGGATCCCTGGTCCTTTTGATAGAGTTTCGGATTTTGAGCTGGGTGAGATCCCTGTGTACGAAGGTTTCTTCGAATCGGGTTTCCGAGACCAGATTCCTTCTTTGGTGGCCGAGATTTCGAAGACAGTGAAGATTTCCCCTTGGCAGCCGAATCCTCCTTCTTGGAGGACCTTGATAGCTATGAAGAATCTTGGTGATCTTTAGGGTTTTACCGTTGAGTCGCTGAGGTTCTAGATTGGTATTCTATCTCTCCTCTGAGCGGTGGGGAGTTTAGATATCATTTGCGTCCTCGTGGAAAAGCGCTTCCTGTGTAGGAGCTTTTGAAGGCTGAGAGAAAACGTTGCCCCATCTTCGAGGGGCGTTGGACTTCGAAGTTTGCTTTTATGCCTTTTCCAGGATTCTCTCCCACTTTGTGTGCAGCTGATGGGTCATAGATTCTCTTTACCTGTCTGATGCTGATGTGTTTTTTTTTTGTTTTCTTATGCAGTCATATCCCTCTCGGATTATCCTTCAGAAAGGGATATGGTCGAGCAGCTGTTGGAGCTTCCCCTCGAACGCCGTGAAGTGTCTTTCCTTGTAAGCGACAAAGCTCTAGATCGGTGTAGCATTAGAGGTAAG
Organism: Brassica juncea; assembly: GCA_018703725.1. Classification (NCBI taxonomy): domain Eukaryota; kingdom Viridiplantae; phylum Streptophyta; class Magnoliopsida; order Brassicales; family Brassicaceae; genus Brassica; species Brassica juncea. Next base: position 11,731,143 of record CM031927.1, read on the forward strand.
CTTTTCTATCTTAGTTTCTCCTGTTTTCCTTCTACGAATTCAAGCAAGGTTGGCTCTGTCTTTCAGGTGTGATGTGGGGTTCTAGAGGTGATGAGGCCTTGGCGGAATATCAGAAAGCTCTTGAGGCAATGTCTGCAAGGAAAGCCGCAGTCAAGCGAATTGCTCCTGTTGAAGATGAAGAGGTCCAGTTTGCTGGTAGTAGCAGGCGTCGGGCGACTGCTGCTGTAGCTCCTTCTTCCTCCAAGAAAAAGTCCAGGGTTTCCGGCTCTGTTCCCAAAACCCCTTCTCCTGCTTCTTTTGACTGGTCTGCAGTATCGTCCAATTTGAATGCGAAGGTGTTCCCTTTGGTTCCTGCTCGTCAGTCATTGGATGGGGACTCGGCCATCCGTTCTCTTCAGGGTGATCTACTCCAGGTAGCGTATCGTGTTCTTTGTCTTGCTTTCGCAACATATTTCTTTATCTGTTTGATTATGTTGATGCAGGCGGCGTCTCAACTATTCCACCTTGGGGAGAGGATGGAAGATAAGAATACTGCCAAGACCGAGGTGGATTCATTGACCGCTCAGCTCCGTAAGGGGAAAGGTGCCGCTTTGGCCAAAGAGAAAGAAATTATGGCCTTGAAGCTCAAAATGCAGAGTCAGGAAGAGGCGATGGGGCGTGTGGCAATGAAGAATGCTTCTCTACGGAAGCAGTTGGAGGGCAAGGAGGAGGACATATGCGAGTTCGGATATGCCGCAGAGGTATTCGATGCTGAGAAGGCAATGGCCGTAAATGGTGCCAAGGTTGTGGTCCGTTGGGAGATGATGCGGGAATGGCTTCGTCATCAGACTGACAGCTGGGAGCTTTCAGCAGCCCTGGAGCGATACAAGACCGTGAAGATTACTTAGGCTGAGCTTCTTGGTCTCCATGCTCATTGCTTTGATGATGAGCCGCAGGTTCATGAGAGGGATGGTGCGCCGGAACCTGCTGACGGTCCTCCTTCCGACTGACCTTCTTGTTCCAAGATTCTTACCCCCGTGAAGAGGTTTCATTTTGTAGTTTCCCTTGATAAGGGTTAAGAACTTTGAACCAGGCCTTTGCGCCTGTTTTGTTGAACTGAACCATGGCCATGTTGTGGCTTTATGTTATTCAGATTTGCATCTTTTGATTGCTTGCTTGTCCTTCGTCTTTGGGGTCTTTGTCTTTCGTAGATGATACTCTTATTGCTTCTCTTTCGAAAGAATGCAGGTTGCAGGATGACCTCGGGGTCTTGAAACTTGACACATGAATCGTAGTCGAAGAATTGTAGAGATAAGCGTTAATGGCTCGAGGGTCTCTTATAGGACCTGGGCCGCATGGGCTCTAAATGTCATGATCGTTGGAGGACCTATGGATCTCGCATAATTGGATCTCCTCTGGGACCCTGGAGTCGTTTGGAGAGTTTTGATAAGGTTAGGACCCGGAGGTCGTTTTTGGGGGACCTAAGGGTTCTGGACCCTGAGGTCTTGAATTTAGACACATGGTATTTGGATCCTGAAATATTTTTAGGGAACCAATAAGTTTTTGGCCCTGAGGCCTGTATGAGTCCAGAGTTCTTTCTTAGAACCCGAAATTAAGGTTTTAAAGGGACCAAATTCTGCCACCCTAGGTGAGGCCACTCTCGGTACCTGTTGGGGTATTGCATTCTACCGCTCGGAAGCTGGTCACTATCGAGTTCCCGTGCTGCATTCTGCTTTCTGTAGAAAGCCACTGTCAGATTTAGAGGGTGCTGGTGTGGGTGAAAACCCAAGTGCCAGGCTTTGCTACTTTTCACGTCTGAAGAAGTAGTATATTATGTGGTGCTCCCGGAATTTTGCACTTGCTCTAGGGCAATTATACCTCGTGTCCCCTGTATTATTCTAGCACGTAGCGTTTTAATACAGGTACTTTCACATTTTTGGTATTTTTGTTTGGGACCCCGATATGCTTGAGGCTATACAGGGGTTATAGGTAGTATTGACGGCATACTCGGGCTTGCGCAGACCCATTCCTACCTTATGTCTCATACCCGTTTTGTTTTTTCGTGGTCGTGTCACTTTGTCATAAAGGGTTGGCCAGGATCGAAGGTTTTTTGGACCTGATCCAGCTCATTTACCCCTTTAAGTATTATGGCATTCCTACTACTCTTTTATAGTCGGAACTATTCTATTATATACGCTTTGTCCGGAGACGTTTCAGCGTACATAGGAGTAGGAAAACATAATGCTTAAATAATAGATAAAAATAATTAATAGAAATCATGGTCCGGAGACCGTGCAAGATATCAGCTTGCGAGGTACCCCGGTGGTTAGGCCATGTTTTACCTCTTGTTGCTAGGTGATCCGCAGGGTTTGACTTGTTTAGGGGACGAGCGTCTTTTCTGGAGGGTTCCTCCTTCTTCCGCAGGGTTCTGTCTCTTTCTTTGGGGTAGGGACTGTGGTCGAGACTCGTTTCATGCTCCGGCCTTTAGTGTTCGGGAACCACTGTCTCCTGGTGATGAAGATCCTCAGCACTTCCACGAAACGTGTAGTCACATTCATCCACTGGAGCGAGCAGGCTCAGAGGTTTCCTGCCTGGCTAAGTGTCTCCATCCTGCATCTGTAAGGCAGGAGGCGAGGGTCCTGCGAGGACCAGGTCTTACAAGCAGATGCAACTTTGAAGGGCTTCAGGGGAGACCATGCGGAGCGGTCGACGTAAGTTCTCTGAGGATTCCTCGGGTTGAGGATCCGCCTTCTTCGAAACGACCCCCAACTATTTGTATCATTGACCTCTGATCCCTGGGTTCGCGGGGTTCGAGGTCTTCTCTGTAATTGCTATAAGACCTTGGTTTTCCCCTTCGGGGTGGTCTGGTAGTACGATTGTGGGAACCGAAATTCGCACTGTCGATTTCCGTTTAAATAAGGAAACTAGGAAAACCCTAACTTCCCAGAGGACCCGGATATCTGTTAATTACCACACGTCAAGCAATCAGAACACGAGAATGACAACGATAAAAATAAGAAATCAAAAAAGAGAGCAAAGTAGATCTTATTCCGAATCTGCGTATGAGCGTTACAACAAGGTATAAGCCTGGGCTCGAGAGCTGTCGGCGAGATTCCTAGTTCTAGCAACCCTAAGACGGCTAAACCTAATTGAGTCGCAGCTCGAAATAACAAAAACGGAAAATTGCCTAAATCGCTCTAAGTGCTAAGTTTGCTCTGAAAAAGTTCTCCCTTCTGCTCCTCGCCTAGGACTCCTTATATACTAGCTCCAAGGTCGGTTTATGCTTTTACTCTTCTGCCCTAAAGCCGTCATAGCATAAAAATGGAGATATTCCATTTTTCCCGATCTTCACAATTATCTTCAAAACTTCCGTATTTATCCGCGGAAACTTGACATTTATCCTTCCTCGTGGGCCAAGCGTGAACCATGCTGTGGTTCACGGGCTTTTGGTTAGGAAAAATCATAGGATGGGCCTCGAGTCGTGTTTTAGGTCCCTTCGGGCCGTCTTCCGACTCGACACGTTTACTACGAGTTTTCCGCGGTTTCTAATCCGCGAAGTTTGATCGATGAATTAGAATAGCGGGAAACATGGACTGAGCTTGCTACGGTCTTTGGGAGATAGCATTCGAAGGTTTGACGAGAATGCAAGGACTGGTGTCGTATCGATGTTCGGAAAGGTTCAATCGCTACACAGCGACCAAACTTTGGCTCGAGCCCGGTCGCTATGTAGCGACCGAGCGAAACGAGTGCTCGGTTGCTACGTAGCGACCGAGCTTTGGCTTGAGCTCGGTCGCTACGTAGCGACCGAGCGGGACGATCGCTCGGTCGCTACGTAGCGACCGAGCTTGGCTGAGCTCGGTCGCTACGTAGCGACCGAGCAGGACGATCGCTCGGTCGCTACGTAGCGACCGAGCTTTGGCTCGAGCTCGGTCGCTACGTAGCGACCGAGCGGGACGATCGCTCGGTCGCTACGTAGTGACCGAGCTTTGGCTCGAGCTCGGTCGCTACGTAGCGACCGAGCTTTGGCTCGAGCTCGGTCGCTACGTAGTGACCGAGCTTTGGCTCGAGCTCGGTCGTTCGGTTTGAATCCCAAAGGATACTTCTTCGTAAAAACCTCGTATAAGTTACGCGAAGGTTTTTCGTAAGGAAGAATCTATTTCGAAAAGTACTCTTCGGAGAAACTCTTATTTTCTTCTTCGGACGTTTTGAATGTTAAATTTGTCGTAACCGTTTTTGACCCCAACAGTTAGCCCCCCAGCCCGTTAGAGTTGTGACTCTAGCGGGCGGATAGATGACTTTGACAAGGTTAAGTGTATTGGACGAAATTTACAGTTAAAACTCCGCGGAAAAAGTTGTCGAGGCGACATTCCGAACCCATACTTCTATAAGTAGTGAGCTCTTGTCATTCATTTTCTTCACACCTTTCCTTCTTCATTTTCTTCAAAAACCTCTCTAGTTTCATAACTTTCCTTTCAACATGTCTTCCTCCCAAGGTGATAAGAAGGATTCCGACGTCGAGATGGGTGAGGCCACTTCTCCGGCTCTGGTTCCAACTTCTCCGGCGGAAGTGCCGGCTTGTGTTGCTGGTCATCTTTCTTTCTGAGAGAAACTAGTTCGTCGCCAAGCCGAGAAAGAATTGGCTCAGACTGGCTCCGAGTTTCCGCCTTCCTCCGCACAGGTCGTTGCCCCGTGTCATGGGACCGACGTCGCGGCTCCTCTCCCGCAAGTCCTACCTGCGGGATCTTCTACGACTCCGATCCTCGTCGAGGACAAAGAGAAGGCCGCTGACTCTATGCCTCCGCCTCCAGCCAGAAAAGAAATCGTTCTGGCATTGCGTGCTTCTAGCGCTGTCCAGGCTACTCAGCCTAAGAGTCGGAAGAGGAAACTGGCCAAGAGCGGTGACAAGGAGACTTCGCAGCGAGGTGGGTCGAGCCTAGCATCGGGACTTCGCGGAAAGGTTTGTTTCTTGTTTGAATTCTCGATCGTCTTTCGTGCATTCTTTTCACGGACTTAGTCTTAAGAATTTTTACCGTTCGCAGTTCATATCGTTGATCGATGGGATGATCAGCGAATGTGGTTCTGAGACCAGTCGTCTTTCCGGGGAGTTGGTGGAGCTTCAGGGCAGATGGTCCGAAACCGAGGCTATGTTGACGGCTGTCGAGGACTCTCACTCTGCGAAAGTGTCGAAGCTCGAGGTTGCGATAGGAGAGCTTGAGAGGGACCTCGGGAAGACGGCGAGTTCCTTGCTTAAGGAAAAGAAGGCCAGGAAGGCCAAATCCTCGGAGGTGCGTCGACTCCAGCGTCAGGTCGAGAGTGACGCTGGACTAGCGCGCCGCGGGATCCAAGAGGCTACGGATGCCCTTCGCGCGGAGTTTCAGGCTCGCTTGGCGAAGATTTCTGCTTCCCTGGGTTCCCTCGAGTGTATCCGGAGCAGGGATTTCGCTTTGGCGACGATTGAGGGCGGGATGGCCGTGGTTCGGTCGTTCCAAAGTGAGACTCCCCCGACCTTGGAGGCCGAAGAGGCCCGACTGTCCGGCTGCAAGGGAGATATGGCGGCCGAGGATGGCGATTTCGGTCTCATCCTGGCCGACCTAAAATCCGCTTGCTTCCTTCCGACGTGTTCAGAAGACCCAGAGGGGAAAGATCCGATGGTCGGAGAGAACGGAAGTGACGCGGCTCCAGGCTCGGACGAGGCGGCGGGTGAAGAGGGGGCGTAAGTTCTGAGGGTGACTTGGGTTAGATCTCTTGCGAGAGATTTGTTTTTTTTTTTATGTCTTTATGTTTCGGCCTTGAATGGCCTTGTTTGTATTTCGGGACTGGCCGTGTGTGGCTTTGAATCCCTGCCGCTCCGTGGCTTTATAGTGTGATAATCGGATAACGCTTTTTTTATGAATTTGTGAATAGTGGGGAGGAAGGTGATGAGTTGTCGTCTCATATCCTTCTTCGACTGTGAAATGTTTTATTCGAGACCTGTTTCGAGAGTTCTTCCGCGAGATGTGAACTCTGCGGGGGTGCTGAAGGTGTCGAACGTAAACATAGAGGCGTGGTTTAAGAATCTCTTATCTTTCGATATCATGCCTTTGAGATGTTAGAGACCAGTGCGCTGGGTTTAGGGCAAGACCTAGGTTTACTTTCGGTTTAAGGATTGTGCGGTGACTAACCGGCTATCGTTTTTCCTGTCGCGATTTCTTCCTGATTCGTATCGATGTAAAGTCCGCGAAAATTTCTCGGCTTATACGACTTGTTTGATACGAATCGAGCATCTCTCCGGAGACCGGAAGTGCTAGACCAAAATTTCGGATTTCTTTTATAGCGCTATTATCCTTGTGTCGGATGTAAGAGAGTCATCTCCATGAGATGGCTATATCTGTTTAGGACGTTTGTGAGTTCGATGTGATCAGCATTGGACTTGGTGGCGTGTGCCGTTGTTTTGATTAATTTGCGCAAAATAAATGTTAATGTGTGCATATATGTGTCTTTTTGCGGAGATTTCGTTTGCTCGGAAGCAACCAACTTTGAGGCATCTTTTGCGACGTCTCGCGATGCTAAAGGTTTGATTCTCCCAAGCGGCCGACTAATTTCCGAAGACCTTGTTGCGATTTCGCGGGTGAGGATGTTTTGATAAGTCGAAAACACCAAAAGTGCGGTAAGAAGTTTTTCGATTTTGTGGGAGTATACGAGTATACGTACCCACTCCCCCCCTTTTTAATGAGGGGGGACAGCTGAATTTGCCTTTCGGCAAACTGCCTACGTACTCCTTGCGGAGATCAAGCCGTCTCGTAGTTCAGTGATTGCGAGTTGGTTTGTTTAGTGATAGTATTTTTTGAGATGCATCGCATTCCAGGTTCTATGGATTTTTATGCCCTGCATGTTGGCTATTTCGTAAGAACCTGGTCGGACGACTTTTTCGATTTTATAGGGACCTTCCCAGTTTGCTCCGAGTTTTCCCGCGTTTCGTTCAGCGGTGTTTTGGAAGACTTTGCGAAGGACCAGATCTCCCTGATTGAACCTACGGTTCCGTACGTTGGAGTTATAGTATCTCGCAGCGGCGTGCTGGTAGTTTTGAATTCGGATGAGCGCTCTATCCCGGCGTTCGTTAATGAGGTCGAGATCGTCCAAGAGCATAGCATTGTTGAGTTCCTCTCGTTCGGGTAAGAACCTTCTTCGAACACCGGGAAATTCTACTTCCGCGGGAATCATGCACTCCGCGCCGTATACCAAGGCGAAGGGAGTTTCTCCCGTTGCTCGCCTTGGGGTGGTACGATGAGACCAGAGGACTCCCTCGAGTTCGTCGGCCCATCTACCTTTTTTGGCCTCCAAGCGTTTCTTCAGTCCGTCGAGAATGGTCTTGTTGATTGTTTCAGCCTGTCCGTTGCACTGCGGATATCTGGGAGTTGACTTGTTGAGTCGTATCTTCCACTTTTCGCAGAATGCCTCGAATCGGGTGGAAATGAATTGAGACCCGTTATCGGTTACGATTTCGTAAGGAACTCCATGCCTACAGATGATGTTTCTCCATACGAAATTCTCGACTTGGACGTCTTTTATACTCGCGTACGAGTCCGCCTCTACCCATTTTGAGAAGAAATCGGTAAGGACTTGAAGGAAACGCTTTTGCTTTGAATTATGCAGAGGTCCGACAATATCCATGGCCCAGCGCATAAAGGGATAAGGCGACGTGATGGAGGAAAGAACTTCGGCCGGTTGTCGGATAGTTGGCGCATGCCTTTGGCATTTTTCGCATTTTCGTGCGAATTTTTCGCAATCTCCGATCATTGTTGGCCAATAGTATCTGTGGCGTTTGATTTTCACGGCTAGTGATCTTCCGCCGGAATGGTTGCCGCATGAGCCGGAATGTATTTCCTCCATTACTTTCCTCGCCTTTTCTCCTTCCAGGCACGTCAGGAGCGGTCCGGAGAATCTCCACTTGTAGATTTCGCCGTCCACTGTTACGTAGCGTGCGGCCTGTGTTCGGATCTTGTGAGCTGACCATTTTTCGGCGGGCAGTTGCCCGTCGATGATGTAGTCTCGAATCGTCTGAAGCCATGGGGTATCACAACCGTAATCGGATTGCTACGATGGTGGTGGTATCGTAATCTCTTCTTCCTCGTCGTCTTGACCCTCTATGAGATTGACAACGACTGGCGGTCCGATACTCGGATGTTCGATGAATTCGACCGGAATTACCCTTTTGAGTCCTGGATCGGAACTTGATGCTAAGGCCGCGAGGGCGTCCGCCTAGACATTCTCGAAACGGGGGATCCGGGTAAGGGCGAAACAGTCGAAGTCTTGAGCTAGACCTTGGACCAGTTTGAGGTACGCGTCCATCCGTTCGTCTCTGACTTCATATTCTCCGCTGAATTGACTGGCCACTAACTGGGAGTCGTAGTAAGCGTGGAGATTACGTATTTTTAAGCCGTGAGCCAAACGTAGACCTGCGATCAATGCTTCGTATTCGGCCTCGTTGTTTGAGGCATGGAATTCCAGTCTGAACGATTGTTCCAGGATCTCGCTCGTTGGAGATGTGAGACGGATCCCGATACCCGATCCTTGCTTGGATGAGGATCCGTCGACGTGGAGGAGCCAGGTGGAATTTGGTTCCTCGTTGGTTATTGCTCCCGTTGGAAGTTCGACCAAAAAGTCCGCGAGCACTTGTGATTTTGCGCTCGTCCTTGGTCGGTATTCGATGTCATACTCGCTCAACTCGACCGCCCACTTAGCCAATCGGCCTGATTGACTTGGGCTATGCAAAATTGTCCGTAAGGGAAAAGTCGTGAGGATAACAATCGTGTGGGATTGGAAATATGGTCGTAGTTTTCGGGCTGATGTTACGACCGCGCATGCCAATTTTTCCATCAACGGATACCTAGATTCGGCATCCAGCAAGGTTTTGCTTATGTAAAAAATAGGTTTCTGCTCCCCGCGTTCTTCCCTGATCAGGACTCCGCTTACGGCTGTTTCCGATACCGCGATGTACAAGAATAAAGGCTCCCCTTCCACGGGTTTTGCGAGGACTGGAGGAGTAGCTAAATAACGCTTCAGCTGTTGGAAGGCGTTTTCGCACTCTTCCGTCCATTCGAATTTTTTATTTCCTCGCATGACGTCGTAGAAGGGCAGGCACTTATCTGTTGATCGTGAGATAAATCGGTTAAGTGCTGCGATTCTGCCGGTCAGTCTTTGGACTTCCCGTTTATTCTTCGGCGAAGCCATCTCGATTAGAGCGTTGATCTGTTTTGGATTTGCTTCGATACTGCGGTTGGTGACCAAGTAGCCGAGGAATTCTCCTGATGCCACGGCGAATCTACATTTCGTCGGGTTGAGCTTCATGTTATGGGAGTTTAGTTGTGCGAAGCATTCTTCGAGATGTGACACGTGATCTCTTGCTTTGAGGGATTTGACAAGCATGTCGTCGATATAAACTTCTATCGTTTTTCCGAGTTGTTTGGAGAACATTCGGTTCACGAGTCGTTGGTAAGTTGCTCCAGCGTTTTTGAGGCCGAAGGGCATTACCTCATAGCAATAGGTTCTGCGATCGGTAATGAACGCAGTCTTCTCACGATCGTCGGGATTCATCCTAATTTGGTTATAGCCTGAGAAAGCGTCCATGAAGGATAAGAGTTCGTTGCCCGCCGTTGCTTCTACCAATCGATCGATATGTGGTAGAGGGAAGCTATCCTTTGGACATGCCTTGTTTAGGTCGGTAAAATCTACGCAAACTCGCCACTTCCCGTTTTTATTTTTGACTACTACGGGGTTGGCGAGCCAGTCCGGGTATCTTACTTCCGTTATCGACCCAACTTTAAGCAGTTTTTCGACCTCATCGTTTACTGCGGTAGCACGTTCGGGTCCCAGCTTCCGTCTTTTCTGTTTGACGGGTTTGAATGTTGGGTCGATGTTCAGCTCGTGACATGTTATGTTAATGTCGATTCCTGGCATATCTTCCGAAGCCCATGCGAAAGTATTAAGGTTCTTTTTAAGACAGGTTATGAGTTCTGTCTTTAAAGGCTCGTGGAGATTGGCTCCGATCTCGACGCAGCGTTCTGGGAAGGCTTCGTCGAGACAGATCGTTACCACGGGTTCACAAGTTGGCTCGCATTTTTCATCTAGGGCTGCGAAGATACGAGATTGCCAGAAGAATTCCGCTGAATCCTGACTTCGCGTATCTTTGCTGGAGGTCTTTTTCTCCGCTTTCTTAGGAGTAATTTCGAGGATCGGTCTCTTTCGTTTTAGTTCCGCGGCGAAACAAACCTGAGAAACTCTTGGGTTTCCCCAGATTACCTCGACTCCGTTAGGGGTCGGGAACTTGAGGCAAAGATGGTAGGTTGATGGGATTGCGCGCATGGTGTTCAGCCATGGCGTCCCCATGATAACGTTGTAAGATGCGGGGCGGTCAACGACTAGAAACTCTGTGATGTTTGTCACGGTTCCGGCTTTGACAGCGAGTCTAATCGATCCATAGGCCATGGTCGTTTCCCCCGAAAGCCCTAGCAGTGGGCTTGGGCATTTTGTGATCTCGGATTGACTGATCCCCATCTTTTCAAGAGTGTCTTTGAAGATGATATCGGCCGAGCTTCCGGTATCGATTAGTACTCTAGCGACGTCGATATCTCGAATTGTCAACTCGATAACAAGGAGATCGTTCCGAGGTTTGGCTCGATCGACCGTTTCTCCCCCCTTGAATGAGATGACATTCGCGCACGTCGAATCTTGCATGTCGTTCCTGATCGTTGAGTGGTTTTTGCGGGTTAGATTGATCCGTAAGTCCCCCTCCTTCTAGCGCCAAACTATGGGAACCGAAATTCGCACTGTCGATTTCCGTTTAAATAAGGAAACTAGGAAAACCCTAACTTCCCAGAGGACCCGGATATCTGTTAATTACCACACGTCAAGCAATCAGAACACGAGAATGACAACGATAAAAATAAGAAATCGAAAAAGAGAGCAAAGTAGATCTTATTCCGAATCTGCGTATGAGCGTTACAACAAGGTATAAGCCTGGGCTCGAGAGCTGTCGGCGAGATTCCTAGTTCTAGCAACCCTAAGACGGCTAAACCTAATTGAGTCGCAGCTCAAAATAACAAAAACGGAAAATTGCCTAAATCGCTCTAAGTGCTAAGTTTGCTCTGAAAAAGTTCTCCCTTCTGCTCCTCGCCTAGGACTCCTTATATACTAGCTCCAAGGTCGGTTTACGCTTTTACTCTTCTGCCCTTAAGCCGTCATAGCATAAAAATGGAGATATTCCATTTTTCCCGATCTTCACAATTATCTTCAAAACTTTCGTATTTATCCGCGGAAACTTGACATTTATCCTTCCTCGTGGGCCAAGCGTGAACCATGCTGTGGTTCACGGGCTTTTGGTTAGGAAAAATCGTAGGATGGGCCTCGAGTCGTGTTTTAGGTCCCTTCGGGCCGTCTTCTGACTCGACACGTTTACTACGAGTTTTCCGCGGTTTCTAATCCGCGAAGTTTGATCGATGAATTAGAATAGCGGGAAACATGGACTGAGCTTGCTACGGTCTTCGGGAGATAGCATTCGAAGGTTTGACGAGAATGCAAGGACTGGTGTCGTATCGATGTTCAGAAAGGTTCAATCGCTACACAACGACCGAACTTTGGCTCGAGCCCGGTCGCTATGTAGCGACCGAGCGAAACGAGTGTTCGGTCGCTACGTAGCGACCGAGCTTTGGCTTGAGCTCGGTCGCTACGTAGCGACCGAGCGGGACGATCGCTCGGTCGCTACGTAGCGACCGAGCTTTGGCTCGAGCTCGGTCGCTACGTAGCGACCGAGCGGGACGATCGCTCGGTCGCTACGTAGCGACCGAGCTTGGCTGAGCTCGGTCGCTACGTAGCGACCGAGCGGGACGATCGCTCGGTCGCTACGTAGCGACCGAGCTTTGGCTCGTGCTCGGTCGCTACGTAGCGACCGAGCTTTGGCTCGAGCTCGGTCGCTACATAGCGACCGAGCTTTGGCTCGAGCTCGGTCGTTCGGTTTGAATCCCAAAGGATACTTTTTCGTAAAAACCTCGTATAAGTTACGCGAAGGTTTTTCGTAAGGAAGAATCTATTTCGAAAAGTACTCTTTGGAGAAACTCTTATTTTCTTCTTCGGACGTTTTGAATGTTAAATTTGTCGTAACCGTTTTTGACCCCAACAATGATCGAGAGTTCTCCTGGTCCCCCCTGATTACTCTGATGCAACAGGGAGTAGGGAACTTCACCATCTGATGAAGGGTTGAAGGGACTGATCCCATGTCGTGAATCCAGGGTCGTCCCAAAATCATGTTATATGCTGATTGACAATCTACGACCAGGAATTTGGTAGACATGTTGACCCCTTCAGCGTATACTGGGAGGATAGCCTCTCCGGCGGTTTGCTTGACCTCACCTCTGAATCCGATGAGTGGGGTTATCTTTCGCGTTAGGGCGCTTTCCTCCAGCCCTAGATCTTGGTATGCCATCTGGAAGATAATGTTGTTGGAGCTTCCGTTATCTACTAGTACTCTTTTTACTAAGCAGCTTGCTACGGTGAGAGAGATAACTAGAGCATCATGGTGGGGAGCTAGGATTTTCTCTTGCTCCTTAGCTGTGAAGCTTATCTCGTCGGTGCCTAGAAGTAGGCACTTCGGTTGGGTCGTTTCCAGACCATGCTTGGTGTTTCGGGTGCTTTTCTTTGCGGCAGCGTGGCTCACTCCGCTTACTTCCGAGCCTCCAAATATGACATTGATCACCCGATCTTGGCGAGGTGGCGAGGTTGGTGCAGCTCCTTTGGATCTTCCTGCTGTTTCTTTGCTGAGGTGGGCCTTGGCTTTCTCTGAGAGGAATTCTCGAAGATGCCCCTTTTCGAGTAGATCATTGACCTTGATCCTTAGGGCGATGCAGTCTTCGGTTTTGTGACCATGATCGCGGTGGAAGTTGCACCAGAGTTCCGGGTTCCGGAACGAGTCAGGTGCTTTCATCTTTGGAGGCCCATCTGTCTTAGTGCGTTGACTAGCTCTGGTGTTGATATCGAGAGGTGGGAGATATCGGGCCAAGGAGATACCGACATCCCTTCTTCCTTCTCTTGAGGCCGGTACTGGAACATGCCCATGTTCCTACTGCCAGAGTCTTTGGACCCTTTATGGGAGGATCTTTCCTCTCGGTCTCCTCGATCTGATCGGGCTGACCTTTGGTCCTGCTTTGGCTGAGCCTTGGCACGGTGATATACCTTGGATTTGACATGTTTTCATCCATGGTATATAGGTGTTTTACTATATATATATATATATATATATATATATATATATATATATATGTTTTCTACTCTTCTAGGTATGTTTTCATGTTCAGGTGCATTTCGGAGTAAAGCTATGACTTTGGAGCATTTTAGAGCTTAAAGGACATTTCACCCGAGCTGACCATGTAGAGGTCGACGAGAGGAAGAACAATCGATCGATGCACATCCAGTGCTGTCGATCGACACCATGAGATGCCTCGACAAATGAAGATTAATATCGATCGATGTACACAAGTACCATCGATCGATGTCGAGACATTGGACATGTGATATTTTGGATCCAGCGGACTTGAAGCCCAAGTCCAAGCCAAATTACGAAAATACCCTGATGAGTTTTTAACCTAGTAGATTATATACTGCCTAAGTGTTTTGACGGCAGAGAGAGCTTTTTGTTACAGTTTTACTTTGAGAGAGAGAGAGAGTTTTGGAGAGAAGATCACTTGTGATTGGAACTCCTTGTTTTCGTTTCTTTTCATCTATACCATGAATTTCCATTTCTTCATTGTCATGAATTGCTTTGCTATGTCTGAGTAGTTCATTTATTAGATCCAAGGTTCATATAGGTTTGTGGGATTAGCCCCAAACTATAGATCTGCCTTGCTGTGATATTCATGATAGATTTGTATTCATTGCTTGTTTTAGCCCTGCTAGCTAGAACTTGATCATAGGATTGCATACTCAAGCACCCATGTTATCCCATCCTGACATCTATCTATCATATTAGGACTGCTAGAGAGGGTTAACCGCCAATTTAGTATCTTAATAGAGCATATCATACTCGCGCATAGGCCTGGCTAGAACCTGTCGATCGATGTCCTCAACTGACTATCGGTCGACGTAAGTAAAGGTGTATCGGTCGACGTCCCTATAGAACCATCGGTCGACACTCTTTTGTTGTCAACATACTAACCGTTGAGACACGAGATCTAGCTTGTTAACCAGTGAAACATGCGACAGCTGATCGCTGAGTTAAGCGGTTGAGCTTTAACATATCATGCATGCAACAAATAGGCATCTATATATATTATAATCTCCAACACCTGAATAGTGGCCCTGCATCTAATATCATTTCCAACCAAGTTACATTTACTATTTACTTCGCTTGTTACTATTGCAATTTCATTTAAACATTTATAACTCTTAGAATTAATAAACACTAGATTTAATTGTTCCCTAGCTCCTTGTGGATTCGATCTCTAAGTACTACATTTGAACCTCTTTTGATGAGAGTAACACTCCTTAGGGTAATTTGAGTGATATCACACGGCTAGCAACATCTTCCTCCCACTTCACCTGCACCCAGGCTCGGGATAACACATCTTCCATGGTTTTGCAAGGATACATGGTCAACTCTTTGTATAGCCCCCCATCTGGAAGTAGACCTCTCTTGAAGGCAGAGATCGCGGTAGAGATACTGCATTCGGGGACCGCCACTTTCTCCTGGTTGAAACGGGCTATGTAGTCTCGCAGGGGTTCCACTCGATGCTGGAGGATCTTGTAGAGACCATCTGAAGTCTTCTCCAGGCTTCTACTGCTTGTGAATTGCTCCACAAATTTGTCGCTGAGGCTTGCGAAGGAAGATATGGATCCGGTAGGGAGATTAATGTACCATTTCAAGGCAGGTCCGATCAGAGTGGAGCCGAAACCTTTGCACATCGTGGCTTCGCGGGACTCTCTAGAGAGTGCAACCGCCAACATCCTTTACTTGTATTGCGCGATGTGATCGTCGGGGTCACCAGTACCGTCATACATCTTGATGCTGGGGAAGGAGAACTTTCTGGGCATCTCGACTGAGGCGATTTCCTCCACGAAGGGGGTATCGGCGTAGGAATCTGATTTGCTCCTCCGGATTGGGGGAGCTACTCCTGGTAGGCGTTTTACCATGGACTACATGGTGTCGAATCTCTTAGAAAAAATCTGCTCCAGGTAGGTGGTTATGGAGGACTCTATTGCTGCAGCCCTCTCAGGTGCTTTTTTCTCGGATTTCTGCTCGGAATCACTCTCTTCTAGGTCGTGGATTTAAGGATTCTTGGTCCCTTCCCGAGTTGCCCCAGCTACTCCAGATGCAGGAGGCGTATCGGTAGTACCTCCTCCGGTGCTAAGCGTGTTCAGATTTCCCATAGGCTAGACCCGGGTGTTGAAACGACGCTTCTTGTTGTCTACCGCGTTGAGGGCTTGGTTCTGGTCCCTGAAGACAGTGTTCGCCGACTGAAGCTGGCTTAGCTTCTCGGCGCTTTGCTCCAGCTGTTTGGACTGCTCATCAAGTTTCTCCTTCAGACCTTGAACTTTTGAAGAGAGGTCTGGATTTTCTCCGGTAGTCTCCCGAGCTCGATGCATGTCGGCGATTTGGCCTTGCAGGCCGTCTATTTGCTTTTGAAACTCAGCTGCCGTTTGAGACGCTTCAGTTGGTTCGCCGTGCTCATCCACCGCCACCATCACGTAGTTAGATTACTCCCCTCCTTCTAGCGCCAAACTGTTAGGGGATTTTTGTGGAGGCTCTTTGTGAGTACTACAGAACAATGGACAAGCTGGTAAACCGGATGAGTTTGTATGTATTTCATAAGGATTTGAAGGAATAATAAGAATATGGGCTTGAAGAGACTTTTATTAGGTAGAACAAGCAAGAATAAGCGAGGTTACAAGGTATTTGGTAAGAACCCTAATTCTAGCCGTCTAGTCCTAGTCTCTAAGCCTTGGAGAGGTCGATCCTTTGCATTAGGGTTTTAGTAGCTCTTATATAGTCGTCTAGGAGTCGGTTCCATTAGGTTAAACTCTTCCATATTCGGAAATATGGAAGGTTCTCCTTTATCGGAAGTTTTCCATTACTTGGAAGGGAGCTCGGTTCTAGGGACCAAACTCGGGGTTCCTTCTAGCGGGGACCTGGAAAGTTCCTTTATCGGGGACCCGAGGGTCTGGATCATGCCTGGAGGCTGGAGGAAATGATACCGGGATATTTTTTCCCAAGAGGATGGGTATCTCTTTTATGTAAATCGATTATGTGTGCCTAACTGCGTTTTGAGAGATTTGTTTGCTAGAGAAACTCATGGAGGAGGCTTGATGGGCATTTTGGAATTGCGAAGACTCTTAAATTTTTGAAGGATCATTTTTACTGGCCACACATGAAGAGAGACGTGGAGAGGGTCTGTGGGAAGTGTGTCACTTGCAAACAAGCTAAGTCAAAGGTTCAGCCTTATGGTTTGTACACTCCCTTACCTATTCCTACTCATCCTTGGAATGATATTTCAATGGACTTCATTGTCGGATTGCACAGGACCAGAACAGGAAAAGATTCTAAATTTGTGGTTGTTGACAGGTTTTCAAAAATGGCTCATTTCATAGCATGTCACAAAACTGATGATGTATTACATGTAGCTAATCTGTTCTTTAAAGAAGTAGTTTGTTTGCTTGGATTGCCTAAAACTATAGTGTCAGATAGAGATGCTAAGTTTCTTAGTCATTTCTCGAAAACTCTATGGTCTAAACTTGGACCTAAACTGCTATTCTCCACTACATGTCATCTACAGACTGATGGTCAAACTGAGATAGTAAATAGGACTCTAGGGACACTCCTGCGTGCATTCATTAAAAATAACTTGAAATCTTGGGAAGAGTGTTTGCCACATGATGAATTTGCTTATAATCATGCCATGCATTATGCTTCTAAGTTTTCACCATTTGAGATTCTTTATGGGTTCAATCCCATCTCACCTTTGGATCTAATACTTTTACCTTTAAGTGAAATAGTTAGTGTTGATGGGAAAAAGAAAGCAGAGATGGTGAAACAGATTCATGCTGAAGCTAAAAGGAATTTGGAGGAAAAGACTAAGCAATATGCTGGACAAGCAAATAAGGACAAGCGTGAGATGGTCTTTGACGTGGGTGATCAAGTCTGGGTGAATTTGAGGAAGGAGAGATTTCCAAATAAAAAGAAATCAAAGATGATGCCAAGAATTGATGGTCCCTTCACAGTAACACACAGAATCAGCAACAATGCCTATAAACTTGACCTTCAAGGTAAATATGATGTTAGTGATAGTTTCAATGTTTCTGACTTGGCTCTTTTTGTTGCAGATGATCCAGATTTGAGGACAAATCCTTTTTAAGAGGGAGGGGATGATGTGATCATGGGAATGCAACATAAACATGTTCAAGAAAAGATCAACAATGAAGATATTTTAGCCATTCCAGAAGTTCCAGTGACTCGTGCTAGATCAAAGAAGCTCATGGAAGTTGTCACTGGAATGCTTAAGTCTATTCAAGATCAAGAAAAATGCCTTGGCCAAGTTTCTAGTTACGAAGCCTTCACCTTTACTGAGTTCTCTCCAACCAGCTGATCAACAATTTAGCAAAGGCTGTTGTGTGTGCTCTTTTTTCCCTAGCTTGGTTTTGACCCACTGGATTTTTCAAATTAGGTTTTTAACGATGCCACAACTGCCCTTACCATATGCTAATTGTTGGTCCATTTTAGTTATCTAAGTTCTATGACATTTTAAGTATTTTTTTATGTTATGTTTTATTTTTAAAAACTTTTTTTTGGGTTGTCTTTAGGCATGGGGGACAAAAGGGTTACGTATTTATGTTTCTAAAGACAGCTTCTTGCGTTGTATTGTAACCAGAACCCTCTTTCTAATAATGACATTAGAATTTTTTTCTCACAAATGATCAACTAATGCATTTCGTAATGAAACATAAGCTTATGTATCTTTGATATTCCTAAATCGAATTTTTTTTTTTGAAATCAGACATTTTCATCTTCTACAATTTCGGTATCTGGAGGTGGAGCTTTTCTTCCAAGTTCAGTTGGTGCATCGAATTCACACTCATCCTCAATTATCATGTTATGTAAAATTATACATATAGTCATTGGGTCATGTAACACTTTTTTTTTTCAAAACCGAACATGTCTTTTCACAATAGCAAAACACAACTGTAGATCTTTTTATGTTATCTTTATTTTATGTTATTATTATATTTTAGTTCTAGTATATATTTTTATGTAAAATTATTAAATAATGGAATGTCTTATTAATTTATGTTATTGTATCATTTTAAAATATTATTTAAGTAAGAAATAAAAACATCAAAGATTTAAAGGACCATTTCACAAATAAAAAAAGTTCAACACCAAAATGGAGTAATGGATAAGATTACTCCATAAATGGAGTAACCCTAGCCATTACTCCATTTTGGAGTTGAAAATAGAGTTGGGTTGGAGAAGATTTTACTCCAAAATAGTGTTTAGAGTAGAAAATGGAGTAGGGTTAGAGATGATCTAATCTATCAATCATTAATCATTTTCTTCAAAAAAAAACTTGTTCCTTTCTTCTTTATCTATCAAAATCTAGAAGCATGCTGATGTGTAATATGCTGCTTTGAGTTTTCTGATTTAGTGTGTAACTAGTATTACTGCCCATGCTATGCATGGATTAATTTATTGTTTTTTTTAATATTTGATCACTGTCATAATTTGCAATCAGAATAAGTATCATTTAAAAAATATAGTATCAACTGTGGCACATAAATTAGAAGTGTCTGTATTGAAACAAAGCGGTTAAAGTGGCAAACCAATAACATATTATTATAAAATTGATACATGTTTGTTGTAATTTTCAAAAATAAATATAATATAGTTAAAAATACTTTATTTGAGAGATTAATTTATTTGATGATTTCTTATTGAATAATAAATACTTTAATCTAATTTACTCTCTTTTAATTACATTTTGAAACAATTCATTGACATTTTATGTTAATTTATCTAACATCTTTTTATAAAGCACACATTTGAACTTAGTTAACCCACAATTTTTATTTTGATAGTTTGTTGAATTGATAATATTAAAAAAAATTACAACTTTTTATTTAATTTTTATTAAGCTATAATGAATTGTCCAAAAATAATTAATCAAATTCCAGTTACAAAAAATATTGGTCAAAGTAAATTCACCTTTGGATTCAGATGCAAAAGCTCCATGATACGTCCATCAATAGTTTTATGGTCGAATTCAATTGCAGTTGTGCTTACTGAAACATAAATAGATAACTGATTCAACAAATCATTAATCAACAAATCAAAGAAAAATATTAAAGAGTGGAAAATAGGTAATCCTTTTTTTGTCAGGCCAAAACGTGATGCTTGTCCTGTTTGTCCCCTTTGACTCGACTGGAAATTCAGTGTGTGTGTGATTGTAGTTATGGGCTTTCCAAGAGATTAATTTTGCTTATGCTCCATTGCACCTCTCCAAACTATAATTTCCAGGATCTGTACGCAAATCAATATATAGATGAAGTTTTAAAGTTAGCTATATTACAATGATCTAAAATAGAATCTCTTCAAAATCAATGTACCAGTATCTTCTCATAAGTCCACTTTATGAATCTAAAATCTTACCGATAATGGATTTTTAAATATCAATCCATGCGCTAAATGATAAAAAGCTTTGAGTTGCTGAAAATGAGGAATAGTAGTAGATATCAAAATTGATAATGGAGATGATAGAAATAAGGGATCAAAGCAGAAAGTAAATTAGCCAGTAGATAAAAACTTATATAAGAGAAAAAAACAGTTTAAAATGATGATTATTAATTTTAAACGTGTATGTCAAATTTTGAGAAAAAATTAGGATGAAGTTGCTGAAATTTAGGAGTTGATGAGAAAATTATTTTAATCAGATTTTAATCATTTTTAATTCAATTTTTTAAAAGCATTTTCCATATGTCAAGATATTATTGGTGAAGTGACTTGTGCTTTAGTATATAAACTAGTATTACCCTCATGTTATGCACGAATCAAAGTAACTGTATTTTAAATCATTTGATGTTAAAACTGTATTTTCAGAATTATCAATCAAAATAAAATAATTATATTAATTAAATATTTTATAAATATGGAATAACAATTTCATATAAAATAGTTGCATTCAAGCAAAGATTTGTAAACGGCAAAATAATATTTCTGATGTTGTTTTAAAATAGATATTTGTTGAAAGTATTTTATGTTTAAAATTTGAGATATATTCCAACAAATAAAAATATAGTTTAATGTACTATATTTAATTCACTATTTTTTCTTTGTTTTTTTGCAAAATCTTCCATTTAAGTTATACATTTTTATTTTAAATACAAAAAAAAGTTATTATAGATTATAACAAAATATAATTGAAAATATACTTGTTTTTTTATATTTGATACCTAATATAAAGAGTGAGGCCCAATAGAAAAAAAAAGTTATGAAAAGAATATCCATATTTAAATGCTACAATAAACAGATTTAAGTTCATCATCATCCCATCTCCAAAAATCCATGTATATATTTTATGGCTACATTTTTTTTTTCATTGTTCTATTTCTTATTATTAAATTAGCAAACATTTACTTGGAGCTTTGAAGAAAAAAATCTATTTGCAAATTCTATTTAAAGTATTTTAAATGAATCCGGATAGTATTTTTTAAAATACTGATTTTCTATTATTTTAAAGTATTACTGCAAACTCAAGCATAATATTTTTTTTGAAAAAAATACTGATTTCCTGTTATTTTTAAGTGTTTGCATTTTTTTCTCTTTGTAGTAAATAGATAACATAATTTTCTTAAAGAGAAGTTACAAAACAAATATGAAAATCAGTTTATGAGTAAAAAAGATTAGATAAATACTTTATTTCCTTACAAAAGAGATGCTGATAAATTTTTATTTCCCAATGTTTTAGAAGCTCTGATACAGAAATATATTCAAATGCCATTTTAGTCTGAATTGAGTCAATTTACATATTGCAAATACCATGGAGTTTGAGCTTTTGAAGAAACTGTGAGAAATAGACAAAATGGAAGAGCAATAAAAAAAGTTTGAGAAATTGTTTACTATTTTAATTGTTTCACAGCCACCATATTTGAAACTTGAGACTCTGGAAAATATAGAGAAGAAGGCAAGTTATATAAAGAAAAAAAAACAGTTTGACAAAGAAACGTGGGATGAAAATTTTGAGGAAATTTAGGAACTTTGGTTGATATTGCAGAAAAATAAGGGATGGAGAAATTTTATTTTTCATTCGGTTGGTTTTTTCTATTTCATTTGTTTGTTTTTTTTAAAATAAAATTATGCCATGTGTCCGAATTTTATTGGTAAAGTGACTTGTGTTTTAGTATATAAGGGATATCTGGATAAGAAACCTTGGAGTATCAAGAGATCAAACCATCCCTCTTGTGTCCCACTTCATTCCACAAGCCTTGGAAAGTTTGAGTGTTTGATTCACTTTTGCAAGGATCATCCATTTTCTATCATTCCAGTACCAGAGATCTATCCTAGGATCTTATTAAATTTTTAGAAAACCATTATATCTCAATCTTATATATTGTAAACTCTCTCATTAATAAAATATTAGACAGTTCTAAACAATTATACTCTTGATACATTTCACAATGATTCTCCATTAGTCTCTTAATCTCACAACTCTTTCTTATTCTCTCTTAATCTTTTCTCTATTCTCTTCTAAACTCTGATTATCCTATTCAAACACTAAAAGTGTTACTGCGTTTTTAGCTTTACGGGCATTTACAAGGAATGCATTACGTCGAATTTACTAGGACACGTGTATCACGAATCTACCAAGGCCGAGTGTTTTAGCCATTACGACAAATTTACAAGGAAACGTGTATTACGAGGAATCTACCAAGCCTGTTTTTTTTTTACGACGAATTTACTAGGACTATATATAAATGCCTGAAAATCAAATCCCTAAACCACAAAGTCACTTATTTATAACATCATATCTCTTTTACCCTATCATCTCCTATATCATATTTTCCCTTAAACCTAAACTCAAAGGAATATGTATTATAATCAAACAACATACACATGCATTAAGTCTTTAACTGATTTATATATTATAAAAATATTTCAAATATTTATAACATCATATCTCTTTTACCCTATCATCTCCTATATCATATTTTCCCTTAAACCTAAACTCAAAGGAATATGTATTATAATCAAACAACATACACATGCATTAAGTCTTTAACTGATTTATATATTATAAAAATATTTCAAATATACATTATATCATTCTGAATCATTCGAGTTTTCATCAATATCAATAGAATGATAATCACCACTTGCATCAAACTCGTCTTCACCTGCTTCATCAGTAATATCATTTGGAATATCTTCATATTTGACGGTTATTCGGATCAATAAAAAAGATGTCATCAGTTTTTTGTTCATGTACCTCGACTTCAGTGATACCCACTTCTTCATAAAATGTGGTATGGGGGATGATATTTTCTCGATGCCTAGATTCCTATTTATATGAACAAAATAGAGAAAAGTGAAAGAGCAGGAGTTGGAGTAATTAATGTTAAGTAGTGGGAGGTTAGGTTTGGGTCGTAAATGGAGAATGTTAATCTTAATTAGAAAGAGGAATTGATCACCTTACAATGATAGTTCATCCGATGGTTGCTAGGGTAAGCAAGGACACGAAGATAAGGGGATCATTTTTTTTAATTGGGCCCTTTCATGAACACGGCCCATAAATGAAATAAAAAGACGCTTAATTGGTGAATATGCATGTGTCCTCATTTTCCCTTCCTTCCTTGTTATATGGCACTCTAAGGAGAGAGCAAAGTTTACTTTATTATTATAGATAGATTGATAGATGTGCATACACATTTAGGTTGGAGGAATATTAAATAAAATTATTAATAATTCAAAACAATTAAACCAAACCAATTGGTTTAGAGAACTGGGTCGTTACGAAAACATTCTCTAGTAAGGATTTAATGAAAACATCATTAACTATCAACACTGTGGGAACCGAAATTTGGACTGTCGATTTCTGTTGATTTAGGAAAGATAGGAAACCCTAAGTTTCCCAGAGGTCACAGATATCTGCTAAACCACACACCAAGCAATAAGAACACGTGGAACAGACTAAGAATGAAACTGACGAAACGAAAAGAGAGCAAAGAAGATCTTATTCCGAATTTGCGTATAAGTATTTACAACATGTAAGGCCTCGGCCGTAAGAGCTTTCGGCGAGATCCTAGTTCTAACCACCTAAGACCAGTAAAACCTAGTTGAGTCGCAGCTTGATATCAAAAACGGAAAATTGCCTAAATTGTTCTAAGTGCTAAGTTTTGCTCTGAGTAGAAAAATTGTGTCCCTCTGCATCTTCGACCTCGACATCCTTATATACTCCTTTAGAGGCGGTTTGCTCTTTCCATTTCTGTCTTCGGTCGAGTTTATCACTTCGCGGAAATATTCCATTTTTCTTTGATCTTTGTTTTTATCTTCGGAAACTTCACATTTATCCTCCGAACTTGAAATTTATCTTCTCCTACGTAACCAAAGATAAACCGTTATAACGATTGGGCTTGATTTCGTATAAAATCGTGACCGATTTTGACCCCAACAAACACGGTTTAATAGAACATTTTTCATAAAACAAAACACAATATTTTTACTAACTAAACTTCTATAAAACTAACTTCGACAAAGTTTTACTAAACATCTGTTCGTGAAAAGAAACTAAACAATTTTCCGAAACTAAAATTTTCAAAAACTAACTTTGATAATGTTTAAAGAACTTGTTTTGTACCATAAAAGTTAATAGTATCTACGAAACAAACTTCTGCCAAAATAACTTTGATAAAGTTTTCAGACCATATTTCGTAAAGCAAAGCTGGACAGCTTTAGATAATCACTTTCCTAAAACAAAACTATATTTTCCAAAGACAACTTTTTCTAAAGTCATAAAAATGTTGATGTTTTAAGAAATAAACTTTGGAGAAATGAAGAGAACTACACGAAATAATCAACGGAAAATGAAGAATAACAAAAAGAGACAATAAGAAGACTTCGCTCACCCTTTCTCTTTCCTTACTCACCCTCTCTCTTCTTCCTCACCATCTCTCTCTGTAATGACCCAAATCCGCAGGCCCAGCAAGGCCCAATTAATTTGCAGAGAACTTCCTTATAAATTCTAGCCCCACACATTATTTTATTCAGAAAAGTCTAAGGCGTCGAACCACTGCAAAGTCTGAGCCGTCAGAGAGAGATATTGGGGAACTGTCTCAGCCACCGTCGACTGAGATCAGATCTGTCATGCTGCCGCCGTCTCACGCCCTAGGTAATCCGTGAACCGCTTTTCCGATTGGTTAGGTGTTGACCGTTTAGTAAATCGTCGATATCTCTCTAACCATTGGGTTTCTCGGGATTTCAAGGCCACTAGTGTGTTCGTGACGTCGAGACGAGTCCGGGGCAGGAGTTTCAGCCGGAGATCCGACGCGACGCGCCCACACGCGCAGGAGGAAGATCCGTGTGTGAATCTCACGCGCCACCATCTCCGCCGGACGTTCGCCGGAGCCACCGTAGCCGGCCACCGTCCGTTCGCCGCCAGGAAGCCGCCGCTGCATCGCCGCCGCTTCTCCGCTGCCGCCGGTGATTTTCCGTTAAGCCACCACCGTCGTTGGCCGCCGCCGGCGACCGGTCTACGGCGACTCGTCGGTCGACACGCCGGTAACTCGATGACTCGGCCAAGTTGACTCAGCGAGTCAAGCCGTTGACTAGTCAAGCCGGTTCGGTTAGTCAATTGATTTTATTAAACCGATCGGTTATTGGGAATTGGTTTGGTTTGGATTAAACCGAGTTGAAATTAATTTTAATCTGGTCCAATTGAAATCGAATCCGGTTATGAAAAACCGATGGTTCAATTCAATTTCAATTTGGTCAAGGGTTGATCGGCTTGGGTCAGAGTAGACCGGGTTGACATTTGACCAACGGGTTGACCTTTTGACCAGATCGCCGGTTATCCGTTTTGGACCGTTGGAAGGGCGTTCTAACTTGATTTTTTCCCCTGATTTCAGATTTGTAGTTTGTTTGAGCAGCTGGAGTTCATAGCTATCACTTTTCCACATTGCTAAGTTGAGAGTCTATTCCGTAAATCTCGTACCAGTGTAAAATTCTCCCTATGTTAGTCTAGATTTCAAATCATGATCCGTCTGTTTGAATTGAGTCGTGATTGTTAGTTAGTTCATTCATTGTAAACTGGAACTAGGGATCTAGAGGATTCAACCGTTGATTTGATTGTGTGATGTTAAGAGATGCTATATATATGTATGTATACATAGTTATGAGTAGGGACTATGTGAGAGGGTGGGGGTCCAGAGATGTCTTGACTAGCGACGCAGCTTTGGTGGGCGGGGGCTCAGAGACATCTGGGCTAGCGACGCAGATTGTTTGGGGCGTGGGTACAGAGACGTTTGCATTCGACGCAGATTTGGAGGGCGGAGGTAGAGAGACAGACTGTACTAGCGACGCAGCGTATGTATATATATATATATACGTATGAGGAGATGTGGGGTGTATGGACTAGCTATATGTCATTATCGCATTGTTTGTGTTGTATTTGTGTGATGCTTTAGGCGTCTTGTTTGTTCATGTTAGAGATAAACTTCTATAGTGGGAGTTCTATTATTCAAGTCAGTGGTTTGCGTGTTTAGCATTCCATACCTCACGGAGTAACTCTCCTGTTACTCACCCCTCCTATTCCTTTCCCTTTCAGGTGAGACTGATGAGCAGGAGTGATTGCTATCGGATTGGTACTTTGGGAATTTTATTTCTTTCTTTTTCAGACTTGCAGATTTTATGGTTTTATTAGTATTTTTTGAATTTATTATGTTATCTGGATTTATGGCTATTTATTGGATTCATGACTTTGGAGTTGACTTTTGAGAAGTAATAAATGGAGATTTCAGATTTTTTATTTATTTAAGTTATTTTGGAAAATACGGGTGTTACACTCTCCTTCCTCTCCATTTCTCTCCTTCCTCCCCATCTATTTCCTTGCTCATCCCTTTGTATCCTCTTCCTTCCCCCTTGCTTATCTCTCCGCGCCCACATCTCTACAAGACCTCATCCTCGCCCCTTTGATGATCCTTCATTGTGACTATCTCCTCTCCCTATCTACTCGCACTTACTTCTTTGCTCTTGATTATAACCCTCTCCTCCTTGCCTTTTTATCCTCCTTGACATGCTCCTACAAATGTGCTCATCTTTCTTGTAAACAACTAGCCGTAAAGCATTTTTCGAAAAGTATTCGAAACCCATTGTTTCCGTAAAAAATGGTCAAACGTTGAGTCAAAAAAGTTAAATTGTTAACACTAAAAGATATTTTCAACGAAAAGAAATCATTTTTGTCATTACATAAACTAACATCATAAGAACCGCAGTTCTGAACGAATGAACGAAAACAGCAAAAAAAAATTTTAAATGACATAAAACATAAAATGGCCTAAATCATAAAATGGCCAGCAATGACCTTAAAAAAACAGTCCGTGATAATCAAAATTGTAACGAAACTCAAATAATTGATGGTATATTTGCTCGGAGAGGAAGAATGAATAAAAACGAGAAAATGAAAACTTTTGAACAAGATAAACGTGAATCTTAGAGAAAATAAAGAATCCAAGAATGGAAAGTTGATAAGTTCAAATCTACAAGGAGACGGCCAACCTAGATAGTAGTATGTAAACAAAGGTTTAGACCAGTGGCAGAGGAAATGAAGGAGTAGGAGGGTCAACTGACCCCTATAAATTTTTAAATTTTGTTTAATATAAGCTTATAAATTGTGGGTTTGAACCCCTTGTTTTTTATGAAATCTCTAATAAATTTATATATATATATATGATTTTGACCCCATTGAATTTTGTGCTATCCCGCCACTGGTTTAGACAGAACAATTAGTCTTTCTATTCACGATTTCTTAGATTCCACATTCTCTACATAAGTGCATCCGATTATTTTTAGGAAATTAGTTTTAGGTGGTCTTAGTCTAGCGAACCTAACTTAATTGATTTTCTGCTGTGCTTTGTTGTTTTATTGCATGTATCCGATTAGTAGACGAATTTGTTAGTGCAGTGACGACTGAGTTTTAGAAGCTGAAGAAAAACAACTCCTCAAGGTTTTCATGTACCAGTCGTGAAGTACTACATGAAGTCGTACAAGAAGTGCTACATGAAGTGAAGCTGAAGTGAAGCTGTGTATCTGACATGAAGACTGGACTTGGAGCCGACGTAGAGCTAAAATACAAGATACTTGGAGGCTAAGCAAGTTATGATTTACCTTGGAAAAAAGGTAAATCATTAAGGGAAGATTTCCAAAAGACTTTGAAGAAGATTTGGAAATATTCCGTAAAGGAAGATATTGTAATATCTCTTCCTTGGGAAGTTGGCTAGGGCAAGCCACAAAATCTACAAGTATAAGTAGACAGAGACGTGCCTTGGGATAGGTACCACCTCAAGACAAGGCCGTAAGTATAAAGGCTTTGGTGTTGAATTAGAGTAGACACAAAGCATAAGGGCTAGGGGTCATGAGGAGATCAGAGGGGTTCTTGGGTTAGTTTGATCTAGGAACGTGTTAGACTAGTGTCTCTGTCTGAGTGTGACATGTTAGTCAATTCGGAAGAGAGCTAGTAAGACACTTTATCTATGTAAAGATAAACATTCATTATATCCTGCTGTAGCACTTTGTGAAATAAATAAAAGCATTGTACTTGTATGTATTACTCTTTGTAACAGATTCGTCTTACACCTTCAAGTGGTATCAGAGCGGGTCACTTAAGTCACTGGTGAAGATCCTGAAGGCAAGAGGGAATACTGAAGACAGAGTACAGCAGGAAGCATGGTGGTTGAGCATAAGCAGTGTCTGAGCGCTGAAGGAGTGTATGGGCGCTGAAGCAATGTATGAGTGATGTATTCTAAAACTCAATCATCAGGGGGGAGATTGTTAGTGCAGTGACAACTGAGTTCTAGAAGCTGAAGAAAAACAACTTTTAAAGGTGACCATGTACTAGTCGTGAAGTATTAAATGAAGTCGTACATGAAGTGCTACATGAAGTGAAGCTGAAGTAAAGCTGTGTACCTGACATGAAGACTGGACTTGGAGTCGACGTAGAGCTAAAATACAAGATACTTGGAGGCTAAGCAAGCTATAATTTACTTTGGAGAAAAGGTAAATCATCAAAGAAAGATTTCCAAAACACTTTGAAGAAGATTTGGAAATATTCCATAAAGGAAGATATGGTAATATCTCTTCCTTGGAAAGTTGGCTAGGACAAACCACGAAATCTACAAATATAAGTAGACAGAGACGTGTCTTGGGATAGGTTCCACTTCAAGACAAGACCGTAAGCATAAAGGTTTTGGTGTTGAATTAGAGTAGACACAGCATAAAGGCTAGGGGTGAAGTTAGAAGGGTGAAGTTAGAAGGGTGTTTGGGTTAGTTTGATCTAGGAACATGTTAGGCTAGTGTATATGTCTGAGTGTGACATGTTAGTCAATTCAAAAGAGAGATAATAAAACATTTTATCTATGTAAAGATAAATTTTTTATTATATCTTGCTGTAGTACTTTATGAAATAAATAAAGCATTGTACTTATATGTATTACTCTTTGTAACAGATTCGTTTTGCAATACATAATTCTGTATAAAAGAATTACGTTGGATTTGATCATGGAAAGAGATACTTGACAACCTTTCATAAAACATGGAGAGAACCGTATAAAAACTATGATTTGTTGTATTTTGCTATTCTTTTTTTTTTTTTTTAACGGCAAACGGCTATTCTATTACTCAAGCTTGAGGTGGTCTAGGTAACCAGACCGGAATAGAACAACCAATAAAAAGTAGCACCCTACGGAAAGTCCTAGCTGTCTTAGCTAAAAAATCAGGAAACTGGTTGCGCGCTCGTGGCACATGAATGATCTTGAAGTCCGGAAAACAAATCTGCAGCGTCTCTATCTTCTCCAATTCTGTCGCGAATCTTGGCCACTCCTGGGGTTTCTCTATCATAGCAATCAGTTCCTTACAGTCTGTTCCAAAGCTCTGACATGACGAGTGTTGAAGCATGTTCTCCATCGCCCAACGTAGAGCTTCTATCTCCGAATGTAATGCAGATTCACATCGAGAAAAATTCCGAGTTCCCATAAGCTGTATATTCTCCCCACAGTCCATCCAGACCCAACCACATCCACTGTATCGATCTGAGTCTGTCCAAGATCCATCTAGCAGGCAGATATTTCCCAAGCTTAAGACTTGGTTTTCTTCATTGTTGTTGGGCTGAGCTACTTGCGGTATTCTCTCATTTGCATTAAACCATGCTTGACATTCGGTTTCTGCGTATCGAACTAGTTCTAGAGGATCTCTATCTATTCCCCTGAAAAGCTTTTCATTGCGAGCCTTCCAAATATACCATACTATCCAGGGATAAGGATCCCTGTCCTGGTCAGGTTCTAGGATATCATTTTTCCTCCAAAATAGATAGTCCATATTTGTGTAGACGCTTGACACTGGAAATATTCCTGGGCTCGTAGGAATCCCTGATAAGGACCATACTTGGAGAGCTGGAGGGCATTCAAATATTGCATGGGTTACAGATTCTTCTACTTCTCCGCACCTCGGACAGTAATTGTCACATCTCATATTCCGGCGTACGAGGTTCCTCGTTACTGCCACTTGGCCCGATATCAGTTGCCATATAAGATGGCACATCTTCCTTGGCGCTTTCAACTTCCAAGCAAAGGCTCGCAGTTTAGTAATACTTGGTTCCAGTATTTCCTTTTCCTCTTCTTGCTTCAAAAGATTTTGGGCAACCCAGTATCCAGATTTAACTGTGTATTGACCAGTCCTTGTGTAGTTCCAACAGAAAGTATCACGACGGTGTGTAGAGCTAATGGCCATTCATCAAAAAGAAGATAATTATGACCGAGTCGGTCAGACCGACTGAAGCAAGACCACGTGGACAGCACATGGCAAAAACACCGTTTCAAGAAAAAGTAAACCGAGACATCTAGAATCAGCAACCCGGTTAGCCTTGAATATTAGCGAGAAAGATTAATAAGAAAGGACGTGGCATTTATAGCCCCGACATAAAAAGGTCTTTGTTGCTCATTTCATTCATCAACAACAACAACACGTTCTCCTGACTTCTCTCCGATCTAGGGTTTGCTCACACCGACAACGATGATCCAGCTCCTTTACTCGGTGATCTTCGCCGAGATGGCGTTGATCCTCCTTCTCCTCTTCAAGACGCCTCTCCGAAAGCTCATCATCCTCACCTTCGATCGCATCAAACGCGGCCGCGGCCCCGTCGTCGTCAAAACCATCGGCGCCACAGTCTTCGTCGTTCTTATCTCCAGCGTCTACAGCTTGCTTAGTATCCAGCGCCGATCTGAGGATGGTGCCGTTCTCAATCCTACTGATCAGGTCCTCGCCTCCAAGCATCTTCTCGAAGCTTCCCTTATGGGTAAATTAACTTCGATCTCTTAAAATCACTAAAAGTTAGTTTCTTAGATACGATTGTTGACTCCATTAGAGAGGAACTGATTTGACTAATCGATTAGAACACGTAGCAATCCATCTCTGTGGCGCTGATTCAACAATTTGAAATTGGTTTCTTGATATAATTATTAGCATTCACATACCAATCTATTTTACTTTGGTTATTAATCGTTTTATCAATCAGTATCTGTGCTCAGAGGATTTGTTTGGGTGTTGAGGAGTGTAGTTAGTGAATATCATGATCAATATGAGTTGACATCAGCTTTCAAGAGGATGAGATCTCATTTGCTTGGGGGCTGGCTACTCTCTTTTTTTTTTTATTGTTACTGAACATTTTATATGTCAGGGTTTGTGCTGTTTCTTTCGCTAATGATTGATCGACTACACCATTACATAAGAGAGTTGCGGTTGCTGAGGAAGACAATGGAGACCGCAAAGAAACAGAACAGAAGTTTCGAGGATGGCAAAACCACGAACGGGGAAGAAGTTAAAGCGCTTGGAGAAGAAATCGCAGTGTTGAAGGCGAAGATCAAGAAATTAGAATCTGAAAGTGAAAGCAAAGGCAAAGAACTGAAAAGTGCACAAGCTCAAACAGAGGCTCTGAGAAAATCAGCTGATGGGTTTCTGATGGAGTATGATAGGCTGCTTGAGGATAATCAGAATCTCAGGAACCAGTTGGAGTCTATCGGCCATAGCCCAGAGGGAAAGAAGAGTATGTGAAACAGAGAAATACAATGGTATAATATGTAATATTTTCTTCTGTAGAGCCCAAAGAAACTTTAGGATATCTGGATTTCTGATTTTTGCGTTCATGCATCATCTTCTCATCTTTGAAAATAGTTTAATGTGTGTTTTGATATATATAGTAGACATGAATTGCGGTATATTTATGAATCCTAATTGAGAAAATCAAATGACATAAGTAAACACATAGGTTCTAAATTAATCAACACAAAGTGAATATAATTGATTAGACTATATATTTTACATTGTAGTAAGAGATTTGTTGTATAGTTTTTTTCAAGGGATAGATATTTAGATATCCGTTCAGATTTAGTCAATATATTTTGATTTTTAGAGTTAGAAATTTAAATATGATTCAGATATTTACAAATTTTGGTTTGAAATTGGATTGGATTTGGGTTGAATCATTGCAGATTTGGTTCAGATTCAAGTTCGGGTATCTATTTTAATTATTTATTTTTTTTAATAAAAATCCAAATATACTTTATCCCCAAAATCCGAAAACAAAATTAATATAAAATATAAAAATTAAATAATTTCAGACTAAATACTTAAATTTACATAAAAATAGTTCAGTTTAAATATTTAGATAGAGAAAAATATATAGTTTAAGTATTTTGAACATATTTTGTTATTTTATATATTTCATATTAATGAATATCTAATAGATATAAAATTTAAAATAACTGATATATTTAAATATATAATTATGTTTTAGATATTTTCGGTATCCAAAATATTTCAGTTTGGATCAGATTTAGATTTGGTTATCCGGATATTAATCTTTTAGATCCATTTGAGTACTTAATCAATTTTAGTTTGTGTTTAATATTAATTTTAAATCAAGTTCGTCTCGATTCTTCAGATCCAAATATTTTACCTAGATTTACTTTTTTGAAAAAGTATAAAAAAAATAATAAATGTAAAATTAATATGTTAGGCTTATTTTACATACATAATTATTGGACCATACTTTAAAAATACCAATAAAAATGCTTGAGCGTTGTGTCAATATTGTTGGACTTGTTAAAAAATTGACATAGTCTATAACCAATAACGTGTTCTTTCTTATAAAAATTCTTGGTAAATATGATAAAACACTATACACTGGAGTGAAATAGGTTAGAGTTGCGTCAAAAATAATGTGATCTCTTCACTCGGTACATGAATTCTATTTTTAAATTGATTTCCCAAATTTTATTTTCTTTTAAAGCTTTTATGATTTCTGATTTTCTTAACAATCTTATTATGTTTCTAATTTTTGGTTTGATACAAAAACTCTGTAAAGAAAAACAATATTTGGCTAAACTAAAGATCCAATTTTGTGTTGAGTTTTTCACCTTAGTTTCCTTAATTCATAACCAATCACAATTATTTGTTGCTTTCGTATGCATAAACTTCAACCATGGCCAAGTTCAGCAAAATACGTGATGTGATCTTGGCAAGCAAAGGACCTGATGCAACTAAGGAGATACAACAGCTTGTACCAGAACTAAGGGAAGTCAAAGAATGCGACTCGGTGGATGCTACAAAAGGGATGCAATCCAGTGGATACGATTCTGTGGATACAACTGAGTGGATGCAATCCCGTGGATGCCATTTTGAACATTTACACATACCACTTGGTCCGATGACTCGGTCTAAGCAAGCAAGGTTGCAGGAAGCTCTTCACCAACTCCTATACACTATCCAGGGCAGTCTAGAGTGTGCTGATCCAACCACACTGGTTGTGATTCAAGCCGCCTAGCTCATTCATCAAGAGAGGTATTGTGACTTGCACTCTTTTCCTTGGTTTGGTTTTGTCCCACTAGGTTTTCCAAACAAGGTTTTTAATGAGGCTTGGACACAACACTACACATGATCCTCTTGATGAAACCATGCCCATTTCTTGTCCCATTTTCGTCCATGAAGAATTATCCATAAGTCTATCTTTTAAATTTGAACTTTAGTCCTTATTTTCATTAATTACGTTGTGTTTCCAAGAAGCTGTGCATGTACAGTCTTCTTCTCTATATATTATGGACGAAATTCCTCAATAAAATCATCAAACTCTTTTCGAATAAAATTATCTCTGAATCTTGTTTGATCAAAGCTTGTCTAGTGTATTTCAGATTCATCCTTACATTGCAAGCAAAATCCGATAGTCTGAGAGCCAATTCCGCAACTCTTAGAAGTATCATCTCATTCTACTGCTTATTTCATCATCACAATCATTGGAGAACATTTAGGGATGTGATCAATCTATCCAGGATCACTTCAATACGAAACTATCAATTTCTAAAAACATTTTCATTCCGATATTTTAGTTGATGTGAATCTCAATGATTTTGTAATTTATGTATTTCAGCAATGATACTATTCAGTACTTGTTCGGAGAGAACTTTAATTTACTAATACAAATGTAAAATATGAAAACTAAAAATGAACTGATTAAAAAAAATTAGGGTGTGAACACATTAAATTGTTTGTGATTGAGTTAAGAAAATTAGTGTGTGCACACATTAATTTCTAAATGATTGTAATGCTGAAACGTAAGCATTCTAAAGTTAAAATTATTGTTAGACCGACGCATTAATGTGTGTGTGAATGCATTTATTAAGAATGGTTCTCTTTTAATATATAAGTGATTTGTTGATGATTATTTCACGTTGCCATAGATAGATCATTACCTAGTTTACCAAAGTCAGATATTGTTCATACATTCAGATCTGGAGGAGAACTCTTTTGGACACATGGGGATACAATCACACCTTAACTAGGTATTTAGCAACAGCATTAACCAGTGACGGACCCAACGTAATATTTAACCGGGGTCAATATGAACAGCTTTTAAAAATTAAAATTAAAGGGTGTCAAAGAAGATGATTAACCCAGGTTTTGGGGTGTCAATAAGAAGAGATTAACCATTTTTGCTAGAGACTTTAACAAAATCTACTCAATTAAAATTTTAGTTTTGAACAACTAAGCAATTTAATTTATTTGTTCATTTTAGGGGTGTCAACTAAACCCACAATACCCTTGGTGCAATCAAACTTCAACCGCTTCCCATAGCCAGGTGCAGGACATGATGGCTCGCCAAGATTTATTGGTTCAGCAGGTGAGGGCATCGGCCAGATGGGAGCTCATGAAAGAATGGCTGGAGAACCGGGTGGAGCACTGGGATCCTAAAGAAGAGTATCTCCGACATCTGTTTCTGTCTGGGGGATGGACCAGCAGATGAGGAGTTTTTTCCGTGCTGCCACCCCGAAATCTGTTGTGGGGTCGCGTTTCTCGGAGGAGCCTTCTTTCTAAATGATTTTTTCTTGTTTTTGTTTTTGAATGGAGGATGCAATTGTTAACATTTTGACTTGTTTGGGAACGCCGGTCTGGGCCTAGCGAGTTGAGAAAAAATAGGAGATTAATCGTGGATTAATAGGAGATAAATTTTAAGGGTTAACATATATATACTAGTATCCGTAAAAGAAATCAGTAACTGTGGTGTTTTCTAATGGTTAGTGCGCTAATCCAAGCATTCAAGGTCGCGGGTTCGAGCTTCAAAATGATTGTTTTGCTTTATTTTTTCCATTTTTGTTTTTAATGAGTACGTAATTACAAAAATATCCTTCGTCATCTTTTCCAATTTCGACCTGCAAATCCTAAATTTCGAATCTCATCATTTTTTCACGATTCACCATGATTTCAACCTCTTTTCTTATAATTTTGTTCAATTATAATGGGATTTCAACCGTAACTATGATTATAATCTGAAAATGTTCTTAAATATTTTTTTTTTCTGAAAAAATCCAAATTTTAGGAGGAATTGGTCCAATCCGCCACGGTCCACAGCTGAGTGACATTTAAGCGATTAAACGTCCGATTTGCCTGCGTTTTAGAACAGGGACATTTTCTAAGGAACCGCGACACTGCCACCAGACTAAAAACAACGAATTGGTTTATATTGATCTACTTGACCATTGTTTGTTAGAACTTGAGACAGGTCATAGATTTGTACCGTCAGCCGATGAGTAAAAAAGTACAACTGTTAACATTCTTATTTTAGTTGTTTTTTTTTTAAAAAAAAGCATTCTTATTTTAGGTTTTAAAGCATATATAGATGTTTGCTAGAGGAAGAAAAAACCCTCCAATAAAGCCTCTCACCCATTTTTGGCATTTTACCTTATTCCTAACTAGAGATAAATTCTTTTGTTGCTGCCATCTCTAATCCGGTCCTCTTCCTTCCTTCCATTTCTTTTCTTTAATCTTTTTTTTCTTTACAATCTAAACATTTCTCTATTTTTCGATGATAATGTTTTGAAGAAAAAAGAGCGTTAAGAATAAGAAGATTTTTACCAAAAAAAAAAGAATAAGAAGATTCATGCAGGAAATGTATTTGTATAATCAATAAGAAAAAGTGTATTTGTGTTTAAAAATAATAAAAAGATGACGACTAGTGGTGGAAAGGGAGAGAAGATATTGGTTTCGGTAAGAGTAAGGCCGCGGAACGACAAGGAAAAGACGAGGAACGATATCTGCGATTGGGAATGTGTAAACAACACAACCATAATCTGCAACAATAATTTGCCTGAGAGATCTCTCTTCCCATCTACCTATACATTTGGTAACATGTTAAAAGCTAAACTTAACCATTTTAGAGTTAAGGATGCTAAGAAAACAAGTTTTGAATTTTTTGTTACAGACAAAGTGTTTGGATTTGATAGCCCCACAAAACAAGTCTATGAAGATGGAGCCAAGGAGGTTGCTCTTTGTGTTCTCGAGGGAATCAATTGTAACAACGAATAACCTTACCAATGATTTGATTTGTTCTTGTCTCAATGAGTTTGGTTTGACACATTTTTTTGCAGCAAGCATTTTTGCGTATGGACAGACAAGCAGTGGGAAGACGTACACGATGAGTGGCATCACTGAATTCGCAATGAATGATATTTTTTGTTACATTCAAAAGGTTTGACATGCTCTCCCTACTTGTATATGAATACAATAGTTATGGACTAAGGTTGTAAATATTCATTAATATTTTTAAGTTTTGTATATGTAGTCATGGCTTTGTAACGAGTAACAAGAAATAATATAAAAATTTCAAGACCTTTTACTCCTTTCTTCCTTGATGAGCACAAAACCAACCCTCTTCTTATTATTTGTTTTCCTTCAGCATAAAGAACGGGAATTCACTCTCAAGTTCTCTGCAATCGAGATCTACAATGAAGCTGTGAGGGATCTCCTTAGTGGAGATAATAACCAGTTGAGGCTTCTAGATGATCCAGAGGTTAGTTATATCACTTTCTTTCAGATATTATGCCATACATTCTCTCATATTGTGTTTGCTTCACCAGAGAGGAACCGTCGTTGAGAAACTTATTGAGGAAACCCTCCGAGACAGAACCCATCTAGAGGAGCTTCTTTCAATTTGTGAGAGTAAGTAACACTCCCTGACTTGTATTATTATCTTTTTAATGATGAACTAGATTTCGACCCGCACGCCCGTGCGGGTGTATTTTTTAAATAAATATGATATTATTTGCTTTTTATGTTACTATTTAGGGTTGGGCAAAAAACTCGAATTCAAAGAATTGAACCGATTCCAATCTGAATAAGTAGTACATCCGAATCGAAATTGATTAAATATCCGAATTATTCAAAATTTTGGTATTTAAAGAAGTGAAACCTAATCCGATCCGAACTGAAGTATTTTGGGTATCCAAAATAGATTTATATATTTATAAATATTAATTATTTTTAGATTTAATATATATAAAAACATCCATAATATATATGATACTTTTAAGTTCGCATAAATGCTTGAAAATAAATAAAAATAATTAAACGTAAATATCTTAAATAGTTAAAAAATACTCAAAACTCCAAAAATACTTAAATAATTATTAATTCTCTATCAAAATATTTAAAGCAAACCTATTTAAATTGGTTATCCAAATCTGAATCAAATCCTCAAAGATCTGAACTGAACACGAAATCCCAAAAAGACCCGAAAACGAACCCGAACTCCCACCTCTAATCACTAATATATATATATATATATATATCATATATGTGTCATCATAGGTTACAAAATATGTGTTATCATATAATTAATTGTATTTTATACGTACCTTCAAATAAGTTTTCTTATAATTAATAATATTTTATACGTACAATCATATAAATAATCACATATATTATATTTTAAAATTTAATGTGAAATATAAAAACCATAATTTAAGTTGGTGTTTGAAATTGGGTTTTGTATTGTATTTTTAATATATATCTTGAAAGCATTTTTATAATAGTTATTGGAAAATATGTTAGTAAAAATCAAATTTTGAATATATGTATATTTTTGAATGAATTTTTGATATTAATCAATTTTAAATTATTATTTTGATTTGAATATATATATCAAGTAACATAGACCCATTACTTTTTAATACAATGTAATGGACTTTCAATTTTTTTAGTAATATAAGCCCATTATTTTTTTTCTAATTTACTGCTATTCATGTTTCCAAACAGTATTATTTTTTTTAACTACTATCCATATTGCCAAACAATCTCAATGTGTACTTCAACTTTAATAATATAGATGTTGTTAACTTATGAACCTATGTTGTCATTGCAGCTCAGAGGAAGATTGGAGAAACCTCATTGAATGAAACTAGCTCCAGATCACATCAGATTCTCCGGCTGGTAATCTCAACTTAACTATATTGTTCCTTCGATTCTCTTGAAAGCTGGTGCTATGCTAATTTTTTTTCATTTCGTGCAGACTATTGAAAGCTCTGGTCGAGAATTTTCTCTAGAGAGCTCCAGAACTCTTGCTGCATCTGTGGTATGATGATGAGCAATGCTTGTGATTTAATGAGTTTTTGTTTTTGTCATCTTTCTTTTCTCTGATGTCAAAATGTCTTTGGATTATCAAGTGCTTCGTTGATCTGGCGGGAAGTGAACGTGCTTCTCAGACTTTATCTGCTGGTGCAAGATTGAAAGAAGGTTGTCATATAAACCGGAGTTTACTTACTCTTGGAACCGTCATCCGCAAACTAAGGTTCGGTTTTCGTTACTTATTAAGATCCTCTTCTACCAAAAGACATGTGTGTATTTTAAACAGGCAGTCTCATTCATTTTGAAACACAGTAAAGGTAGAAACGGCGGGCATATACCATATCGAGACTCGAAGCTAACTCGAATCCTTCAGAACTCTTTGGGAGGAAATGCGAGAACAGCTATCATATGTACAATGAGCCCTGCACGTAGTCATGTTGAACAGTCAAGAAACACACTTCTCTTTGCAACATGTGCTAAAGAGGTGACGACAAACGCTCAGGTCAATCTAGTTGTGTCAGAGAAGGCTTTGGTGAAGCAACTGCAACAGGAACTTGCTCGAATGGAGAATGAGTTGAAGAACATAGGATCTTCTTCTTCTGCAGGCTCTGAGTTCTATTCATTGCTGAAACAGAAAGAGGAAGTCATTTCACAAGTGATTCATCTCTCTCTCTCTCTCTTCTTAGTACATTCTTCTTATTTTTCTAACTATTAAAACTGCAGATGGAGGAACAAATGAAAGAACTAAAATGGCAGCGTGATGTAGCGCAATCTCGGGTGGAGACTTTGCTTAAAGCAACAGCAGAAGAGCGGTCTTCTCGGATGGATGAACATTCAATGTTAAGCTCCATGGATTTTGATGCAGATCTCCGAAGAAGAAGCTATGATTCAATAGATATTGGTGAGCCTAGTACCGTTAATAACTTCACCGAGAGGAACTTTGAGCTTTTCGAAAACCCTGAAGAAGATGATTTCTTGGTGGAAGACAATATTCCTCAGTTTTCGAGGTATAATCTGTACAATGGCTGGGAGGAGATTGTTCAAACAACCAACAGCCAAAAAGTGGAAGGTGAGCAGAGTTGTGTCCAAGCAGAACCAGTGGAAAGCCATGACGACATTGTTGATAAGAAAGAAGAAACTATATCATCTCCGGAATACCAACCAAGCGATAGCTCGTTAATGGGTAATAATGAGCAAGAAGAGGTGGAGATTAGCACTCCTGCCGAAAAGGAAAACGTTGACTTATCGTCTCCAAATGCTAAGCCTGAGACCTCGGATTTGGAGATGAGATCATCAGTTGAAGTACAAGAAACACAGAAACTTGTGAAGGAAGACGAAGAGGAAAAGAAAGAAGAAAGGATGACAAGTTCATCAACAAAGCAAGCTGAAGAATGCTCAAATAAAGAAGAAGAAGAAGAAGATGCTCAGCCAGAGCAGCAAACAAAGGAACACTGGGAATTAAATTCACTCCCTACAAAGAAGCAATCTGAAGAGACAGTCGAAGTGGAATTAGTACCTGATGGTGCTAAGCTAGATGAGGATGATAAATATTATAGCGAATCATCTGTCTACATGTCAGATGATGTTGACAACAGTACATACGAGGCTTTGAAAGAAAAGGTAAAGGAGATGCAGAAGAAAATTGAATACCTTATGAGTATGCACACAGCAGAACAACAACAGTCACCCTGTTTCAGAAGAGACTACAAGAGTCCGGACCTTTTCACTACAAAAAGAAGCCGAAGTTGCAGAGAGAATCTCTTGTGTGTTAGATCTCCTCTATGGTTTGATAACTTGGAAGCTAGTAACAATGCCTCACCTTCCTGGAGGGTTAGGGAGTTAAATGCATCTCCTGGACGACCCATGAACAAGACTACCAGCATTTCCTTTGATTCAGGGAGCTCTATGAGTTCTACGCCCATTGATCCCCAAAGCCTGAAAGACTGTGATCCGCAAACGGGCAATAGCTTCCAAGAATTTGTAGCAGGTCTCCAAGAAATGGCAAGGCAGCACTCACTTGACTCGACACCTGGGCTAGATTATGGAATTGAGATCAAGCCGGAAAGCCCTGCAAATGCATTGCCAAATCCTCATAACAGAAATGAAGAAACCACCAATGATCAATTAGAGAGAGAGCAGGGTGATGATTTGGTGAGTGAAATCTTTTCTTTCCTTTCAACTCTTTTTGTTGGGAAGATAAAAAGATTGCATCCTTTCTTAAAAGTTTAGATGATCACCAATTGCAGGTAGAAGACGCAGTACCTAAGGAAACAGATTCCACAGACTTTGAGAGACAGCAACGGCAAATAATTGAGCTTTGGGCGGTATGCAATGTACCACTGGTTCACAGAACCTACTTCTTCTTGCTCTTCAAAGGTGATCCATCTGACTATGTTTATATGGAAGTTGAACTCAGAAGGCTATCTTTTCTGAAGCAGACGATAAATAATGACACGGAAACATCAAGGTCTTTTTCAACAACCTGCTTCAGTGACCTACCAATTAAGTATTATTCTAACCACTTCTTATATATGTTATCTAATCAGGACACAAACGGTGAAGGCACTCACACGCGAGAAGGAATGGCTTTCAAAACAAATACCAAAGAAATTCCCATGGAACCAGAGAATAGAACTCTACCGAAAATGGGGCGTGGAGGTGAACTCAAAGCAGAGAAGTCTGCAGGTGGCGTGCAAAGTGTGGACCAACACACAAGACACGGAACACATAAAAGAGAGTGCTTCTCTTGTGGCAAAGCTGCTTGGATTTGTTGAGGCTAGTCGAATGCCAAAGGAAATGTTTGGCCTCAGCTTGTTACCTGGAACCGAGAACGTAAGATCATCTGGCTGGAGATTTACCAAATCTTTCTCCAGTATGCGCTTGACCGGATCATAAAAAGGGCACATACACAGTTTCTGCTCATAAAATTGTGGAAGGATTGTATGTAAAATAACTAAAATTTCTAGACGTCAAACCGCAAGAAAATTAATCTTCGAATTTTTTTATTTATTTTTTGTGATCCTAACTTAGAATTTTTTTATCCTCTTAAATTTCTTAATCAAATTTAATTGCTCGATTATGGAGTCCCACAATTACAACATAGGCTGTAACTGGAAATAGATTTTATGGATGCTATAAATGAAAGGAATTAGAAAAAATGGAATGTCAAAGTTGGAATTGTACCACTTATGGAATAAAAATGAGTAATCGCAAGAAAACATTTTTATAAAAAAAAATTACACGAGATATACTTTTCCATGGTCCATTAACATTTACACATACTTTCTACTTGCCAAGTACTTTTGTTGAGTAAATTGACCAAAAAACCCTTCTAATTTAAACCTCACACTTTCTCTAACCTAAAATCTTCATCCTGTCACATATGGTTCGGAGACGGAGACAGAAGCGGAGGCAATAACAGAGGCGGTGGAGGATTGACTTATGGTGGTGGCACATACTAGTGATTAAAAAGTGGACCTGGTGAGATGGTTGAGGATCAGCAAGTGGAGGATCTTATGGTGGTGGTGCTTACCGAAACGGTGAAGGAAGAGGAGCCGCATGTGGAGGTGGAGCTCATAGAGGTGATCCTGCATTAATCTCACTGACGATTGGTGTCAACACTCAACGAATTAAATCCTTTTGATTCCGGCAGCTTCGTACACAAAGATTATGACGATGACCCTGATTTAAATCTTAAGTCATGAAAGAACGCTTTCTCAAGCTTATAGACTTTTGAGACATGGAGAGGTATGGTCTTATGGTGGTGATGAAAGAGGAAGAGCTGGAGGTGGAGCCGTGGTGGTGGATCAGAAGGCGGAAGGTAAGTACGAGGTGACGGTGGAGGAGCTAATGGCGGAAATGTAGCTTGTGCAGGTGGATATGAAAATTGTGGTGATGAAATAAGTGGTTGGTGGTGATTGAGGCGGCAGAGGAATTTATGGCGGAGGTGGAGGAGCTAATGGCTGAAGTGGAGCTTGTGGAGGTGGATATGAAAGTTGTGGTGATGAAAGAAGTGGTCGGGGGTCATTGACGCATGGAGGGTCTTGTGGTGGTGGTTGGATGCATATTATTGTGGTCGGAGGCGATAACCATGTCCACAACCACACCATCGGTGGATGGTTATGAAAGTAGTTATGGCAGTGCAAAGAGGGATACATCAGTGGTGGTGAAAGGGGTGGTTATGAATCGGTCCATAATTTGAAATTGGTTTCATGACCACACCTAGTCTGACCGAGAGAAATATGAAAAGTAAGGCAAAAGAATCTTGTCAAACACAAGGGCTTTTTGGAGAGGAAAATAAAAAAAGTAAGGCAAAAAGTACCCATCAGTAACAAAAAGTACCCATCAGTAACAAAGTATGTGAACATGCAAACAAACCTGGAAAAGTAACCTACTTAGTTATACTACTTAATTGTACTACTTAATTGTATTTAACAGTATAATAATTTTCATTAAAATTAATAAACAATGATAAAAAGAAGCAAAAATATTTATTTAACTTTAGTTTGATACTAAACATTCTTCGGATGATTTGTAAGTTTGATATCACTACAAGGTGTTTAAATAAGAAAATATGTTGCTATATTTTAGTTTAAGGTTGTAACAAATCATAGACTTAACCAGAATTTTCAAATTTAAAATCTTAACAAATCTGCCATATGACTACAAATAAATAATTATTATCTAAACATAATTAAAAATATCTAATTTTTTTTCATTCCACTACATTCACGTAACTTTTTTCTTCTAAATAATTTATTACTACATTCTATTTGTTTCCATTTATCCCACATGAATTATTGGAATGTGATCACTTTTTAATTCCATGTAACTGGTAGTTTTATTTTGGAATCAAACGGAATGACTCATTCCACGTATTCCAATTTTAAACTACTATAAATTATAAAATAGCATAATTTACAAAAATAGTAAAAATGATAATTCCACCATATGACATGTATCATTTTATTTATTTATAAAAACATCAGTGAACAAGTCTACAGGTCCGATTCAGTGGTAGAGCCAGGGCTTGGGATATGGGTCAACTGACCCAAGTGAAATCTGTATTTTTCTTTTATATCTCAAAAATCTGTTGTTGTTCTTCTTCTTTGGCAGATGAACCTAAGGAATCTGGAGTGTTACACTCATAGCTTTGACATCTATCTATACTAATAAAGTTGTTTTTTCTCCTTTTTCCTTGTGCCATATCATCTTTTAGCATTGGGAAATTAATGCCAATGCTCGGGCTTTTGATGTTTATTATTGGGCCCAGCATGAGATATGTGGGCTAGGACTGGAGAGAGAAGCGTGAGGAGAAAAGAGAGGATGGGGCAAGGAGAGGAGATAGAGAGCGACATGGGCGAGGAGAGGACTGAGGAGAGAGAAAGAGAGATAGGGGAAGGAGGAGAGATGAAGGTGAGGTGTTCTATGGACTTCTCCGAAAATCGTTTTGTATGATTCTAGACAACCGTCCAAAGATTATTTCGTAAACGCTGATTTCGTATTGTTTTACGAAGGTTGTTATATTAGGTCGCTTATTTTTACTATACAAAAGTTTCTTCATTTAAACATCTACTAGGTGGACCGCCCGCACGCATGTGCAGACATAAACATTAATACTAAATTGATAATTACATACTAGATTTTGATCCGCGCTTAGAAAGCGCGGGTTTATTTTTTGAATTTAATAATTTTAAATGTAAACTTTTATATAAGATAGTTTATAAGTTTGGTCATATTATTCGGAACCGAATAATCAATCTATACCAAATTAAAAAAATGAAACCAAACCTGAACCAAAATTTATAAATAACCGAACACATCATATATCTCTAGAACCAAAATAAATAGATATCTGAATTTTTAAAATACAAATTATATACCTAAATATTAATTATATGTAATTTCTAAATAACCAAATATCTTAAATATACTATTTTAAAGCTGAATTATTCAATAAACACAAATTACTCAAACATTTTTTCAAATATTTAAAAACATTTCTTAATAAGTCCTCAACATTCAGTCTAATTTTCCAAAGGAACCAAAACACCAATAAGTGATATCTACAGTCATACCAGTAAATGCAGTCACCGTATATAATCTACTTTCAATTTAATAAAAAATACATTATTTAAAATCCTTTAAAATCTAAAACTCCTATTAACTCGTGAATCTATACCAGATGACATGGTAAAAATCTAAAATAACATGATAATATTTTTCAAAATTTGATTAAATTTCTCATATAAATCTTACTAAGATATAAAATTGAATAAACTACATTGTTTTTATGTTATACATTATAGTTTACAGGTTTTATAATGGCTATTTTAAGATTAAATTTTTGAGTTTTAGAAATAAAATTATTATTAAGTTGAGTATAATTGAGTTAATTATAAATGTTAAAAATAAATAAAATATTTTATTTAAACATAAAAACATTCTAAAATGCTATAATTTCCGGAGAAAATATTTATACAAAACCCTTTCCCCTAATAAACCCAGTTGTAAAATATTTTCATCACAAAAATAACCTAGGAAGGTTTTCAAAGAAAAAGCTATAATTTTGAAATATAATTAAGCTTTTTGTTGTATTGTGAAGTATTTTTCTAATCGTAATTGGAAGTTAATATGTTTTGACCGTCGAATGGTATCATGTTTTTAACTTTCTGTTAACCGTACTTGCATCATGTTTTTGTGTTAGTTTGGATCATAAAACATTTAATATGAATTAAAAATATGGTATTGTTCAGATTTTAATTACCAATAAATCCAA
The DNA here is from genome assembly GCA_018703725.1 of Brassica juncea. Taxonomy (NCBI): domain Eukaryota; kingdom Viridiplantae; phylum Streptophyta; class Magnoliopsida; order Brassicales; family Brassicaceae; genus Brassica; species Brassica juncea. The sequence goes on from CM031927.1 coordinate 11,776,064, forward strand.
ATGTTTTTATAGTAATTGTTGTTGTTAAATAAAAATGATCATGGGTTGTATGATTATTAAATCAGTTATAAAATAATATGTTTTTTTTTAAATAGGTATAGTGGCACAAAAGTAATATTCCAAAAAAAAATAGGGGCAAAATATACCAATGATTCTGAATTAATAATATTGATGTATAAATTTTTGGTATATCATAGTAAGTTGAGTAATAAATAAGAGTATTGATTATTTTATAGTTAGAAAAATATAAGGTAATTGATTATTGTATAGTTAGAGAAATATAGGGTGAGACCAAAAAAATAGTTAAGTCTAGTGAATAGGTCCAACAACCTTTCATAAGTAGATTTTTTGGGACTCTTTCCCTTTTAATAGTATAGATATGAATTAAAAATATGGTATTGTTCAGATTTTAATTACCAATAAATCCAAATGTTTTTATAGTAATTGTTGTTGTTAAAGAAAAATGATCATGGGTTGTATGATTACTAAATCAGTTATAAAATAATCTGTTTTTTTAAATAGGTATAGTGGCACAAAAGTAATATTCCAAGAAAAAATAGGGGCAAAATATACCAATGATTCTGAATTAATAATATTGATGTATAAATCTTTGGTATATCATAGTAAGTTGAGTAATAAATAAGAGTATTGATTATTTTATAGTTAAAAAAATATAAGGTAATTGATTATTGTATAGTTAGAGAAATATAGGGTGAGACCAAAAAAATAGTTAAGTCTAGTGAATAGGTCCAACAACCTTTCATAAGTAGATTTTTTGGGACTCCTTCCCTTTTAATAGTATAGATATGAATTAAAAATATGGTATTGTTCAGATTTTAATTATCAATAAATCCAAATGTTTTTATAGTAATTGTTGTTGTTAAAGAAAAATGATCATGGGTTGTATGATTATTAAATCAGTTATAAAATAATCTGTTTTTTTTAATAGGTATAGTGGCACAAAAGTAATATTCCAAGAAAAAATAGGGGCAAAATATACCAATGATTCTGAATTAATAATATTGATGTATAAATCTTTGGTATATCATAGTAAGTTGAATAATAAATAAGAGTATTGATTATTTTATAGTTAGAAAAATATAAGGTAATTGATTATTGTATAGTTAGAGAAATATATGGTGAGACCAAAAAAATAGTTAAGTCTAGTGAATAGGTCCAACAACCTTTCATAAGTAGATTTTTTGGGACTCCTTCCCTTTTAATAGTATAGATTTACAACTATATAATACTTATGTTATATGTATATGGTTAATATGAAAGATTCGATGTTACATATTGATATTTATACTATGTTCATATGAACAAAGAATACATTAGAACGTTTAAAAAACGATCACATTTAACACTAATCTTAAAACATCAGAAAAATATAATTGAGAAAAAACAAATATTTCACGCATAACGCCAATAAAAAAATCACACATGAAATATAAAAGAGAGATTTGAATTACCTGAGATTTATTATCATTGGTTTGATTGTAACATAAGAGATGATTTACGGTTTCCTTCTCTAAGCCTTGAGTCAGAAAAGAGGTAATTCTAACAAATATATTTAAAGATGTTAACAATCCCCAAAAGATAATAACAAATTATATAATTGATAGGACAACACCAATGAGTTTTAAAGTTTTTAAAAAGCTTTGAGATTACCTTTGGTTCTCAGACGTACCGACGAGGATCACGCACAATAAATAAATTGCACTTGATTAGTATACACATCTTATATTATATTATTGATAAGTGATTTAACTTTATAAAAAAAAAAGAATTACCTTTTTCGAAAAGGATGATCAGTTCCTTGATAAACAGAGTCGTCTCTTTTTGTTAGTTGAATCACTACTGATGCAAAAATATAGATAGAGATACAACATGGAGAGGAAGATAACAAAAATAAACGGAGAAGAAGAACCCCCATAAAATTATCAGTACTTATTGATTATTATACACCTGCGCAAGATCACAAAAGTAGAATTTAAATTAGAACAATCAAAAACATATGAAAACTTAAAAGATAGATGCATGAAACTAATGGGGGTGGCGTGATATTTATATAGCAAATTAGTTTAAGTTTCTAAATGACCTAGTTTTCAAGAGAAGCTATGAGATAGAATATCCTCTAATAAATATTAATCCAGCTATGAGATAAAATATTTTTTAATAACTTTTTAAAGATATTTTGGTTATAATATATACATAATTTTGGTAACTCAAATCTTGCTATATAAATATATATATATATATATTTAAATATTAAATGCATGATATTAGGAAAGAAGATATCTCGTCGGTTGATTGCAACTGGTTTTTGATAAAACAAATCCCACTTGACTTAAAACCCCTAAACTAAATTTGTTTTGGGTAAAAACCCTCAAATTAAGTATTTAACGAAAAACCTCCAAAACTAACTTTATTTAATGAATTAAACTCTAACAGGTCATAATTACCATTACTACCAGTAAATCTTTAGTTTATGGGTTTCTACACTAAGTAAACATAGTTGAGGAATTTTACCATTAAAAATGAAAAAAATTCAAAATATTGTAATAGGAGGAAAAATTTGCAAAATACATTTTATAAATTAATGTATAAGCTTCTATAAATGACTTAAAACCTCTTATAATAATTTAAACATCTGATAAGCCAATATAAATAATTATATAAATATATTTATAATTTTATAAATGATTTATAAAGCATGCATTGAATTATTAGACATTAATAGTTATTATGATACTTTATATACAAATATAATTCTTTCTATACGAATATAAAATCATTATATCAATTCAAGTAAACATTTTTGTTTATTATTTTATGTAATTTATAAATATATAAAAAAAATTGATCGCATTATTACTCTTTCATTGTTTCAAAAATTAGTTACCATAAATAATTATTTCTAATATTATGTAGATTATTTGTAAAGTGGTAATTGAATTATCCTTTCCTTTTAGATATAATTATAATAAATAAAATTAAAAATCATCGGTCAATCAAATTATAATAATTTGAAGAGTTCATTTATGATCAACACGTAGTAAAAAAATCACTTATATATAGTAGGATTTATATTTTTATAAATAATTTATAACACTATATAAATAATTTTAAAATTCTGATAAATTTATTCTTTAAACAACGATAAATAATATAAAAATGATATTAATAAACATGTTTGGATTTTGTAATATTTAAAATAGTTATTCTATAATTATATTCGAATACAATTCATCAAGTAGAGTATAAAACTATTATAATTATCTTATATAAAAATTTGTTCATTATATTTTATAGTTTATAAATATTAAAAGTAATAAATATAACATTATTAATTTTATAAATTAAGGTATAAGCTTCTATAAATGACTTAGAACCTCTTATAATAATTTAAAACGTCTGATTTTTATAAATGTATTTATAAGTTTATAAATGATTTATAAAGCATGCATTGAATTATTAGACATTAATAGTTATTATGATACTTTATATACAAATATAATTCTTTCTATACAAATATGAAATCATTATATGAATTCAAATAAACACTTTTGTTTATTATTTTATGTAATCTATAAATATATAAAAAATTGACTGTATTATTACTCTTTCATTGTTTCAAAAATTAGTTACCATAAATAATTATTTCTAATATTATGTAGATTATTTGGAAAGTGGTAATTGAATTATCCTTTCTTTTTAAATATAATTATAATAAATAAAATTAAAAATCATCGGTCAATCAAATTATAACAATTTGAAGAGTTCATTTATGATCAACACGTAATAAAAAATCACTTATGTGACTTCTCAATCAAAATATAGTAGGATTTATATTTTTATAAATAATTTATTACACTATATAAATAATTTTAAAATTCTGATAAATTTATTTTGTAAACAACGATAAATAATTTAAAAATCATATTAATAAACATGTTTGGATTTTGTAATATTTAAAATAATTATTATATAATTATATTCGAATATAATTCATCAAATAGAGTATAAAACTATTATAGTTATCTTATATAAAAATTCTTTAGTTATATTTTATAGTTTATAAATATTAAAAGTAATAAATATAACATTATTAATCTTTCTATAATTTCGAGAATTAATTGCCATAAATTGTTTTTTGTAATATTTTTTAGATTATATGGCAAGTGATGTTAAATGTTTTTAGACTTACGACCAATCAAATTATAACAATTTTTTTGAAACTTCACCTATGAGCGACACGTCACCAGTCTCCAATAAACTGACTTCTCTTTTAATATATAGGAGATTGAAACGGCTTTGCTATATTCTTTGTTGTAAGTATGTTTTGTTGGATGGCTTTTATTCACAAATAAATTCTTAGGTTTTTTAGAAAGGATCGTGTTTCGGATAATTTCGTCATAATGTTTCGTGTAATTTTCTAGTTTGGATGCGGCATATGTGGATTTATTAGTATCTCGACATTTATGGCTTGTAAACTTTTAAGAACTGTTTGATCATATACTAACAATTTTGACAGTTGATCTCAGTATAACTTATTTTGACTCCAATGCACACGAACAGAAGTTTAGAATTTGTAGCTTCTCAAAATATAAAATGCTTTTCGGAAAATTTTATATAACTTACATTGGTGAATGTGAGTAGTTAACCTGTTGTACTACGACGCAATTCAGATACGAGAATCTCCTAGTGGCGGTGTCGTTTGATATTGTTTGATTGCTGCAATTCTAACACAACAATGCGAGATTGGGATAGGAGTCCCAAAGGGATTGTTATTCTATGTTACATTAAACATTAGACAGTTGACTTTTTGAAGTCTTCACAAGTCTTCTATAAGATGTTGCGTAATAAGTGACAACACCCTATAGACTTCATCCTTCTGTTTGTTGCTTTTGTCAGCATTGACAAAGACACAACCTTGGCCTCTAACTTCAATCCAACTACATCCCGAGATACGCTTGAAACCCGTTTCCTTAATCTTCCTCCGTATCTCCGACACATTCTGCCACTTCTCCACAGCAGAGTAAGCATTTGAAAGCATAACGTACGACGAAACATCTCTGGGCTCCATCTCTAAGATCTTCGACGCCGCTAATTCAGCCAAACGCTTGTTTGAGTGAATCTTACATCCCCCAAGCAATGCTTTCCAAAACCCGATTCCCGGATCAAGAGGCAGACTTTTAATAAGCCTCTCTGCTTCTTCGAAATGACCTGACCTAGAGAGCATATCCACCATACATGCATAGTGCTCAGGTTGTAGCAGGTTTGGATTATCATAATCATTCACTGCTTTGTTGAAATATGAGTACCCTTCATGGATTAGGCCCGTGTGGTTACACGCAAATAACACTCCAAGAAGTGTCACACTGTTTGGTTTCAGGTTTGTGTCTTTGATCATTTTTTCAAACATGGCTATAGCTTCTTGTCCTCTTCCGTTGTGCGCATAACCCCATATCATAGAGTTCCAAGAGACGATGTTCCTTTCCTGTTCATGGAGCTTGTTGAAAGCCAAAACACTATCCTCCATGTTTCCACACTTGGAGTAAAAACTAATGAGAGAATTCCAAACAAAGACATTATATTGCTGACCCAAGAACTTGATAGCACAGGCGTGGATACTTTTACCACCACCGTGAGAAGCTATATTGGATATGGCTGTTATAGTACAAGGGAAGGTTGATTCATTAGGCATCACCACACCTTCCCTTAACATATCCACAAAAGTACGCACAGCTTCTTCATTCCGTCCCGTCTGGCTAAACCCACCAATCACTGCGTTCCAAGTAACAACACTTCTCTCTGGCATTGTTCTAAACAAGGAAAGGGCTTCCTCAAATTCATGTTTCTTTAGGTACCCACTTATCAAATTGGTAAAAGAAATAACGTTTGGATCTCTAGTATCATCAAAGCTTCTACGAGCATCCATCAACGTGCTCAGCTTCACGTAACAGTTCAAAACCGCACTGCCCACAAACACATTCGACGCAAGTCCAATTTTTAAAGCAAAACCATGTAGCTGCTTGCCTAATTTGACATCTCTCGAAGATGAAGATGACCCAATGACTGTGCCGAAGGTGAACTCGTTTGGTCTGATTCCCAGATACAGCAACCTTTTGAAAGCATGGATTGCCTCTACATGCCTGTTTTGCTTCACAAAGCGGCCAATCACGGCTGTACCAGAAATGACATTCAAGTCTCGAATTTCGTCGAACAGTTGGTGTGCCTCACAGGTCGAACCCGAATCCGAGCATCCAACTGACTTGGGGATCGACTCTTGTGATTTGGTAACAAGGGCACTTGCCAAAGAGTGAGATTTCCTTCTAACGATTCGCGAGAGATATAGTCTTTGAGATGAAACCATAGATACAGCCTATCAACTATCCTCCTGTCTTCCCCACGGAAAGAAACAAGTAAACGAAGTTGAAGAACCACACAACTCACGAGTTCTTTTACCAGAAAAAAAAAAAAAAAAACTCACTTCAAGAATTAGATGCCATTTCTGTCGCAGGCATCTGATCCTCGGTTGCTTTTTCTTTGTATTTACCTAGACCCAGCATGTCTAGTATAGGGTTTAGAGTTTAAAATTTAGAGTTTAAAGTTTCAGTTTAAATTTTTGTGTTTTTTTTTTTTTTTTGAATGAATGTTAAATTTATTTACCAAAAAAAATCTTTTTACAACTAGTGCATACTGTTTACTGAAATACTTTAAACTCCAAAAACAACTTAAACATTTGTAATTCTAGTTGAAAACCAAAATTGCATCATCTCATCCATTTCTTTCTCCCTTCCTTCTCAAAACACTGATTTTGTTTCTGATCCCTTTGTCTATCATTATCTGCACCACAGATAGTGGAAGCAACTTATCTCCATGCCTCACTTTATTGCATTCCCTCCACACTACATAAAGAACTAACTGAAAAGCATAATGTATGCAAAACAGCCACTTCTTCTCCTTGTTTCTGTCTATAATGAGCTCCATAATCTCAGATCAAACGTTAGTATAACAACTCCTCATAATACCTTTGACCGTCTTTTCCCACATTTGAGCAGAGTAACCACACTCAAAAAACAGATGATCTCTCGATTCAGTGCCCAAGTTACAAAGCACACAAGTGGTAACAATACCTTGGCTCCATTTAGCAATCCTATCCAGCGTCGATAATCTGTCCCGAGCTGCTAACCATGCCATAAAAGCGTATTTAGGCGTGGCCTGCTTCATCCATATTCCTCGAGACCAGACACAGTAAACTTTGCTCACTCTCAACAGCAACAAAGTTTCTTTAGTAGAAAAAGTCTTCCTATACCCCGACTTCCTTCTCCATAAACTCACATCCTCCTCTTCAGACCTCAAGTTACTCACAATGACACTCAGCTCTGCTTCAATATCTTTTATAATACTCGTACGATGTCTCTTTCTCCTCCTTGTATTAAGAACCGCTTCTTCTACCGTCGCATACTTAGCAACTCCCATATCAATAATTCCTCTATCCCCCAACACTTCAGACAGTACGCCCTTCTCTGACCAATTGTCAAACCAGAATGAAGTTTGCCTTCCGTTCCCCAGCTCTCTCTCTTGTAGAAAGACTTTGCGATACTCCTCAATTTTAACATCTTGCGCCACATCCAAGATCCAATTTGGCCATTTAACTTTACTTCCCAAAAACACTTCCCTTTGAGAAGATTCACCTGAATCCATTTACCCCATAAAGAGTCTTCAGATAGCATTCTCCAAATCAACTTAAGCCCATACACTATATTAACTTCCCTCAAGTTTCTGATTCCCAACCCGCCTTCACCCTTTGTACTACAAATTTCCTCCCATGCCACTTTGGAGTTTGTTGATTTAAGAACCGGTCCAGTCCATAAAAAAGCCGAGCATATCTGTTCCACCTCCTTAATACAGCCTCTTGGAAGTCTGAACACAGCAATCCAAAAGTTGATAATACTAGTAATCACAGCTTTGATTAACTGCAACCTACCCGCAAATGATAAGAACCGGCACGTCCAAGAACTGATCTTGCCTCTGATCTGCTCCAAAAGGGGAAGATAATCTTGTTTTCTCATCACTTGTGTCATAAGTGGTAGCCCCAGGTAACATACAGGGAGTTCCCCAGAAGCAAATTTAAAATTCGTTAGGATTTCTCTCTTCTCTACTTCTGCTACCCCGGCCATATAAATGGTTGATTTCTCCACACTTATGCTCAGTCCTGACCAACCTTCAAAATTATCAAAAACAGAGAGAGCTCCCTGAACAGACTCCTTAGATCCTTCTACAAACACCATGAGATCATCGGCAAAACAGAGGTGTGTGAGTGATAACTTTTGGCAACCCGGGTGCAATTTAAACTTCTTCGCTGCTGCTGCTTCATTAATCTTCCATGAAAGCACATTCATGCAAAACATGAATAAATACGGTGATAGTGAACACCCTTGACGAAGGCCTCTGGAACTTTGAAAGTAACCAGCTAGATCACCGTTTACTTGTACTGAAAATGATGGTGTAGTGATACACAATTTATCCAGTGGATGAAACTCTCCGGGAAGCCTAATGCACTTAAGCATTTCAAGACAAAGCACCATTGCACCGAATCAAAGGCTTTTGAAATGTCGATTTTCATTACGCATCTTGGAGCTATCTCTTCTTTATGGTAGTCCTTTACAAGCTCAGAAGCAAGAAGAACATTCTCCATAAGAAGCCTCCCTTGTACAAATGCTGATTGATTCTCCAAAATAATTCTTGGTAGTAGCTTCTTCAACCGGTTGGCAAGGACTTTTGAGACTACCTTGTACAATACGTTGCAGCACGCTATTGGCCGGTAATCCTTCATCTCAAGCGAGTCAAGCTTCTTAGATATCAATGCCAGGATCGTGGAGTTTACTCCTTTAGGCAGGAAACCAAATCTGAAAACTGACTGTACCGCAATGGTAAAGTCATGGCCAAGCACTGGCCAAGTAGTTTTAAAAAACTCCGCAGGAAACCCATCTGGACCCAGTGACTTATTACTCGGCATCGCAAAAAGGACCTTACGGATTTCTTCATCAGTAACTTCAGCTTCTAACATACCACAGTCCTCCGTCGAACAACGAAATTTTAGCAGATTCTGCAACTCATCATCACTAACCCCATGATAACTCTTTGGATTTCTATTAAGAAACTCTGAGAAGAAACGTTCTGCCTCCTGCTTTATTTCCTCATGAGATTTTACTACATTCCTATTCCCACATCTGATTTCCCTAATCGTATTTTGAGCCTTCCTTGTTGTTATAGCCCTATGGAAAATTTTATTATTTTGGTCACCAATGTCAAGCCAGTGCAGTTTAGCTCTCTGTTTCAGATGTTCTTCCTCCAAGCTAGCGACATGGAGCCACCTCCCATAGGCATCAGCTTCATCTTTTATAGCAACATCACTCGGATTGCTCAGCGTAACTTTCTGCTTTCCACACAAAACCTCATAAGCCTCTTTAGTTCTAACTGTTAAATTGCCCAACTCCTTCCTACCCATCTCTCTTAACAATGGCTTCAAATTTTTAAGCTTTTTTGAGAACCGAAACATCGCTGAGGTGGAGTGAAACAGCCTTTGTGTAGAATCCCAATACTCTTTCACCAGAGGAAGAAAAGCCGGTATACTACCCATTGAGCTGACATACTTGAATGGCTTTTTTATCTTTTCTGTTGGTGGAGATAACTGAACCTTACACCTCAGGTGATCAGAACAACCACCAGGCTCAAACACCGAGTACGCATTACTAAACCTCAACACTGCTTCTTCATTTAACAAAACTCTATCCAATTTTTTACATATTACTCCTTCATCCCTCTTATTACACCAAGTATACTTAGGACCTTGAAACGCCATATCCATGAGATGACACCTAAGTACCAGTTCCTGGAAGTCCCTCATACCACTAGAGATCCTCCCCGTATGTGCGAATCTTGAATTCTCTTCCCCCTCCAAAATCTCATTGAAGTCGCCCATTATCATCCACGCCTTGTTTTTAAAACTAGGAGAGCTGTGATGATGAGCTAGGTCTTCCCACAATACCTTCCTTTCCTCCATTTGATTACTGGCATAGACACACGTACAGTAAAAAGCTTCTACCCCTTGCATCTCCACCCTTACCGTAATTAACTGGTCTGATTTGTAGACAGGAGTTATACCTACTGAATCTCTCCAAACAAACCAAATTCTTCCACCTTGACTCTCGTCATAGTTCGTGATCGAAGACCACTCTCTGAAGACTGTATTTAGAATCCTTCCAGACTTTTTTTCTTTCACTCTAGTTTCCAAAACACATCCAAACTTCATCTCCCTATTATTTATGCACTCTCTAATCACGGAATGCTTCAACTCTTTATTCAATCCGCGCACATTCCAGAAAAAAACTCGCCATGGATCAGAGATTTAGAAACTTTCCGGTTTTTTTACAGAATTCAATTAGTTTTGGTTCAATACTTTGGTTTTTTTGTTCGATTCAATATCGAAACTGAAAACTGTTAATATTTGAAAAAAGATTAATCCAGTTTAGTTTCAAATTGGTTCATTTTTTCCATAATATGGATAAAACATCACATAATTCAGATTTTTTAGATTATATATTGGGGAATTTTTTAATTTTACCACTTTGGTGATATCATTATTCATGTTTACCACCAGTAAAGAAATATTTTCAAAAATATTTTTCAGTAAAAGATAAAAGATTTTTATACTCTTTTCTATACATATAATAAATAAATAACAAACTTTTACAGAATTCAATTTATTTACTCGTGAATTCAATTATACAGAATATTTAGGGATGATGGCATCTGACCATCGTCCAATAGTGGCCTACTTGGAGGATAAAGTTGTCAGAAGGAAAGGACAATTTTATTTTGATAAGAGATGGATTGCACAAAAGAATCTTATAGAATCAATTATAATGGGCTGGTCAGATTATAGTGGAGGAAGGAAAGATGGTATAGTGGAAAAAATTAGGAATTGTCGTTACGAAATTGCTAAATGGCAGAAAAATAATCCACCTTATGGAAAGGAAAAAATAAATGAGTTACAGAAAGCTCTCGAAGAAGTACAAACATATAACACTAGATCTTAGGAGAATATTCTGGAGGTATCTAGAAAGCAACAAGATGCATATAAGGATGAAGAGGATTACTGGCATCAGAAAAATAAGAATATGTGGTATTCATCTCGAGATCTTAACACAAAATTCTATCACGCTTTAACTAAGCAAAGATGGGTTCGTAATAGGATAGTCGTAACACAAAATAATGTTGTGGATAGCAGCTACAATAGTCACCAATCATCACCATTAAATATTTCAAGTAAAGAAATATTTTGATCATTCGATTTAAGGGTAATTAGATTTATAAATAGCATTTTAAAGATATTTGGTTATTCAAAATCTAAATTTAATTATTTTTTAAGTATATAATATGTATTAAAAATTTGAGTGCCTATTCGATTCCAGATTCAGTTCTCGTTTGGTTTTAATTTTTTTTATTTCAGAATTGAAGGATTCATCCAGATATTTAATAAAATTTGTTTCAGTTTTGCAGATTATACATGTGTTAGTTCAACTGGTTCTCATTTTTGGTAGCCGTGTCGCTTTGGTTCAGTGTATAATATGTATACAACTAGGTTAAGATCCGCGCTTGCGCGGAATGAACATTATATACTATTTTATGTATTATATTTTTAATATATTATGAAATAATTAATATACGTTTAATAATTAAAAATTTAGTAACTATTACTTATATAATTAAATTGGTATGAACATAAAAATAAATTTTATAATCTAAGATGCACTTATTTTTATCAAATTTTTATTATTCAAAAACATTAGTTGTCATATATACTTTAATCACATTAGACAATTCCATAGTTTTATTTAAAGAAATAATGAAGCATATTAATAATGTTTTTATGCTTAGTTTAATAAAAACTTATTATATATTTAAATAGAACAACCTATTTTTCTAAAAATTCTAAGAATCATTCTAGTGATAACACGTGTCTACAAAAAAAAATGTTGTAATACTTCTCAATTAATATATAAAGGATTAATTTGGTTTAAATCTAGAATTTCAAATAAATCAGAATCCAAGTCTCCATTAAACCAAACATAAATGACTCAAGAATCTTGTGTTCACCAACAGTAACACAATCAAACTCAAACAATTTCGTGTAAGAGACCAGAACTGAAACCAACAAAGGAAACATTATTCACAGTTGAAGGTCTAAATTCTAGAGGAACATTCCAAGCATTCAGATTATCATCTGACCATTTCAAGTCAACATTCTCAACGCTGAACCCATTCACGTGTTCCATAATGATCCCAGCTGTGGCGCTATGGTTCATTAGACCTTGGCATCCAGGTCTATAATCCACGAGCCCTGAAGTGTAATTACTCCATCTTCTCAAAGTAATGTTCATGTTCTTGAACTTTATGTCTGTGAGTAATCCGTTTGGAGAGCCAGATAAAAAGACTCCGTTTTCAGAAACGATTGTTATGTTAACGAAAAGGAGATTCGAGATTGAGCCTTCCTTTGAAGATGAATCGCGCGGGCAAGTTGTTATATAGATTGGTTCTGCTCTTCCCCACCAGGACGGATCATAGTATCTTGTACTGATGTTCATGTTTGAAAACGTAATGCCATTCACATTTCCTGCAAAAAGGCCACGTACATGAGTAGTTTATGCAGCGAAAGAAGGAAACTGTATACCTCCATCGCGTATCTGCATGCCAAGGCCTCTGTGTGATTCAAAAATGGTGATGTTATCAAAGACGAGACTTTTGAATTCAAACCAGCTCGCACTACCAAGTTTAATGGCGGAGGATTTGGTGCGGATCCAGCAGTCTGTAACGGTTAAGTTGTAAAGCGGAGCAAGATAAGTCTTGGGGCAGATTGCGTCATCTCCTGTGTCGATGTGACACCGAGTTATGAAAGTATTGTTTGAATCTTCTATGTCGATGCCATCGTTATTTGGCGTGTTGAAATCGCCTAAGATTGATACGTCGTGGACAGAAGTGTTGTCGCACCGCACGATATGCAAACTGCAAATCCAAAACCAGAGATCTACATTAGTTCTTGATCATCTTGGCTGAACAAGGAGCAAGTGAGAGATAGTACTGACCACCAATACGCAGGATCACGAAGCGTGATGTTCCAGATTTGAACATTGGTGGAGTCAACGAATCCAACAAGCCTAGGTCTACACTCATCACCCAAGCAAGCCCCAGTCTGATTCCAGCTCACCATCACGTTCTTCCTCTCATCGAATCTCACCACGAATTTAGATCCCTGTCCGTCGATTGCTCCTCCGCCGGTGATTCCAACATCCGTCGCGTTGTTCGCCACCACCACGTACCATTCCGACGAAGTCTCCGCCGGATAATCTTCAATCCTCGGTCCCCCGAGAAGCACCGCGTTCTCCGTCACATCGAGCAGGACGCCGGATCGGAGATGGAGCTTGGCGGTCAGGTAGGTGCCGAGAGGAAACTTGACGCGGCAGATGGAGGAAGATGAGGTGTAGTGATGATTGCAGGCGTTAATGGCGGACTGTATCGCGGAGGTATCGTAGTGGATACCATCGCCGGTGGCGCCGAAATCGGCGACGGAGAGGGCCAAGGAATCGCCGGGAAGTTGGATCTTTTGTGATGACGTGTACGGACGTGATTGGATAACGGAGAATAATAAGCACAGGGGCAATAATATGCTTCGCAACAGTAGTGGGAAGTCCATTGCGAAATTTTGGGTCTTCTGACCTTATCCTAATGGACTTTATCACAATTCACAATATTTGAAAAAAAAAAAATAATATGATATCACCGAAATAAAATAAAATAAAAAGGGAAAATGGTCATTTATTTATATCATGAACTTTCTATTTTGATCGAAAAAATCTTGAACTTTACTTTGGATCATTTAAATCATCAATTTAACATGACTAAGAATTTAAGTTTTCAACTAAGTTTGACGATGCCAATTTTAATATGTCGTTAGTTCGATTAACAAAGGGATTAAACGGGGTTAATCACCGTTACTATCTCTGTTAAACACCAAACGACGTCATTTTAAAATTAGAAAATCCCCAAATCAATATATTCCCAAATCGAAATCCCTAAATCTCTAATCTCATAAACGGTTTTTCTTTACATTTTTGTCTCGATTTGATGATGAGTTCATCTTCAGAGATAAAAAAATATGGGGGAAAAATTTGTGGGTTCTCACTGAAGTGTGAGTGTGGTTTACGTGTAAAGCTTTACTTATCAAAAACACAAGAGAATTCGGGAAGACCTTTCTACTGTTGCATAACCAAAAAAGATGAAAACTTCTTAGATGTTTGCGTTATTTAAACAGCTTCTGAGATGTTCTTTATGTTATTTAAACAATAAAACATCTAATTTGGTCATGAATTAGGGACATTTATTCAAGTGGATTGAAGATGATGTATATGAAAAGGTTGAAAATGTTATTCCAAAAATCGAAATCGTTGGAAAGAAGATGCTATTCCAATTTAAATTTTATTATAATATAATTTAAAAAAATAAGAAAGCATCGATCAAAATCTAGTAACAATATAAAGAAATTGAACCATAAGCACATCTACTATAAAAAACTGTATCTTGTTTATGAAATGTTTGATTTCACCTGCACATCTCAGCTGAACTGACGTATTCTTCATAGATCGAGGATAAAACATTAATTTCAATTATTTCTCTTCTTCTCCTAAATCGTCTGAAAAGAACATTAACAAGATTTATAAAAAAAATAATTGTGGCTATAATATTTCAGATTTCAAGTTTCAACTGTTTTTTTTTTTTTTTTTTTTTTTTTTTAATTTCAACTGTTTGTTTCGAGTTGCAGATTCAAAACGCTGGGATTTGAAGAAAATGACATCTAGAATTTAATTTGCACAAAATTTAAAAGTTGGGGGTTTAGTATAATCCTTTTGTTTGGTGTTCATTTGTCTCAACACGGATCTTCATTTGGACAACATATTTACTAATTCAGCTTGCATATATCAGAGCATCACTTAGTTCTATGATTTAGGATGGTTAATACCGATTTTCCAAATTTAAAAAAAGACCAATTTGCCTAAAATTATCTATCAGAATAATAAAATGAGACGATTAGAAGAGGCGAAGAATAATAATGGTCTTAATCTCCAAATAACTAAAACACAAAATTGCAGAGGATCGTTCAAAAGAGTATTTTTCAACACTTTTTGGGGAAAGAGCTAATACGAGAGAAACAAACTTATTTAAGCCTTGGTAGCGGCACGGCCGTAAAACTTGTTCTTCTCCTGGGTAGTCTGGAATTTACCATGACCCATCTTTGAGGAAGTGTCGATGAACTTGAGATTGATCTGCTCCATGGCAAGACGGGAAGTCTGAGTAAGCAGTGACTGTCTCAGAGTCACAACCCTCTTCTTTGGACCCATGCAGCATCCCTTAATCATCAAGTAGTCATCCTTCACCACACCATAGTGTGCAAATCCTCCCATCGGGGTCACATCTTTCTCAGTCCTATTATTAGTAAACATTCCCATCATCAGTTACATAATAACTTGAACAGGAGTAAAAGAGACAAATCTACTCACCTATCGTATTCAGTCATGGCTGTGTGCGTCTCTTGACCAACCTTGCCCAACCTGTAAATCTTCTTGTTCAGCTCGGTACGGTGATGGTAACCGTTCTGACCAGCTCTGGCAACAGTGTAGGAGACTCTAGCAGGATGCCACGCACCGATACAAGCAACCTTACGCAGACCCCTGTGAGTCTTACGTGGAAGCCTAGTCACACCCCAACGGGTAACAACACCTTCGTACCCCTTACCCTTGGTCACACCAATCACATCAATCATCTCATCCTTCTGGAATACAGCGTCGATGGGAATCTGCTTCTCGAAGAAGCTGTAGGCGAAGTCGACCTTCTGTGCGATGGTGCCACCGTTGATCTGGATCTCCATCATGTGAGCCTTCTTCTGCTTCAACCCCTTCATCTTCCTGATCTGAGTGTGGGCCAAGACACGGATGACGGTTCCGTACTTCTTCATCTTCTCGAGCTGGGACTGGATGCTCTTCTTGCCTTCCTCAGTTTCATACTGCTTGGCGTACCCGGTGAAAGCCTTCTTCTTGGACTTGGCCCAGTTCTTGTAGAACCTTCTCCTGACCTCTTCACTCAAGTGCTGTGCCCAGACAGTGTTCAAAGACCTCAGGCCACGGGGAGTCTTGACGTAGGCAACAACTCCAACAACAACCATAGCCGGTGTCTCAATGATGGTAACAGCCTCACATGTCTCCTTCTTGTGAAGCTCTACACAAGCAAAGATCGATAATCATTAGATTCATCAATCTGTGGAGAAAAAAATAAATAAAAATAAAAGCACTTACTGGATCCGGGCTTCTCGACATCTCTAACGATGTGGGTCATACCAGCCTTGTATCCCATGAAGGCTGTGAACTTGCAAGGCTTGGTTTGGTCATCCTTAGGGAAGGCCTTCACTGTTGTTAAAATACAACATTTGTGTTAATTAACAAAAAAAAAAAAAAAGCAAGAGAAAATTTAATCTTAAGTACAAAAATAAGAGTAAAGCTTCCATTCACAAGAGAAGTAGAAAAGTATTTCAAATAGAAATACAAATAATATCTTAAGATAGATATCTAAATCTGAAGAACTCTAAATCGTAACAATAAAACAGAAGCAGTGATCAATTTTGAAGACACACAAGTAGGAATTTCAGTAACATTTAATCAAATTTTGACAAATAAAAACACAAACGTAGCATAGTTGTGTTTCATTCTGAAGATACTCAAGTAAGCATTTCGGACACAGAAATTTAACTTCAAAAATGACAGTGTGTGGTCATTTTTAACATACACAAAGTAACCCAAAGTGTCTAAGAACCACTACATATGTATTAAAAACGCATTTCAAACGAATCTCTATATAAGCATTTGAACAAGACAGAAGACTCGGACCTTTTCCTCTGTGACGGTTAGCTCTCTTCCTTGGTAGGAAACCAAGTGATCCGTGTCTTGGGTGCTCAAACTTCCTGTGAGACATTCTTCCCCTACTCCTATATACAAATCGTAGATTTGTAAATCTTAACGACGAACAAAACGAATTAACGGAGAGATAAGGGGAATATGGAAAAACCTTAAGCTTCGATCTGTCCTGCGGCTGCTGACAAAGTGAAGTAAGCAAAATAATAATAACCCTTTTATATATAACCCCTAAGCGCTAATGTGTAACCTAGTTTCCCTAAATGGGCCCTAAAAGCCCAATTTCACCACAACTAGGGCGAATCGTTTATCTTCTATATATCAAGGCAGTCTTCTTCTCCTCGCATCGATTCTGTTCTAATCTATTGCTTCATAGTTATATAACTCAGTTTTCTTGGGTTTTTTTAAAACAAGTTTTTTTTTAGGAGAATGATGAAATCCAAACTATAACGAAAGCAAGCATCTTATAGATGTGATGAGCGTCGTTTTTCCACACGAGATTTCTGACTCTTTCATTATTACTTTTTTTTGTTTTTTTTTATTATTTGGTTAAATCGTTTTTTCCAGGTTCAGATTAAATTGGATTATGATTAACCGAGTGAACAAACATATTTTCAACAATTAGATGCGGAGAACCCTGCGTTGGTGCTGTAAACTTTCACCCTCTATGTATATATCTTAACTTTTATTGATGTCGATATACAACAACGTTATACTGAATAGTATATCTTCTTAAAGTTAGTATTATCTCATTCTTATAACTAAGATCAATAACTTGCCCATTGGATATCTATTTTAAGATATATGACTTCAAAATTGAGACAATTGCTCCAGTACTCGTGTCCGGAAAAAAAAATTCTCGGAGATACTCATGCCCGAAACTGTCCAAAATTTTAAATAGATAAATCTTTAATTAAATCAGAAAATTTATTAAAACACCATGGCACCAACATAAATTTGTATATTTTCAACCCAACCAGGACCCGTGGACCATCCAGATCTGATCCATAAAAAATTTTATGACTTGGTGTAATTGTAAATTACATCATATAAAACTGCGACTAATTTAGACTCTATAAATTACAAAGTTAATATAAATTGAATTAAGTTGCTTGATTTGCAAAATTCAACTAGTTTTGATTGTATCTTTTCCATTTGCATTATGTTCTTTTACAGAGACGGTGTTGTTAATGATATATGTATTGAAGTTAAAATAAATAAAGCTTACTTTATAAAGAAAAACTATAGACATTATATTATAGGAAATGTATTTTACATAAACCTAGTAAAAGTAGATAAAAACGTACATGACATAACTCATAAACACACAACTAATCTTCAATTGGCCAGTGGGCAGCGGTCCAGTGAATATCATTGCAGAAGTCTCAAGCTGCACATTGCCAGAAACAACGGTTGCATGTCCACCGTGTTCTAGATCCATCTAAGGAGACTACAAACACCGGTTCTATTACTGCGGAGCACCAACAATCATGTGAGACGTTGGGATTTATTCTTTCCAGTAGAAACATAAACACCTCAGGTTTTTCGTAACCCCAATGGCCTGAGAATACCGAAGTCATGATCATGTAATTCATCCGATCAACAAATTCGCGACTAAAGCTAGAGTTCAGCATTCCATCTACATACTTGGCCCACAACAATCCTCTCTCACCAGCAAGACAGATTTTTTCAACTCCTTCATCAAGTAAATGGAGGACGAAGAACTCATACATACCTCAGATGTAGATGGTCTCTAGATTACCGGCTTGGTAGCACCTAAGCATGAATGTCCTTAAAGCATTAGCCTCATCAATCCAGTCATTCAATTTAAAGAGATCTGCAGATCGGTAGAAGTAGTCTTCTCTGCCAATTTGATTGAACCCGGATAAAGCAATTCTTGCACTACCGAAGTCCCAAAGATGGCTTGTTGCTATCTTTGAGAGAATCTTATGAAGCATGGAAGGAGGGAGAGAAGCCAAATTAAAATTCGACATGGAGAGATATTTGTTTAATCAAGTAAATGGAGAGAATTTTGTTTAACTTATTTGGAGAGATTAAACTGAGTATTTATTACCCCACTTAAGGGTGATTTGATAGACGCCTCTAGAAGACACGAGTTCAGAAGACAGGACTTCTCAGTGCGCATGGATTGAATTTTGAAACTTTGAAAAACTTCTCTCTCCTACAATTGCATCTTACTATGCATAAGTAAGTGAAACTAAGTGATTTAGACTGTCTAATATGAAAAGCAAAGAAAGGATTCATCATCTCTTATCTCAACAAACCACTACAAGAAAAATGGGCTTTGATAGCAGTGAAGGATAACGTTTTTTGCCTTTCTGCTATGGTTGACATACCCGTTAGTTTTAGATAGCATAGAATTATATATTTAAAAATGCTATGATAGCGTATTTTTAATAGCGCATTATTAAAAACGCTATCTTTGACTTTTTAAATCTCTAAACCCTAAACAAGTTTTAAACCCTAACATTTAAACACAACTTCAAATCTAACTATTTTAATATCAAATCTTAAATTAAACCTCAAATATATTAAATATAAACTCAAAAACTATTTCTTTTTCAATAATTAATCTTAAATCCCAATACCCTAAACCTTTAACCCCCAAACCCTATACTCAAACCTTTATTCTAAACTCATAAATTTAAATCTAAAATCTAAATTCAAAAAAAAAATTAAACTTAAACTTAATTCTACAAATAAATTCAAATTTATTTTTGAATTTTAACTTAAAATCTTAACCTTGAACTCTAAACCTTATATACTCAAATCTTATATATCATAATAAACCTCAAACCTTCAGTTTACACATTTAGTTATTAAACTAAATCATAAATCACAAATCTAATATTCTCAAAGTTAAACACCAAACTTTGAGCATACATTTTTAAAAATTTAATATGTTTAAATTTTAAAACTTTAAACTAATTTTATTTACTATAATCTTGTATTTCAAACCTTTAAACTAATTTCATTTTACATTTAAAGTAAATCATGACTTATAAATAATTTTAAAATTTTCAGTCTATTATTTGAAACATTGAACCAAACTATAATTACATTAATTATATATTTTTTTGGTCGAAATTATATATAAATATTTAACTTAATTATTATATTAAATGAAAGCAGTTTTTAATGGATTAATTTTGGCCTTTGATTGATTTCAATCCAATGGCCACAAATATGTTTAGTTTATCTTTTTTCTTCTTTCTCATTGGTCAATATCTTAAACACAAGGATAGCAATTTTGACCACTGAGTATTTTTGATCCTATGGCTAGAAATCACATATCTCATATCTCAATCTCTTTCTTCCTTCCTTGTCTCACGTTATCTCTCTTTTTTTTTTTTGGTTACAGATCTAAATCAGATCTCATCTAAATCTTTTTTTAACTCTTTGAGACTTTGGATCTCTATCTTCCTCAATCACCACCACCACCACATGACCACCCGTTTGTTTTCGCCGTCCCAGCATCACAACCACCACCAAACGACCATTTGTTCGCCGTCCCAGCATCACAACCACCACCACACGACCGTTCGTTCGCCGTCCCAGCATCACCACCACCACACAACCACGGTTAGAACTCATCTCTCTGTCTCTCTCTCTCTCTCTCTCTCTCTCTCTCTCTCTCTCTCTCTCTCTCTCTCTCTCTCTCTCTCTCTCTCTCTGTTTTGAACTGTATTATTTATTTCAGGGATGGAGGAAGCAAGGCAAGGCAGGTATGGCGGCTGGAGGAGGAAGATGACGGCGAGTTGGTGAGGAGGCGACGAGATTAGGTCTAGATGGATGTGACGTTTGCCTCCTCTCTGCAACTTGCCTCTCAAATCCCAGGATGAAAAAGAAGAATCATGGCTGGATACTGATGAAGGTCATGGAAAAACACGAAGACGAAGGTGGTGGGGCGGCCGGTAGATGAAGAAGACAACGAAGTGGTGGTGTGTTTAGTTAGTAATTAGGTTAAAGCCTGGTTTAGTTTTTGGTATTTATTTTGTTGGTTTATTATTTAATTAGATTTTTTTTTGTATTTTTGTAAATCAATTTAATTATAGATAAATTTAAGTAATAAAGAAAATTTGATTCTATGAATATTTTTAAATTTTAATTAAGTTTTTATTTTTAAATAATTAAATAAAAAATAATTCTAAAATAAATAATTCAAAAATAAA
The DNA here is from genome assembly GCA_018703725.1 of Brassica juncea. Taxonomy (NCBI): domain Eukaryota; kingdom Viridiplantae; phylum Streptophyta; class Magnoliopsida; order Brassicales; family Brassicaceae; genus Brassica; species Brassica juncea. The sequence continues at coordinate 11,797,287 of CM031927.1, forward strand.
TAAATTTTAATGTAAATAATAACAAAAAAATAATGCTATTAAAGAATCTTTAATTGCATACAAAAAACGCTATAATATATGACAATAAGATAGCCTCGCAAAAAACCGCTATCTAAAGTGCTTGACCTATTATGACGGGCGATGATACAACGCTTCATAAACCGCTATCGTATTGATAGATAGCGTTTTTCGTCCGCTAATAAAAGCCATTTTTCTTGTAGTGAACAAGATGACACACTACAATAAGCTTTCTGAAGTTTCTTATAACCCCAAGATCACGACTTGGCGTTTCAGAGTCAAAATACACAAGATCTACCCTTTCTATTCCTATGCTACCAGCAGTGGACCTTTCTATAAATATGTTCTAGCAGATGAAGAGGTATGTGTTAAATCATCATCTCTCGACTTTCTAATAACATGTAACCGTGAAAAATAAAAACTTGATCCTTGTAATTTATTTATGTAGGGAACCAAGATGGAGATAACCATTTTTGGAATTCTGATAGGTTTCGAGGGCTAGAGAAGCAAGAGGGAAAATGAGTGGAAACCTTTCGGGTAGAAGTTAACCGTTCCTATCCAGGCTGTTCAATCTATCTGCTACGCGCGATACGCAAGTCCACATCATCGATCCTCTGAACAATCGGCTTTTCATTAACTTCAAGAACATCCATGCAATCCCTCACATGGACCACATGGACCGAAACTATCCCATAGGTATGAATGCTACTAAAATTTAAATATATTCACATATTTAGATGTTAGTAACCGCAACATTCGCATGTCTTGGATTCAGAACTTTGTGTAGCTTTAAAAATATAACTATGCATAATTAAGTGAAACTAAGTGATTTAGATTGTTTAAATTTATGAAACTAAGAAAAACGTAACACTTATCTGGTAGATACAATGGGAGTGATCTTCAACACGGAAGCCCATTTTGATGACCCTGCAAGTCCAAGGATGGAGTTTTACATAAGGGACAACATGTAAGTAGAAAGTAACATATGATCAAAGCAAAATTTATTTATACTGTAATTGACGCACCTTTTTCGACTGAATAGTGACAGTCGGATAACATGTGTGGCAACTGGCGCTCATGCGTATGCCTTTCGGGATGGTCTTGAAAACATGAAAGGTCGTGGAGAGGTGATTGTGGTCCCTAAGATGTGGAGGCTTTGGAAATTTTGGAGTAAGTGTCTAGTTTGTAAATATGATAGTTGAGTAAAACGTTTACTATACTCATTTACTCATTTATACAGGTTATTTTGGTCCTCCTGATCTATGGCTTGAGACCGAGGGTAGATTATCTGACTTCAGGTTCAATCCGCGTTTGCCGGAGGTTGAGGAGTTGAAGCAGTCTCTACTACACAGTGACCCTTATGTTCAGCGATATGGGACTGTAGGTCTTTTGTAAATCTTGTTGTTCTCAATGTTCTCCATCTTCGTACTTGTCTTAAACTTCGTGAAACTTTGTTTAAATGTTGGTGAAACTATGTCAAATGTTGGTGAAACTTTGTGGTTTTAACTTTTTCAATTTTCCAACTTCGAAAAAGTTCAATTTAGACAAAGTTGAGATTCGTTTTCGTATAAATAGGTCAGACTTTGTGTTACTTTCACTTTCTCGATTGTCTAACATAGTAAAAATTGTAGAAACTTTTTTGATAGATCAAACTACATAGTTATCCAACTTCGCATAACTTAGGAGAAACTTACAAAAAAAAACTTAGAAACAACATAAATTAGCTTTATCTTAGGAATTACTTCTTATACATCATAATTCCTAGAACTAAAACGACAGCAAGAATAACACAATCTCCTGATATCTTTATCTTGGGCTTCTTGGGCTCCATTATTTTGGGACCTTCGCTGAGTTCACCTTCACTCCTTATTGTTGCTTTGAGAAATTGAACTTCTTCTTCTAGCATTTGAACTTAGTTGTCCAACTTTTGTATCTCATCGGTGAAAGCTTCATCAACCCATTTGAAGATGTGATTTTCGTTCTCAAGCTACAACGGATTAAACGTACCAATTAAAAGAAGAATGAGTAAGCCTTCCATAACAAAGCTAAACATATGTACCCTTATTGACGCCGCATAGAAACACCAATAATACCAGCGATATGGGTTTTGATTGGTTTTGGAGATGAGCTCGGTGATGCACACCCCGCACCAACACTTACTAGGTATTCCCGAAGCTCGTACTCGTCTCCGGCCACCGGTCGTGGAAGATGAAGCGGACATCTCCATTATTTCTCTCCCGGGGTTGGGGGTGGTTCGAATGGGAGAGAGATAAATTAGGGAAGAGAGAGAAAGGAGAAGATAGCGAATGGGGAAAACCAAAAAAAAAATCTATAATACTTTGATTAAACGATTTTGGGGTTTTAGCAAATTGGGAAGAGGGAAATTAGAAAAGCTGGGCGGGAAATTTTCGTGGTAGAAGTTTCACCAAGTTTATAGTTTTAAAGAAAACATCAAAGTTGTACTTTTTAATTATTTCCATTTATATTAGTTATACTCTACTTGAATGACTGATTTTATAGTTATACCAGTTAAATTATGTTTCCTTGGTTCATTTCTCATACGATCATGTACACATAAACTTGATTTTCTGCCATTAACAAATTTTTAAATGTAACAAGGTGAGTATTAACGAAAAATCTATGAGAACTCAGTGTATTTCCTAAATAATTGCTAAAAAGCAATGAGATGAAATTTTTATAATTCTGATTAGATCATAATTTTAACACTAAATCACCATCTTATTACTTCCATGACTTATTGGCTTCTTTAGAATTTACAATCATATTACTCAGTTTACCTATTGTAGTTATTCAAGTAAAGAAAAAAAAGTTTAACTTGGTTGTACAACACACAAAATAAAATTTCACCTCACAACGTTCCCATACGATAAAAACATCAAAACTGAAAGTGAAAAGCTTACAACCTATTTCACATCAAAACTGAAAGCAAAAGGTTTACAACCTACTCCTCTTCTGCTTCTTGTGGGGGTGTTCATCGTGTTCCAAACTAGTGCCCACATTCTCTTCTTCTTCATATCCACTCTCACGCCTCAATATAATTCCATTCATAATTCCTACTACAAGAGCTTTCTCCAACTCTTGATATTTGCTCGGTTATTTGAACTATTTGCAATTCTTGGACGTCTTCCACATGCAAAATACTTCTTCTTTGTTCTCTATCCACTGATGTTAGATAAACAAACACATCTTCATCATCCAAAATATTTGATTGCCTCTTAGGTTTAGGGCTGGGTTGCGGGTCAAACCCGCCCCGCTGATCCGCCAACCCGCGGGTTACAAAGTTTTTTTTGTCAAAAAATCCGACCCGCACAACCCGCGAACAAATAAATTTGTACCCGCACCTGCCCCAATTAATTTTGCGGGTAACTCGTGAGACCCGCGGGTTATATTTTTATTTAAAAAAATATTTATTTAATTTAATTTTTGTAAAATATAATATAAATAATATATCTATAATTAAAATTTTAAAATTTTTTAAAATATTTTTATTATTATTTTTTAAAATTCTCATATTTTCTTTAAAAATATATATTTTTACAAAAAATATATATTTTTACAAAAACAATATATATATATTTTAAAAAAATGTTTTTTTTTTAAAATGCGGGTTGGCGGGTACCCGCGTTTCAAAATCTACCAACCCGCACCCGCCCCGTATAAAATGCTCATAACCCACACCCGCACCCGCGAATAGATTTTTCTAAATTGTTCGACCCGCACTCGCCCCGCGGCGGGTCAAACGGGCCGGGCCCCGCGGGTAAAAACTCATATTCTCAGGCCTACTTAGGTTCCACTACCAAAGGAATGTAACCCAAATTGAGCCTCTTCGTTAACAGATTTATTCCCATCTTCCTGCATATCCTCTCCTTCAAAAATGAATAAGTGATCTCCTCCAATGATGATGTCTTAAAGGATATAGCATACAAACGAGCATTGGTTGGAATCCATTCATAATCATCTCAAACCTTAGAATAATGTCCATCATAATCAAAGTGTATGTTCGTCGAAAAAGGACACATTGTCTGCAATATAAAAAAATTAAACCATTAAAGTTATACATGGTTATACAGTTATACCATTAAAGTTATACTTCGTTATACCATGTTACAGAGTTTTTTCATTAATCAGCCCGTCTAATCTAACCAAGTTTCCCCAAGTTCCAGAGTTCTAGATGTTTCTCTGAAAACTAAATAGTAATCATCTTTCTTTGATTCAGTCGTCCTTTTACTCCCGACATTCAATCATATAGTTGTTGATTATCCAATTGAGTAATAGATAGACCACCCACACTCTCCGATCCTTATACACAAATGAATAAGAAATTTTCCATTACTACGAATCGAGTCTTCAATTCAAAACCAATTTGTAATCAGCTTTGATTCTCGACATGCAATTATACAGTTGTTGATTATCCACAGACCATCCAAACTTTCTGATTCTCGACTAGTTCATACACAAATATGAAATCTTCTATCCAAATCGGAATCCCTGTGAATAAAGTTAATCGTCTATGGTGGATGAGGATTCTAAAACGATTTGAGATACATACCCTGTCAAACGGAATCAATAGTTCAATGATTCAGCATCCAAACAACGAAACCGAGTTAGCAATTTGATGATAGAGAGGAAGAACGACGAGGACGAGAGAGGATCGACGAACGAGTCGGCTCGAGGGGGAGTAGACGCTCGAGAGAGGAGAGAGAGAGAGAGAGAGAGTTCTGAATTGAATTCCATTAATTAATTATATCATTATTTAAGTTTGAATCGGTCAGGGACACTTTCGACATTAACCACACTTCTAGAGAATATCAGAATAGAAAAGAGTACACCAGAATTTGTAAGAGTATGCCAAAATACTTTTTGCCTCATTAAGAGCATCTGAGATTATCTTCCTTCAAAATTGGGTGGCTCGAGTATTAAAAAAAACTTGAATATACAAAAAAATCAATATTAAATAAAAATATAGATATTCAAAAAATATGAAATACATTATTCCTCAAAATAATTATTCTTGCCAACTCATTTATCTTTTAGCCATTTTTTCCAATCAATATGATTGCTATGAATAACTTTGGAAAAAAAATTTCCTATGAATTTTAACTTGGAAATTTTTCTTTTGGCCAATGCAATTGAAACGGAATTTGTCATCATTAAGCTAGCCTCAATATTGTCCATATATTTAGATAACAAGCTTCAGCAACTTCCTCTTAAAAGTTCAACTCTATAAATAATTTATTACTATCAATATCACAAAAATAATTTATTACTATCAATATTACACTAATTACGATGTTTGAGAAAAACTTGAAGGTTACACAATAAACCATAAATTCATCATCATATGTCAACTTTAACTTCTTCGAATCAAACAAAAATCTAAAATTTATTTTTGTAATTTTAGAGTTAATCCAACATTTCTTTTTGAAAGAAACCAAACTTTTGATTCACAATTTTGATAAGTAATTGATTCTGAAGTTTTGTTGCTGTAAATGTCATACCTTTGTCATTTTTTCTAGGTTTTTCATCATGATATTTGCTTTTTAATAATGAACTGTTTTGCTTTCACATAAAATACATGATCAATTTCTATAGCAATAGCAATATGTTCAGCTTCTACTTTTGCTTATTGGAAACCTATTTCTCTATAGTCTTATAAAAAAAAAGAAATACCACATTTCAGTTGAATAATAGCAATATCATATATATATATATATTTTCTAATTGTATGATCTTACTTACTTTGTTAACAACAAACAAAAGCTTATACCAAATAACTTTTCCAATCAAAAACTCAAAGCTTCCAATTCCATAAATTTTACTTATTGCAAGAGACTCAACATCACTTCTTATTCCTGGATTTCCACTGTTTTCAGCCAAGTAAAAACAAAGGCTCTCGTATTTATGGAGCCTGAAATTGTATTGCTTTGACACTTTTGATGCGGCTTTCCCAACGAATTTGTGATAATGGTTTTACTATAACACCAATCACAATCTCTCTGAAAACTTCATAGTTGTTTGTGGAAGAAGCAAACAAATTATAGATGCATTGAATAATTACAAAAATGATAGTTATCAAATAAGTGATATCAGAAATTACAAGATTTAGACTATTGACAACCACATGGTGTGTAGACAACCTTGGGATTAATTTCAGGCAACCTCTTTTGTACTCCTTAACTTTCACTTTCATGTTATTTCATTATCATAACCTTGCCCTCTAACTTCACAGTTGTTTGTAGAAGAAGCAAACAAATTATCGATGCATTGAATAATTACAAAAATGTTAATTATCAAATAAGTGATATTAGAAAGTACAAGATTTAGATTATTTACAACCACATGGTGTTTAGACAACCCTGGGATTAATTTCAGGCAACCTCTTTTGTACGCCTTAAGTTTCACTTTCATGTTGATTCATTATCATAACCTTGCCCTCTAATGTCATCTATACTCAGCCCAAGACTATGCAACACATCTTGAAGGGTGTCAAAAAGCACTTCTCCTATTTTGTCTTTGACTTCCAAGAATGTCAAAAAACTATTTCAATATTTGGAGAAGTCTCGGAAATATGCACACATTGGATAACCATGGACATTTGTTCCCGTTGACTGATATCAGTTGTGCTGGCAAGAATAACTGAAAAAATACTTTGCATATCGAATCTTCTTTGAGATCATTTGTTTGATCTCAGTCTCAAGCATCTCTATCAACTCAATTTGAATCATGTGATTGAGATAATGATAATGAGAGTTTCACGCTTAGATCCGTCTAACATGTTCTTTCATCACTGGATCAAAATCTGCAAATACTTCAATCATACACAAGAAATTCCCATTACCATTCACATGGATCTTATCACTATTTCCACGAAATGCAACATTTTGTTTAGAAAGACTTTTTACCACTGCAACTATACTCAACAACGCATCTCTCCAGTGTTTTTTTTTCTCTTTGTTGATCTCTTCTTGAGTAGGCTTATCAATTGTTTGATTCTTATGATCTCTCTTCCAACTCCATCCAATGAATCATGCATGTGATATGCTTATGATCTTTTTCATGTTCCTTAACCAGTTTCCAGTTTTGAGACATTTCTATTATCATCAGACCCAATGGTTGCCAACAAATTCGTAAGTTTGTCTTGCATAAATAACTTACAGCAAAAACAAAAGATTTTTTCTTTCACTTTTAAGTAAATAACCTTTGCCTATCTTACTTCTCTGCATTCATTATTTTTCTGGTATAAGACGAATGAGAAAAAAAATTTGACTAAATAATCTATTGAAAAATGATAATCAATTGTAGGTTTTGCCATTGGACCTTTTTCAACCATAAAATCTCTCATTTTTTATCAAATTTTCCCAACTTCTAGGACAATTTATATCTCCATCTATCTGATATTCCTTAACACCATATGCTTTATCATCCTCTTCATTCTCATTCTCGTCAAACTCATGTTCATTGCCATGTTCACCATTGTTTTCATTTTGATAATGATCAAACACACTAGCTTCTTCTCAGCTTTTATTACTCTTCCTCTATGAATTCATCAAGTGTAGGAGGTTAAGATTTTTTACATACCTTAACATGCAATCAACCATTGAATTTATTAGTGCTTCTTGCTTATTCTTTAATATTACTTTAGCTGCATATCCCATCTTATTTTTTTTATTAGTTTTGAATACATTGAACTACAAAAAAAAAATATTTGCGAGAAATTATATTGTTATATAAAAGTAAGATACAATGAATAAAAAATAGAGTGAATTGGGTCAAAACCCCAAAACAAAATGTAAATTAAAATAAGAAAGTATTACATAATAGATCACTTTTACACATTTTAATTACATCGTCGGACACTTTCAACTCCACACACACTTTTCTCTTCTTTCAACCCACTTTTCGCTTTTCCCAATCCATGAAAACCCCATGTTACCCTTTTGCTATTATTAAATCCTAACTTTTTTTTTTGAAACGAATGAAATCCCAACCTATTAAATTAAAATCTAACTAATGTTTATTTTACATCTAAAGCTTTTAATTTTTCAAGACATTATTCTATTTCTCTATCTCTTTCCTTATATTTTTTTTCTCTTTTTGCCATGGTTTTGGAAACTCAGTCCATCGATAGAAGACGACGGAAAAAAAGAAGTTGAGCGTTGGATTCATCGATTGCGTTGACGGAGAGTAAACGATCTTGTTGATGTAGAGGTGTTACGTGACAGTAGCTCTGACAATTTTGGCGGTTGTTCTGTGGCCGAAGATGGTGATATTGATTCTTCCTCTCTAAACGTCTTCAGCCGTTCACACGCCTTTAGAGCCTCTGTGTGTGTATTTAGGCTTCAGATCTTGCATCATTAGACAAAAAGGCATGTGCTTTCATCTATGGTGTTTCCTACGCCCTTTTCCATCGTCTCCAGAACCATTCTCTGCCGTCTTTGTCACCGCACCGCCGTCTCCACCAACAATCTCTACCATCTCTGCCATAATTCTAACGTGCATACTCTGGTTTGTCCAGAGTCAGTATCAAATCGTATCCGTCACAACAAAGAAATGGTTAGATTATGATGTTTACAAGTTTGGTCTAGATAAAAAAAATTGTTATAATTTCTTCTGCAAAATTTCTGTAACAGAGAGTGTGTTTCTTGTTTATGCAGAAAATGAGAACTTATGTCTACGAATTTCCAACTGAGACATGTGAGGTTGATCTTTTGTGTTGAAGTTATTTTTTGCGAACATAAAAAGATGTCCACAAAGCTTCTGTTATTTTACGAGAGAAGGGAGCGTGATTATTGTTGCAGAGAGCCAAGTGTGTAGTGAATTTGGGTTATTGTACATCGTTTACAATGTACATGTGGACACCAACAAAAATTTCGTGTACACTGATGATTATATAGTCGTATGTACATATCAATTTTTTTTTTTTGAAAACTTGGTGTTGTTTTTTCATGTCAATAAGAGTCTCCCTTGTTTGAATCAAAATTGATTTTTTATCCACTAAAAAGATTCTGATCTAGCCTCTTTGAAGGTTCGTTTTATATATGTCATTATGAGTCTCCCTTGTTTGAACAAACTAACCAATAGTTTTTCATTAATCATAAATGAGTCTCACATCTTCAACTGATGTTCATTTTGGTTAATTATTCCTTTTAGATTGGTCTATTCATAAAATCAGAAGTCTTTGCAACAAAACGTATATATACACCAAAAATTATATAATTTGTACATGTGTACACTGACAAAACATTATACAGAATAAAGCTTGTACACATGTACAAACATAAAACAACATCAATGTAAGTAACACGAAATCGTTATGGTATCAAGTTTGTTTACTTAAAACCAGTAAACTTTATACTACTTGTACACATTCTGACAAATTATTCATTTTAGATTGGTCTTTTTTTTTTTTGTCACAAAATTTTAGATTGGTCTATTCATAAAATTAGAAGTCTTTGCAACAAAAACGTATGTGTACACCATATATAATTTGTACATGTGTGCACCGACAAAACATTGTACACAATAAAGCTTGTACACATGTACAAACATATAACAACATCAATGTAAGCAACATATATAATCGTTTGAAATACAATTAGAAAAATGAAATGTTTGCGTAGACTAGCAGTAAAACGCCTTTTGTTCCAACTCTCAGGCTCTAGGTTCTATTATACCGGTACTGCTCATTTGTGCTTAATTTTTTTGAAGAGTGGCAATTTTGTAATTATGTCATCATCTTCATATTAGGGTTTCCCATGATTTCTGCAACTATATATCGGAGCCGCCATAGAATTTCTTCATGCATTTTTTTTTATTTTTTTGGCGTTCTACCTCCAAACCTTACACATATTGCATACATTTCGATTAAAGCCAACACATGAGAAAAAAAGAATTCTCATAATTCCTGAGTTTTAACCAGTTACAATAAAAAAATTCCCTAGGTTCTATTAGTGGTATTCCGATTAACACCTTCTTCCTTGTCGCACCTGCTACTACTTCAGATTTATTCTTTCGATAGAACAATTAGCTGATGCTCTGTAATGGGTGAAATTTGATAAAGAAAATATAAAAAATCAAATATGTTTGTGTGGTTCATATTAAAAAAGGAAAAAAGAAGCATTTTAATCTTTAAATTGATTAAAATCTGAATGCACGTGGGTTTGCTCTAATTGAAAAGAAGGTTTTTAGTTTCTTTTAGTTATGGGTAATATGGTCTTTCTCTTTAACAAACTACCTCAGCAGTAGAAATGTATCTAGAATGTAATAAAAAGAGGAAAAGTGACCGAGAGTGTTAATCACTTAAAAGAATACCCAAAACAGTAAAAATGCAGGTTTCGGTATTTGTGTTGGATAAGCAAGATTACCATTTTAGCACTCAGTGAGTAAAACAGGTTTTGCATTTGTAGGTATATAACTGTGCTTTAGGTGATGTCAAAAAAAATGTTCTTTAGGTTTATACAACAGATTTACGTAATATTTTGTTTAGATTTTTTTTTTGTTCTTATGTAAATTGGTAAATGCTGACAAAATAAAGAAAAAATACTGATAAAATCAAGGATAACAACTGTGGCGTTAGATAGAGATCAACTGTGGCATTTTGATATTAGTTGATTAACAAATCAATTACAAATTCCATTTTTCGAGTTTTAAATACTTGGAATCGAATGTCACTTGTGAAATGTACATATTTAATCAAAAAACATTAAGTCATTAAGAAACTCACAAAATTTGAGTGGATGTCAAAGATCTATAATGAAAGTTATCCTGAACGTTGCAGAAGATTTTCACGGCAACTAAAAGAAGAAGATTATTTATTTACTGTTTTTGCCATTTATTAAAAAAATATTTTAAAGATACAAAAAATGGTTTCACCAAACTACGATACACAATTGGTATATTACGTAAAGTTGATTACTATATAAGCATATCCATAAAATTGAGATAAACATTAGAACTAATCCCAGATATATTTTACATTAGATATGACTGATAAGTTATTGTTATACGGTACTATGTAATATTAGTCGTAGAACAATGAATTTAAGAGACTAAAACAATAGATAAATTGCTAATTATTAGATATGCCAGATAAATAATTTATTATATGTTATTATATATGTTTGCCGTATAACAATAAAATTCAACAGTTAATTTAAAAAAAAAACATGAAAATGTAATTGTTACAATATTTAAAATCTTTTGAAATATTTTACATTAGATATGACTGATAAATTAAATGTTGTGCAATGTTATATATATATTAGCCGGCGAATAATAAATTTAAAAGACTAAACCGAGAAATAAATTGTTATAAGTTATTAGATATGCTGGATAAATAAATTTTTATATTTTATTAGATATTTTAGCAACACTGAATCTAAAAAGTTAATTCCAAAATACATGTAAAATAAAAAATGTTAAATTATATTAAATATGTTACTGTTTTAACAGTAAATTACAAAAAAATCAATTCAAAAATATCAACCCATAATAACATATCTTCAAAACTTGATTACAGACCCCTAATGAGCATGGTTTAAGATAATACATATAAGCAGGCCCGGCTCATAAATTTAATGGACCCTGTGCATAATATATATAGTTTTCCACAAAAAAGGGCCTTAACTAGGTTTAACCAAAAAATAAAAGGGCCTTAATTATATTAGATTATCCAAAACAGGGCCCTAATTATAAAGAAAAATTTTGAAAAAAAAACTGGACCCAGTGCTTTTGCACCTCCCGCACACGTCAAGAGCCGGCACTGCATATAAGAAACCGATTGTGCAATTTTGCACTCATCTGTTCCGGCAGCAAACTTACATCGCCGCTGTAAGCTTTAAAGAGATCCTCTGCAAAGACTTTTTGCTAAAGCTGGAAAAAAAACATATTGCAGATTCAATATCCCACAGATGGTTAAAGTTGAAATATTTATCTTTTATACTCTATCGCTACGACACCCTAGGAACAGGCATGTGGAAATTTAAGATACTTGAAAACAGAAACATACGTTACAATAACTAACTGAACCACACAAGAAAAATACTTACCTCATTGAATCATTCTGTATTGTTTGTTGAGTGATCTCTTGAATCCTTTATTTCTACAAAGAAAAAGGGATAATAGGATTGTAATTATGAAGAACTGGCGATTAAATTTAAGATTTTAAGTCTGAGGAATAAAGAACTACGAATATTTTGAAATTAAAAAAAAATTGAAATTTAAAATAATTTAAGAATGATTAAGGGTTGGGAACTTGTCTTAAGTAGTAATATTGCTGACAGTGGTATACAAAATGATACTGAGGACGAAAAAACTAAAAATCAGTAGAATGTAGAGAAGTAGGGGTAATAGAGTCTTAAAATTTAATTGTATAGTCCGTAATAGCGCCTTTGAGTATTTTGCTAATTATTAAGTTATTCTTTGGTATGTGATGCAAATACTCTAAAAAATAACACCTAAATATGATTATATTTTGTTAACATTTAACACACCTTGATGATGATCAAATGTTTTCAAATCACAACTTGGAGAAATAACCGAATAAGAGAAATATGAGATTTTTTTGAAAAAAAATTAACGATAGTAAAAGAGAAATTTATATCAATACTAATGAATTAGAGGTGTATCACTAATAATAAGAAGAAGATGATGATGAAGACTAGGGATTGTAGTTTGTGTGTTTTTTTTTATCTCTTTTAGCATTAGATAATTGATTTTTTGTTTAAACTAAGTACAATAATTTTATTATTAGTTATAAACAATATTTTATTTCCTTTATTAAAGAAAAGCATTAAAAAGTATACCTTAAACGATTTTTTTGCAAATAACCAAAAAACTTTTTTTTGGCATTTTCAGAAGTATGAACCTGCACTATAAGAAAGTCTCCGACACGTAACCACTTAGATATTTTACGATATTGAAGGCAGAAAACTATTTATAAACCTAATGCCGTACGTCAATGCTTCTACCACTTTCCCTCGGGGCCGGTACTGCATCAAACAAGATTTCACCGTATAATTATTTAAGAAAAATAAAAAGTATAAGCATGATACTTAAATTATACGGTGAAAGTTGACAAAAAAGTTATACGGTGCAAAATTCATATCGTTACACAGTACAATCCAATTGACAAAAATACATTTTTATCAGCTCACATTTCTTATTGTTAGATTTTTACTCAGAGAAATTATAATTTGTATAGAAATTTTTAATATCTCTTAATATATCTTATGAAATTTATAAAGATTGGCGGAATTTTAATTGTGGATATTTCAATTTTACTACGTGTTTAATACCACTTTTTAAATTTATGTTTAAAATATTAAATTAACTGTTATAAATTTTTAAAAATAATTTATAAAATCTATGTCTCACTGGGACGGATACGTGGACATATACGGGCATGGGAAACGACTAAACTTATAATTTATGTATATGAATAGAGAATGGGTACATATATAAATAGAAATATATATTTATATATCTCAATAAATATAAATACCAATCATAATTCTCATATAAAATAAAAAACCATTATAATATCTTAAATAAAATAAAACATCACTATAATATCTTAAGTAAAATAAAAAAATAAACTAATCATGAAGCAATTCATTCTTCAATCTGGCTTGTATGGTGAATGACTTAGAAACTCCAAATATCTCATATCTTCCATAGAATCAAAATTATATCCACCAACATTCCACATCTTTGTCTTTTATTCCTCGTATTGTTCAGAATTACTTGATAAAAGACGTAAATTGTTGTGGATAAAAACTAGATCTTGAGCACGACTTGGATTCAACATATTCCTTCCAAGTGAATGAATAAATGAGTAATTACTCCAATTACGCTCAGCACATGAAGATGCACTAGGCTGACCAAGCAACTTAAAAGCCAAAGTCTGTAGGGAAGGAGTTTGGGCACCAACGTTGGCCCACCACTTCTTGGGATCCATGGTAAACTCACTGAAATGCATGTTAAATCCTCCAAATGACCAGTTCTCATGTAGAACAAAGCATATTCATCCACAAAGACGATCATCAATATTCAGAAACAATCTTCAAAAACATTTCATTCTCTCACTCGAGACTTCTGGATCTTTATGTGGACCAAGTTTTGTAGAATCTTAAGTTAGTCATTCATCACTATACAATCTACAATACAAAAACATGTTTTATATGAGGCAACGAAACAAAAAAAAAATACATAGTTTAAAATCATATACCTTGGATTTAAAGAGTGAGTTAGACAATGCAGAGGAGTGTTGTTTTTTGCCCAACGAGCCATTATAATCTCATAAACAACCTTGTAGAAAAGACTAACTTCAAACGTTGGGCATTTCTGTTTCTTATATATCTCAAACTTCACATTCTCAATCATAGAATCTCACATCTCATATACCAAATGAATGCATGTATTTTCAGTGTCATAAAACCTTATCATCACTAATAATCTTACCTTTAAAGAAAGTTGCTTTCCCCACATCATCTTCTCTATAAGTACACCACTTCTCACTTATGACCATAGCTTCAAGGCCTTTTTTGATAAGCTTCAGTCTCTTAAGCATCACAATGATAGAAGTAAAACGTGTATCAGCAACTACAAATAATTTGAGAGGAGATCATTTACTAAAGATTGCTATGGAATTAGACATGCTATTAATGTAGGGATTTCAGTCTCGAGGTGGCAAAAATGAGAGCTTGAATCCCGTTGTGGTTCATGAAATTTTTTATTGCAAGTTATCTCCATAAACATCTGTTATCCAATTGCATTCTTCATATGTTGCTTCATTCTTCTCGACGTTGCTTATTGCACAATGTTTCTTAAAGCAAGATTAAGGGTGTGAACCACACATGGTGTCTAATAAATATGAGAAAACATACTCTCAATAATCTCTACATCATCCTTACAATTTTCTGCATTATCAATGATGATTTGCGTTTTGATGACTCACTTCATTGACAACCTCTTGCATCAAATCAGAAATGAAGAATCTATCTTTTACTTCTCCAAAACAGTTCACAACCTTGAAAAATATAGGACCACTTCTAGAAGTAGCAATGGAATTAATCAAAAAAAAATCCAGTGGGATCTCTCCGACCATCTGACATAATCGTCACCCCTTTTTTTTCCAAGTTGACTTAAATGGAACCAGTAAATTTTCAACATTGTTTCTCTCTTTCTGAAGCAACATAGTTCTAAGCTTATTGTAACTAGGGGGTACATAACTATCAATTTTGTTTACAACAGAAAACAGGTAAGACCTATGATAATGTGGGTTTCTTGCAAGGTTAAATGGCACACCTCCACAGAAGAACATTCTTGCAGTTTATTGATCCAATTGATCTTTCACGTTAATACCAAAAGATCTAGCAATTGCATAATCAGCATACCTATTTTTTTTAAAGCATGATTCATTTCACAAGGCAAAAGTGCCACTCTCAGTTTTCTTCTTCTCAAACTGATCTTCCAACTTTTGCATTTCAGCTTTTTGACTCCTCGTTGCTTTCTTACATATAGCAATACCTTCATTTTCAATTCCAAGTAGATGAACTCTAATTCTGGAATACGGGCTTTGTCAATCTTTATTGCAAATATTTCACTTAAATTGTCAAGTGCTTCCTTTTTGCTCCTGATTTCTCTAATTTAGTCATGTTGTTCCATAATGGAGCTTCTTTGGTTTGAGTTGATGAATTAGCTAACCCACGATCGAAAGCATGGTCAATATTATCACTTGCTCCTTGAGAAGTCATAGCTAATATGATTAACCTGAAAGAAAAAAGAAAAACGTGAATAGCTTTGTATATAGACAAAACAGAAAACATATTACATAAAACACAAAATAAAAAGACAAACGTAACATAGTATATGATTTGTACGTAAGCTGAGAAAGATGAAACATGAGAAGCATATATTAACTTGAAACAACACACAAAAAAACATAATTTGTAATAGTACTTATTGTGTTTTTCTTAGACGTGAGAATTGACAAGTGAGAAAGAAGATGAAGAGAATAAGAGTTTGTCTAGGATTAAGAGAAGATGATTAAAATTTTGTAACCTTAATCCTTTACATAAGGATATGTTTCTTTTTTTCAAATTTTTCCAAAATTAAAATACATTAAATGTAAATAATCAATCTTTTACATAAATGATACTAGGTTTACATCATAAACATTTCAGACACATTTCTAAAACCTAACTACACAGTTCCTAAAAACCTTTACCGTCCCCACTGTCTCTGAAACGTTTCGGAATCATCCCCACGCCATCCCGGAAGCGCAACTGGTACGTGAGACAGCAGTGAATTGTCGTTCCCGTGGTTCATAGTATAAAACATTTATATATGCTGGTAAACTCAACTCACCCTTAATTACTTAAACCCATGGTTCAAAAACGCGGGCCCCTAGCCGCATAACCGGCCGCCTAGGTGCTCGGCGGAAAGTAAATGCCGCGATTATAGCCAAATCGCTGTGGCTAGCTGGCAGACCAAGTAACCGGTCGGTTTAGCGATTAATCGGTTTTGAAACCGATTTTTCCGCCTAATACCCGATTAAATTTGACTGTATGGGCTTAAAATGCAAGCCCGATTGCAAGTGAAGACTCAAACTGTCTGGTGATTATTTATAGATGTCTTCAACCTGTCTCCTTGTTATGATTTACCGATGTAGGATGTGCTGTTATGTGTTTTTTATTTTTTTTGTGCGTAAAATTTAAAATGCGATACAAGGCTTCGAACCGACGACCTCAAACTAGGGCAGCATCATCACAAGCCACTACACCACGACATTTAACGCTGTTTACATCGGTATTTTGCTGTTTATATCTATATTTGGTTTATATATCTATATTTGTTATAAAATAATATTAGAAAACTAGGCCCCGATTACTCTCCGATTACTTCCCGATTTTCTCTCTAGGCGCTAGGCCCAACCCAACCGCCCGACTAGCTCCTAGCGCATTCCCGAACATGGATAAAACCTAAACAATAATCACTAAACCCAATCAATTTTTTATTTTAAATTTGGTACCACTTTAAAATTTTACCCTTAAAAATCAATAGTTTTATAAATACTTTAAATTTGTGATTAAAAAAACTACATTGATCCTCTTAAATTTATAAATGTTTCATCTTTGATTTTAAATTTATAAATGTGTTATCTTTAATTTTAAATTTATAAATGTATCATATTTGATTAAAGATAGTTTTAAAAAATGATAGCCAAATTTATGGTATTTTAATCAATTTTTCATAATTTGTTTCGTTATAGTATTTTAATATTTATTAATTAAAAATATGTATTAAAAGTTCAACTTATTTTAAAATAAGAAGTTTTAGTAAAAACAAATATCTGTTATATGTAATTAATATATATTTATAAATATTACATATAAACTTAAATTTATTAATAACATTCATGTGATTCAATCTGTTAAAATATTATTTATAAATAAGAAACTTCTCAAATACTATTATAAGAAAAATAAAAAAAATCATATTTTCAACATATTTTAAATAATATTAAATAAATGTAATAATTTAATATATGTATATATATATATATATATTTGAAAATAATATTTAAAGTAATCCATACAAAAATTATGGAAACGCAATCTTACACTAGACAATTAATTTTGGATAAATTTCAGTTTCCCAAGAGATGTTCCACGGGTTACGAATAAACAATTCGTGCAAAGAAAAGTTTATGGTAATTAAAATGTACATGAGTAAAGCACATATCATCTAGAGATTTCAGAAAATTTAGGTAGATCAAAGACACACATTTTGGTTATCTCAATGAAAGGATCAACAATAAAGTGAATAGTTGGACAATTCGGTTTCTTACGTAAAGAGGAAAAGAAGTACTTATCAAATCAGTGTCATCAGCTATGTCCACCCATGTTATGTCATGTTTTCGACAGCAAAAAAAAATTGTTAAGTGGAGTATCAGCGGGAATCATACATGTATTCATTGGTTTAATGGGATACTATGTGTAGGGAAAAATAAAATGATGGAATTGGCTTTCGCGAATTACAAGATTTTAATATTGCTTTATTAGCAAAACAACTGTGAAGATTGATGAACAAACTCAATTTTTTATTCGCAAAAGTTTTTAAAGGAATATATTATCGGAAATCAGATCTTTTTGATCCAATTAAATCATATTTCCCTTCCTAAATATGGAGGAGTATTACTTCACATCTCAGTATGGAACTATCTCTGGATTCATGCTTCTCGCCAAGGTCAGCAACACCAAAACATCAAGCCAATTTTGAACCCGCTTTTAGGGTAAAAAATCTGATTAATCTGGTAAGTATTTCTTAGAATGTAGATTTACTCAATGAATACATACACCCGAATGATGTTAGAATTATTTGCGGTATGTCATTTAGTCGTTTTGCTAATCTAGATTCACATGGATGGAACTTTACAGTGTCGGGAAGGTATATAGACAGGTTATAAAACAAAAAAAAATTATAAGGGTTTAGTTCAAAAATATTATGGTGATGCAAAGAATTTATTTGCTTTTAGTTGGAAGTTATAATGTTCATCAAAGTTAAGGCATTTTGTTTAGCAAATAATTTCGGGTAGGCTATACAAAAAAAAATTGAGATCTCATGGCATAAAATGTGATACTCAGTATAAATCATGTTCTATTAAATGTCTTCCAACATTAAAAATTTGGACACTATCGAAAAATCCCTTAAACCTGGGAGTTTTTCTAAATGCACCGCTTTTTGCAAACATGAATTATCTAATTTGGAGGTTATCTAAAGTATATGACTTAAGCTTTATTCACGATTTTGTGGTATATTTGGTAGAGCAGAATAAAAAAGATTTATAATAATAAAAATAGAAATCCACCGAAGATAATGCTCGTCGCTGAAATCGAAGGAGCGTTGTGGACTGAAATACAATTAAAAGATTTAAAGGTTGTCAAGGATTTAATTCCACCTCAAAAAGATAGTGTACCCTCCCTAAGTGTAAATATGATAGATATCACGTGGTGTTTTGTGGATGGAACATGAAAAAAAAATGATTTTACAGAATATAGATGGTTTTGTACTAAAGAAGGTTAATTGAGAGCATGATGGAAGCCATGGATATCTAATAAAGTCTATCACCTTTACGTAGAGGATGTAAAGCCTTGATTTGTGTGGTGAAGTGTGTGCAGACCTATAATGTTAAAAAGATGGTATTTGCAATAAATTATTCTTAACCGATGAAAATATTGTTTACACCAATAGAATGGCAAGTGTTTGCTATTCATATGGAAGAATTTAAGGTAAGTAAATATTTATTTCCTAATTTCTCAATCCAGCTTATTCAAAAGACATTAATAAATACAATGACTTGATAAATTGATATGTGGAATTGAAATTAGCCTTTCGCTATAGTCTATAACCATCGTTGTCAAGATAAAAACAGTAATGTTAAATATTTTAAAGGGAAATTAAACTTTGATCCGTGCAACCGCGCAGGTGTATACTTTCATTTTTATATACGTAAAAAACATTTTACATCGTTAATGGTAAATATTCTTAACATTAACCATATATTCAAACATTTATGAAAATCTATTTTTTGTTAAGATTCGATTAAGGAAATCTATAACTTAAATTAAGAAAAGACAAACATACTTAAATATAGATTTAATAAATATCTCAATGGCATGTCATTGTAAATAAGTTGTAAAATTAAGGGGTAATCTAATTTTGTACTCCCCTTTTAATAGATTAGATTGCACCTACATTGCATGGAAACGTGCATGAAGAGGTGGTTCCTGGTTCTGAAGCGGAAACGGATTCGGAAGCGCTCGGAAGCGCTCAGAAGCGTGGTGGAATTGCGAATCCAAAAATATAGATTTTGGAAGCGTAATGGAATCTATGATTCCTATTCGGAAGCGTTAAAATTTGAAATTGGAATCGTAAATTAAGAAAAATAGAAAAATATATATGTTTTATGTTTTATTTCCTTAATGAAAGCCCTAATTAAAAATTGGCAGAACTAATAAGTTAATGAATCGTAATTCCTTTTCGCTGCTTTCTTCTTCTTTGTACTGGAGCAGAGAACAAGGTAATTTTCTCCGATGTGTTCTTGGTGTTTATCAGAAAACAAAACAAAACTATTGATAAGTGATAACATGATTTTACGACAGATGCTTTTCTAATGCGTTGGAGTGATGATGAAATTTTGTCTTTTATAGAAACATAAACCTCTTTTTTATATAGTTTGATGATTGAATGGTTGGTAATGGTAGGAAGTAAAATTGAACTTGGATTCTGCAACTAAAGTTAAAGTTTTATGTTAATAACTTAATATCAAATTGTGCTTTGACTGCAGAGAACGTTTTGTTTCTTCGACATAACGTGTAATGTCTTCATCATCACAATTTTGTAAAAGTTAATTGCCTTTCTTTATATTTAGATCATTGCTATGTGAAGTATCCGCATACATAAAAGACAAGACTTTATGAAGATAGTATATTTAATTTGTTGGTTAAATTTTAACAATTGTTTCAGGAATATGAATCCATCTGATGATGCTGTTGTGGATGATAAAGCACCTTTATGGATTTATGTGAACAAGATTGAAAAGATAGCAGGAGGGGGATCATGGAGGTTTGAATGCAAATTCTGCAGTAATACATATGTTGGGTCTTATACTAGAGTTGTGACTCATCTTTTGAAAGAAGGAGTTAAGGGAATCAAAGGATGCTTGAAAGTTACTCCACAACAAAAATATTAATATGAAGAAATTGGTTAATGATTGCAAGGAGAGGATAAAACATGCAGCTTCTACACCAGTTCCATTACCTTCATCATCAAGAAAGACATTTGTTTCTTCTCTTGACTATGACATGAGCTACAAATTTCCTGATACAAGTGAGTTTGAGTCAAAGAAGAGAAAAGGAATGGGCTCAGCTTTAGAAAAAGCATTCAACAATCAGGCTACAGAGCAGTGTGATGGTGAAATATTTAGAATGTTCTATACAAGTGGCTTGTCTTTTAACGTTGCCAGAAATCCTCATTATCGCAATTCATATGTGCGTGCATCACAAATTCCAGGATATGTTCCTCCTGGTTATAATGCTTTGAGGACTACACTTCTCCAAAAAGAAAGAAAAAACATTGAAGTACACTTGCAGCCTTTGAAGGATTCATGGAAACAGAAGGGAGTTAGCATATGTAGTTGATGGCTGGTCAGACCCTCATCGAAGACCTATCTTAAATTTGATTGCTGCGAATGAAAGTGGCCCAATGATGTTAAGAGCAGTCAACACTCAAGGTGAAGCAAAAACAGGTGAAGTGATTGTAGAAATGATCATAGAATGCATTAAGGAGGTTGGACATGAGAATGTGGTTCAAATACTCATAGATAATGCTTCAAATTGTGTAAAAGCTGGTGCACTTATTTCAGCTAAGTTTCCTACTATCTTCTGGACACCATGTGTGGTTCATACTTTCAATCTTGCTCTCAAAAACATATGTGCACCTGTTTATAATACAAGAAGCAATGAAGAAGTGTATGATGCTTGTTATTGGATAAAGTCTATCAGTGAAGATGCCACTTGGATCAAGAACTTTATTATGAACCATGGAATGAGGCTTGTCATGTTCACAGAGCATTGTGATCTTAAGCTCCTTAGAATTGCTTCGACAAGGTTTGTCTTTTTTTTTTTTGTTAAGTTCAATCTTAATTACAATTATTTTATGAAAAAAATTAAGATTATTAAGTTTATTTTTTTGCAGGTTTGCTTCAACAGTTGTGATGCTTAAGAGATTCAGGAAAATAAAAACCGGGTTACAACAAATGGTGATCAGTCCTAAATGGGATGATTATAAAGATGATGGTGTAGAAAGAGCATCGTCAGTAAAGAAAAAGATATTAGATGAGATGTTCTGGGATGAGATTGATTATGCTTTGTCTTTCACTTTGCCGATATATAATGTGATTAGAGCAGCTGATACTGATAAGCCTTCACTTCATCTAGTTTATGAGTGGTGGGAAAGCATGATACAGACTGTGAAAAAGGTTATCTTTAGAAAGGAAAGGAAATGAAAGAACTTGAAGATGACTCAGTTTTTTTGGAATGCTGTGCAGTCTATTTTGACCTCTCGTTGGAGTAAGAGTAACACTCCTCTCCATTGTATGGCACATTCTCTAAATCCCAAGTAAGTTATAAGTCTTTTCTAGTTCATTTGGTTTATTATCTTATAGACTAAAATTTAAACAGTTTCATTAGTTATTTAAGTAACAAATTATTGTTATTTATTTTTTTGGATGCAGATATTATAGCTCAGAGTGGCTTGGAGAAGAGAATAGTAGAAAAGGTCCACATCAAGATTTGGAGATTACTAGAAAAAGAAAAAATTGCATCATGAAGTATTTTCTAAATCAAGATGAAAGGAGAGAGGTTAACATTGAATATTCAAATTTCTCTTTAAGCTTGGAAGATTTTGGTAGTGTTTATGCAATTCATGATAGATTTATCTTAGAACCTTTAAGATGGTGGGCAGTTCATGGATCTTCAGCTCCAAAGCTTCAAGCCTTAGCATTTAAGTTGCTTGGACAGCCTTCTTCATCCTCATGTTGTGAAAGGAACTGGAGCACTTACAAGTTCATCCATTCTGCAACAAGAAACAAGATTATGCCACAAAGAGCTGAAGATTTGGTATTTGTGCATATTAATATTCGTCTCCTATCTAGAAGGAGTTCTGCTTACAAAGAAGGTCCTAACAAGATGTGGGATGTCGGAGGCTACGTTGCACGGAATCGTCGACGGAGCTACGATTCCCGCTCCGGAATCGGAAGCCGAAACGGAATCGCTCAGAATCGCTTGGAATCGCATGGGAATCACGATTCTTAAAAAGAGGTGTTTAGAATCGTAATAGAAACGCACGTTTCAGAGTTGGAAGCGGACTCAGTGTTGACCGGAAGCGTACGGCGATTTCAACGTAAAGAAGAAAGTGAACAGTTTCACAAACGTAACTTGGGCTTTTAAATATTCATGGCCCAGTATTTATTTAACACAATTAAAATTCTAATTGCACACATATTTAATTTATTAACTTTCTGTAAGCCTAATAAAAATACCTAATTATCTATCACATAATACGAACTTTATTCTTTTGAGAAACATTTAATATGAATGTTTGTCCGTAGCTATCTGATTTTTTTCTAGCTCGTTAACTTACTAACTCAATTTTTTTTAATAGTTACTACTCTAGTCACATTGTTTTTCAATATCTAGTCTTCATATTTTGTGTATAAATTCTTATATATATATATATACACGCTTCCATAACGTACCCGCTTCCTAATTTTTTTTTAAAACTCGATTCTACGCTTCCAAACGATTCCGCTTCCACGTACCCGCTTCCGATTCCATGCAACATAGGTCGGAGGTGACCCATTTGATTCTTTGGATGATCTTAATATTGGAAGACTTGAGTTTGAAGATCTTTCCCTTGATGAACCAGGACTAGAGGCTGTTGTGTTTGGTGGAGAAGATGAAAATGAGTGAAACAATTGATCTTTTGACATTGAATGTTTTTATTTTCAGTTAAGTTGTTTAATATTTAAGACTTTGTTGGATTTGTGTGTTTTGGACATTTTTAAATTTTCAGATTTATTTTATATGGGTTTTTATTTTATATATATACGCTTCCAACACGGATCCGCTTCCTATTTTTTTTTAAAAACTCGTTTCTACGCTTCCATACGATTCCGATTCCGCTTCCGCATTTCCACTTCCGCGTTTCCTCTTCCGTTTTCATGTAACATAGGATTGCACCCAATAACATAAAAAAAAGAAATGACCTAAAATGACACATATTTTACTTGTAATGACTAAACTAATGCATATTATTTTGTAATTACCAGAATAACTTTCACTGAAGGTCAAAATACACAAATACCCTTGAAATCTTTTTTTACGGTGCTGTCATTTTACATTATTTTCGAAAAATTAAAAGCATTGTATCTAAAACAGACCTAAAAAATATTGTTCCTCTCTCGCGTCTCTCCGTTTCGTCTCTCGGATCTGATACTTTTTCTGGCGGCGGTGCTCTTACCTGTGCTGTGAGAAGGCCTCTATGAGTCCTTTTTACTTTTAATCGATCTTCTGTAGTTTTAAGGTCTTCGGCTGTACTGGAAGGTGATGGAACTTCTCTCAATGGTGATATGGTGTGGTTGAGCGACGATTGGTTTCTGCCTTGCTACCAGTAAGGTCGAGTTCGTCGTCAGCGCGTGATCTATCCGCCTGTGGCCGATGGTGAATCTAACTGTCCGGTGGGGTTTGAGTCGGCTCGGTGGTTCCGCGTCCAGCGGGGCCTCTGTTTTCATCACTTAGTTGAATTTGTCTTTGATTGGCATATCCTGCATCAATGTTGAAGATCTGGGTGCAGGGACCAGTCGCTTGTCGCAGTTCCAGTCTGCAAATTTAGTATATTTGCATTATAGTAGAGTTATTTTAGTCATGATAGTAACTCACTTTGAACAAAAAAAAAAGATGATAACTCACTTATTCATTATGTGTTCTACAATTTTAGTATATATGTAGAAACAGTTCCCCTTAATCGACTTATAAGGTACACTAATTGTGGTTCTTGTGCTAATATCTTGTTCTTTCTCAGTTCACTTCTGGCTTTTCATATTTTTGGTTTCATTTAGAAAAAGAATGTTGTCGGCATTGCTAAGCTAGTTGTTGTCTCCTAAAATGCGGAAGAAAAGTGAGAATCAGTTCAGGGTGCAAAGACAGAAGAACATACCGCAAGCTCTGAACCTCGGAGACTGTGGCTTTATACACTTTGAAGTATATTGACTGTTTAACGGCTTGAACGACGATACTATTCCAATTCTACATCTGAAGATGGCAGTAGAAATCTACGAGGAAGTTCCTTAAGTTTGCTAAGTAGCTTGGTTTTAAAAAGCGAACGCCTCCCTCGCCATGGCGCTTGGCGAGGTGTAGCGGTGTACACATCGCATTAACACCTGAAAGCCAGGCGAAGCACACATGGCGCTCGCTATTGAGCTCTTTAGTATTATTTATAAGGCGCTTCTAGCGACGCCTCACTAATTCTTCTCAAACCAACTTAGTTTTTACATATTTTGGTTACTAAACCAACTTTGGTTTAATACATAAGCTCTACCTTCTAATGAAATGTATCGACAAACCTAATCCACTCTACTATATTACCTATGTTCTTCATCAGCTCTTTCTTTCTCTATGTTATTCATTCTATTCACTCAGCTTAGATCTTCTTTCCTTTTACTATTAGTTCTCTGTTCTCATATACTATATTTTCTTATCAAGCAAAACTCTGAACCTAAATTTTAGAGTTTTTAGGATTTCTAGTTCTTGCTCTTTTAAATTTTAGAACTTTTGAATTGGTGTTTTGGCTTTAAGCTTTTAAGCTATCAATGGAATTGGTATTTTAGTTTTCTCTTACTGTTTTTATCAATGGCTTAACATAAGGTACAAGTTAGAAATAGATAATTACGGTTTTGCATGTGTGTTACACATGGCGATCGACTTACCTCGCCATGGCGCTTGGCGAGAGTAGAGCACCTCATCGCATTTGATTGCAACACGCTATTTAAAACCAAGCTAAGTAGTATGCATGTTGTTTTTAAAACTGCTTGTGTAGTTTTTTGTTGCTTTTTTTTTGTATTGGATGTACAAGTATTTCAATACGCAAGCTGATGTTCTTTTAGTCGGATTATTGTATATGCCAACCGTGAGTGCTGTTACTCCAGCTCTTATAATTTCATCAAGAATCTCAAACAGATTTTTCTTTTATTTACTTTGCCCCTAGTAACACTATTTATAGAAGCATATTTGTAGTGACAAAATAATTGTGGACTAAGTTAAATCCAGACCTTATGCTTCGGGTGATGAAAGAAACTTGGACAATGATACGTGAGACAATTCTAAATGTATACATATACACAAAAGGAAGTCAAACGAAGGAACTTATTGTTGATGTACTTCATAATTTGATACCTAATTCAAAACTAATGTAAACCCGGTTGAAATTGAACATTAAATTAAGTTTGACTTACATAAACCCAGATTTTTGTCAATAAATCTCTCACAACATAAATTAAAAGTCTTCCACCATATAAAATAAAAAGTTGGCCAACACTTTTAAATCAGACATATAACTCTGTCATAAGAAAATAAGTGTAACATAAAAAAATAAGTTGGTACATAAAAACATAAATCGGCCACAAAAATCTACCATTTATAACAAATCTGCTATTTCAGTCGCTAGACATATTTTTAAAAATTTGTTATCTATTTAAATCGGATAATTAACTCTATCGTGAAAACAAATATGACGTTTCTAAAAAAATCTGACACCAATATAACAGTAGATTTATTTTTCCATACAGATTTTATAAATAGACTTATTACGCGATAGATTTATTTTTTTTGAAAATAAATCTGCCAACGAAAAATTGGTAAGAACACTTTGGTAATGTTTTTTTGTTATAACTACGAATAGGGGCCGTTTCGACCAGAAAATTTTCTAATAATTTTTTTTAAAATATGAATCATTCTAGTAATAACATAATTAATTTGTGTTATTTTAGTCAACTTCCCTAAAAAAAAACCAAAATTGAATAAGTAACCAAAAAGGCAAAAACACACTATTTCTCCACTTTTCTGTTTCTATCTCTCTCTGGCATCTGTCTGAAAACTAATTTTGTTTATTTAAATAAGTTCTATTTAAAATATATGTTTTTTTGGGGTCAAAAATATTTTAAATGTATATTTGCAAAGCATACAAAGAAACGAATAATCTGGATCGTGGACACATCTAAAACCCTAAAAACCCATTTGGTTGAATAACTCGCCTCCAAAGCGAACAATCAAAGATCTCATCTCATTTTCCCCCAGGAGCTATGAGGAGAGTTACCGGACTCGCTGCGCGCACCATCTCATCCTCCGTCGCCGTCCATCCACGCCTCGCTCATACCACAGCGATGATGACCACGATTCCTTCTTCGGAGCCTCCGTCCCCGAGATTTGGTGGTCTACCCACGCCGTCTTTTGCCGGCGGAGTCGCTGGGATTGTTTTCTTTTCCGCCGCTGCCGCATCGTCCCTTGGTCAGGAAGTCCACGCCAAGGAGATGTCCCATAAATTCAACCCTAAAGAGGTGGTTCTGTATCAGTACGAGGCTTGCCCTTTCTGCAATAAGGTCAAAGGTAATTAATGTTTAGATCCCGATCCAGTTTCATGGGTTCTCGTCTGATTGGTTATTCTCTGTAGCCTTCTTGGATTTCAACAAGATTCCATACAAGATTGTTGAAGTGAACCCCTTGTTTAAGAAAGAAATCAAATGGTCTGATTACAAGAAGGTGCCAATCCTTACTGTTGACGGTGAACAGTTGGTTGATTCTTCAGGTTTGTGCCCATTCTTACTAGGACCACATACATGCTTGCTCTGTTGAGTAATCTTTGTTTCTATTGTGCAGTGATTATCGATAGCTTATTCCAAAGGATGCACCCTGGAATTTCAAAGTCTGAAGATGATGAAGAGACAATATGGCGCAAGTATGATTCTTTTTCCTTCTAATTTTTGGTGACCAATGCTGGTTTCTTGTTATAGGTACCTGCAGCTGATAATGAATTTGCCTTTGATAGGTGGGTGGACAATCACCTTGTGCATATTTTGTCACCAAACATATACAGGAGTACTTCAGAGGCTCTAGAGTCCTTTGACTACATCACCACCCATGGTATGGTTACAGACTTACAGTCTTGTTTGCTTGCTCTTTTTGTATTTATATCCTTTTGGATTATAGGTATTGGTCAGTATGTTATAACCGGATGAGTTCTTGGGATTCATATGATCGTACAGCTTGTGTAGGAGAGTGTACATCTCGTCTAAGTCCTAATATATTGCCCTGGATAATTATAGGAAATTTCAGTTTCACGGAAAGATTAGTGGCAAAGTATGCAGGAGCAACGGCAATGTACTTTGTGTCAAAGAAACTGAAGAAGAAATATAACATAACAGATGAACGTGCAGCTCTTTATGATGCTGCTGAGACATGGGTCGATGCCTTGAATGGGCGTCCATTCCTCGGTATATCCAACTTTACAACGCAAATTCATAGTCCTCACTTTCTTGATTGGTCCATAATTGTAGCATTTATTTACAGGTGGTTCAAGACCAAACTTAGCCGATCTCGCAGTATTTGGTGTCTTGAGGCCTATAAGGTACCTTAGATCGGGTAAGGATATGGTGGACAACACGCGCATAGGTGAATGGTTTTCTCGTATGGAGAACACGGTCGGAGAGCCTTCTGGGATCAAAGAGTAAAGGAGTTTGCTTTGATTTATATATCTCTAATAAGAAAATGAATTGCATAATATTTCGCGTATTTCATGGCCTAATAATATCTTACGTTTTAGAACTAGAGAAAGAAACCAAAGTAAAAAACTTCTCTTGTGAATGGGGATTTAAAGTACTGTGACATGCATGGTTTTGTCATTCTTGCTTTTGCTAAAAAGTCGTTTGTTGGATTTTCTCTTATTGAACTGTTGAATCAGTAATACAACATTTATATTACAAAAATTTAAACTGAACTATTGAAAACCAAAAAAGATTTGTGATTTTGTGTGGAAGCGAAATGTTTTTTTTTTTCTTGTATTTTTCAATTGCTATTGATGTGTTTTAATCTATATCCCATAATGTAATAATATTATTTCTCAACTCTCAACGATTCGACAACATTCGAGAATGGGAATATGGAAAATTGGCTCTAAAAGGCAAAGTGGGGGTTTACTTCTCCCAATAGACCAATACTCGAAAGAAAGATTTACATTATAGGTCACTTTATGAGTTATAAATAACACTCTAGGACATATTCTGCTACCAAGACACTTTCCTCTCTTTTCTAACACATTTTGCCTAGTAAAAGCAAAAGTCAATTTACAATGATGCCCCTTCTGACTTTTATGGTTCAATTCTAACTATAGTTACTATAAAATAAACAAGTTTTTTTTTAACTTATATCACAGCTATTAGATTTTCCAATACCCATAAATTAACGGCCTAGATATAACCTAATAAATTAAAACATATCGTCGGCTTAGAAAACAAAATATTGTCTTTATCTTTCTTCATCGTCTTCTTCCTCTTAACTTTTCTCGTTAAAACAAATCTATTTCTTCTTAAGAAAGTTTGAGACAGCTTCTTTGACAATGTCGTGAAGCATCAACAACTTAGATTCGATCAACAGTGGATACTTGAAGATCGAGTCCTCACAAGGAGTGGTCCCTGATTCTACATGTACAAAACGAATGGATGGTTCAGGCTATATTCTTCAGACTTATGTAGTTATGTTTTTTTTTCTGAGATTTCATTGTGTAGCCACTTGTTTCTTTTGAGATTTCATCATGTGGTTATGTGTTCTTTTTTATTTCACATGAATTCACATTGAGAAGTTTTTTTTTTTTGATAACAACAACATTGATAAGTTGCAGCTCGTCGAAGCAGAAAAATAACATATTAGACAAGATTGTAATAGAAGGAAGATGTAGGTTCTCTTTTAACTGATTCTTTTTTTCTCAGAGATCTGTGTGTCTATTTGATTACCTGAAACAAGTCTTTGGCTTAATAGATATAAACTGTTTTTCTGCCACTTATTAATTTATGTTTTTTTAATAGAAACAAGTCTTTTGCTTCTGTGTTTATAAAAGTCATTACTCAATACAACTGAAAGCATGAATTAAAGTTCTGCAAGCTTAGATTCACTATTCGTGGACGCTTAGATGCAGTACTTGTAAATGGGTGTACATATTGATATTGTATCGTGGATCGTAAGAAATATGTGTACATGTGTACACGTTTTTGATGTACATATGCTTGGTGGACAATATTTATGTACAATATGCTTAGTGGACAATGTTTGTATATTGATTATGTACATGCGTGTACATGTGATTAGTGGACAATGTTTTCACCAGCTTCAAGATTTTAGCACTTCTCATATAATTTCTCTCGGTTTTGCGGTAGGAATCTAACTTTGTCTGCTAAAACGCAGATGCGCTTTCAGAACTCAACAATGCCAACATTCTCATTGTGATTAATGGAGTTGTGAAATCCCCAAGTAGGAGGGATGCAAATTCAAAGAAAGTATGAGAAACCAGAGCTTAAAAAGTGGATAACAAGAGAGGAAGGACACAAAGTTTATAATTTTGGAAGCAATGGAACAAATGATAACTTACTTCTAAAGCTTGGGCCAAACAAAACATTTAGGGGATAAAGAGCATGAGCACATATATTCATGGACATAATTTTGGAAGCAATGGAACAAATTCAAAGAGCATGAGCACATATATTCATGGACATTATTACATACACATTCATGGACGCTATTAGTATCCATCTATGTGTACAGCATCAATCTTTAGATCTTTAGTCGTGTACAAGTAGTTTATCAAACACTTAACAAACGTGTACAACGGTACACGACTGGATATAGCCACGTGTACACCGTCTATGGATATCCAGATGTACATGTATATTAATCATGAAATTTTTATACTTTAGTGTTTATATAAAATATATACATTAAAGTGTGTGTGGTCTGGTAGTAACTGGTTTGTCTCTTTCTTTGTAGACCTGGCTCGACCGTCGTCCAGCGCAAGCTTTGTTTTGCTTAAGTTTAATATTTTTTAATTAGTGGCAGTTATGTAATAAATTCATCATTTCCTTTTAGGGCTTTCAGCAATTTCTGCAACTTTCTATCGCAGCCGCCATTGATTTTATTCATGAAATCTGTGTTTTTTTTAGTCATCCGGGCCACGTTTCTGAATAGGTTATCAAGTACATCAACTCTATCTTTCTCCCACCTCTTACTCCGGCTGTCATCCCGTCGTCCTAATCTCCATCGTAAGCCGCATCGTCAGGATGACAATCTCTTTCGTTTTTGACCAAACCAAGTCCTTTGCCTCTGCAACTCTTCTAGTAAAATATATAAAATTCAAAGAAGTTTGAAAATAAATCAAGAAATCAGAATTGGTTCGCTGCTTTGTTTAATTTTAAAATTCAAAAGAAAGAGAACATGACGAAACTGTGCGAAAAAAAGAAAACACCATAGTTAGGCTTAGGTGGGGGTAAGACTGTAAAACAACATCTAAAAACTACTTTGGTAGCAGAAAGTGTTATACTGTGATAAAAAGTCATAAAGTGTCTATTTGTGTAAATCACTCTACTCGAAAATTAGTTAACCAATACTGGGAATATGGAAAATTGGTGAAATTTTTACATTTCAAGGCACATTATGTCTTTCAATTTACAGGATCAGACACTTTGCACATGCCGCACACTTTATCTATGTGCAATGTCTCACATACCCTCAAAACTAACCAAACCAGACAAGACTCCATTTTCCAGTATCTAACTATAGTTAACCCACCCCCAACAACACGTGTCTTAAATTAGAATGTCAAAACAAAAAAAAACAAAACCACAATCTCTCTCCCTACGATTTTTGAAAGCAGATCATTGCGGTGGGGACCATGGCTTGGCTGTATGCTAAACTCAGCAACTAGAAGTTTGTGTTCTTAACTATGTATTCTAATGTTTCTCTTATTCATCTATCTGTGTATCCAAACTCAGCACCTTATGCTTTGTCACCACTCATGATGTTGTTCTTAACTATGTCTTCTAAATTATGTTTTTTTGGTCATTTATCTCTATTTGTTGTCCAAACTCAGCACCTTCGGCTTTGTCTCTACCAATGCAGTTAATCTTAACTATTTCCTACAACTCGTGTTAATACTGTTGACCAAACTCAGCACCTTGATGTTTAGTCTTTCCAACGAAACTTCTTTTAATATACTTTCTACCAAAACATTTATACACCCTTTCCCGTCCACATCCAAAGTAACCACAAAATCCTTCTCATATTTTACATTTCCAAAATCTATATACCACATAAACCATCTATATTATTCTCTTCGGTTACTTATTAACCAATATTGTCTCTTGTATTATAGTTTTTCTTAACCTTCATATCCTTAGCTTCTGAATGATTAAAACATCATCTCCAAAAAAACTCCTAAAAACATCCATGTTTTAGTTTCAATTACGCAGTTCAAAATAACAGGAGAATAAAACATCCTTCCAAAACAAACAAGAACGTTTCAGAAACAAACATCCTTCCAAAACAAACAAGGACGAAAAAACATCCTTCAGCTATCCCATTCCAATAGAAAAGACACCCTCCATGCACGACCTTATATGGGGACTGCGCAGTTTGTTCGGTTATGTCCTTCACACCTGCACCTTCCACATTTGTTCTTCACAAGTTTCTTCTTAGCCTCCTGCAAACCCCATCAAAACCACATTACCAGTCTAAGTCAAGTACAATATTACTTTAGCTACTTACTTAGAAATTACTAACACTCACCCATATTTCCCCTGTCGATGGTATACGTGTTTTCCTGCGCCTTCCTGGTTGTCTCTTCGTATTAGGAGGATACAGAATCATACTGCTGACTTCTTCAGGTATATCAACATCCCTTGCATCACCCTGGGGGCTGATAACACCTGAGTATATCTCCCTCCACACGCTCGTTTTATACCAATGTCCACACAATGTGTCGTGAGACACACCAAGACCATCAGCTGCAAGCATAGCATGCCCACAAGGTATTTTGATATTATCAAAATACTTACAACTACATTTCCTCTCAGCTAGCAATACCTTGTCTGATCTGCCAAACTTTCCCAAAATCTGCCTGCTCCAGCTACTCACTGCATTTATCTTGCTGCCTCTAACAGTGGCCATGTTTTTCGTCATCTGTTTGTCAACTTCCACACTCACCAAACCTCTGTGTTTCTCTGCCTTCTTACTTCTCGCACTGAACCACCTGGTCATCATTCTCTGAATGAATGTTACCAACTCCATTATAGCAGCTCCCCTACCCTCCAACAACGCCTTGTTAAGTTGTTCAGCTATATTGCTCGTCATGATGTTAAACCTCTCACCTGGGAAATTCGCTCTAGACCAACGTTGAACTCCAATTTGACCCAAATAAACCCCACAAGCACTGTTAGTCACCCTTATTTTAGCATAATAATTTCTGAATTCCCCTAGACTGTGCACCATTCCTGTGGATGTAACCATCTTCGCTAGGTTCTTTCTTGAGAACAGGGAGTTAACATTCCTAGCAAGATGAACAATGCAAGCTCCATGCTTAGCCTGAGGATAAATCTTGCTCACCGCATTAGATATGCACACCGCCCTGTCAGAAATTATCGCTAAACTAGGTGAGTCTCCAAGAATTCTCTTTAGCTTCTGCAAAAACCATGTCTATGCATCCTCATCCTCACTATCCACAACCGCAAATGCAAGGGGGAAGATCTAGAAATTAGCATCTTGCCCACTTGCGGTTAACAACACTCCTTTGTACTTCCCATTAAGGTGTGTGCCATCTACCACCAATACATGTTGCAGCTTCCGAAAACCACTTATCGACGCCCCAAATGCTAGAAATAAATATAGAAACCGTTCGTCCCCGTCTTCGTCCACATCTGTTTCCAAATCAGCAATAGTCCATGGATTTGCCAGTTTCAACATATACAAATACTCGGGCAGGTTCAAGTAAGAGTCCTCATCAGAACCACGCAACCCCAAAACTGCTTTCTCCTTTGCCCTATAACACTTCATGTATGACGCATTCACCCGCACATCCTCCAAAACAAGTTTTTGCAAATCCCTAGCTACCATCTCCAAACTTCGCTTTGTAAACCGCAGCAATCACACGTGAGGTCGCTTTACTCTTGTACCCATTCCTAAACTCTATTGGACAGCTATGATCTAGCTGTGCCTTCTTTATCTCATAGTAACCACATCCCCTAACTTCATGGGCTGTTACTCTCCAATCACACCGGCTATCAGGACACTCAACAACAAAAGAATCTATCTTTGTCTGTGTCTGAGTGAACTTGAACTGCTTCTTTATCGCATATATGGCTAAAGCAATCTGACAATCCTCTTTGCTTCCAAACACCTTATCAACTTCTATCCTACTGTCAAACTCATCCACATCCATGTCTGGTATTTCAGCAGCATCCCATTCTGTATCATCAAAAAGCGGTGGGATGTCAAACTCTTCATCATCGATGTCCTCAAGTTTTCGTTTTGGCACTTCACCCCTGTTAACATCCACCCTTGCCTCAGTACGACCTCCCATCCAAGGATTGTAATCATGTGGTTCCTCCACTTTCGCTTCTCCTCCACTACCACCTCCTCCACTACCACCACCTACCTCTACGTAGTGGTCAAAACAGCTTCCTGTATCACAGAAGTAAGTGTGCGGTCCTTTCTTTTTGGTCAGCCCCTCAACAATCTCATCCTCGTTAAAAACTACATTCACCTCATAAGAACCCCCGAAATCACCCTTCAGTAATGGACTCCAGAACTCCTTATCATAACCTCTTGGCCTCAGTGGAATCTCGTCCATCTCCAAGTTCTCTTCTTCATCTGTTGCCAAATTGCAACTGTTATCTTCTTCTATTTTGCTGCTTTCTCCTTTCCCACTTTCACCCATGAGTTTCTCCTCAACTCTCTCAACTTGCCGCACAAACTCGTCGTCGTCGACAATGTTAATTACTCGAGTCTTCGACGCAGTGGATGTCACGTTGCCTTTCCTCGAAGCATAACCAACATCCTTTCTCCCCAAAAACCTCGACTCTTCTGGCGACACAAATCCCATTCCAGAGTCATCCACAAATTCGTCGTCCACGCAAGCAGCTTTGAGTTCAAACTTCGGAAACAGATTAATCCCCTCTTTCACTTTCTGATGTTCACAAAAAAACTTCACAGCCCCCGAGTTTGTTATCAAAACAGGTGGAGTTCTAATCCCCGTTGCAAGTTTGAAGCTTGTTGTGGCCAGTAGCTTAAAGACACACGGTGACGGGCCTCATCTACTCTGAACTCATGCAGTACATTCCCCTCCAGCTCCTTCACCCCAATACCCTCGTACATCTGAACCGTACGACCCATACGATTCTTCTCGATGATAAAATCCCATTTCCCTCCTTCGCCACAAACCCAATCGCCACTCAAAACCAAACATTGCTCCTCCATCTCCTAACCCTGCAACAATTATGGTAAACACTTTAACTAACACTAGATTTTGATCTGCGCTTTTAAGCGCGGGGTTTATTTTTGAAATTAAATAAAATTTTAATGAATTTCTAAATAAGATAAAGCATTGATCTGATAACATTTATTGGAGAATGAATCATACCAAACTAAAAAAATGAATCCAACATTAAAATGAATTTCATAAATAGCCAAGCAGATTATATATCTTTGAAACCAATACTATGTGGATTAAAATTCTAAATAAAAAAAGAATCGTTTCAGTAATTTATTTACAAATTGTATATATAATATATTCCCAATAAAATACAATATATTCTGAAAATATATTCTAACAATCGACTTTCTTTAAAATGAATTCAAAATCAATAAAAGTGTTAATCAAGTAAATGAATATAATTAGCATATCGATAATATATTCTCTTTTGTTTTTCAAACTGATTGTTACAATCTAGGCAATATCAGCATTGATTTTAACAACCAAAATTTGAGTATTTATTTGAATGAAATGTTTTCAATATAATTTCTATTGTTTCCAATGCCTATACTATTGTTAATGAGCAAAAACCAGTTTCTCTTTTAATAAAAGTATAGAAATTAACTTACAATACATGTTAGTTTCATTTAATGTTGTAATGAATTACCCATATTTGAACGTTAAACCTTTAATATTGCTACAACCCGTGGTTGGGATTAATAAGTGATGTATTGATAAGAAGTGTGTTTTAATAAAATGAAGTGGATTATGTGGTATAATATTTTCGTGTACCAAATGATGCGGTCTAATAAATAAATTAAAGTATATATGTGGTATAATCAAATCGTGAACAAAAAGATATAGGTCTAATACATAAAAATATTGACTGAATGATTGTTAGAGAAATATAAGGTAACTAATTGTTAGTTGAAATTTAAAGTAAGACCAAAATATTATTAATTAATGAAAGGGTCCAAACAACCTTTTTAAGTAGATTTATTAAAACTTCTTCCCTTTTAATAGTATTGATTGTGTTTAAGCTAAAGACAAATGGCTGATAAAAAAGCTTACAAGAACTAGCGACTATCAGAGCTCGGAGTTTCAAAAACAACCGATGAAGGCTGCATTTATTATAAAACCTACTTTCCAAACAGCATCCAACACAAACCATTGGAATCAATCTCATTTGACGGTTGTAAATTGTCCCCATTATCCTGAAACCAAACGTAATAACTCTTCCTAGGCACAGAAAACACAACGTTGTTGTAAAGTCGTTTTCAACTTTAGAATAAAAATATTATATTCATTAA
Source organism: Brassica juncea (assembly GCA_018703725.1). Taxonomy (NCBI): domain Eukaryota; kingdom Viridiplantae; phylum Streptophyta; class Magnoliopsida; order Brassicales; family Brassicaceae; genus Brassica; species Brassica juncea. Next base: position 11,833,760 of record CM031927.1, read on the forward strand.
CTCACCTCTTTGTCTCAGTTAAGGAAACTGAGGGCACTTTGGTCCGGAATAACCACACAAACTAGATAAAGTGTCACAAATGCAACTTGTGCCTGATCTTGTTAAAAAAGACAAAAAATGTCCCAACCCGTAATGCACTTAAAATTGGTTAACCAATACTCGAAAATTATATTTTATCAATGGAAAACAGTATTTATTTTTGAAAAACGTAAATACATAAAATATATAGAAAACAACAAAATCATATGATTGACTGGTTCAAACGCTGCGGTTGCGGTTGCGGGAGTTTGTGGATGCGGGCGGTTGCGGTTTCTAGCGGTTTTAAGAGATTTGTATGACTGGTACTGCGGTTAAAAATTGTTGCGTTTGCGGTTGACTTATGACTGGTTAACTACCTAATGCGGTAACAGTCAAATAATAAATTAACAATATTTACATTTATTATAATTATAAAAAATATCAAAAATCATAAAATTATGTTAAATATAAAATTTATATTTAGAAAGTTATAATTTTAATTTTTGAAAATTTATTGAAATTGTTTTTATTATAAAATTTTATAATATTAATTAAAATATAATAGATATATTTTAATATTTTCATAATTTCAATTTTAAATTTTTTATTAAATATTTTTACTTTTGTATATATATATTTTTTTTAAAAAGAAAAAAATTTTACCCTCCCGCAACCGCCCGCAACCGCAAACGCTAGCTGGAGCCAGCTTTTGAATTTAAGAGATTCGGAGCGGTTTGAAGCGGTTTAGAACGATTTGAGTGATTGTTGCAAACCGCCAACAACCGCTACCAACCGCAAAATCTGCGTTTGCGGGTGGTAGCGGAAAAACCAGTCGCCTCCTAAATGTGTATTTTTTTCGTAACCGTTTTTTTTAAATACACTAACTTTTACCCTATATATTTTTTGTAGGGTACAATATTTATTATAATGTTTGATGTATGTATGCTCTACCAATAGATGGAATACTTTTGCTTTTATCCTATAATTTGCTCCTTTTTTTAACGACTGATTAATATAAAAAATATTACATAAATGATTATACATCCGACAATTTTACATTTTTAATGATTCATAAGAATTTACGTCTAGTTGCACAATTCTGAATCGTCTTATAAGATCTACACTTGAAAATACTCTTTCCACGGGAAAACGGCCAATTCATACATCAACAGTGGGACGCGGTCCCGATCAATACATGAATTCTGGGCATGTGCAAAAACATACATCAACATAATTTCTATTCAAAATTCATACATCAACTAACACTCTTAGGTCAATACATACATGAACCGTGTTTCCGTTAACTTTATTCTAACGGTGTATTATGTTGACTTAAACGTGGGTTACGTGGATAAAATGAGTTAATTACGTGGATTATCAAACCGAATGGAATAGAAACGACGTCATTGTGGGCTTTTGAAAACGACGTCGTTTTGTGTTTTCTGGAACAAAATTTTGAAGTCGCGAGAAGAAGAAAAGAATCAGAGTTTCAGAGAGAGAGGAGAGTAAAACGTGATTGAGAGAGAACCACTAATGTCTACCACATCGAACCCTAATTCCTCGTATGGTACATGTAAACAATCGTTTTTGTTATTAATCAAATTTTGGGTCTATATATAGGATGTTTAATTGAGTTATCATTGAGCAGCTATGAGCGAAAATTGGAGGCAAAATTGGGTCTATATATAGAATGTTTAATTGAGTTATCATTGAGCAGCTATGAGCGAAAATTGGAGACCAACGTCCAACTTCTAGGCTGTCTTGTTCTTGAAAATACGATACCAAAAGAAATGATCCATAATAATAACATTCCTTAATAACCTGAGACCTGAAAAAGAGCCAAAATTCATGTTAGAAGATTATCACAAGACCAATGCTGTTAGAAGATTATCACAAGACCAATAAAATATAATAGGAGAGCAAACCTGAATTTAGGCTGTTGGCTGACTTTCTCCCTGATATACCTTGGATTTGACTCGTTTTCATCCATGGTATATAGGTGTTTTACTATATATATATATATATATATATATATATATCTATGTTTTCTACTCTTCTAGGTATGTTTTCAGGTTCAGGTGCATTTCGGAGTAAAGCTATGAATTTGGAGAATTTTGGAGCTTAAAGAACATTTCACCCGAGCTGACCACGTAGAGGTCGACGAGAGGAAGAACAATCGATCTCAGTGCTGACGATCGATACCAGGAGATACCTCGACAAATGAAGATTAATATCGATCGATGTACACAAGTACCATCGATCGATGTCGAGACATCAGACACGAGACATTTTGGATTCAGCAGACTTAAAACCCAAGACCAAGCCAAATTACAAAAATGCCCTGACGAGTTTTTAACCAAGTAGATTATATACGGCCTAAGGTTTTTGACGGCAGAGAGACCTTTTTTGGTTACAAGTTTTACTTTGAGAGAAAAGAGAGTTTTGGAGAGAAGATCACTTGTGATTGGAACTCCTTGTTATCATTTCTTTTCATCTATACTATGAGTTTCTATTTCTTCATTGTTATGAATTGCTTTGCTATGTCTGAGTAGTTCAATTATTAGATCCAGGGTTCAGATAGGTTTGTGGGATTAGCCCCAAACTATAGATCTGCCTTGTTGTGATATTCATGATAGATTTGTATTCATTGCTTGTTTTAGCCTTGCTAACTAGAACTTGATCATAGGATTGCATATTCAAGCACCCTTGTTATCTCATCCTGACATCTATCTATCATATTAGGATTGCTAGAGAGGGCTAACTGCCAATTTAGTATCTTAGTAGGGCATATCATACTCGCTCATAGGCCTGGCTAGAACAAGTCGATCGATGTCCTCAACTGACTATCGATCGACGTTGGCAAAGGTGTATCGGTCGACGTTCCAATAGGACCATCGATCGACACTTTTTCGTTGTCGACATACTAACCATTGAGACACGAGATCTAGTCTGTTAACCAGTGAAACATGCGACAGCTGATCACTGAGTTAAGCGGTTGAACTCTAATATATCATGCATGCAACAAATAGGCATCTATAGATATTATAATCTCCAACACCTGAATAGTGGCCCTGCATCTAATATCATTTCCAACCAAGTTACATTTGCTAGTTACTTCGCTTGTTACTATTGCTATTTCATTTAAACATATACAACTCTTAGAATTAATAAACACTAGATTTAATTGTTTCCTAGCTCCTTGTGGATTCGATCCCTAAGTACTACATATGAACCTCTTTTGATGAGAGTAACACTCATTAGGGTAATTTGAGTGGTATTACTCCCTGAGCTTCACCTTGCGAAGGCTGTGTCTTCTTCAATGGATAAATTTTCCTCGGCTTGTTAGGAACTGCATCATTCTTGCAGTGTAGAGAGTTATGGCCAGGAAAACCACATCGATAACAATGAATAGTCTTCAAATGTTTTGAAACTTTCTTCCCTTTAGTAAGAGACTCATAACTCGACTTCTTCCGACCTTTCTCAGCAGGTCTTGCTGGCGGTTGAATCTGAGAACCATAAGCTTCCTTCCAAAATTTCATTCCTTCGACTGGAGTGATTGAATCACTATATTGCTGTTTCCACAAAGTCGTCAAGTAACAATCCGCCACAAAATTCTCAGTATTAAGTTTCTTGTCTTGAATCAGCTTCAAAGCATGACGACACGGAATCCCGGTGAGGTCCCATCTTCTGCAGGTACATGTTCTCCTGTCCATATTGAAAGTGTGAGAAGTGCTATTTTCTTCGACTTCTGAAACACCATTAGGACCAGGGGTCCTTTTCGTACACCATTTGCGATTTTTTTTGTCTCTTCAGCGATGGTTTTAGCGATTTTTAAACTGTATTTAGCCTTATACTTCACCAATTTCTTCTTCGTCACCTCGAGTCTAACCATAGCTTGTCTTCTCATGGTCTCAAGGATTCCCACTAAAAGCAGAGAACGTGCTTTCTTCAAACCGCTTTTGTAAGATTCTGAGAAATTGTTGAGGCCATCTTCGCAACTAGAAGTGGTGTTGAAGAATGCACGAGTACAACTTGTAGGATCTCTCACCATCAAGTCATCATAGATCTGAGAATCAAAGGCTTTAAGCTCCTTAAGTGCTGCTTTATAATCACCCTCATTGAAGCTATTTGCCACTGCCCAAAACAAATTTTTAAACTTAGGCTTGTTGGGGTGTAGCTTCTTAATGTTCCCCTATATGTGTCTAGTGCACGTCCGGTGTTCTATGTGAGGAAGTTCTTCTTCCACAGCCTTTTAAGTCCATGTCAATAAGGACAAGTTGAATGAGAAAATGTGATTGAAAATGTATTTAAAAAATTAAAACTTACCTTTTGTTTGTCAGAGATAAGAGTGAACCCTTCACCATTTTGAGCTCTAAATCAGACTTTACCCTTTGAATGGACCACTTCCAATTGTCAGCGTCCTCAACTTGGACAATGCCCCATGCAACATGGTATATTTGATTGGTTGCGTCTCTGCCCACAGCTGCAAGGAGTTTTCCTTTTGAGGTAGATTTCATAAAGCATCCATCAATCCAAAAAATGGGTCGACAATAAGCTCGCCATATTGTCTTCAGAGCTTTAAACACACACATAGAACTTGTCGAAGATCTCGACACCATCATCTCTAATGGTTGTTACAAGATCAACCGTAGACTCCGGGTTTGATCTGTCAAACAAATGAAAGCAACAATTTAAAACTAAACTGAAATGGTTGTTATAAACAAGATCAACCGTAGACATTTTTAAAAAAGAAACTTAGTCTAGGATTTGCTCTTTATAGTCTTTAATCCTTGCAAATTGCTCATCAAACTCTTCACTTGTCATATCCAATGCTCTCTTCCATGCCTTTCTAGCGATATCATGTGTCACTGTCAAGTTGTATCTCTCTTGAATGATGTCTTGTATGGCCCTTGGCATCAATGCATTGTCGTGTCTAACCTAATTTATAAGAAGCCTACCAATGACACTGTCAGTCAATAACTTGCAAGAGGTGCAAGAATGCTCTTCATGGAATGACTTCACCATGTATTGATGCACTGATTTTCTCATAAGAATAGTAGATTCGCCAAGTACAAGGAACCTCACCGACTACAACACACTTTGCCTCGGAAATGTCATTTCCCCATCTTGTGTATTTGACATTCCAACCTCCCATTAATGCATACTCTAACACAACTTCCTTGAACTCTTTTATACTTTCAAAAACATGCATAATCTTCACCTCTCCACTCCCTCTTCGCCATCTTTCATATCTGGGTTTGATGTCATCTTCATCATCTGAGGCAGGAGGTGTATCTCTAAGAGCTTCATTGTCCTCTTCCTCATCAACAAACCCGGGAACTATTTCTTCCACAACCTCTTCGTGCGGATCTGATTCCGGGTTCTCTTGAGCCTCATTCCTGCCTATTGGAGAATCAGCAACATTTTCATCGAAAGATTAAGTCTCCTCGGCCTCATTGTTAACCTCCTCGTGTTCAAGATACACTTCCACTTTCCTTACCCATTGTGTGGCAGTACACATGTTTTGAAAGTTTTATACCACCATCACACAACACCTTCAAATCTGATAATCTTTCGTTAGGAAGCTTGTACCACACTCGCTGCCCATACATATCAACAATCTGATAATGAATTTTTCCCTCAACATAGGTGAGACCTTCTTCCAAATTCTCGAACTTCCCATCATAGTTTATTATAAACGTTGTATCCCCACTGCAACAATTACGCAACACATCAGTTACAGAAGAAATCATGAAAAAAAAATTCACAGACACATTTCCTCGAACACCTTGTGTGCTCTTGGATTTCTTCTCTTTTCTAACATTACCTCATTCCAACTGCTCTCTTCTAGACGTGCTTTCATCGCCTTAAATCATTCCCTTAACTCTCTCTCTCTCTCTCAATCACGTTTTACTCTTCTCTCTCTCTCTCAAACTCTGATTCTTTTCTTCTTCTTGCAACTTCAACGAAGAAAGTTAATTTTGTTTCAGAAAACACAAAACAATGTCGTTTTCAAAAGCCCACAACGACGTCGTTTTCTATTCCTTTCAGTATGATAATCCATGTAATTAACTCATTTTATCCACGTAACCCACGTTAAATCCACATAATACACCGATAGAATAAAGTTAACGGAAACACGGTTCATGTATGTATTGACCTAAGAGTGTTAGTTGATGTATGAATTTTGAATAAAAATTGTGTTGATGTATGTTTTTGCACATGCCTAGAGTTCATGTATTGATCGGGACCGCGTCCCCTCTTTCCACTATACTGAATATCTTCAATAACCATTTTCTTCGTAAGATGTATAATTTGCATTCTCTAGAATTTGAACCTCATACATTTTAGTGTATAAATATTAATATGCTCTTAGTTAAACCACTGGATTAAAAAAAATTCATATCATTTACTTTTTATTATATATGTTTTGTTTTGTGTTCTGCCTATAGCTAGAATGTTTTTGCTTATATCCTAACTTATATTCTACCATCTATCTCATATAAAATAGTATTTTACCTTCATCTAGCTTTTATTTTATGTTTTATTTACTTCTAGATAATATAAAACATTAAATTTTTAAGTAACATAAATGCCATTCATATATTATATTAAATAATAGTAAATGTTTGATAATTTATATTTTGGTTATCAATATAAAGTATTTTAATTGGTATAAAATAATTATTTTACTATATATATCACATATTTCACATGTGTTGTTTTAAAATATCTACAACCACAAACTTATAATTACACCTAACACAATTACAACAAAAATCCATGCAGATCTACATCAATAAATTAACATCTACATTGAAACCACTTACAATATAACTAAATTCTAACCAATCATTCACCTATGATGGTGAAAAACATACTGTGATATTAATCCGTCGATAGATATGTTTCTTAATCAATAAACTGTGAGAGTTTTAAACTTTGATCTTTAAATGAATGAAAAGTGACCTATAAGTTTCTTAGAATTATGTCAGAGTCTCTCGAACGAAAGTCTCGATTCTTGCCTCTCTTAAATTTTTTAAAATTTTTGTTTACCCTTTTTAATATTATTTTAGAATGAAAGATAGAAATACCCATTGTGGAATGCATAATGTCTCATGACATAGTCTCTCTAGTACATGTCACATACGCATGAAAGTTATTGGGTGAAAGATGGGGATATATGGGAGAAATCTCCATCGATGTATATATATATGTATGTACGAACGTTTTTGGGTGTTAGGCTTGACGATAAAACTATAACCTTTGTGTAAGAAGTTTTAAACTAAGTATATAATGTATAAATAAAGATTATAACTGATGAGTTTTTATATAATGTTACTTCTTCTCCGAACCATCCAACTATCGGATATTACTCGGTCAAGTTGAAAAGACTAAAATAATATCCAATAAGAATATTGGTTTTATCGGATTGCTAGTCTAAGAAACTCAAATTATATTTTCAGTCCTCCGCGATCGGGGTATCACACTTGGCATTTCGATGAGGATGACTTCATCATCAAAAGAACTATCCCAATCATGACCCTTCTCGTATGGAGCTATAATAAGAATTCATGAACACAGCCTCAGAGTTTTTGGAGAAGATTGCATGTGGATGGGCAGTTTTGACTGACTTATTTGTCGTTCATGCCAATGGTGTCTCCATAGCCGTATCATCGTGTCCCAAAATAGGTAGTTTGTATAATGCTCTTAGGTAGTTGGATTTTTTTCTGGGTTAATATTATTATTATTATTTTAAATTAAATTAAATATCAACCCGAAAGACGGGAATAAAGAGTTTGATTACAAGTTGAATTACACAAAAGCACCCAATTCAATTATTTCCTAAACTAGCTTCGCTCGACCCATCACTCCCGGCGCGTTCGCTAGTTCGGATTTAATATCCTCAAGCAACGATTACTGTTCTCCACTTTGGCCGATGATCACAGAAGGTGAGATTAACCTTCTTGCCTCGGATGACGAAACTTTCCGTGTCATTTCCATAGTTAGCTAGCTTTCGACGTGTTCTTCTAACTTTTTATCATTACCAGCATTGAAGCGCACATAAAATAGAGAAGAGAGAGAGAGGGAAATACACAAAATCGAGGGTTGTGAAGAATTTGATTGTACAGTCTCGTCTCCATCATGTAACCTGCACTAACAGAAGAATCGAACGATATCATCCGTCAATAAAGGAATGTATAAAACCGGGAAAAAGAATACATCTGCACTCAACCCGAAAAGAGCTCTATGACCAGAAAAATTGTGTTAGAAAGGAAAATTACTAAGAGCAGCAAGCGTGGCTAACAGAAATGGGATATGGCACTCTCCGACTGGTGTAACTGTAAGCAAGAAGTGAACACAGACTCAAGCGTCAACCACGATTATGCCAGTCACCTCCTCCGAGAACCGGATTCGGAAACCAAGATAAAAGTCCCCGTGACAACGTAACAGAACCAAATAACCACATGACCTGAATCACCAAAGAAACCCGTCGAAAGAGCTTCAGTGATGAACCAGACATAAGCACCAGGAAGAAAGTCAGATGAGAAGGAAGCTGCACGCATCACACCAGAGAAGCCATGGACGACAACTGCGATTTTTTGACACAACAAGCCTCCACATGCCATCACCGCCAGATCTGACACATGTCGGTTCCCTTGGCTAAGCAAGTCTTCGAGCAAAGAAACCTCTGAAGCCCTCAGTCTCTAATACACTGATCGGAGCTCTCCACGACACCATGGATACCCGCCAAACCAACTGCCGTAAACACTCCATTCGCGACCAAAGAGGCAGATCTGAGACCCACTGCCGCAGTCGAGAACCAGAGCCCAACAACCACATCCATGGAAGGATTTTCCCTTATGAAACCCTAAAAAGACGACTCCCACCAATAGCAACTGTTCCTTTCTATGCCAAGAATTCAAACACGAACAAAGAGCATCCCGGAGTTGATCTCCCCGCTAGCAAGACTTAAATTAGGGGCTCCTTCCGCGACATAACTGGAAGCAAACTGCAAGGAACCAGAAACCACGAGACAACAAACATCAGCGAGCAAAGAAAAAGAAATATAGGGAGGAAAGAGAGTTCGTCATTCTTATGAGTTAATATTGATAATAATTAATAATATATCTATACTAATAAAGAAAAGTCTTTATTAGGATTATGCCATTGATTTTTAGAGTTTTTTTCAAATCCATGTCACTACAATTTTCAGTTAAAATTTTAATCTCAAATGGCCATAAATTATGGTCTTAATCATACTAGAGATTTTTCCCGGGCTACGCCCTGGGTTTTCCCCTATATTGTAATTTTATTTAGTTTATTATGGAGTTTGGATTTGACTACATATTTTATACTTAGACTGAATATGCTATATAAATCATTTTAAAAATTTGCAATTATTTGTATTGATTTTGTTGACTAAATTTTAAAATCATTAAAATTTAATTTTTTTTCTTTCAATATCAAAATACATATAAGTTGGTAAACAAACTGAATTAAAAAAATTAGTTCAAACTCAATTATTCGTTTATCTTGTTTATTTGAATTTTATGAAAATATGGTCAAAATTAGAATATAATTCGAACATTTTTTAACGTTAAAATCAACCAATATATATTTTAAAATTTTAAAATTGATTATTTATTATTTGATGATAAGAAAATCTATATTAATTTGTTATTAAGTGTTAAAGCAGTGAAGAAATGAAGAACTATTGAAATCTAAAAGTGATGTACATTAAAAGAATCCTTAAATTATGTCAAATACTTTTGTTTCCATGCAGCAAAACAACATATTAAAAAATGAAAATTATAATAATATTCTCTAAGAGCTATTTTTATGTTTTCCATAAGAAAATCAAAAGAATGTAGTTGATTTTTTTTTAAAAGATTGACAATTTATGTTTTTTTAATCGAGGTTCACTGATTGCCTTCATGCTCACTAATAGAAATTCCGGTTCTAATAATTATTCTTGGGCTGTTGAGAGGGGGGTTCACAGCGTGCCATGTATAAACCTCAGTATAACTCATATAATCTCTATGGTTCATCATATTGAAGTATCATATTATTATCTATTTTACCTTGCAACAAAAAATCAGCGTTTCTGTACGTAGAGACTCTCTAGTAGAGAGTGAACCATCCATAAGTATTATGTTTGGTAAAATAACTGAAATCAATTATTATATGTAACTTGTACTTGCAATAGTAGAGACTCACAAAATAGAAGTAATTATTGATAACTTAGGTAGAATTCTCTAATTCTAAATCATTGAACAAAATTACACTGTTTAACTTTCAGAACTCCAAGTCTCCTACCAATTACGTACAGGAAAAAGAAATCTTAAAGACGCTTTACAAAGTTCTGAAAAACTCTCATTTGTTCTTTTCTTTCTGTAAACATCAAAATGTTTCCTTGTTGAGCCTATACAACGTTATTTCTTGCTGCTTAAGTAACAACGGATCCTCTTCGTCCACCAGACACAAGATTCAGATAATTCTTGACATTGAATTTGTTGTTGATGTTCTGAGAATCTAGTGTCTTTTCCTGCAAAAACAAAATCTAACCCGTGAACTTTGTAATCTACATCACCGAACTGCACCGGACTTCCTTCTTCACTCGTGATTAAAGCCCTCTGTTCAACTGCTTCTTGGAAAACCCCATGAATAGCAAGCATTAGATATGTGCACATAAGCACAAGTTTTGTCTAGATCCAGCTTCATCAAACACTTTACTACTCGTTCAGCCATCTCAACGTCACTAGTTTTCCTGCAAGTAGAAAGAAAAGAGCTCCATTTAATAGTGGCTTCTTCCACTGTTATATATGTCCTTTATTATTGCTCCGGCTTTCTCCAATAGCTCTGCTTCACCCAACACGTTAACCATGCAAGCGTAGTGTTTTATCGATGGTTTTATAAAATGCTTTTAACTCATCACTAAACTGATAAAAAAACCAGCTGTCTTCTCTAATTCAGGAAAAATTCAAATTTACAATTATCAAATATCTAATCACCTTCCTAGCAAGTCACAAAATTTAAATAATGACAGAACCAATACATCATATGTGTGTATTGGTAGATGCAATATTTTTTCCAATATGAGACTTGTCAATCTCCACAAACTGTTATTTTAATTATAAAAACCAACGAATAAGTTCTTCCTGCAACTCATTTACAAATTACAATATCTTCATTTACCAATACTTTCTTCCTTTTTCAGTTTACAGCTTCCCGTAACCATATGTTCTTTTCATGTTGGTTTGCAGCTTCACCGACTCTGTCTGAGCTCCTCTTCCGCACATGCCTGATCCCATACAACACAGCAACATGAATCCCATATGGAAGACCACAAATTCGAATTTTGGAATCAAACAAAGAGAAGACAGGTGATAAATTATTTCAAGACTATTGTCTAATTAAAAATGATTATATTTGAATACACTAACATCCACGGTTGAACTAAAGAGCAATTAGATTAACTTAACAACCCAGTTAGTATGGTCTAAATTTCTAGTAAGTAAGTAAAGATCAAAAGGAAGCATCACAAAAAGGCCTACCTTTTCTTTATTGCTAAGATATCAGAACCTGGGCTTACCTTCCAGATGTGTCAATATTGAGGTACCTGATAACAAACCAAAGTATGAGCAACATTAGTTGAAGAAATGCACGGAAAAATCCTAAAAACTTATTCAGAGCTAAATATAGTACACCTGAACCATATAAGCAAATAAACAAACACAATACACTTTGGCATGCAAACAAAGACGTTTCAGTGAATATATTTTTCTCCAGCTGCTGAGATGTAAAACACAGAACACCACCATAGTTTAGATGTATAAATCTCCGAATATCCTTTTCTACTCAAGCTATTGGAGATGGCAGTGGAGTGACCAGTTCAATAATATCGATGCAGTCATACATATACATTTCTCCTACAAAAAACAATCACAGACATGAGTGAGTGCGCCCATTTATTATATATACTAAGGCGCGGATGGTTTCTAACTGTCCGAAAAAGGTTTGAACAAAAGACGCAGAGACCATTTATTAACATAGAAAATTTGATAGACGAACCAGAAAACACATACAAAATTTGATAAAAGACCTAAGTAATAGAAAAAAATAAAAAATGAAAGGAATTTTGACCAAAAAAAAAAAAAGAAAGGAATCAGAAAGTGAAAAGTAAACTAATTAGCGTTTAAGCATGCTACCATGAAATCACGTTGCTACTTCCTTGTGTTGAAAACATTTTTTTCTTTCTCGGCGGTGCAATCTACACATCAAGCTACCGTATGTCGTTCTCAACACAAACTTTCTCACCGCAACATAGCCTCCTCGCAAAACTTACAAATGTAAACATGAAAATCAGCGTTTCTTTGACTATATACTTATACGAATCTACAATGAAGGAATAATACAAACCTGGAGTTATTTTGCTCTGAGAAGTCATAAGGATGGTTCCTAAATTGGGACGATATGATGAGGTCTGTATGGGACCTGGATCATGCCATCGGTTTATATAGTGGTAAAATCTCTTTGGTTGTTGATTTTTTCTGTACAAATGAGTAATGAGACTTTATGACGTAAAGAGGTGGGTCGCCAACGTTAGGGAGAATCAGAAAAGGTTGCAACGGCTGGGTTATGCAGATGGGGGTGAGGAAGATGAAGAGTGTAAGTGTTAAAGTTCAAGAAATAGAAAAAGATGAATAATGGGCTTCAATGGGATAAAAAGTGTGTGGCAATGAACGATAGGGTTTTCGTTGAGATCAATTCAGGGTCAGGATATGGGCTTCAATGGGATAAAAAGGTCCACTTGTTTTCTTCACTCTACGAGTAGTAAGAATGTGGCATAATAACTTCTTTTTATTGGTTGATTTAATATGCAGATGTGGAGGCCCTGAGCTTTGAGCTTATTCTCCTTTTAGTGTCGCAAGATTGCAACATTTATTCTCCCACATACGCATCTTTTATTCAAGTTGGTATCAACATGATTTTGAAAAGATTTTACCTACTTCCATTGAATATCAGATCTCTTATAAATATATGTTCCATCCATCCTATAGATTTTTCAAAACTAAAATCGCCAAAAGATATGTGTTTTTTTTTTTCAATTACCTTTATTTATGTTTTTTTTCCTCTTCCTGAACGGTCACATTAGATTATCAATATTTCAAAAGGGGCTGGATGAGGATATGTGATTATTTTGTGGATCATGAGAGCTCAACTTAATTCACAATTTTTTTGGGCTTCACCGTGTAATATAACTGGCTGGTATCAAAGCCTAATTTAACTTCCTTTCAAAACCACTTTAATTAGTATGTTTAATGTAATTATGTGTCAAAAATGTGATGTAGTTCTATAACACCAAACGAACATCAAACATACAGCATAGATAAGAAATACTGAATTTTGTATTTTTGTTTTGCTAATTATATTAAAAAATCTGAACATCAAACATATTATATGTTTATTCTAAATTTATTGATAAGAAAATTTATCCTACTTAGCTAAATTTAAGTCTTGCATCAATTCCAAGTTCAGCTTACAAACACTATTCAATATATTTAGCAAAACAAAAAAAAATCTATAATTAACATCTGTCCATTTTACAAAACACTATATATTAAAATTTCAAATGATCTTATATCTAATCAAAACAAAAAACTTTATGCAATATTTATAGAAATAAATATCGAAAATATCTAGTGAAGTGTTTTTAAAACCGAACCGACCAGATTGTTGAACCAGGTTCGACTATGAACCGGTTATATAGTCAGGTTTGGTCTAATAACTGGTTCGACCATGGACCGGTCACATAGCCGGATTGGATCTCAGAGTTATTAAATTGATAAAAACTATCAAACATCTATAAAAACATAAAACTAGTTTATATTTATAATATTTTATGCTTTAAATTCATTTATATTTTAACTACGTATCATATTTACTAACATTACTTTTAAATTTATATACTAAAATATATTCGACGAGATTATTGAACCAGGTTTGACCCGGTCAAAACATATTGAACCGTGACTCAAAAACTATCCGGTTCAACTTCCGTTCTGGTTTAAAAAATACTGAGTGAATGATATTAAAACTCTAAACATCCACCTAGGGGTGGACATTTTACCCGATACCCGAACCCGTATCCAAACCTATCCGAAAACCCGATCCGAAATCTGAACCGAATTAGCAAGATAACCGAACGGGTATTGAATTAGAAGAGACTGGATATCCGAACCCGAACGAATATCCGAAGATAACCGAACATATGTATTACTAACCCTATATTTGTAGTTTATATCTTTCATTTTATTTAAAGTATTGATATTACACATACTTTAAGTTCGTATAATATGCATATAATTACAGAGGAAATGATTTGCTACTCAACTAAAATGCATGCCAATTTTTTTTGTTTCAAGAATTAACAAATGTTACATCCGAAATTTTAAAACAATAACCAAATTAGTGTCTTTTTAGTTTTAAAATGTTATGTCCAGATCTATTAATCATTCAATCTATTAAAAAATAAAAAATCAGTTAAGTGAAAGTTATATTTTTAAATACAAGAAACTTGAAAAATAAAATTTTAAATTTTTTCTTTCAAAATCTAAATATACGAACCCGATCCGAAACAACCAAATCCGAACTAAAAATACTCGTACCCGACCCGAAGTACATAAATACCCGAACAGGTTCTACACCTCTATACCAAAAATCTGAAATATCTGAAATATCCTACCCGAACCCGGACGAATATCCGAACACCGACCCCTACATCCACCTTTGGAAACATTTTCTCGATTACTAATTAGTCCTTTAGAAGTTGAATATGTCAAACGCTAGAATAAAAGAAAGCAAAATAATCGGAACAAGGATGATTTTAAGGGACATGCATACATTTAGAGAAAACATGAGTAAGTTCCAAAAATATTCCGTGCTATTTTTGGAAGCGCAACAGAAGTCTCATCTCTATATAACCATGTTTCCATCGTTCAAATTTCTTTAAGCCCGCTGCTCTAGAGTTCACTATCATGCTTTAGGAATTTCCTTTTTTTTTTCATTTTGGAAAAAAAAACAAAAAAAAAAAAACAAAAACAGTCTGTTACTATTCGTTTTCCATTCCCACGAAAGTGGAAAAAACAAAACTAATTCTATAATGTCACGTTTAGTATACTTAGTCTTCTTGCTAGCAGTGGCAAAAGCTAGCAGGAACACTTTACAGGAAAAGACTGAAGTCGACGCAGGAAAGCCCAAGTTAGCAGGTATCATAGTAAAAGCTAGCAGGAAGACTTTACCCCAAAATACTAAAGTCGACGCAAAAAAAGAGTCCAAGTTAGAAGGTATCATACATTAATATATACATACGCTCTACACCATTTCATCCATATTTTTCTTTCTAAGCTTACTGTGAATTTATAAAAGGTTGATAATATGTAGGAGTTATAACAGTATTTTTTTCTAGAGAATAAGCTTTTAAATATCTGATTTAATGTATATGTAGAATAATAATTGATTTGTCACAGAAAATTGTTTTTTCTTTTTTGGTAAATTTGTTAAAAAAGTCACAGAAAATTGTTTTTTATACTTTACTAGTTAGGTTCAGATTATATACTTCAGTTACAATATGCTCCATTTTTTTAATGCAAGGCCTACTTTACGATAATTTAAGTGATTTTAAAAAATAAAAGTGTTTAAATTATCTGTTCACCTGGACTATGATTGTAAAATTGATACGAAATTCCGTTTTGTTTTAATTTCGAAGATTTAAACGCATTCAACGTTAGTGATTTTTTGTTTTTTTTTGACAACAACGTTAGTGATTAATTAATAGATTATAAAAGTATACATATATTGTTTAATAGTAATATATATTATATTTTTTTGATGAAAAAGTCACAATAAAGCTACCAAGGAATGTAACCATTCCGGGAGTCATAGCATTTGGGGATTCAATAGTGGATAGTGGAAACAATAACAATCTCCGTACAATATTGAAATCTAACTTCCCTCCGTACGGTCAAGATTTTCGGGGTAAATTTGCTACCGGAAGATTTACTGATGGAAGAGTTCCATCTGATTTCGTGGGTTAGTATAGTTTCATCTCTTTTTATTTTTAGAGAAATGTCTCATCTCATTTTAATTCTCTATTAGTTTCCTTTTTTAACTCTGATGTGTGGCAGCCGAAAGGTTAGGAATAGCTAAAACAATACCAGCATACTTAGATCCTGCGCTGAAAGGCAAGGATCTTCTAAAGGGTATAAATTTTGCTTCGGGTGGTTCTGGTTACGATCCTTTGACAGCTAAAATAGTGGTACTTAGTTAAACTAAAGTTTTTGTTCCGATAATTTGTATATTTTGGACTTTTGCAACTTTTAATTCATTTTGTTTATTTTCGCAATGTTTCAGAGAGTGGTATCCTTAGAGGATCAATTAAAATATTTTCAAGAGTATAAAGAAAAAATAAAAGCAATAGTTGGGGAGGAGAAAGCTAAATTTATGGTGGAAAACAGCCTTTATCTCGTCGTTGCCAGCAGTAATGATTTAGCTCATACCTATATCGCACGTTCTCTCAGATATAACAGCACTGAATATCCTGATTATTTGGCTGATATGTCTTCTAAATTTGTGAAAGTAAGTCTAACATATAATTTGTTTAGCTCCTTATGTAGCTACCTTTTCTTTAAAATTTCATAATTTAGGTATAAAAAAATAGTCATACTTCATGTTTACGACTTTTCCCTTTTATTTTTTAATGCACAAATTCTTCTATGAGTATATCTTTTTGTTTTATTTATTTTATTAAAATAGAAGTACAAATATAGATTTATTCTTAAAATTACAACTTATTTATAAGTCAATGCCACTGAAAAACCACATAGTTCTAATTTTTAACATTTATTGTCTTTTTGTCATTTAAAGCAACCATAAAACATACAAAAATTGAGTTTTAAACTAATTAGTGTTAAAATATAAATTTAAATAACTAATTAATAAACATTACAAAAACTATTAATGCTATATTGATTTAGGTAACCAAAAATAAAACCACTTTGATATATAAATGATATATTATTAATAACTAATTAATAAACATGACAGAAATAACCATAAAGCAATATTAAAGTATCCATTTACTAAATTTAGAGCAATAGTGTTTTAAATTTATGCAATTATATTTCTAATTTCTAATTATTTATTATTAATGATAAAAATCCAAATAAAAGGATCATTTATATAATACATAAATAAAATATAAATTGATATGTAAATATATTATTTATGTATATTTTCATATAAATAATAGCACAATATAAATCCAGTATGAGAAATTTTGAAAATCATCAAATTTTAAATAGCATATAAACCAATTTTATCATACATTTAAAAAATTTTCATTAAAAAAATAGATTTGTGCAACGGATTATAGTTTAAAAATATGAGTGATACAGTTGACGATTTAAAAAGAAAAATTACGTAATTATATATTACCGTTTATACAAAATAAATATTTATTTATAAGAAAATTAAGAACAACCATCCGTGTTGGATGCGCGGATCAAGTTGTAATTTATTTTTAAAACTACATTTAACCAATCCTCGATCAGTTTATCATTACATTTATAATTAATCATTTATAGCAACATTTGACCAAACCATTTGAGATTGATAAATGATAAGCAATGTTTATGTCATGATATAGAAGCTATATGGACTTGGAGCCCGAAGAATTGCAGTATTTAGTGCAGTTCCGGTTGGATGTTTACCATCACGCAGAACTCTTAATGGAGTAAAGAGAAAATGCTCGGAAAACCTAAACAAGATGGCTCTTCAGTTCAATGCAAAACTATCTCCAGCATTGGTGGCTTTACGAAAAAAGTCACCGGGGAGTAAAATTGTACTTGTTGACGTATATGACATTCTTCATAACATGATTGAAAATCCTAAAAAATATGGTATGTATATCAAACACTGCATCTTTTCTCACAATTTATTTTTACTTTATTTATTTTGGTAAAATATTGCTTGCGGAAGATATCAAATGTGACTTCCTATAAAACATGAAAGACAAAAAGGTTAACATTCAAGTTTCTTGCGTATCGTCGTATATGTAGAAATTGCACATATTTATATACGGTTCTAGATCCGTAAGTTCAAAAAATAATATATATATATATATATATATATATATATATGTCAAAATCTGTTAAAAGTAAATAGCTAATTGATGTCAAAAAAAAAAAAAAAAGTAAATAGCTAATTTGGGTAAAACAGAACAAGAGTGTGGATCTCACGATCGCTCTCAAATCTCTCTCTAGCTTCACTTTCGTCTCTTCGGCTTGAGGAGGTCTTCTCCACTCTAGGTCTCCGGCTTCACGTCGGACCGTGAGATGTTCTCCACTCCTTGTTTCGTTTTCTTTTTGGAATCTGGTCATTACCATTGGAAAACTCGCGTTGTTTCTGATGGTACATGGAAACGTTTCTCTTTTTCATTTCCCAGCTCCGTTAAGGTCGCTGGTGAGGCGGACCTCCATGACAGCTCTGGATCCTGGTGACTCGTCGGAATTGATGGTGGTTTCCGTCTCCCTGAGGACTATGGAGGCTCGCTAGAGACTGTACAAGTTAGTTTTTGGGATCTAGGTTTTTGATAATTGGAGGTTTTGGGGTGCCCTGGCGACATCGAATCTACCAATGAGGATGGCGGTTCCTCGGGGTTAGCATCCTCTTTGTCGTGGGTTTCCCCTCGACTAGATTGAAGCTGGGCGGCACACTATTGTGGAGATCTAGTGACGACGGATACACAAACAGAAGGAAACATTGGGTTAGAGAGTCGGTTCTTCTTCGTGATACCGACATTGTTGGCCGCATGACTCCTCGGATGGCGGCACACTGACTATTAACTGGGTCTGGATCCACCGGTCAGCTTTGGACACACTGACCGTCGAGAAAGACCCTAGACAATTAAGTAGATGTTGCTTGTGTCCATTAGAGTTTGGAGCCTTGGGCTTCATCGGACTTGCTCCGGTATGGTTACGAGTCGTCTTTTCCTCATCTTTTTATCCTCCTTTCAAGATTTAATTTTTGTAGTCTCTTAATCTCTGTTTATCTCACGGTGGATGTTTCTTCTGGTACCGGAAAACTTTATATTCTCCGATATGGGCTTGGGTTTCTTCTTTTTATGGGCATTAATATAAGTATCTTAGGTTATTTTAGAAAAATATAATGTTTTTTTTTGTCGAATGTCTTTTATTAATATAAAAGGCCCAATGGACAGTACACATTAAAATTTGTATCGATACATAGATGGAACCCAATAAAGCAAAATTAGTAAATAAAGCCTATTAAAAGAAATTTTCATATACACGAAATTTTAAAATAACACATAATTTTTTTTTTGTCAACAAATAACACATAATCTAAAATTTTACTACCATTTAATACCCCATTTTTATTAATTTTATCATTATTATTTTAATATTAGTACACTGAAATTAACATAAATTAACTCTATGTTAAGTTAATATATTAAAAGAATACAAATTTAAAATTGGAGTGTTATTATGAAAGTTTTTTTATTTGTTTTTTTTTTAATTTTTAAATTTTTTTTTTGATAACCTTAGTGTGATCCTAAATGTTTCTAGATCCAAAAACTAATCACCAAGAGACTCATTGAAATCCAGATTTTTTTGCCACTTAAAACGTCTATTCAAAGTAAAATTTAGATTAGCTATATTTTGGATTTGAAAAAGTACGTGTATTAAATTGTAGTAAAAATAAGTTGGTGTATTAGTATAAAGTTTTATTTAATAGTCAGTATACTGAAATAACAATTTACTGGTGTATTTCTGGATATAAAAATTGTATATTAAAATGGCAATAATATAGTTAATTAAATTATACTGAAATTTTTCCTACTTTCACCACTTAATATATATATGTAATTAAAAGTATATTTGATTTTTTGACGATAATGAAAGCCTAGGTATATTTTATGTTTGGGTGATCCAAATGTGGATATGTTTTATATAGATCCATGAATTTTCTAACCGGATCCGTTTTTCTAACATCTAATATCTTTAGAGCAAACTAGATTAGATTTCAAATATTCTGTTGGAAATTATTTACTATCCACCAACTACGATTTAAATTATATCTTATTTATAGGATTTGAAGTGGCAAACAGAGGGTGCTGTGGAACAGGACTATTTGAAGTCTTAATACTGTGCAACAAAATCAATCCTTTTACATGCAAAAATGCATCTTCGCATGTTTTCTGGGACAGTTACCATCCAACTGAAAAAGCTTACCAAGTAATTGTTGATAAGTTGTTAGGCATATACATTCCGCAACTAGTTTAACTATAGTCATTTTGTAATATACTGTACTAGATATCTGTCTAGCACACTGCAGAAATATAAGAAACAAAATAATGTTTTTGATAATATGTAAAATTTTGTTTGAAACAATATTTTTAGCAGTTTTTAAGAGAGTTCGCACATATAAAGAAAATATGATTTAGAACTTAAATAAAAAAAATTGATGGAGTCAACTCTTTAATCTGAATTTGGCACATATCAGAAGTAGGCACAAATTCGATGGTAAATTACTTGAAAGATGTTTATTAAGAGATCAATTGATTACAATAGAAAAGAGTAAGAACTCGTAAAAGCTATGATCTCTCGGATAGAACGATAAAGCTATGTAAACTTAGTTCTTGTGCCGACCTCAGTGAATGTTCATCCTGAAAAGGTTCTCGTTCGGGAAGTATCATGTGATGTCAAAGTTGACCAATACAAACCAGATCACCGAACTTGGGCACCCTTTGGGTTTGACTCTCTTAAGTTTTTGAGTGGCTTCAATGATCTAATTTATCTTTGACTTATCGTTTCTAAGTCATGCAACCCATTTTCATTTTGTTTCTATTGTTGGCCGTTGTACATTGACCTCTTTGAAGAATCACCTTATCGTAATGTTAACTATATCATTCATAACTTTCCCTAAGAAAGCGTAAACATATCATCTCGTAGGATAGAAATACGAAAGTATGTTACGTTTACATATTTTCATATTTCCAAATGTTAAATTGTTGTTGGAGCGATAGTATTAACATAATGCATTTTTGTGGTATTATGGATTTCACGTCTGTGTGTTCCATGAACTTTTGCTGCATTCTGACCCATAGTTGATGTAGTAGTTGTGTATCTTTTAATTCGGATCCTTTGTTATATGTGTATCCAGTTCTTCGTGAGTTTATTTTTCTACTTTCTGGTTTCAAATGGATGTTTTAACTAGGTTCTTTTGTAAGTTTCTGTTTTTCTGCGACAAAACCTTCATCTCTTCCTAGTTGATGATCAAAAGTGATGCTTGATGGAGAAAATCCTGAAACATACAAGGGTTTTGTAGTGCAACCAATTCATGAACTTTGCTTCGTACCAAAGCGATTTCTTCAAAGTATCAATGGCTGCTTTGTCACTTTAGTCATCGACTCTTGACATCACCGTTTCAGATCTCATCATTAAGTTTCGTAAAGACTATGTGGGTCCTTGTGGTAAAGCGCATAGATCAGCGTTAGAAGTTTCTCTATCCATGAATGCAGTTTTTTTGAGAAAAGTTAACCATACTTTCTGAAATTAATTGATCAAAATCTGTTCAAAACACAAAACCATTTGTAAGTTGATCCTTTGAAATTCTCCATGAAGAAGAGGGAAAGGCGAGAATCTCTTTCGCGTTCTCCTAGTCTGGCATGGCCCATTACGAGTTGGAAGGATCACAAGTGTGCTTTAGGGTCGGTGTCTCATTGTAAAATGAGATTTTGATCTTATTCAGATCTGGGATCCTTGTTTCTGTGATCGAGCGGCCAGGGGTTCTTTGCATTTCTTCCAACAATCAGCATATTTCAAGCGTTTTGGTAGTTGCATTATTCATCTGAGACTTGATGACTCTCATCTATGTCAAAGTTTTAACAAGGGAGTCGCATAGATCGTCATATTTACCGTGAGTGGATTTTCAAACTTTTATGAGCACACTCCAATGAGTTTTTGTTACTCTTCAGCAAGTTTTTCTTGTTCCACCTATAATATGTTTTCTTTTACTATCATGGGTCGGATCATCAAGGAACCTAGCCGGTTTGATATACTTGTTATTGCAGAATTTGGACTTTGTCACCTGTGATAGTTTTTCTTGGTCGTTAGTATTCTAGAGAAAAGTGGAGACCATGTTTCTGAGTTCAGCCAGTACTGCAGCATTTTGTCTCCGTTAACTGTAGCACTTTCTGCTGCTGGATTATTGTTGCCATTTTTGTTGACAACATTAACGATATTCTTTTGTTCGTCTGATACATATGCACTTCCATGATGATGAGATGGCAAGTGAAGACTTTGCTATTGCTGAGCTGGACAACCAAAAAGAAAGATGGCATTTAGAGAGAAGAATATTGGTGGAGTGTAAATAGGATGATTTACCTATCCTGTTGCCCATCGATTGTTTAGAATCTGATCCTTAGGCTTGTTGAGATCATCTCTTCAAGAGGCAGTTTCAAGAGCTTGTTCTTGATTCTGAAGGATCATTTCCATCACATTGGTGGATTTGATATTTTTCTTCCTTGTTAATTGATCATACGTAGTTGATTGGTTAACTAATTAGTGCGGTGACTTGACCGTAGTACTCGGCGACGATCGGCGGGGGAGATGGGATAGCGATTTGGATGTGATTTACAATAGCATCAGCGAATTGAAGAAACTAGTGGAGGTGATTCAAGGTGGTTGGGCGACATTGGCAAAATCGAATGACGATATTTCTTCATGAATTGGAAGATCGCTCAGACTTTTGCGAGAATTGAATTGATTAAGAAAGCAAATGGAGACGAGGTACTATTGCGAACAACGATTTCATGAGCAACATCAAACTCGACAGTATCAATAGAGTTACCTGACTTTGAGATGAATATCGTGTTAACACCAAGTTCAATGACATATTCATATTCATATCTAGTATCAGAACCGACTGAGGTGAAAAAAACAGGTATCTCTTTCTTCATCTATGGAACCTTGCCATAGTAGCATTATGTTAGGGATTCGTGAATCAACGTTGGTGATGGGAGAAAATGATTGTTTGGTCATGCAATTATAGATGCCTGAATTAAGTGGAAATCATCCACATCTATGGATTTCAAGAATGGAACGATTTTGTTGTGCTAACAAACATACTAATGATGAGAAATTAAATATGATTCCACGGAGTATGCATGGCGATGCTATCATTTGGTATACATAGGATATAAGCACAGATGCACTCTTAGACTGGAGTGACTTTAAAAGAAGTTTGGTTGCTCGGTTTCAATTAGACAACAATAGCTCTCCAACAAATTATTTCGAAGAAAGACTCAGTTTTAGGGAAGTTTCAAGAGTCAGAATCGTTATATGTATCTGAATTGAGCTGTGATAGTCAATCAATGGTGACAATAAAGCTTCAAGATGAAGAAATGGTTCACAGGGCTGATTATGTTCAAGAAGAGGAATCATGAGAAGCAAAAATATCAAACTTAACAATTTTTGTGTGTGTTTCAGACGTAGAATTAATGATGCAGATGACAAAATCAAGCTGTGAGTATCTCCTAGAGAGTCTTGGAGTTGTGCCATTGACTCAATGAATAGAGCTCTGTCACGTTTTGATATTGGTAGTGATGTGTTGTTGATGGGAGTTGATCATCTGTCTTCTAAGTAAAAACACAAGAGACGTACGCATGAAAAAAGAAGGTGGTTAAACCCTTGTAATTAAAGTTTAAATTGAAGAAGAGGGTCAACGAGTGCGGATATTTAAAGAATCAACATATTCAGCCATTTTATAAGCATGGATTTGAAAATACAAATACGTTATCAAAATGACATCATTCAAATTACCCTAAGGAGGGACTTTACTCTCTCAAAAAAATGTTTAGTTGTAGTACTTAGAGATTGAATCCACAAGCAGCGTGGACACACAATAAGCTCAAACAGTCATGATTAAGCTAAGTAAATATATGAAAGCAGTAAATATAGCTACGCAGTTGAACAAGGTAGTTGTTCGATTGATTGATTGATGAGTTGTTTGATGGAAGGAGGGTTGCTAGACTTAGGATTTCATTTAGGTTACCAGAGCTCAATCTATAGATGCTAAGAGTTGATCCTAGAACTCAAATTCATATAAGCAAGTAAACCAGCTCTCGCATGCGCTTACTAATCAGATGCCTAGAGTCATGTGATTCCATCTCTTGCATGCAAATTTATGAACGAGTGTCGATAGATACAAATGGTTAAGTATCGATCGATACTCCTTCGAGACAAGCGTTAAGAACTAATTTGATTTGTTCACTAAGTTAACTAAACCAGCTTTTGCATGCATCTAATAACCTAGCTCATCAATATTTAATTCACGTAATATACCATGATGTCGTGTGTGCCTAACTATCCTATGATCAGGTTTCTAGTTAATTACTCTATAAACAAGAAATAAGAACAATCATGTGAAGGATACAATAAATCACCCTAGCAGATTTATAATCAGAAGAACATCAAAACCTTAGAAAACCTAAACCTAGCAGGTGGATCTTTTCAGACATGATGTTTGTCACCAAAATCATAAATGAATAGATATAAATATTAACAAACCAAAAGAAATGGAGTTCCAAAAGAACTCAGAAGGAGTTCCTCTCTTCTCTCCAACCATAAAACTAAGAACAATGAATAGAATAAAGCGTAGCCGCCAACATCGGCTTAGAAAACATATAAATATGGTTTTAGGTCGTCCAAGAGTTTTCCTGGTGATTTGTGGTGCCTTATGGGCTTAATTCGATCATGAAATAGGCTCGTCCTGTCTTCTGGAATCACCGTCGATCGACACAAAGGGTCTGTCATCGATCGGCATTCCTTCATCTCTTCGATAGCTTCCTCTCGTGAGGTAGACATACCACACTTTAGTAAAACAAGCATAACTTCCCTGCTATAGGATGCTGACTGACCTCAAACTGGTGGCATTGGAAATATAACTCAAATCTATATCTTGTGTAAAAAGATCGGATCAATCTCATTGTAGGAAGGTCTCTAACCATAGCTAAACTTCTGACGCATATGTGCAGTTCAGCACCTCAAAAGGCCCTAGAATCATCAAAATTCTCCAAAACATACATGAACCTGCAAACACTCTAAAACATACTCCAAACCCATATAATAGACTCTAAAAAAATCATATACCATGGCATAAAAATTGTGGGAACCGAAATTCGCACAGTCGATTTTCATTTAAATTAGGAAAGTGAAGAAACCCTAACTTTTCCAGAGGCCCCGGATTCACTGCGAGAGCCAACGACAAATAACCAAATAAATGCGGAAAATATGTAAAGACAATAAAGCGAGTTTAGGAAGAGTTGATCTTATTTTGAATCCGCATAAGTGCGTTGCGATCATTATAAAAGATTACAAAAGCTTCGGCCGCAAGAGCTGTCAGCGAGTTCCCTAGTTCTTACGACCAATAACCTTAAACCTAGTTGAGTCGCAGCTCGATAACAACAAATGAAAAAATATATGAAAAAGGGTTTTGGTTTGATTTCAGACTGAACGTTATGGAAGGCTGCCTATGTACCCCTTTCGAGGATCAAGCCGAACGTTGTTCGACTGAAAGAGTAGAACACGAGATCGAACTGCCTGGGCGAGTTTATCTAGTAATCGGGTGCCAGTTATAGAAACAGAGCATGTCGACAATAACGCCTAAAAGTTTCTAAGTGCAGAGAGTTCTAAGAGTAAAAATAATTGGCCCCTTGCCTCTTCAACCTAGACGTCCTAATATACTCCTCCTAGAGGCGGTTTGCTCTTTCCCTTTCTGCCCTTGGTCGAGTTTATCGCTTCGCGGAAATATTCCATTTTCCTTCGATCTTTGTGTTTATCTTTGGAAACTTCACATTTATCCTCCGAACTTGATATTTTTCTTCTCTTGCATAACAAACGATAAACTGTCATAGCGATTGGGTTTGATTTGGTATAAAATCATAAGTGGGCTCTTAGCCTTTTGGGACCTTTCAGGCCGTTTTCCGACTTAGGCGTTTTTACGAGTTTATAAAAAGAGCGCTTTCGAAACGACGTTGATTCCGAAGAACATCCAAATTCCTCGTATAGCATAGGAAATTCGAAGTGTTCAGCTAACCGTTGCCGTTTTATACGATCAATCCGAATGTTCTTCGAGAGAACGAGTTCTTATGATATTTAAATCGTAAAGTTCCAACGGTGACTCCGATCAAGATGAAACAAGAGTAGGTTCGTTCTAATCCCGAAGGGGGGGGGGGGGGGGGAGCTGCGAGGACGAGATGAAGACAGCACGATCATTCCAGCTCGGCCATATGCTGAACTGGATTAGTCCAGCTCGGCGGATGGCCGAAATGGTTGCGTGTTCGATCCAGCTCGGCCATCCGCCGAGCTGGATGGTGTCCTCTGTCCACCCTTCAATAAAACGGACATCACTTATGCTACATGATGATGATTGATCTCAGAATGGTGACATTGTAAAGCTAACTAAAAGCTCTATAATGTGTCGAAATATGGGCTCAATCAAACCATGGGAAGATCTTCATTCATAGCTGAACGTCTGACGCGTCTGTGCAGTTCTGCACCTAAAAAGGGCTGAACGAACGAGTTGGACTGCTTGTTTGGTTCCGTGATCCATTTCTCTCGAGTCTTTTGCTCAGGAACTTTTGTCGAGAGTGTGTCGAGAAAGATTTTGTACAGAAACACAATTGTGGGACGTTTATTTTGAGATATCCATTTTTTGACCCTAACAATCTTTGCTTCTTATTGTCAATTTAATAATTCTGAAACGCCGTACAACCTTTTCAATAAAAATTATACGAAATTTATATTGCGAGAAATATTTTCCGGGGAATTTTAGACATTGATTCCGTCGTGACCAATTTAGACCCCAATAGTTAGCCCCCCAGCTCGTCATAATTATGAGCTTTTAGCGTGAGGTTCTAGCGAGTGGCTTGGCATGTTTGGCAAGTTAGACAAGTTAGGCGGAATTAATGGTTGAAAAGGTCCGTCGTAAGTGGTCTTATCATTCTTCTGAGAGTGTAATGGAATAAGATTGGGGTTGCGCCTTATGATGGCTGCCTACGTACCCTTGTTGAAGGGATCAAGCCTTTCGTAGTTTGTCTTGGAGTTAAGATTCTTATGACCTTTTTTCCAGGGAGACCTTTACGGTCTAGTTTATATGTCGTGTAGATGTTATCATGGATGTTGCTGCAGATGGCATTTTATATGGGTGTAGAGGGAAGATTACGAGTTGTCATCTAGTAATCTAACTCTGTGTGAACTGCTATATCCCCAATCTGTTTCGAGAGTTTTCCGCAGTGCGTAAACTTGCGGGCTTTCTGAAGACGCTCGAATATTAGCCAAGAGAAAAATTTTGGGATCTCGTATCTGGGTGTTTGATACTATGCCTAGAGATGTTAGAGACCAATATGCTGGGTTTAGGGCAAGACCTAGGTCTAATCACGGCTTTAGGGGGTGTGATGACTACTTCGACTTACGTTTCCCATATCGTTTTTGACCTGATTCCCTCCCGCTTTAAAGTCCGCGATATGTTTTCGGCTAACGTGACTTGTATGGTAGGAATCGAGAATCTCTTCGAGGATAATTTTTAAGTCTCCCGAAAGTGCTGACCAAAATTTCAGATTTTTTTTATATAGCGCTATTACCCTTGTGTCGGGTGTTCGAGAGCTATCTCTATGAGATGGCGTAGTCGGTTTAGGATGTTAAGAGTTTGTTGTGATTAGCAACAAACTTATCGGTAGATATTACCGTTTTTGACTCTTCGCGAAGGATACATGTTTGAGAAGATGTTAGTGCGTATGACTGTTTGGTCTTCCAAGAAAGTGTTTTTATCGAGAAAGGTATTTTTGTCGAAAAAACTTATTCTTCAAGCGTCTGCGACGTCTCACGATACTGAAGGTTTGTTTTTCTTTTGCATGCCGCGTTTCGTGGTTGAAATATTTGCGGGCTTGAAGATGTTTCGCGGTGCTACAAGAGTTTAGTCTTAACCCTACGTCGGAGAAACATTTTTTGTTTGTCTGCGGATGTTCGCAGCGAAAACTGTTATTGCTGTTTGGATGCTAATAGTGTGATTTGCGATCGAGGAATTAGGACTGAGGGGTCGCGTAAATTTGTCCATGAGAAGAAGTGTTTTCCTACATAGTGCTTTGTGAAGTGTTGGCCTTTCAAGATCTATTTCGTGCATTTTTGAGGATGTTTCATATAGGTCTAGAGCTTTGTTACGATTTTTTCCTTACATGCCGTGTATTATGGGTAAAACATAGCGGGCTTTAAATTTAATGGTGGAGCGTATTGAACCTGGTCCATTATCGACAAGTTTAGATTTTTCGTTAACCGTTTGGTTGTTAGGATTTAGTTTTGTTACGAAGAATTTATCATATGATTTCCGACTATGGGTTATACGATAATTGTTCTCTTAATAGTCACATGACGTTTTTAAGCAAATCGCAGATTGTTGTTTAGGCATTAAGTGATGGAGCCATGGTTGCTCAAATACTTTGGCTTAGCGTGAAGGATGTGTTCACTCAGATAGCCAAGGAAGTTGTAGGTCAAGGATTAGACCATGGTAATTTCGTGTTAACATGAAGATCATGTTAGTTTAGATTGTCCTTTAAGAGGATTCCGAATTCTAGTTCAAACTTTTACTGGAAGGTGTAGTTGACCGAGGGCCAAAGAGCGCTTGTCCAGATTGATAGGCCAAGTTTGCCAGGGTTATCCGTCTTAAGATGACCGATAGTCGTAGAAAACGATTCTCCGGTCTAGGTTTCAATTAGACGACAAATGTTTCGTATAATGTTACCTATAGGCTTATGAAAATTGATTTTTTTTGTCTGAGGAAGACGACTGTCTGAGGAAGACAAAGCCTAAGAGGTTTAATACAGAACCAGTGTGGAGTCCGCTGTGGGATTGCCTTCTCGGATGTGGCCGAGGGAAAAGAAAGGCAGAAGTCAGCAAGCCGCAGGGCTATAAAATAAGATCTATTAGATCGTAATGCGAAGAGATAAAGTTTAGATTGATCATCCAAAGTTAGATCTTACAGCTTTGTGTTGCCATACAAAAAATACTTCTTCATAAAACCAATTATTTTTACTTTCGAAAACTTTCTTCGTAAGACTTGATCTGATTGTACAAAGGATTTTTCGTGTAAGTAATGGGACCGGTTTTACGAAGATTGTAAATCAGTGATATGTATACACATGTCAAAGTAGCGTTGTTTCTGCGGGTTTTACGAGAAACGTTTCTGCTGTGATTTCGATCTTAGGTGAAAGTTGCTTGGAGTTACTCATGGAGTGTTACCGAAGTTTATTTCAGTACGATCTAGTTGCAGAACATTTTTCATAGGTTTTTTGAGAGGATTCTCATGACACATTCGTTCTTGGAACGAATTGGTCAACCAGAAGTAGATCTAGCCAACGATCGGGAAGAAAGTGTTCCCTTTAATGTGCTCGATGCTATATTTATTCTCGAGTTTTCGTCGTCACAAATGTTTTTGATGCTTTTCCGTGGCTCACTTCTTTCAACGAAAACTGAAATTAATGCTTTGATGCTTGAATATTTCTCGTAGAAACTTTTATATGAAACTTGCTTTATAAAGCCAGAAAGGGCTTCAAGACTATGGCTAATCATTGAGTTTCAGTATAATATTGGTATAGTTTTTTATACGCATGATTGCGACAAGAAATGTTGTATAGCCTTTGATATTATGCTCATTATCGTCTCGATATGTTGCTAGCATTTAGACGAATTTTAGATTGTCGTTTGTTTTTTTTTGGGACAATTTATGGAGGCATCGTATTACCTAAATGTTTTTCAACCTATTGTTGCGAGAGTTTGCTTTGACAAAAGCGTTTTCTTGATGACAACACTAGTTTCCCAGAGGTCCAGAACACGAAACGAGAACAGTAGGAGAACCCTAGTTTCCTAGAGCAAAAGGTGTTTTATTCCGAATTTGCGTATGAGCGTTACAACAAGGTAGAGGCCTCGGCTATGAGAGCTGTCGGCGAGATCCCTAGTTCTAACAACCTAAGACTGCAAAACCTAGTTGAGTCGCAGCTCGAAATAACAAAAACGGAAACTTGCCTAATTTTTCTAAGTGCTAAGTTTGCTGTGTAAAAGTTTTCTCCTTCTGCCTCTCGCCTAGGACTGTGGGAACCGAAATTCGCACTGTCGATTTCCGTTAAAATAAGAAACTAGGGAAACCCTAATTTCCCAGAGGTCCCAGATATCTGCTAATACTACACGTCAAGCAATCAGAATACGAAAATAACAACGATAAAGTATAAGAAATCGAAAAAAGAGCAAAGTAGATCTTATTCCGAATTCACGTTTGAGCGTTACAACAAGGTAAGTGCCTGGGCTACAAGAGCTGTCGGCGAGATTCCTAGTTCTAATAACAAAAATGGAAATATGCCTAAATTGCTCTAAATAAGTTCGCTCTGAAAAATTCTCTCTCTCATGCCTCTCGCATAGGACTCCTTATATACTTGCTCCAAGGTTGGTTTACGCTTTTACTCTTCTGCCCTTAATCCGTCATAGCATAAAATGGAGATATCCCTTTTTTTCTGATCTTCGTAATTATCCTCAAAAATTTGTATTTATCCGCGGAAACTTGACATTTATCCTTCCTTCCGCGCCAAGCATAAACCATGCTACGGTTTACGGGCTTTTGGTAAAGAAATCGTAGGATGAGCCTCGAGTCGTGTTTTAGGTCCCTTTGGGCCGTCTTTCGACTCGAAGCGTTTACTGCGACTTCTTTCGATAAAGAACAAACTTTCCGCGGTTTTAACCGCAAAGTTTGATCAATGATTTAGAATGGCGGAAAACATGAACTGAGTTTGCTACGGTCTTCGGTAGATAGCATCGAAGGATAGACGAGAATGCATGGACTGGTGTCGTATCGACGTTTTGGAAGAGCTCAGTCGCTACGTAGTGACCGAGTGGGACGAACGCTTGGTCGCTACGTAGCGACCGAACGGGACGGACGATCAGTCGCTATGTAGCGACCGAGCTTGATCGCTACGTAGCGTCCGAGCGTGGCGCGTTTAGCCGCTGTGTAACGACCTTTTTCGAGCTTTCGTCGGACATCTCGTTTTTCCTCCGCAAAACTTTTCGTGAGAAATAATCTTTTTTCGAAAAAGTATTTATCGGAGAAAGTTCTTATTTTCTTCCTCGGATGTTTTGAATGTTAACTTCCCCGTAACCGTTTTTGACCCTAACAGTTAGCCCCCAGCTCGTTAGATTTTGGCAAAGTTAAGCGTATTGGACGAAGTTTATACTTTTAAACTCCGCGGAAGAAAAATCATCGAGACAGTATGTGTGTTAAATATATGAATTCCGAACCCAAACTTCTATAAGTAGTGAGCTCTTGTCATTCAATTTTTTCTCACCTTCCCTTCTTCAAACCTTCAAAAACCTCCCAAGGTGACAAGAGAGATTCCGACGTCGAGATGGGCGAGGCTACTTCTCCGGCTCCGGTTCCGACTTCTCCAGCTGAAGCGCCGGCTTATGTTGCTGGTCATCTCTCCTTCCAAGAGAAACTAGTTCATCGCCAATCCGAGAAGGAACTGGTTCAAGTTGGCTCCGAGTTCTTGTCTTCTTCTGCGCGGGTCGTTGCCCCGGGTCATGGGACAGTGGTCGTGGTTCCGCAAGACATAAGAACTCTTGCCGGCTCGGGAGTTCCAGAACCTCAAGCTCTACCTGCTGGATCGTCCACGACTCCGATCCTCGTCGAGAATAAGGAGAGGGCCGCTGACTCTATACCTCCTTCTCCGGCCAGGAAAGAAATCGTTCTAGCGTTGCGCGCTCCTAGTGCTGTTCCGGTTGCTCAGCCTAAGGGCCGGAAGAAGAAGCTTGCCAAGAGTGGTGACGAGGAATCTACGCAGCAAGGAGGATCGAGCCTAGCGTCGGGACTTCGGGGAAAGGTTTGTCGCTCACTCGATTTCTTGATCGTTTCATGTACATTCTTTCTCGGACTTAGTTTTAACCCTTTTTGTTTTGTTCGCAGTTCATGTCGTTGATTGATGGGATGTTCAGCGAGTGCGGTTCTGAGACCAGTCGGCTTGCCGGGGAGTTAGTGGAGCTTCAGGGTAGATGGTCTGAAACCGAGGCCATGCTGACGGCTATCAAGGATTCTCATTCCGCGAAAGTGTCTGTGGGAACCGAAATTTGCACTGTCGATTTCTGTTTAAATAAGGAAACTAGGAAAACCCTAATTTCCCAGAGGACCCGAATATCTGCTAATACCACACATCAAGCAATGAGAACACGAGAATAACAACGCGATAAAAATAAGAAATAAAAAAGAAGAGCAAAGTAGATCTTATTCCGAATCTGCGTATGAGCGTTTACAACGAGGTATAAGCCTGGGCTCGAGAGCTGTCGGCGAGATTCCTAGTTCTTGCAACCCTAAGACGGCTAAACCTAATTGAGTCGCAGCTCGAAATAACAAAAACGAAAAATTGCCTAAATTGCTCTAAGTGCTAAGTTTGCTCTGAAAAAAGGTCTCCCTCCCGCTCCTCACCTAGGACTCCTTATATACTAGCTCCAAGGTCGGTTTACGCTTTTACTCTTCTGCCCTTAAGCCGTCATAGCATAAAATGGAGATATTCCATTTTTCCCCGATCTTCGCAATTATCTTCAAACTTCTGTATTTATCCGCGGAAACTTGACATTTATCTTTTCTTGTGGACTAAGCGTAAACCTTCCTACGGTTTATGGGCTTTGGTTAAGAAATCTCAAGTTGGGCCTCGAGTCGTGTCTTAGGTCCCTATGGGCCATCTTCCGACTCGACACGTTTATTATGATTTCTTTCGATAAAGAATGAACATTCCGCGGTATTAATCTGCAAAGTTTGATCGATGATTTAGAATAGCGGAAAACATAGACTGAGCTCGTTACGGTCTTCGGGAGATAGCATTGAAG
The DNA here is from genome assembly GCA_018703725.1 of Brassica juncea. Lineage (NCBI taxonomy): Eukaryota > Viridiplantae > Streptophyta > Magnoliopsida > Brassicales > Brassicaceae > Brassica > Brassica juncea. Next base: position 11,866,780 of record CM031927.1, read on the forward strand.
ATTTGACGAGAATGCATGGACTGGTGTCGTCTCGACGTTTCGGAAGAGTTCGGTCGCCACGTAGCGATCGAGCGGAACGGATGCTCGGTCGCTACGTAGTGACCAAGCTTTGGCTCGAGCTCGGTCGCTACGTAGCGACCGAGCAGAACGGACGCTACGTAGCGACCGAGCTTTGGTTCGAGCTCGGTCACTACATAGCGACCGACCAGAACGGACGCTCAGTCGCTACGTAGCGACCGAGCTTTGGCTCGAGCTCGGTCGCTACGTAGCGACCGATCGGAACGGACGTTCGGTCGTTACGTAGCGACCGTGCTTTGGCTCGGACTTGGTTGCTACGTAGCGACCGGATAGCGTGCATGTGCGGTAATTTCGCAATGATCGAGCTTGAGTTGTCCATTTTGAGCTTTCAAGGATACGTTTTCGTAAAAACTTCGTATTGGTTATTTTTTACGAAAATCATATTTTTATTTTACTATCTTTTCGGAAATACGATTTCTGAGGGTTTTCGGGTGTTAATTCTGTTATGACCGTTTTTGACCCCAACAGTTAGCCCCCAGCCCGTTAGGACCATGCATCGTAGGGTCCTAGCGCGCGGTTAGGAATGTTTGGCAAGTTAGGCGTGTTGGATGGAATCAATATCCGAAAGTCCGAGTTTGAATAGTAAGTTCTGATGTCTATAAGAAGGGAGGTAACTTGTTTCACAATTTTTTCACTTTCTTGCTTTCTCTAAGATTTCTCTTAAGAAAAACTTTCTTTCTTTCTCTCCATCCTTTCCCTCTATTTTCCCAAAACAGAAGTATAAAATGTCGAGCAAGAAAAAGATTGCAAAAAAAGGGTCTTCCTCCGCGAGTGCTCATGAAGAGCTCATTGTTCCGAAGATAAAGTTCGTGCCTCACTCTGTAGATCCCGCCGAGAATGAGGCATGGTGGGTTGCGCATTACGGTTCGATCACTCCTCCCAAAGAGAAGCCGTTCCCGGTCCTGACCCATCGTGCGGTCGAGGAAGGGGCACCAAGCAGGAGTACCGACGAGTTCCTCGAGATCATGCGGTCGTTCTACCACATTCCAAGCACGGTGGCATTCCGGGTTCCTCGTCGAGGGGAAAGCGCTGATAACCCCCCGGAGGTTTATTTCACTTGCTACGAAGTGTTCGTAGTGCGTTGTCGCTTGTGGTTCCCGATTCCCGAAATCGTCGTCCGAGTGTTGGAGCGTTTCGAGGTGACAATAAGCCAGCTGAATCCCTTTGCCATTTAGCACCTCGTTGGAATCCTGATCCTGGGCTACGAGCATGGTCGCTCCCTTTCCGTTGATCACTTTGACGCACTTTTGAGGCTACAGCTCGTCAAGGATAAGGATAAGTATAGGCTGGTCCCTCGGAGCTTCATGTCGGTGGTTAAGAGGTTCATCTCCAACTTCAACTCGTGGAAGAAATTTTTCTTCTTTGTTCGTATAGACCTGAAACACGACTCGAGGCCCACCCTACGATTTCTTAACCGAAAGCCAGTAAATCGTAGCACGGTTTACGCTTGGCGCGATGGAAAGATAAATGTCAAGTTTCCGCGGATAAATACAAAATTTTGAGGATAATTACGAAGATCGGAAAAAATGGAATATCTCCATTTTATGCTATGACGGCTTAAGGGCAGAAGAGTAAAAGCGTAAACCGACCTTGGAGCGAGTATATAAGGAGTCCTAGGCGAGAGGCATGAGGAGGGACTTTTTTCAGAGCAAACTTAGCACTTAGAGCAATTTAGGCAACCTTCCGTTTTTGTTATTTCGAGCTGCGACTCAATTAGGTTTAGCCGTCTTAGGGTTGCTAGAACTAGGAATCTCGCCGACAGCTCTCGAGCCCAGGCTTATACCTTGTTGTAAACGCTCATACGCAAATTCGAAATAAGATCTTCTTTGCTCTCTTTTCGATTTCTTATACTTTATCAGTGTTATTCTCGTGTTCTGATTGCTTGACGTGTGGTAATTAGCAGATATCCGCGTCCTCTGGGAAATTAGGGTTTTCCTAGTTTCCTTATTTAAATGGAAATCGACAGTGCAAATGTCGGTTCCCACAGTTTGGCGCTAGAAGGAGGGGGATACGGATCAATCTAACCCGCAAAAGCCACATCACGCTCAATCAGACATGTCAACTAACGACGCGGATAACGTGCAGACTCCTCTTAACGGAGGCAGCGGCACTCATCTCCACACTCCAGCAGCGGACGTATCTGCGGCCAATGCTCCAGCCAACGCCGCGGCGCTCGAGGAGTTTAAAAAGATGTTCGCCACGTATGAAAAAAGGTCGGAAGAACAGGACTTGCTCGTGAGCACCTTAACCAAACAGGTTGAAACCTTAACGGCAAGGACTCGAGCAATCCGTCCCCGCGGAACAACTAAAATCTGCGGGAAAAAACTCGACTTTGCTACCCCACTCGATAGATCTGGAGTTGCGCGGGAACGACCTTCGGGACAAAACCCTAACGAGAAATCTCCCGTCGAAAAGGGGAACCCCGAAAGTCCTCCGCCTCTCGCGAAGGATTCGGAGGACAACGAAGCCGAACGCATTGACCTGGATCCTAGCGATGTCTCCAACGACACCGATGAGGACGTCGACAGCATCCAAGAAGGACCAGAAGCTGATCTGCTCGGGAAAGCTGTTCGTTCGACAAACCAATGACGGAAGAGGAGGAAATCGTCTATTGAAACGAACAAGAAGAGCTGGCCGAAAAGCAAACCGAGCTCACTCGCAGTAAACGCCGACAGGCTCAGAAATCTACTGACGAGACATCGGATATCCGCGATCTTCGCGACTATATCACCAAGACTGCGGCAGAAGTAAGAGCCGTAAAGTCTCAAATCCATCATGCTACTAGCGCTGCCCCCGAGATCGACAGGCTGCTGGATGGGGCTCGGAAGACTCCCTTCACTACTCGCATCTCAGATATGAGGGTTTCTGATCCGGGAAAGATCAAAGTACCAAAGTATGACGGTACGACCGATCCAAAGGCGCACCTTCAGGCTTTCCACATTACAATGGGAAGAGCGAGACTGAAGGATGGCGAAAAAGACGCCGGCTATTGTCGCATGTTCGTCACAGAATCTGGAAGGAGCAGCCCTCGAATGGTTCGCACGCCTTAAGCGGAACTCTATCGGGAGTTTCCGACAGCTCGGGTCGGAATTTCTCAAACAATACTCTATGTTCATAGATAGAGAAACTTCCGATGTCGATCTCTAGAGTCTATCCTAGAGGGAAGACGAACCCCTCCGCGAGTTTATCAGCCGATTCAAGCTGGTGATGTCCAGGGTCAGTGGGATAAGCGAGAAAGTGGCCATCAACGCGCTCAGGAAGACGCTCTGGTACAAGTCAAAATTCAGAAAATGGATAACCCTCGACAAACCGCGGACTATCCAGGACGCCCTCCACAAGGCAACATACTACATCATAATCGAGGAAGAAACTAAAGTTTTGTCGCAAAAACATAAGTCGGCAAGACCATCTTCGAAAGACGTAGATCCGAAAGCAAAAAAGAAGAACTCTCGTAACGACAAGTATGTCCATCACGAGGGGGAAGATCTCCAAGAAGCGCATAATTATGCGATCAATTCGGACCTGGGCCGAACCACGGGTAATACGTGGACTCGCAATCAAGGATATGACGAAAACACCTTCTGCAAGTTCCACCAGTCCCGAGGACACTCCACGACCAATTGTAAACTCTTGGGAGCAAGGCTGGCTGCGAAGCTACTCGCTAGAGAGCTCTCGGAAGTAACCAGCGTCAAGGATCTCATCCTCGATTCCGATCGCCCTCCAAAGACGGCCTCATTGGCGCATGCCATTGTGGAGCAGAGTATGAATCGGAGTACGAAACAGAGTACTCAGAATCGATCGACACCCCAACATTTCCATCGATCGATTCCAATGTGTCAATGGTGACCGATGACCACAACAACACGTCACTCGACATAATGCACCCACTTGACCATTTCGCATCACCAAATCATTGTTACCAATATTTTGCCTTCCAACCTCCAAGCAAGAGAGGACATGATGATTATTCCATAGGCAGTTGGGCAGACAGTGGTTTCCATGAGAGTTTTGCAGTTGACACTGTAATTACTTCACCTAATGAGGAACATACCGAGGAATACGATGAGGATTACTGGAAAGAACGTGCAATAGAAATGTCTTTGCAGGATGAAAGACTTGAAACACATAAGTTCACCAACACGTTTCCGACATCGTTCGACGCTGTGCACTCGACATCGGTCGATACCCATCCTCGTCCAGCAAAACAACCCACTCACATCGATCGACACCCCGAAAGGAACATCGATCGATATTCGCGCCGCAGCGAAAATTCAGGAGCAGGAGAATATTCCCTCCCCAACTAGGTTTATAGATACCTATATAAATCGTTTTGCACCTCCGAAACCACCTACACACATCAGAGCAAACACACAAGCAAAAAAAAGATGAACACTCTTCCTTCTACATCAACAGAAAAATCCATGAAGAGCAATTATCTCAAGAACAAAAGTTCTGCAGAAATTACACTGCCATCGATCGATGTAACTATATCTACATCGATCGATACTACTCCAAACCCTAATCTTTCTATTTCTAAATTAAATGATTATGCAAACATTGATTACGGTTTTCTAACACCTGATGAATTTGGTATTTTAAGGGACACAGATGGCAACGCACGTGCAATGGATGGAAGGATTTTACAAGTGTCCAGAGAGGACATAGCAGACATCCTTCAAGTAGCCAATGGACCTGACAACCTATTCTCACAGCAACGTGGCACTCCAGACGTCATTCAAACAGATCCTAACAACCACGCAGGAGTCGCCACAACAGAGATCAACCCAGATCTATCACGCCAACCAAAAGGGCAAGCATCGATCGACGATACAACGGAGACATCGATCGACAGGGTAACACCAACGTCGATCGATAGGGATGAACCGACGTCGATCGACAAACGATATGAATGTGGGAACCGCGCTTTCGACATGTACGGAGCCAGAAAGTTCACTTGGGAACAAAGGGACGAGTATGGAGTTTACAGATATGAGCGTGGACACGCACGAGGCGTAGCTGGTGAGATGATACCTGTCACAAATGACAACATCAGGAAAATACTGGAAAGAGCATCTCTTTTTGAGGAGAGCCACATCTGTCTTTCAGAACATGCCACTTCCTTCACACCCACAAGACTGGCACCAGAACTCTACACCAAAGAAGAAATCGATGAAATGGTGTTTGGTATTTGTGGAGCTCAGGAGAAACTGGGAGAGGAGCTCAAAACATTGGTAGATGATACACATCAGCCTTTAGATAGAGGCTACAATGAGCTTTTCAGATGTATGGCAGAAATGAGGACATAAATTGAGAGTTTACGTCAGCAACTTGAGAAGGAAGCTACGACCTTAGCATCGATCGACGCACCACGTGAAACATCGATCGACGTCAGTCTTCCTACAGCTCAGATCCCTGCAGAACCAAAATGTTCAACACAACACAGGGATGAATGCGAAGTCTCATACATCGACACAAGGATAAACGACGTTTACTGCCCTCTCAACAACAACGTGGACTGGCTAAGCACTAAAATCGAGCTACTACAGCAAGATATGGACACCATTCGCAAGAAGGACCAACAACCAGCCACATCGATCGACATGTGTACCTTCACATCGTTCGATGCCAAAGTCTCAGCCATGAATGAGAGGCTGAGGACTTACGAGGATATGCATGACCGTTTTATATCACCAGTCATGACATATTTAAACAAATTGTCTAGTCAATTACTTGATACCCAAAAGGATATTGAGAACATTACTAATCAAAATTTTTTGCAGGCAAAATCAGCATCGATCGACAGGCTAAGAGGACCTTCGATCGATGGCAAGAAACCTGTGGAGTTACGTCCTTACACAGCAGCAGAGGTTGACAAGATCACATCCAAGATCTACACTGCTCTAGACACCATGGAGGAACGACTTGACAAACGCTGCGATGACATCTACTTTCCATTCGACAACAAAATCAGTGGACTAGAAAACCACGCAGAATGGCTACAGAAAGAAGTCAAAGCCATTCAGAGGCAACTCGCAGCTCAACATCAGATATCAGCATCGATCGACAGGACGCTAGCGAAATCGATCGGTAGCAACTCGCCTAGATCGACCAACGAACACATAATCGCATCGATCGATGCCGAGTCTACACCAATCGGCAAGCAGCTGATACACAAGACGGTAGAGTCAATGCAAAAGGAACTGACAGAACTTTCAGCATACGCCTATGACAACATAGGCTGGCACCAGGTCAGCATTGACAACATTCAAGAAAGGCTGCAGAAACATCTCCAAAGTACTTGAGAAGATGGATGACAAATGGACAAGAAATGATGAGGCCACAAGAAGTTTCATTGCATCTTGGTCCAGAATGCGCATAGATGACGTGGATGCTTGCTTTCCAACAAGCAGCTGCTTCTCCACACAATAGCCAATCACTACCACAGTCAAGCTAAATGACTATAACCAAGCGCTGAGTGGGAGGCAACCCGCTATTAGGTATTTTACTTTGGTTTTATTAGCTAGCATTTAATTTCTTTCGTTTTATTTCTTTCAGATTTAGGAGACCCAAGTAGGAGGACCTGAATATCGACCGACGACGAGACGTCGACATCGCTCGACATAGGCAACCACACGACGATCGATGTAACACGTACACATCGATCGATATCTAATCCTGTCAGATGTATCTTCCCTACTTGTTACATTTCGTACATTATAAACTATTCATCATAACTCCGGCTGAGTTACACTGGGACAGTGTAATTTAAGTCTGGGGGGAGATTTACTGATATAATTTATTTTATTCTTATGTAAAAAGGAATTTCAAATAAATTATGCTTAGCTAATGAAAATAGGGACTATAATCCTATATTTATTTAAACATGAATATCTAACCAATCTTTAGCACCATTTTAGATTTACTGATTGCAGATAGCACTAAAGATGCTAAAACGGATCAACCTATCAACTACACACTTACCTTGAACCGTATGAAGTAACCAAAGCTGATTTCCAACACTAAACCTGACATAACCGCTTGTCTTGGGGCTTGGTATACATGGGATCGGATTCTTCAGACATGTCTGGAAGGTAACGCCTGGTTTAGATTATTTATCACATTTTCTCTCTCTAAATTTCGACCATATATATATATGTAAAATTAGATAATAAAAAAAAAATATATATATATATATAAATAAGATCTATTGTTTAATTAGGATGAGTCTGAACAGGACTTGGTGGCTAAAATCATTAAGGCTTGATTCATAAAGACTCAAATAAAGAGTTCGAAACAGGACTTGGAGGCGCAGTCTTCAAGGCTCGCTTTCGCAAAGAACTCTTGGATATAGGTCAAAAAGAAGTGAACAGAACTTGATGGCAACCACCATTAAGTTTTGATTCATGTAAGCCTGTCCAATCTTGCAATGGAAGCAGACTTTGACTCAAGAGAGAAATTTAGAGAGAGAGAAACTAGGAACTAACTTTTACCTGCAGCTCCAGATACCTGTCTGAAATCCTTGCATCCTATGATCGATACTCCCAAGGTAAAGCATTCACTTTATATTTACGCTAAGAAATGAAATCAGTAGAGGGGATGTCAGACGCGAATTGATGAGTTGTGTTATGTTAGAAATGGTTGCTAAGCTAGGATATTGCATAGTGTGCTTTTGTGATTAGGACTTTTTAAATGTGGTTGCAAAATTGTTGAGGAAAGATTTCTATATTTTAAAATCTTAAATCCCTAAATATTTTCAAACCACTTTCAGAGAGACTGCCTGTATGTTTTGCTTGAGGACAAGCAAAAGGATAAGTCTGGGGGAGTTGATATACCTTGGATTTGACCCATTTTTATCCATGCTATATAAGTGTTTTACTATATATATATATCTATGTTTTCTACTCTTCTAGGTATGTATTCAGGTTCAGGTGCATTTCGGAGTAAATCTATGACTTTGGAGCATTTGGAGCTTAAACGACATTTTACCCGAGCTGACCACTTAGAGGTCAACGAGAGGAAGAATAATCGATCGATGCGCATCATTGCTGACGATCGATATCAGGAAATGCCTCGACATATGAAGATTAATATCAATCGATGTACCCAAGTACCGTCGATCGATGTCGAGACACCAGACGCGACATTTTGGATTCAGCAGACTTAAAAACCAAGGCCAAGCCAAATTACCAAAATGCCCTGACGAGTTTTTAACCTAATAGAATATATACTGCCTAATGTTTTTGACAGCAGAGAGGAGAGAGCTTTTTCTAGACCTAGTTTTGTTACAAGTTTCATTTGGGAGAGAAGATCACTTGCGATTGGAACTCCTTGTTTCTATTTCTTTTCATCTAATCTATGAGTTTCTATTTATCTATTGATATGAATTGCTTTGCTATGTCTGAGTAGTTCAACTGTCAGATCCAGGGTTCAGATAGGTTTGTGGGATTTAGCCCCAAACTATAGATCTGCCTTGTTGTGATATTCATGATAGATTTGTATTCATTGCTTGTTTTAGCCTAGCTAACTAGATCTTGATCATAGGATTGCATATTCAAGCACCCTTGTTATCCCATCCTGACATCTATCTATCATATTAGGATTGCTAGAGAGGGCTAACCGCCAATTTAGAATCTTAGTAGAGCATTTTCATACTAGCGCATAGGCCTGGCTAGAACCCGTCGATCGAAGTCCTCAACTGACAATCGATCGATGTTGGCAAAGGTGTATCGGTCGACGTCTTAATAGACTATCGATCGACACTCTCTTGTGTCTGCATCTAACCGGTGAGACACAAGATCTAGTCTGTTAACCAGTGGTACATGCGACAGCTGATCACTGAGTTAAGCGAATGAACTCTAATATATCATGCATGCAACAGTTAGGCATCTATAGGTATTATAATCTCCAACACCTGAATAGTGGCCCTGCATCTAATATCATTTCCAACCAAAGTTACATTTATTATTTACTCGCTTGTTACTATTGTTTTTCCATTTAAAAACATTTAGAACCTTTAGAATTAATAAACACTAGATTTAATTGTTCCCTAGCTCCTTGTGGATTCGATCCCTAAGTACTACATCTGAACCTCTTTTGATGAGAGTAACACTCCTTAGGGTAATTTGAGTGGTATCACTCCAAAGTGCTCCAAAGTCATAGCTTTACTCCGAAATGCACATGAACCTGAAAATATCCCTAGAAGAATAGAAAACATAGATATATACCATGGATAAAAATGGGTCAAATCCAAGGTATATCAACGAACAAAGAAGAAAAACTTCTTCCACGAGTTGAAGTTGGAGATGAACCTCTTAACCACCGACATAAAGCTCCGAGGGACCAGCCTATACTTGTCCTTATCCTTGACGAGCTGTAGCCTTAGAAGCGCATCAAAATGATCAACGGAAAGGGAGAGACCATGTTCATAGCTCAGGATCAGGATTCAAACGAGGTGCTGAATGGCGAGGGGATTCAGCTGGCTTATCGCCACCTCGAAACGATCTAACACTCGAACAACAATTTCGGGAATCGGGAACCACAAGCGACAACGCACTACGAACGCTTCCTAGCAAGTAAAATAACCCTCCGGGGGTTATCAGCGCATTCCCCTCGACGAGGAACCCATAATTCCACCGTGCTCGGAATACAGTAGAACGACCGCTGATGTGGAGGAACTCGTCGGTACTCCTGCTTGGTGCCCCTTCCTCGACTGCACGATGGGTCAGGACCGGGAACGGCTTCTCTTTGGGAGGAGTGATCGAACCGTAATGCACAACCCACCATGCCTCATTCTCTGCAGGATCAACCGAGTGAGGCACGAACTCAATCTTCGGAACAAGGAGCTCTTCATGAGCACTTGCGGACGGAGATCCTTTCTTTGCAATCTTTTTCTTACTCGACATTTTATACTCCTCTTTTGGGAAAATAGAAGGAAAGGATGAAGAGAAAGAAAGAAAGTTTTTCTTAAGAGAAATCTTAGAGAAAACAAGAAAGTGAAAAAAATGGTGAAGAAGTTACCTCTCTTCTTATAGGCATGAAAATTTACTATTCAAACTCGGACTTTCGGATATTAATTCCATCCAACACGCCTAACTTGCCAAACACGCCTAACCGCACGGTAGGATCCTACGATGCATGGTCCTAACGGGCTGGGGAGCTAACTGTTGGGGTCAATAACGGTCATGACGAAATTAACACCCGAAAATCCTCGGAAATTGTATTTCCGAAAAGATAGTAAAGGAAAAAATATGATTTTCGTAAAAATTAACCAATACGAAGTTTTTACGAAGAAGTATCCTTGAAGGCTCGAAGCAAACAAACCAAGCTCGGTTATTGCGCAACTACCCCACATGCACGCTGTCCGGTCGCTACGTAGCAACCAAGTCCGAGCCGAGCTCGGTCGCTACGTAGCGACCGAGCTCTCAGCCCGCTTGGTCGCTACATAGCGACCGAACTCGAGCCAAAGCTCAGTCACTACGTAACGACCGAGCGTTTGTCCCGTAGCGACCGAGCGCTCATCCCGCTCGGTCGCTACGTAGCGACATTTATCCGTTTCTTACAAACCAAGCATAAACCGTCATACGGCTTATGGGCTTTTTGTTAATAAATCAGAAGTGGGTTTTGAGCTGCGTTTTAGGCCTCTTTGGGCCGTCTTTGACTCGAAACATTTATTACGGTTTCTTCGATAAAAACAAAAATCCCCTGGTTTTTATCGTAAAGTCGATTGATGACTCCGAGTGACAAAAAACATAAAATGGTTTAGCTATGATTTTCGAGAGATAGCATCAAAGAGTAGACGAGAATGCATGGATTCGTGTCGTATCAACGTTTTAAGAGAGCTTGGTCCCTACGTAGCGACCGAGCTCGGCCAAAGCTCGGTCGCTACTGTGTCGCTACGTAGCGATCGAGCTCGAGCCAAAGCTCGGTCGCCACGTAGCGACCGGGCTCAAGCCAAAGCTTGGTCGCTACCTAGCGACCGAGCTCTTCCGAAACGTCGATACGACACCAGTCCATGCATTCTCGTCAAACCTTCGATGCTATCTCCCGAAGACCGTAGCGAACTCGGTTCATGTTTTCCGCTATTCTAAATCATCGATCAAACTTTGCGGATTGAAACCGCGGAAAGTTTGTTCTTTATCAAAAGAAGTCGTAGTAAACGCTTTGAGTCGGAAGACGGCCCAAAGGGACCTAAAACACGACTCGAGGCCCACCCTACGATTTCTTAACTGAAAGCCCGTAAATCGTAGAACGGTTTACGCTTGGCGCGCAAGAAAAGATAAATGTCAAGTTTCCGCGGATAAATACAAAATTTTGAGGATAATTACGAAGATCGGAAAAAATGGAATATCTCCATTTTATGCTATGACGGCTTAAGGGTAGAAGAGTAAAAGCGTAAACCGACCTTGGAGCGAGTATATAAGGAGTCCTAGGCGAGAGGCATGAGGAGGGACTTTTTTCAGAGCAAACTCACTTAGAGCAATTTAGGCAGCTTTCCGTTTTTGTTATTTCGAGCTGCGACTCAATTAGGTTTAGCCGTCTTAGGGTTGCTAGAACTAGGAATCTCGCCGACAGCTCTCGAGCCCAGGCTTATACCTTGTTGTAAACGCTCATACGCAAATTCGGAATAAGACACCTTTTGCTCTTTTTACGATTTCTAATTTTATTACTGTTCTCGTTTCGTGTTAGAAATCGAGGACCTCTGGGAAACGAGAACGAGAACAGTAATAAAATTAGAAATCGTAAAAAGAGCAAAAGGTGTCTTATTCTGAATTCGTGTATGAGCCTTACAACAAGGTAGAAGCCTCGGCTATGAGAGCTGTCGGCGAGATCCGTAGTTCTATCAAACCTAAGACTACAAAACCTAGTTGGGTCGCAGCTCGAAATAACAAAAATGGAAAGTTGCCTAATTGCTTTAAGTGCTAAGTTTGCTGTGTAAAAGTTTTCTCCTTCTGCTTCTCACCTAGGACTCTTTATATACTAGCTCCTAGGTCGGTTTACGCTTTTTCCGTTCTGCCCTTAAGCCGTCATAGCTTTAAAATGGAGATATTCCGTTTTTCCCGATCTTCGTGATTATCTTTGGAAACTTCAGATTTATCAACTTGACATTTATCCTTTTCTTACGAACCAAGCATAAACCGTCATACGGCTTATGGGCTTTTGGTTAAGAAATCGTAAGTGGGTTTCGAGCTGCGTTATAGGCCTCCTTGGGCCGTCTTTGACTCGAAATTTTTATTACGGTTTCTTCGATAAAAACAAATTCCCCGCAGTTTTTATCGTAAACTCGATTGATGACTCCGAGCCGTGTGCGTGCTCGGTCTCTGCGTAGCGACCGAACTTGGTCTGTGCTTGGTCGCTACGTAGTGACCAGTTCGTGTGCAGGCCGGTTGCTACGCGGCGACCTTGTTTGAATCTTTCTCCGATGTTTCGTGAACGTGCTTTCTCTGCAAGATTCTTCGTAAAAACAAATCTTTTTCGAAGATATATTTTTCGTAAAAATGTTCTTGCTTTATATTTTTTTTACGGACATTTGAATGTTAACTTCGTCGTAACCGTTTTTGACCCCAACACCGAGTATAGTATATGTACCTACTACCCCTTTTTTTTCTTACGAAAGAAAACAGTTGAACCAATACTTTGAAGGGTTGTGTATGTTTCTTCTTCCGAGGATTGGAATGATCGACAGTATTGGTCGATTTAAAGACGACGCTGGGACTGTGATTTGGATGTTGACGACCTGGGATATGTCGGCTTTAAGAAAATAGCTAGAAACGAATCGGTTTTAAGATGACGTTTGTGTCTCTAGTTCTTTCTTTCTTTAGGAAGTGATCTGAATATGCGTGGCAATCGTTTCTCGATTTTTAGAGAGTTTAGATCGGTTTGCAAGATCTATCTTAACAGCCATGGAACAATTTACCGAGACAGGAAAAATCGCCTAAGACTATCCACCTAGGTTTTAAGTTTCCTAAAGTTCTACGACAGTTTCAAAGACGTTTCTATTTCTTAGTAATTTCCTACAAAAATTCCAAGCCTGATTTCAAGTCGTAAATACCTTAGTTCTCTCGAAGATTCGTGTTAGCTTCTTCTCTGTTTTGCTTGCTCATTTGCCCTTACTCCTTTTGTGTCTGTCTGCCTATTTCAAAAACAAAGAATATTGATTCTTCATGGACTTCTCTACTTTCCTGGCCGCATTTCGGCTGCTGCCATTCTTGCGGTTTTCGTGATCCATGTTTCAATCTTAGTATCATTGGATTTAAGAAAATGAATAAGCATCTCGTCGAAAACTTTTTAGCGTTTAGGAATAGCCAGGGACGATCAAGCGAGGCCAAGGATGATCAGGAAGACTCGCCAGGTGATGAGGTTTTTGCGACAGATCAAGGCGTGAGAGGAAGGATGGTGAGACTGTGGAGAGATTTGAATGGGCAAATTTTGATTCTCGGATTTCGCTCCATCTATTTCCTTATCCGAGATTGTTTTTCTACGATCGTTGTTATATTTTCGAAGGTTGTCAAATGTTGCCAACTTTAGTTTTACGAAAGTTTTTTTTCGAAAAATAATATTAATTTTACGAAAGTTATTCCGCCGAATGTTATCAATTTTAATTTTACGAAAGTTGTTTCGTAAAATTTTGCTGAGCTAAATTTTTGCAAAGGTTATTTCGCAAGATGTAGTCGAGGATAATTTTTATGAGATATGTTCCGTAAAGAAGTTTTCAAGTTTTGGCTTTACGAGAGCTGTGACGAGGTTAATTATTGCAATCAAGCTTAATCAGAAGTTTTTCTCATATCCGCGGGATTGATCCGTGGAAGTTTCGAGTAGTTTTTTGGAAGTAAGATTTCCTAGGTGACAAACATCGACAACTCGCAGAATTTGTTACTATGGAAGTGATACTTGAACTCTTACGAAATCTTAGGCTTCAGAAAACATTTTAGCGGTGGGGATACGATCTCCCGTTTTGTTTTATTTAGTCTTCGTCAGCCGTTTTAGTTTTCGAGTGATTCTATAGATATCGACTTCGTTTCTCTCTAAGTTATTTGGAAGAAGTACATCCGTGGGGGTTTCGTAACCGATTTGCTGCGCTTCTTTTTTCTACGTTTAATCTAGAGTTTTTCGAAAGATATTCGGAAGAAGTACAACGGCGAGTTATGTACCCGATTTGATGTGCTTCCTTTTTTCGCGACTAACCGAGGGTTTTGCGCAAGATATACGGAAGAAATACAAGGTAAGTTATGTACCATATTTGCTGTGCTTCATTTTTCCGCGATTAACCTAGGGTTTTTCTGCGGTTTTGGGGAGAGCAAGTTCTACTTTTCCGAAAAGTTTTTGGAAAACGTGTTTTGGTAAAACCCTTACACGTTGAGACTTCTTTAGTTCGTTAATGAGCCAAACTTACTGAGTTTGATAAAATTTATTGTTTCCCTTTATGTTTAGACAAAGAAATCGCGAGCTCGTTTCATTGCACATCCTGTGGCAAAACATTGCGGCTAGGTTTTCGATTTTCTCAAGAACTGTGGCGTTTGCGTAAGCGTTGGCCATAGGCGCTGTGGCGGCTGGAGTTATCTTACCAGCATTGTTGCGAACTGCGATTTTATCTTTCGTAGTTCTAGACATTGTTTTGATTAAGCGTTTTGCGGCTATGAGTTAGTGTAATCCGTACCGCCCCTCCTAGCGCCAAACTGTTGGAACCAAAATTTGCAATGTCGATTTTCGTTTAAATTAGGAAAGTCAAGAAAACCTAAATTTCCCAGAGGTCCCGGATTCTTTGCGAGAGCAACCGACAAGTAACCAAATAAATGCAGAAAATATGTAAAGAAAATAAAGCGAGTTTAGAAAGAGTTGATCTTACTTCGAATCCGCGTAAGAGCGTTCCGATCATTACAAAAGATTACAAAAGGTTCAGCCGCAAGTGCTGTCAGCGAGATCTCTCGTTCTAACGACCAATAACCTTAAACCTAGTTGAATCACAGCCCAATAACAACAAACGAAAAATATATGAAAAAGATTTTGATTTGATTTCAGACTGAACCTTATGAAAGGGTGCCTAGTACCCCTTTCGAGGATCAAGCCGAACGTTGTTCGATTGAAAGAGTAGAACACGAGATCGAACTGTCTGGGCGAGTTCGTCTAGTAATCGAGTGCAAGTCATAGAAACATAGCATGTCAAGAATAATGCCTAAAAGTTTCTAACTGCAGAGAGTGCTAAGAGTAAAAAGAATTGTTCCCTTGCCTCTTCAACCTCGACGTCCTTATATACTCCTCCTAGAGGCGGTTTGCTCTTTCCCTTTCTGCCCTTGGTAGAGTTTATCACTTCGCAAAAATATTCCATTTTCCTTCGATCTTTGTGTTTATCTTTGGAAACTTCACATTTATCCTCTGAACTTGACATTTATCTTCTCCTGCATAACAAAAGATAAACTGTCATAACGATTAGGTTTGATTTGGTATAAAATTGTAAGTGGGCTCTTAGCCGTGTTCTGGGCCTTTTCGGGTCATTTTCCGACCTAGGCGTTTTTACGATTTTATAAAAAGAGCGCCTTCGAAACGACGTCGATTCCGAAGTATTGGGGAAAAATATGCAGGTATTGAATTCCTCCAGGCCCCAGGCAGGACACCGGCCTCTGGATCCCCACTGGAAGGAACCCTGGTTCCCAGGATCTCCGCTAAAAGGAACCCCGGTTCCCCGCTATGGAGTTTTCCGGGCCCGGTCCCAGGATCGCCCTCTTCCTCCGGGAAATGGAAAACTTTTGATAAGGAGAACCTTCCATATTTCTGAATATGGAGGAGTTTAACCTACTCCAACTGACTAAGGTCCGCCTTAGGAAGACTATATAAAGGGAACCTAAACCCTAAAGCAAGGGATCGACACTTCAAGACTTATAGATTATAGCTAGGCGGCTAGAACTAGTGTTTATACACCAATCATTTAGTTCCGGCTTGTTCTATCTAATAAAACATATCTTCAAGTCTATTTCTCTCTAATACTCACAAAATCTATACAAATACTAGCCTTGTCCATCGCTTTGTGGTACTCACAAAGATCCTACACAAAAATCTCCTAACAGTTTGGCGCTATAATGAGGGGAGTAATCTAAACTACGTGATAATGGCGGTGGATGCGCATGACGAGCTACCCGAAGCTACTTAGAGAGAGGCTGAAATCCAAAGACAAAACGATGACCTGCAAGGTCAAGTAACCAGCTTACATAGAGCTCGGGAAGATACATAGGTCAAGTCAACCGGGGTTGCTCATTCTCAGCAGGCTCCCCTTAGGCAGGACCCCGTTCCATTGGTCTTGCTAGCCTGGGTTCCAATCAAGCCGGAACTCATTCTGAACCCAGGTGAAGATCGGATCCTTCGTGTTTGACCGGAGTCTAGTAGTAGTTTCTCTTATAAACTGGAGATGATGAGGTCGGAGCTTTGAAGTTTAAACCTCCCGCGGGCTGGAGAGATGGAGAGATCCAGGGACCTTTCCCGTTTCCGGAAGATTCCTTCCTTTAATATCAGAGATTCGACTGATATTTTCTTCCCTTTGCGTAAAAGGAAATAATTTTGAATATCAAATTTTACGGTCCGAGATCTGCTGAGACGTACGACTTCCTTGGGAAGACTTTCAACGGCTTTCCCTTCTTCCCGTATATATTCCTCTGCCTTCTCTTCCCTTTTTCTATGCTCCTTGCTTTCCCATATCTTCAACTCAGGCACTTTTTCTCTTCCTTCTTTGCTTACGCCTATCTAGCTTAGTTGTCCATTTTACTGTGGTCATCATCTATCGATTAGGAACCGATTGATCATCTCCAAACGATCTGCCTCTTCGACACCTTCGATGATTGATAGGGCTGGTTCAAAAAGAAGAGTAGATTCTCCAGTTTCTCGATCCGACAGCTCTCCTGATCCGGGCACGGGATCAGAGTATGACTTAGCAGCTCCCCTTCCATATACGTATGCATATCCTCCACCGATAGGTCCTGCGTCTTCCGTGAGTGAAGACGACCTGGTAGAATGGCGGCGGAAATATTCTCTTTCCTCCTCCATTATTCTTCGGATACCAGCACCGGAGGAACGGGCTTCTAGCTTCATCCTAGGGCAAATCACCATTTACAAGGCTTTCTTCGATATCGGCTTTAGAGGAGTGATCCCAACACTTATAGAGAGTTTATGCGATTTTTTTGAGATCTCTCCTTCCCAGCTGAATCCTCCGTCCTGGAGATTACTCATGGCTATTCAGAACCTAGGTGATCTAGAGAGCTTATCCTTTGGGATTAATGAGGTTCTATTCTCTTATCACTTGGCCCCTCTGAACGGAAATGAAGGTCGGCTTCATCTTCATCCTCGTAGCGGATTGCCTATTGTGGAGGAGCTTCCAAGGGGTGATCGTAAAGGATCTGCTTTTAGTAAAAGTGGCAGGACCGATATGTTTTCATGATGCTTCCTGGACACTCCTATCACTGGAACTTCTTAGGTAGGGCTAGGGGATACGCGTGGTTATACTGCTTTTTTGAACTTTAACCCTCATATTGTGTTTGCAGCTGGAACGCACCCTGCTTTTCCGGAGGGAGAGGATACCGTTGTTCGAACACGCCAGTTTCCCCTTGATTGTCGTCAAGTACCTTTCTTACTTAGTGACAGCGCTTTACACCGTAGCAGCCTCTGGGGTAAGCGTCCTTCGACTGATGCAATTTGAATGTTCCTTTGTTTGGATTCCTGATGGTTCTTTATGCAGGGAACATGTCTGGGAATACTAGCAACGATCCTTTTGCGGCCTATCAAGAAGCGGCCAAGGTGATGTCTGCAAAGAAGGGCTCCGCGAGCAGGACGGTATCCGGAGACGACTTGGTGATTACTGGTAGTCGTCGAGTGGCGACAGTGAAGATTGAACCTTCCGCCCTGGTTCAGACCAAGAAAGCTAGGGGTGGAGGTATGGCGACCCGATCTTCGCGGCAGTCAGCCGAGGTTGCGCATTCCGCGGGAAGTCTCACCACGGCTTTGTCTAACTTGAACCTCCAGGTGTTTCCTCAAGATGGCACCATTCTTCCTTCGGGAGAGCCATTGGAGGTTGTTCAGGTTCTCCAAGGGTGACTTCTTCGGGTACGTTGTTGTACTTTTGATTTCTTTCTATTCCGGTTTCTGATGGGAGACTGTGGTTTCTGTGTAGACCATCTCCCAGCTGTTTCATCTTGTAGAGTGGCTGTCTTTTGAGGGCTCGGCGTTTATCCAAGAAGATCTAGATGATTTGAAGCGTCAAGTTTCGGAGGAGAAGGCTCAGCGTGTAGCCCGTGAGATGGAGATCCGTCATCTCAAAGGCAAGCTAAAGGATGTGGAGAGGACAGCTGAAATATCCTCGGCTGATGCGTTTAGTATTAGTAAGAAGAACCATGAGCTGGAAGATGCCATAGAAAATCTGAAGCTCAAAATGGTGATGGCCGTAAACGGGGCAAGAGTCACCGCTCGGTGGGAATTGATGAGAGAGTGGCTACAGAAGAAGAATAACCAATGGGACCTGGCCAAGGCTTTGGAACAATATAAAACAGTAGCCCTGGAGGAAGCCAAGAACAAAGGTGCTCCGGTTCCTACGTTCGAGGGCCTACCGTTCCCCCTATTTCTGAGATGGACATAGATTTGAGGCCTGGGGGGTCTTCCTCTTGAACTCATGTTCTTCCTTTTTGTTGTAATAACTGCCTTTCTCGGCTTGCTCTGCTTTTGTTTGAAAAATACCCCTGTTGCGGCCTTATGAAATAAATTTCTCTGGTTTTGCTCGCTTTTCTTCTTTGAGATCTTTAGCTTTCGTAGATGATATTTGTATTGTTTCTGTGGCTGTCTCTTCTTTTGAAAGAATGCAGTTTGGAGGATGACCTCGGGGTCTTGAAACTTGACACATGAGTTAGGATTGGAGAGCTGGTGAATACTGCTCAAGTAAGCTAAGCATTGATTGCTTGAGGGTCTCTTACAGGATCTGGGCTGCATGGGCTCTAGATGTTATGATCGTCGGAGGACTGGTGGATCCTGCATGCTAGGGTTCCTTGGAACCTTTGGACCTTGCAATGATCAAACCTCGTGGGTCTCGTATGACTGGATCTCCTCTAGGACCCTGGGGTCGGTTGGAGAATTTTGATAATCTTGGGACCCTGGGTCACTTTAGGGAACCCGTGGGTTCTGGACCCTGAGGTCTTGAGTTGGACACATGGTCTTTGAACCCTGAAGTCCTTTTAGGGAACCAATAGGTTCTTGGCCCTGAGGCTTGTCTGAGCCCGGAGTTCTTTCTCAGAACCCGAAATTAAGGTTTTAAAGGGACTGCATTTTGCCATCCTAGGTGAGGCCACTCTTGGTACCTATTGGGGTATCTCATTTTACCGCTCGGACGCTGGTCACTATCGAGTTCCCGTGCTGCATGCTGCTTTCTGCAGAAAGCCACTATCAGGCTTAGAGGGTGCTGGTGTGGGTGAAAACCCAAGTGCCAGGCTTTGCTGCTTTCCACATCTGGAGAAGCAGGATATTATAAGGTGCTCCCGGACTTCTGCACTTTCTCAAGGCGAATTATACCTCGTGTCCCCTGTATTATTCTAGCACGTAGCGTTTTAATACATGTACTTTCACATTTTTGGTATTTTTGTTTGGGACCCCGATATGCCTGAGGCTATACAGGGGTTTTAGGTAGTATTGACGGCATACTCGGGCTTGCGCAGACCCATTCCTACCTTATGTCTCATACCCGTTTTGTTTTTGCGTGGTCGTACCACATGTCATTAAGGGTTGGCTAGGATCGAAGGTCTCTTGGACCTGATCCAGGTCGTTTGCCCCTTTAAGTATTATGGCATTCCTACTACTCTTTTATAGTCGGAATTATTTTATTATATAAGCTTTGTCCGGAGACGTTTCAGCATACATAGGAGTAGGAAAACATAATGTTTAAATAATAGATAAAATAATTAATAGAAATCATGGTCCAGAGACCGTACAAGATATCAGCTTGCGAGGTATCCCGGTGCATAGGCCATGTTTTACCTCTTATCGCTAGGTGATCCGCAGAGTTTGAATTGCTTTTGGGACGAGTGTTCTTGCTGGAGGGTTCATTCTTCTTCTGCAGGGTTCTGCCTCTTTCTTGGGTCTAGGGACCGCGGTCGAGACTCGTTTTGATGCCCGGCCCTTAGAGTTCGGGGACCACTGTCTCCTGTTGATGAAGGTTTTCAGCATTTCCATGAAACGTATAGTCACATTCATCCACTGGAGCGACCAGGTTCGGAGGTCTCCTGCCTGGCTAAATGTCTCCATCCTGCGTCTGCGAGGCGCCCTTTGCTCCAGATCCGCCCAATGTACCCTCTGAGGAGGTCTCCTTGGAGTACTCGTGCCCCACTTGTTTGTCCGTGAGACCACTGGCTGATATCTGATGAAGTTCTCAGTAATTTTGTCTATGTGAGGCAGGGGACGAAGGTCCTGCGAGGACCAGGTCTTGCCAGCAGATGCAACTTCAAAGGGCTTCAGAGGAGACCATGCGGAGCGGTCAACATAGGTTCTCTGGGGATCCCTCGGGTTCTTGGAATGATTCAGGGTCCGCCTTCTTCGGAACGACCCCCAATTATGTGTATCATTGACCTCTGATACCTGGGTTTGCAGGGTCCGAGGTCTTCTCTGTAATTGCTATAAGACCTTGGTCTTCCCCTTCAGGGTGGTCTGGTAGCAGGATCGAGAGTTCTCCTTGTCTCCCCTAATTATTCTGATGCCCCAGGGTGTAGGGAACTTCACCATCTGATGAAGGGTTGAAGGGGCTGCTCCCATGTCATGAATCCAGGGTCAACCAAAGATTATGTTATATGCCGATTGGCAATCTACGACTAGGAATTTGGTAGACATGTTGACCCATTCAGCGTATATTGGGAGGATAACCTCTCCGGCGGTTTGCTTGACCTCGCCGCTGAACCCGATGAGTGGGGTTACCTTGCACGTTAACGTGCTCTCCTCCAGCCCTAGATCTTGGTACGCCGTTTAGAAGATAATGTTGCTGGAGCTGCCGTTGTCTACTAGTATTCTTTTCACCAAGTAGTTTCATACGGTGAGAAAGATAACTAGAGAATCATGGTGGGGAGCTAGGATTTTCTCTTGCTCCTTAGCTGTGAAGCTTATCTCGTCGGTGCCTAGAAGTAGGCGCTTCGGTTGGGTCATTTCCAGACCATACTTAGCGTTACGGGTGCTTTTCTTTGCGGCTGCGTGGCTCACTCCGCTTACTTCTGAGCCTCCGGATATGACATGGATCACCCGATCTGGGCGAGGTGGTGAGGCTGGTGCAGCTCCTTCGGATCTCCCTGCTGCCTCTTTGCTGAGGTGGGCCTTGGCTTTTTCTGAGAGGAATTCTCGGAGATGACCCTTTTGGAGTAGTTCGTTGACCTTGATCCTCAGGGCGATGCAGTCTTCGGTTTTTTGGCCATGATCGCAATAAAACTCGCACCAAAGTCCCGGGTTCTGGAACGAGTCAGGTGCTTTCATCTTTGGAGGTCAATTGACCTGTTGGCCCATCTGTCTCAGTGCGTTGACTAGCTCTAGTGTTGATATTGAGAGATGGGAGATATCGGGCCAGGTAGATACCGACATCTCTTCGTCCTTTTCTTGCGGCCGGTACTGGAACCTGCCCCTGTTCCTACTACCAGAGTCCTTGGATCCCCTTTGGGAGGATCTTTCATCTCGGTCTCCTCGATCTGATCGGGCTGACCTTTGGTCTTGCTTTGACTGAACCTTGGCACGGCATAGCAACAACTTCTTCCCACTTCACCTGGGCACAGGCTCGGGACAACACTTTGTTGGGGTCAAAATCGGTCACCACGGAATCAATGTCTGAAAGTACGTAAAAATTGGCATGAACGTTTTTAGAAAAGTAATCTTCATAAAGAAATCTTTACGAAGAGCCTTGCGGTAAAATTTTGTTCAAATCTCAATCGAACCACTAAATACCGATTGTCTGAAGGCCACATACGAGATCGAGTATGGCGATCAGACTATGGACGAGCCAAGCATGATCGCTACGCAGCGACCAATCATGCACACTGCTCGGTCGCTACGTAGCGACGGAGCTCGACCCAAGCTCGGTCGCTACGTAGCAACCGAGCACACGTACCTCTTGGTCGGTCGCTACGTAGCGACCGAGCTCGAGCTAAGCCCGGTCGCTAAGTAGCGACCGAGGACGCGTACTGCTCGGTCGCTACGTAGTGACCGAGCTCGAGCCAAGCTTGGTCACTACATAGTGACTGAGCACATGCACGTTTTGATCGTTACGAAGCGATCGAGCTTTCCCAAAACTTCAATAAGACACAAATACATGCATTCTTGGCTACTCTTTAATGCTATCTCCCGAGCACCGTAGCAAACCCATTTCATGTTTCTCGTCATTTGAAGTCATCAATCGAACTTTACAATAAAAACCGCGGAATTTTTATTTTTTCAAAAGAAGCCGTAATAAACGTTTCGAGTCAAAAGACGGCCCAAAGACACCTAAGACGTGACTCGAAGCCCACTTATGATTTCATAACCAAAGCCCATAAACCGTAGGATGGTTTATGCTTGGTTCGCAAGGAAAGATAAATGTCAAGTTTCCGCGGATAAATACGAAGTTTTCGAAGATAATTATGAAGATCGGGAAAAATAGAATATCTCTATTTTTAAGCTATGACGGCTTAAGGGCAGAAGGGGAAAAGCGTAAACCGACCTAGGAGCGAGTATATAAGGAGTCATAGGCGAGAGACACAGAAGAGGGATTTTCTCAGCACTTAGAGCAATTAGGCAACTTTCCGTTTTTGTTATTTCGAGCTGGGACTCAATTAGGTTTAGCCGTCTTAGGGTTGTTAGAACTAGGAATCTCGCTGACAGCTCTCGATCCCAGGCTTATACCTTGTTGTAAACGCTCATACGCAAATTCGTAATAAGACTTCTCTTTGCTCTATTCTTAAGATTTCTTAAACTTTTTCGTTGGTATCTTGTGTTCTGATTGCTTAGCGTGTGGTATTAGCAGATATCCGGGACCTCTGAGAAACTAGGGTTCTCCTACTTTCCTAATTCAAACAAAAATCGACAGTTCAAATTTCGGTTCCCACAGTATAGCGCTAGAAGGAGGGGGAGGGGGTACAGATCAATCTAACTCTCAGCCACAAAATGATCGATCAAAAAATTGTTTGGAAATACGAAAAACAAAATCGCAGTTCGCAATAACGCTGGTAAGACAACCCCAGCCGCCACTGCACCTATGGCCAACGCCAACGCAAACGCCACAATTCTTGAGAAAATCGAAAACCTTCCTGCGACTTTTCGCCACAGAAAGTGCAATGAAACGAGCTCGGAATTTCTCGAACCCCGTAAGTTTGGCTCATCTCCGAGCTAAAGAAGTTTCAATGCATAAGGGTATTACCAAAACACGTTTTCCGAAAACTTTTCGGAACGGTAAAACTTGTTCTCCCAAAAACTGCAAAAAACCCCCTAGGTTAACTGCGGAAAAAGGAAGCACAGCAAATCGATTACACAGTACGTAGTGACCGAGTTCTAGCCAAGCTTGGTCGCTACATAGCGATCGAGTTCTAGCCAAGCCGTCGCTACGTAGCGACCAAGAACGCACACAGCTCGGTCGCTACACACGGCTCGGTCACTACGTAGCAAACGAGATCGAGCCAAGCTCGGTCACTACATAGTGATCGAGCATGCATACTGATTGGTCGCTACGTAGCAACCGAGCTCCAGCCAAGCTCGGTCGCTACGTAGCGACCGAGCACAACCGAGCTCTAGCCAAGCTCGGTCGCTACAAAGCGACCGAGCTCAAGCCAACTCTTCAGTCGCTACATAGCGACCTGTCAGGCTTCAGAAAGGTCCTCCTTTGCGTTCTCCTTTGAATCCTCATCAAAACGATTTTCGTTTCGTCTGAATCGGAGTTTCCGTTGAGATTTTAAGACGAAAACAAGTTGACTCTTCTTGGCTTGCTTCTACTCGCTACGTAGCGACCTGACAGACCTCTACTCGCTACATGGCGACCTTTCAGGCCTCAGAAAGGTCCTTCTTTGCGTTCTCCTTTGAATCCTCATCGAAATGCATTTTGTTTCGTCTCAATCGGAGTTTCCGTTGAGATTTTACGCTGAAAACAAGTAGGACTCTTCTTGGCTTGCTTCTACTTGCTACGTAGCGACCTGTCAGACCTCCACTCGCTACATAGCGACCTATCAGGTCCTCCTTTGCGTTCTCCTTTGAATCCTCATCAAAACATTTTTCGTTTCGTTTCAATCTGAGTTTCCGTTGAGATTTTACGACGAAAACAAGTAGGACTCTTCTTGGCTTACTTCTACTCGCTACATAACGACCTGTCAGACCTCCAGCTCGCTACATAACGACAAAAACAAGTAGGCCTCAAAATGCTCGTCCTTTGTGTTCTCTTTTGAATCACGATCGAAACGCTTTTCGTTTCGTCTCAATCGGAGGTTCCATTGAGATTTTACGACGAAAACAAGTAAGACTCGTCTAAACTCCTTCGCTTGTTCCTACTCTCCTTTACCTCCATCTTTGTGTTCTCCTTCAAATCTCGATTGAAACGTCCCTTGTTTCGTCTCGATTAGAGTTACCATTGAAACGTTACGATAAAAGAAAACCGCAAATACTTGTTTTCTCGCATGGATTCAGATTAATTGTATAAAACGACAACGGTTAATGATACCACTCAAATTACCCTAAGGAGTGTTACTCTCATCATAAGAGGTTCAGATGTAGTACTTAGGGATCAAATCCACAAGGAGCTAGAGAACAATTAAATCTAGTGTTATTAATTCTAAGAGTTGTAAATGTTTAAATGAAATAGCAATAGTAACAAGCTAAGTAAATAGTAAATGTAACTTGGTTGGAAATGATATTAGAGGCAGGACCACTATTCAGGTGTTGGAGATTATAATATCTATAGATGCCTATTTGTTGCATGCATGATATGTTAGAGCTCAACCGCTTAACTCAGTGATCAGCTGTCGTATGTTTCACTAGTTAACAATCTAGATCTCGTGTCACAACGGTTAGTATGTTGACAACGAAAGAGTGTTGATTGATGGTCCTATAGGGACGTCGACCGATACACCTTTTACTTACGTCGACCGATAGTCAGTTAAGGACATCGACCGACGGGTTCTAGCCAGGCCTATGCACGAGTATGATATGCCCTATTAAGATACTAAATTGGCGGTTAGCCCTCTCTGGCAGTCCTAATATGATAGATAGATGTCATGATGGGATAACAAGGGTGCTTGAGTATGCAATCCTATGATCATGTTCTAGTTAGCAAGGCTAAAACAAGTAAAGAATACAAATCTATCATGAATATCACAACAAGGCAGATCTATAGTTTGGGGCTAATCCCACAAACCTATCTGAACCCTGGATCTAATAAATGAACTACTCAGACAAAGCAAAGCAATTCATGACAATGAAGAAATGGGAATTCATATTATAGATGAAAAGAAATGAAAACAAGGAGTTCCAATCACAAGTGATCTTCTCTCCAAAACTCTCTCTCTTTCTCTCTCAAAGTAAAACTGTAACAAAAAGCTCTCTCTGCCGTCAAAACACTTAGGCAGTATATAATCTACTAGGTTAAAAACTCGTCAGGGCATTTTCGTAATTTGGCTTGGACTTGGGCTTCAAGTCCGCTGGATCCAGAATGTCGCATGTCCAATGTCTCAACATCGATCGATGGTACTTGTGTACATCGATCGATATTAATCTTCATTTTTCGAGGCATCTCTTGGTGTCAATCGACAGCACTGGATGCGCATCGATCGATTGTTCTTCCTCTCGTCGACCTCTACATGGTCAGCTCGGATGAAATGTCCTTTAAGCTCCAAAATGCTCCAAAGTCATAGCTTTACTCCGAAATGCATCGGAACCTGAAAACATACCTAGAAGAGTAGAAAACATAGATATATATATATAGTAAAACACCTATATACCATGGATGAAAACGGTTCAAATCCAAGGTATATCAGTTAACTTAACACCTTAGCCGCCTCAATTATAAAATTACGTTGAACCTTTTTATTAAAATTGACATCGTATCCAAGGAGAAGATAACAGTCAAGTTCGGAAGATAAATGTAAAGTTTCAAAGGATAAACACCAATATCGAAAATGGCGAACATACACGAGAAGAGGAAGGGGAAATGAGCAAGCAAAACTGATGAGAAGAGACAAAACTGCATATTCGAGAGAACTAAGGTATTTCCGACTTGAAATTTTTGAAATCAGACTTGAAATTTTCGTAGGAAATTACTAAGAAATAAAAACGCCTTTGAGACTGCCATAGAACTTTAGGGAACGTAAAACCTAGGTGGATAGTCTAGCGAACTAAATCTTAGGCGATTTTTCCAGTCTCGATATATCATTTCATAACTGTTCATCCAGATCTTGCAAACCGATCTAAACTCTCCGAAAATCGAGAAACGATCGCCACGCATATCAAGCTCGCTTCCTAAGGAGAGAAAAAACTAGAGACATCAACGTCGTCTTAAAACCGATTGGTTTCTGGCAATTTTCTCGGAACTGACATATTCCAAGTCGTCAACATGGAAACAACCAAATCACAGTCCAAGCGTCGTCTATAAATCGTCCCGGATTATCAATCATTCCAAACCTCAGAAGAAGAAATGTACACAACCCTTCAAAGTATTGGTTCAACCGATTTCTTCCGTCAAAAAAAAAAGGGGGGAGTAGGTACGTATACTATACACGTATACTCCCAAACTTCAAAAAACTTTTGCAAATCGTCAAGAAAACGATTTTGTCAAAGCAAATCGTCCCAAATAGGCAAACGACAATCTAAAATTCGTCTAAACGCTAGCAACATATCCAGACGATCACAAACATAATCTCAAAGACTATATATCATTTCTTGTCGCAATCATGCGTACAGAAAACCTGTATCAATATCAAACTGAAACTCGACGATTAGCCAAAGTATTGGACCCTTTTCCGGCTTTCAAAAGACATATTCGTTTAAAAATTTCTACGAGAAATCTTCAATCACCAAAGCATTTCTTTCAGTTTCCGTTGTACCAAGTGAGTCACGGAAAAGAATCGAAAACATTTGCGACGAAGAAAACTCGAGAATAGATGTAGCATTGTGCACATTAAAATGAGCACTTTCCTCCTGATGGTTAGCTAGATCCCCCTCTGGTTGACCAATTCGTTCGAGAAACGAATGTGTCATGAGAATCCGCTAAAAAAACCTATGAAAAACGTTCTGCGACTAGATCGTAGTGAAATAAACTTCAGTAACACTCCATGAGTTATTCCAAGCAACTTTTACCTAAGATCGAAATCACAGCAGAAACGTTTCTTGTAAAACCCACAGAAACAACGCTGCTTTGATATATGTATACGTATCACCGATTTACAACCTTCGTAAAACCGGTCCCCATTACTTACCCAAACAATCCTTCGTACGGTCAGACCAAGTCTTACGAAGAAACTTTCTAAAGTTAACATAACAGGCCTTATGAAAAAGTATGCCTTGTATAGCAAACCTCTTGGGCTTCGTCTTCCTCAGAAAAAAAAGACTCGATTGTCATAAGACTATAGGTCATTATACGAAATATTCGTCGTATAACTGAAACCTAGAGGGGAAAATCGTTTTCTACGACTATCGGCCATATTAGCACGGATAACCCCGACAAACTTGGCCTATCAATCTCGACAAGCACTTTTTGGCCATCAGTCAATTACGCCTTCCACTAAAGGTCCAAACCAATATTTGCCATCACCTTTAAAGGACGATTGTAAACTAATCTGACCTTAAATGTTAAAGTACTATGGTCTAATCCTTGTCCTACAAGATCCTTGGCTATCTGAGTGAACTCATCCTTCTCGCCAAGCCAAACTATTTGAGAAACCATCGCTCCATCACTTAACAACTAAACGACAATCTACGATTTGTCTAAAAACGTCGTGTGACTATAAAGAGAACAATTATTGTATAGCCCACAGTCGGAAATTATATGATAAATTCTTCGTAACGAAACTCAGTCCTAACAACCAAACGGTTAAAGGAAAATCTAAACTTTTCAAAAATTGACCAAGTTCAACGCTCCACAAGTCATTTTAAGCCCACAACGTTTTACCCATAATACGCGGCATGTAAGGAAAAATTCGTAACAAAGGTTATAGAGTTATACGAAACATCCTAAAAAATGCACGAAATAGATCTTGGAAGGCCAACACTTCACGAAGCACCATGAAGGAAAACACTTCTTCCCATGGACAAATTTACGCGACACCTCAGTCCTAATTCCTCGATCGCAAATCAAAATATAAGCATCCAAACAGGAACAACAATTTTGGCTGCAAACTTCCGTAGTCAAACCAGAATGTTTCTCAAACGCATGGCTAAGACTAAACCCTTGCAAAATCGCAAAACATCTTCAAGCCCGCAGACATTTCAAGCACGAAACGTGGCATACGAAAGAATAACGAATCTTCAGCATCGCGAGACGTCGCAGACGCCTGAAGATTCATTCTTTGACGAAATTTCCTTCCTCGATAAAAACACTTTCCTGGAAGACCAGACAGTCATACGCACTAACATCTTCTCAAAACATATCTTTCGTGAAGACTCAAAATGTAATTTTTACCATTAAGTTTGTTGCTGATCACAACAAACTCTTAACATCCTAAACAGACTTAGCCATCTCGTAGAGATGACTCACTCACGTACATCCGACACAAGGATAATAGCGCTATAAAAGAAACCCAAAATTTTTGGTCAGCACTTCCAGGAAGCTTAAAAATTGTTCTTGGAGAGATTCTCGGTTCCAACCATACAAGTTGTATTAGCCGAGAACCTATCGCTGACTTTAAATCGGTATGGAATCAGGATGAAACTGAAATGGGATACGTAAGTCGAATTAGTCATCGCACCCTCTAAAACCAGGAGTAAACCTAGGTCTTGCTCTAAACCGAGCGCACTGGTCTCTAACATCTCTAGGCATAGTATCAAACATCCTGATACGAGATCCCAAAATTTGTCTCTTTGCCAATATTCGAGCGTCTTCAGAAATCCCGCAAGTTTACAAACTGCGGATAACTCTCGGAACAGATCACGGATATAGCAGTTCACACAGAGTTAGATTACGAGATGACAACTCGTAGTCTTCCTTCTACACCCATATAAAATGCCATCGGCAGCAACACGCCAGATAACCTCTACATAAAAACAAGACCGTAAAAGTCTCACTGGAAAACTAGTCATAAGAACCTTAACTCCAAGACGAACTACGAAAGGCTTGGTCCCTTCAACAAGGGTACGTGTTGGGGTCAAAAACGGTTATAACGGAATTAACACCCAAAAACCCTCGGAAATCGTATTTCCGAAAAGATAGTAAAATAAAAATATGATTTTCGTAAAAAATAACCAATATGAAGTTTTTACGAAGAAGTATCCTTGAAAGCTCAAAATGGACAACTCAAGCTCGATCATTGCGAAATTACTGCACATGCACGCTATCCGGTCGCTACATAGCAACCAAGACCAAGCTCGAGCCAAAGCTCGGTCGCTAAGCGACCGAGCGTCCGTTCTGCTTGGTCGCTACCTAGCGGCCGAGCTCGACCTAAACCTCGGTCGCTACGTAGCGACCGAGTGTCCGTCCCGCTCGGTCGCTACGAAGCGACCGAGCGTCTGTTCTGCTCGGTCGCTACGTAGCAACCGAGCTCGAGCCAAATCTCGGTCGCTACATTGCGACAGAGCGTCCGTCCCGCTCGGTCGCTACGTAACGACTGAGCTCAGCCAACCTCGGTCGCTGCGTAGCGACCAAGCGTCCGTTCTGCTCGGTCGCTACATAGCGACTGAGCTTGAGCCAAAGGTCGGTCGCTACGTAGTGACCGAGCTCGAGACAAAGATTGGTCGCTACGTAGCGACCGAGCATCCGTTCCGCTCGGTCGCAGCATAGCGACCGAGCTCGAGCCAAAGCTCGGTCGCTACGTAGCGACCGAGCATCCGTTCCGCTCGGTCTCTACGTAGCGACCGAGCTGGAGCCAAAGCTCAGTCGCTACGTAGCGACCGAGCATCCGTTCCGCTCGGTCGCTACATAGCGACCGAGCTCGAGCCAAAGCTTGGTCGCTGCGTAGCGACCGAGCATCCGTCCCGCTCGGTCGCTACGTAAAGACCGAGCGTCCGTTCCGCTCGATCGCTACGTGGCGACCGAGCTCTTCCAAAACATCGATACGACAACAGTCCATGCATTCTCGTCAAATCATCGATGCTATCTCCCAAAGACCGTAGCGAACTCGGTTCATGTTTTCCGCTATTCTAAATCATCGATCAAACTTTGCGGATTGAAACCGCGGAAAGTGCGTTTTTTATTGAAAGAAATCGTAGTAAACGCTTCGATTCGGAAGACGGCCCAAAGGGACCTCAAACACGACTCGAGGCCCACCCTACGATTTCTCAACCAAAAGCCTGTGAATCGTGGTACGATTTATGCTTGGCGCACAAGGAAAGATAAATATCAAGTTTCCGCGGATAAATACGAAATTTTGAGGATAATTACGAAGATCGGAAAAATGAAATATCTCCATTTTATGCTATGACGGCTTAAGGGCAGAAGAGTAAAAGCGTAAACCGACTTTGGAGCGAGTATATAAGGAGTCCTAGGCGAGAGGCATGAAGAGACATTTTCAGAGAAAACTTAGCACTTAGAGCAATTTAGGCAATTTTCCGTTTTTGTTATTTCGAGCTGCGACTCAATTAGGTTTAGCCGTCTTAGGGTTGCTAGAACTAGGAATCTCACCGACAACTCTCGAGCCCAGGCTTGTACCTTGTTGTAACGCTCATACGCAGATTCGGAATAAGATCTACTTTGCTCTCTTTTCAATTCCTTATACTTTATCGTTGTTATTCTCGTGTTCTGATTGCTTGATGTGTGGTAATTAGCAGATATCCGGGTCCTCTGGAAAATTATGGTTTTCCTAGTTTCCTTATTTAAACGGAAATCGACAGTGCGAATTTTGGTTCCCACAGTTTGGCGCTAGAAGGAGGGGGAAACGGATCAATCCAACTCGCAAAAGCCACATCACGCTCAATCAAACATGTCAACTAACGACGCGGATAATGTGCAGACTCCTCTTAACAGAGGCAGCGGCACCGATCTCCACACTCCAGCAGCGGACGTATCTGCGGCTAACGCACCAGCCAACGCCGCGGCGCTCGAGGAGTTTAGAAAGATGTTCGCCACCTATGAGAAAAGGTCGAAAGAACAGGATAAGCTCGTGAGTACCTTGACCAAACAGGTTCAAACCTTAACGGCAAGGACTCGAGCAATCCATCCCCGCGGTACCACCAAAATCCGCGGGAAGAGACTCGACTTTGCTACCCCACTCGATAGATCCGGAATTGCGCGGAATAACTTTTGGGACAAAACCCTAGCGAGAAATCGCCTGTCGGAAAGGGGAACCCCAAAAGTCCTCCGCCTCCCGCAAAGGATTCGGAGGGCAATGAACCTGAACGCATTGACCTGGATCCTAGCGATGTCTCCAACGACACTGATGAGGACGTTGACATACATCCAAGAAGGACCAGAAAGCTCTCCGTTCGACAAACCAATGACAGAAGAGGAGGAAACCCTCTACTGGAACGAACAGGAAGCGCTAGCTGAAAAGCAAACCGAGCTCACTCACAGCAAACACCGACAAGCTCGGAAAGCCGCTGGCGAGACGTCGGATATCCGCGATCTTCGCGATTACATCACCAAAACTACGGCTGAAGTAAGAGCCGTCATGCTACTAGCTCTGCCCCCAGAATCGATAGACTGCTGGAAGGAGCTCGGAAGACCCCCTTTACCAGTCGCATTTCGGACATGAGGGTATACGATCCGGAAAAAATCAAAGTACCGAAGTACGATGGTACGACCGATCCAAAAGAACACCTTCAGGCTTTCCACATCGTGATGGGAAGAGCAAGACTGAAGGACAGCGAAAAAGATGCCGGCTACTGCCGCCTGTTCGTCGTAAATTTGGAAGGAGCGGCGCTCGAATGGTTCGCACGCCTTCATCGCAACACTATTGGGAGTTTCCGACAGCTCGCATCGGAATTTCTCAAACAATACTTTGTGTTCATAGACAGAGAAACTTCCGATGTCGATCTCTGGAGTCTCTCCCAGAGGGAAGACGAACCCCTCCGCGAGTTTATCAGCCGGTTCAAGCTGATAATGTCCAGGGTCAGCGGGATAAGCGACAAAGTGGCCATTGACGCGCTGAGAAAGACGCTCTGGTACAAGTCGAAATTCAGAAAGTGGAAAACCCTCGACAAACCGCGAACGATCCAGGACGCCCTCCAAAAAGCAACGGACTACATCATAGTAGAGGAAGAAACTAAACTCTTATCGCAAAAACATAAGGCGGCAAGACCATCCTCGAAGGACGTGGATCCGAAAGCAAGAAAGAAAAACTCTCGTAACGACAAGTATGTCTATCACGAGGGGAAAGATCTCCAAGGGGCGCATAATTATGCGATCAGTTCGGACCAAGCCCGAACCACGGGTAATACGTGGACTCGCAATCAAGGATATGACGAGAACACCTTCTGCGAGTTCCACCAGTCTCGAGGACACTCCACAACTAACTGCAAGGTCTTCGGAGCAAGGCTGGCCGCGAAGCTACTCGCTGGAGAGCTCTCAGAAGTAACCAGCGTCAAGGATATCATCCTCGACTCTGACAGCCCTCAAATACGGACAGAAATCCGCCCGCTGAGAAATCCCCTCAACGAAACCAGCCTGGGGATAAACGTGGTAGGAGGCCGGACGACAAGGGGAATGATAACAATCGTCAACATGATCATCGAAGGATCACAATACTGCGGCGATACTGTTTTGGCCATCAAGGCTTACCAATGGAAGGCAGAGTCAAGTGCAAATTGGCCTACATGGTCTCCTCCCCGAGATGGCAAAATTGCTCGATCACCATCACAAAGGAGGAAACCGGCGGCATCGATCAACCTCACTGCAATCCGCTCGTCAAAGATCTCGTCATCCGAGACTTAGAAGTCTGAAGGGTACTCGTCGACACGGGAAGCACGGTCAATGTAATCTTCCGCGACACCCTCAAGCGGATGAGCATCGAACTCGGAGAAGTAATTCCGACACCGAAACCACTCACGGGTTTTTCAGGCGAAGTATCGATGACTCTTGGATCAATCCAATTGCCAGTCATGGACAAGGAGATCACGGAAATCATCGAGTTCGCGGTAGTCGATCATCCCGCTATCTACAACGTGATCATGGGAACTCTATGGCTCAATGCCATGCAAGCAGTTCCATCAACCTACCCCCTGGGTATTAAATTTCCGACCCCAAGCGGAGTCGCGGCTATCTGGGGATGCCAAAAACAGTCGCGACTATGCTTCCTCGCATAGCACAAGTTAAGGCAAATCACGACTTCTGCAACTGCAAATCGCAAACGCACGAAGATAGATCGATCTTCGGCCAAAAACGCCCCAAGGAAAGATGAATTAACATCGTCTGCCGATGCAAACGCATCGGACGTCGAAACTCAGCACGAGTCCGAAGCCGACACTATAACTCAACCGGAACATCCGGAAAATAGCGTTGACCCGGTCACGATCGACACGGTCAAGGCGGTCAGCACGACGTCTACCGCCGAGTAAAAACGTTCGCGGCATGAAACAGAACTACGAGATGGCTTGATCCTCGAAAGGGGTACGTAGGCAGCTCGTCAAAAGACGAGTTCAGCTATCCCCCTCTCTAAAAAGGGGGGGGGAGTGGGGTGCGTATACTCGTATACTCCCACTTAGAAAAAGATTCATTATTATAATCGAGTTTTTAGAAACTTCAAAAACTTTTACTACAATCTACATTACTCCTTTTTATCGAAAACGTTTACGCTTCAGATAAACGCAAAAACTTTCAGGACACTCCTGGAAACGTTAAGACTCTTGTCTGCGGCCTCATCCGGCCCAAAATCGCAAAATTATCATCTTTCAACACTTAAAGATACATGTATAGTCCTCGAAACAACTACGAGATGTCGCAAAGTTGAAATTCGAAGATGATACTAACAAATTGTCCGAACGCGACCACCAAAACCTTACACCCCGTTCGTTGATTGGCCCCGACGAACACACCAGCCGTCTTAAACAAACGCAATTCGATCACTCTTTTGATCTTCAAAACGTCCAACACAAGGACGAAAGCGCGCTACAACAAAAATCCAAAATTTTGGTTTAGCACTTCCAGTTGGCTTAAAAATTGCCTCCAAAAAGATGCTCGATTCGTACCATACAAGTCATATAAGCCGAGAACCTATCGCGGACT
This sequence comes from Brassica juncea, assembly GCA_018703725.1. Classification (NCBI taxonomy): domain Eukaryota; kingdom Viridiplantae; phylum Streptophyta; class Magnoliopsida; order Brassicales; family Brassicaceae; genus Brassica; species Brassica juncea. The sequence continues at coordinate 11,901,167 of CM031927.1, forward strand.
TTAAATCGATACGAGTCAGAAAGAAATCGCAACAGGAAAAACGATAGCCGGCTAGTCACCGAACAAACCTTAAACCGAAAGTAAACCTAGGTCTTGCCCTAAACCCAACGCTCTGGTCTCTAACATCTCAAGGCATGATATCTAAAAATTAATATGAGATCTTAAAACTATGTCTCGCCGTTCGTTTCTAACCATTCACAAAATTCTGCATCTTTTACGAACAGACGAAAGAACGCTACACTATGAGTTAGGTATGAGACGACAACTCATATTCTTTTCTCTCAACAAGTTAAAAAACATACGCAAACTGAAACTCTTGAAACATCCATCATATATATAAAACCGCGTAAAGCGGTAGGGGATTCAAAGCCACCAACGGTCAGTCTCGATAAGCAATAAAAACGGCCGAAACAGGCCCATACAATCTCTCGAAATAAAGGCCACACTCGGCCACAAACATAGAACAAAAAGACAAGCATCTTTCTTTCAATAATCACTCCACCTCTCATGGTCCAAAGTCAAAGTCCCCAGACAACGAAGCACCGAACGCATCTGCGGGACGATCCACTTCCTCGCCACCATCGGGAAACCCGGTCGGAACCTCCTCAGTATCAGGGGAAACCGGGATGGAATCCCAGAACCCTTGGATCCTCTCGTCGATCGAGGGAATGAGTGCCTCAGCGTGGGCACGTTCGTTCATGCCGGTCTTCATCAAGCTCATTTCCTTCTCGAACACATAGTCATCGGCTTGCGTCCTTGATATATCTTGGATTTGACCCATTTTCATCCATGGTATATAAGTATTTTACTATATATATATATCTATGTTTTCTACTCTTCTAGGTATGTTTTCAGGTTCAGGTGCATTTCGGAGTAAAGCTATGACTTTGGAGTATTTTGGAGCTTAAAGGACATTTCACCCGAGCTGACCACGTAGAGGTCGACGAGAGGAAGAACAATCGATAGATGCGCATCAGTGCTGTCGGTCGATACCAGGAGATGCCTCGACATATGAAGATTAATATCGATCGACGTACACAAGTACCATCGATCGATGTCGAGACATCAGACACGCGGCATTTGGATTCAGCAGACTTAAAACCCAAGGCCAAGCCAAATTACCAAAATGCCCTGACGAGTTTTTAACCTAGTAGATTATATAATGCCTAAGTGTTTTGACGGCAGAAGACCTAGTTTTGTTACAAGTTTCATTTTGAGAGAGAGAGAAGAGAGTTTTGGAGAGAAGATCACTTGTGATTGGAACTCCTTATTTTCATTTCTTTTCATCTATACTATGAGTTTCTATTTCTTTATTGTTATGAATTGCTTTGATATGTCTGAGTAGTTCAATTATTAGATCCAGGGTTCAGATAGGTTTGTGGGATTAGCCCCAAACTATAGATCTGCCTTGTTGTGATCTTCATCATAAATTTGTATTCATTGCTTGTTTTAGCCTTGCTAACTAGAACTTGATCATAGGATTGCATACTCAAGCACCCTTGTTATCCCATCCTGACATCTATCTATCATATTAGGACTACTAGAGAGGGCTAACCGCCAATTTAGTATCTTAATAGGGCATATCATACTCGCGCATAGGCCTGGCTAGAACCCGTCGATCGATGTCCTCAACTGACTATCGATCGACGTTGGCAAAGGTGTATCGGTCGACGTCTTAATAGACCATCGATCGACACTCTCTCGTTGTCAACATACTAACTGTTGAGACACGAGATCTAGTCTGTTAACCAGTGAAACATGCGACAGCTGATCACTGAGTTAAGCGATTGAGCTCTAATATATCATGCATGCAACAATTAGGCATCTGTAGGTATTATAATCTCCAACACCTGAATAGTGGCCCTGCATCTAATATCATTTCCAACCATGTTACATTTATTATTTACTCGCTTGTTACCATTGCTATTTCATTTAAACATTTACAACCCTTAGAATTAATAAACACTAGATTTAATTGTTCCCTAGCTCCTTGTGGATTCGATCCCTAAGTACTACATCTGAACCTCTTTTGATGAGAGTAACACTCCTTAGGGTAATTTGAGTGGTATCAAATTTGGCGCCGTTGCCAGGGAGCTTTGATCGCCATTAGATTTAGTTTTATTGATTCTTATTCTTTTCTCTATCCCCTTTCTAATAATCTTTTTCTTGTCTTTTCAGGTGCATGCCCAGCGGTACCAGAAGCAACAAGGAGAAAGACTTGCTGTTCTCAGACGATCCTGCTCACTTGGAACGCACCATCCGTAGAGGTCAACGTTCCACATCGCTCGACGCAACAACTTCGTCGTCGATCGATACGCACAACCAACCGTCGACCGACACCAGACCATCATCGGCGATCGATCCCAATCGTTCGTCAATGATCGATACTACACCGCGTACGTCGATCGATACCGTGTCGTCAAAAATGGTTAATATTATTATTCTAACACAGGACGAGAACGGAAACCTGCATGACCAGGCCGGTCATCTGCGTAATGCAACAGGTCAGAAAATATATGCTCAGGGGACTGTAATCCCTGATGCTGATGCTACAGGAGCTGCTCAACCTGTAGATGAGGACGCTCGATCGAAACCACTGGCCGACTACAATCACCCATATGAGTACTATTCTAACAGATCAGCTATTCGACTTCCGGAGATCCAGAAGCAGAATTTCGAGCTGAAGCCTCAATACTACACTCTCGTGTCGCAGATACCCTACTCTAGGTTACCGCACGAGCATCCTATGGACCATCTGGAACGGTTCGAGGATCTAATCGCTGCTATTCGGATGGAAGGAGTCCCCGAAGATTACCTGCTGTGCAAGCTCTTCAGATACACGCTGAATGGAGAAGCGATGCACTGGCTTAGGTAGCAACCCACAGGATCTTTAACATCCTGAGCCGACATCAAGAATGTTTTCTTACGAAACTTCTTAGATGAGGCGCGCGCTGAAGAACTTCAGAACAAAATTTCCACATTCTCCCAGGAGGCTGGAGAGTCCTTCAAAGCTGCGTGGATTAGATTTAGGTTCTTCCAGGGAGACTGTCCACACCACGGATTTAAAGAAGTGCAGCTGCTAAGCACTTTCTTCTGAGGTCTCGCCTTACAATATCAAATGGCTCTTGATACGGCGAGTGAAGGAAACTTCACTACTCGGAATCCGTTGGAAGCTGTGAGACTTATCGAAAATTTTGCTAACAGGAGCAGCACCAAAAACACTGACTCTGAACGGAAGAAGTCTGTAGCCTCTATCGGGAAAGAACAGATGGACGAAGTAAGAGCTAAGTTAGATGTGGTGCACGAGCTTCTTAGGAAGCAAGTCTGTTCAGCTGAAGGAGAAGTAGCAGGTATGGAAGGAGAAGAAAATGTGAACTACATAGGAGGTACCAGATTCCAGAAATTTGGAAACCAGGGCGGAAACATAAACTTCTTTTGAAATGGTCAAAGAAGTAACCAAAGTTCACAATTTCAAAAACCATTCAACAACAGCAAAAGCTACTCGAACTCTTACTACCAAAATCCACCACCCAGACTCAGGAAAGCAAGATCGAAGAAATGCTTGATCGAGTACTATTGCGACAACAACAAATCATCGTGGATTTCAACGGTAAAATAGACTCCGCCTACAATAATCTGAACACCAAAATCGAGACCTTAAGGACTCAGGTGAGAAAACTTTAAACCCAAGTAATTCAGTCGGGCGAGACTATAAAGAGGCAAGAAGCTTTCGCTAGAGAGGCAGGAGCCGCTAAAGAAAAACACCACGTAAATGCCATCATAGATGATGATTTCTGGCAAGTGGTGAGAAATGAAAAGCTTGAAGAAGGAGACTTCAAAATCAAAAGCTCCATGAGTCTCGGCGGTTCTCAATGGTGTCGACCGATGTCGATGATCTCGCATCGATCGACAGACCATGATGAAGATCGATGGACGGATTACTCCAGTCATCGATCGACGTTGTCCGCTAAATCGACTGAATGCAATGCGGTTCGAAATCTAACTCATGAAGAATTCGCAGCTAAGCATCCTCACCCACCCTCCCCTTTCTATGATAAAATCGATCGATCGGTTGAGCAAACCATCGATCGACAGAGTGAGTCCGACGTCGATCGTCACAACACACCTCCCATCGATCGACAGGCACCTCTGACATTCCGAGTGCGGTTACCCTCAATCGATAATGATTACATCAACGCACTCAGACCACCACCTAAACCATTAGCTAACCCACCCGAACCAAAACCCAACCCTTTAAATAGTTCACCAGAACCAGTTCAAGAAGAACAAGAAACTGAAGGGAGAAGGTTAAGGAGAAGAGAGGAGAAAATCCCTAAGAACCTTAAGAGGGAAGCTAACGATAAGGAGATGAATGGTTTCACTAAAAGAGTCCTCAGAATCCCAATCGAAAAACCTTTTGATGAAGCTTACTTCACACACCGGTTGTGGATGTTCTTCAGAGAAACAAAGGTAACTGAGGAGGACATTAGGAGAATGTTTCATCAAGTCAGAGAGAAGATGAAACACAGGATCACATTGACGAAGAAGAGTGATCCTGGGAAGTTTGCAATACCATGCGTAGTCAAGGGTGTTGAATTTCCCCATTCAATGTGTGACACAGGTGCATCAGTTAGTATCCTCCCTAGGATCATGGCAGACCAGCTTGGTTTGACCATCGAACCTTCAACGGAATCCTTCACCTTCGTGGATCTTTCAGAGAAACGATCAGGAGGAATCATAAGGGATCTAGAGGTACAGATTGGTAATGCCCTTGTCCCTGTAGATTTTCATGTCCTAGACATTGAGCTTAACTGGAACTCTTCACTTCTGCTTGGAAGATCTTTCCTAGCTACAGTAGGAGCTGTATGTGACATGAATAAAAACAAATTGTGTCTGACGCTCATAGACCCAAACATCCACTATGACCCCATCCGACCTAAGAGAAAGGTCATTAATTCTGTGGATTACTGGAAAGAACTTCGCTTCATTGGCGCATGCCATTGTGGAGCAGAGTATGAATCGGAGTACGAAACAGAGTACTCAGAATCGATCGACACCCTGACCTTTCCATCGATCGATTCCAATGAGTCAACGGTGACCGATGACCGCAACAACACGTCACTCGACCTAAAGCACCCAGTTGACCATTTCGCTCCACCTAATCATTGTTACCAACACTTTGCCTTCCAACCTCCAAGCAAGAGAGGACTTGATGATTATTCCATAGGCAGTTGGGCAGACAGTGGTTTCCATGAAAGTTTTGCAGTTGACACTGTAATTACTTCACCTAATAAGGAACATACATAGGAATACGAGGAGGATTATTGGAAAGAACGTGCAATAGAAATGTCTTTGCGAGATGAAAGATTCGAACCACATAAGTTCACCAACACATTTCAAACATCATTCGACGCTGTGCACTCCACATCGATCGATACCCATCCTCGTCCAGCAAAACAACCGCTCACATCGATCGACACTCACACAGGAACATTGATCGATATTCACGCCGCAGCGAAAATTCAGGAGCAAGAGAATATTCCCTCTCCAACTAGGTTTATAGATACCTATATAAATCGTTTGCACCTCCGAAACCACCTCCACACACCAGAGCAGACACACAAGCAAAAAAGATGAACACTCTTCCATCTACATCAACAGAAAAATCCATGAAGATCAATCATCTTAAGAACACAAGTTCTGCAGAAATTACTTTGCCATCGATCGATGCAACTGTATCTACATCGATCGATACTACTCTAAACCCTAATCTTTATATTTCTAAACTGAATGATAATGCAAACATTGATTACGGTTTTCTAACACCTGATGAATTTGGTATTTTCAGGGACCCAGATGGCGTGCAATGGATGGAAGGGTCTTACAAGTGTCCAGAGAGGACATAGCAGATATCCTTCAAGCAGCCAATGGACTTGCCAACCTATTCTCACAGCAACATGGCACTCCAGACGTCATTCAAACAGATCCTAACAACCACGTAGGAGTCGCCACAACAGAAATCAATCCAGATCTATCACGCCAACCAAAAGGGCAAGCATCAATCGACGGAACTACTGAGACATCGATCGACAGGGTAACACCAACGTCGATCGATATAGATGACCCGACGTCGATCGACAGACGGTATGAATTTGAGAACCGTGCTTTTGACATGTACGGAGCCAGAAAGTTCACTTGGGAACAAAGGGACGAGTATGGAGTCTACAGAGATGAGTGTAGACACGCACGAGGCGTAGCTGGTGAGATGATACCTGTCACAAAGGACGACATCAGGAAATTACTAGAAAGAGCATCTCTTTTTGAAGAGAGCCACATCTGTCTTCCAGAACATGCCACTTCCTTCACACTCACAAGACTGGCACCAGAACTCTACACCAAAGATGAAATCAATGAGATGGTGTTTGGTATTTGTGGAGCTCAGGAAAAACTGGGAGAGGAGCTCAAAACATTGGTAGAATGTGGGAACCGAAATTCGCACTGTCGATTTCCGTTTAAATAAGGAAACTAGGAAAACCCTAATTTCCCAGAGGTCCCGGATCTCTGCCAGAGCCAACGACAAGTGATCGAATATATGCGGAAATCATGAAAAGATAACAAACGAGTTTAGAGAAAATAGTAGATCTTATTTCGAGTCCGCGTAAGAGCGTTGCGATCATTACAAGAGAATACAAAGGCTTTGGCTGCAGGGGCCGTCAGCGAGTTACCTAGTTCTAGCAACATAAAACCCTAATCCTAGTTGAGTCGCAGCTCGATAACAAAGGACGAAAAAGATATCTAAAAGGCTTAGATTGATTTCGGACTGAACCTTGTTAAAGGCTGCCTACGTACCCCTTTCGAGGATCAAGCCGAACGTAGTTCAATTGATAGAGCTGGACAAGAGATCGAACTGCCTGGGCGAGTTCTTCTAGTAATTGAGTGCCAGTCATAGAAACCGAACTTGTCGAGAATAAGCCTAAAGTTTCTAAGTGCAGAGAATTCCGAATCTAAAAAGTCCCCTCTCTTGCTCCTCGCCTAGGACTCCTTATATACTAGCTCCAAGGTCGGTTTACGCTTTTACTCTTCTTCCCTTAAGCCGTCATAGCATAAAAATGGAGATATTCCATTTTTCCCGATCTTCACAATTATCTTCAAAACTTCCGTATTTATCCGCGGAAACTTGACATTTATCCTTCCTTGTGGACCAAGCGTAAACCAGGCTGTGGTTTACGGGCTTTTGATTAGGAAAATCGTAGGATGGGCCTCGAGTCGTGTTTTAGGTCCCTTTGGGCCGTCTTCCGACTCGACACGTTTACTACGAGTTTTCCGCGGTTTCTAATCCGCGAAGTTTGATCGATGAATTAGAATGGCGGGAAACATGGACTGAGCTTGCTACGGTCTTCGGGAGATAGCATTCGAAGGTTTTGACGAGAATGCAAGAACTGGTGTCGTATTGACGTTCGGAAAGGTTCAATCGCTACACAGCGACCGAACTTTGGCTCGAGCCCGGTCGCTTCGTAGCGACCGAGCGGGACGAGCGCTCGGTCGCTACGTAGCGACCGAGCTTGGCTCAAGCTCGGTCGCTACGTAGCGACCGAGCGGGACGATCGCTCGGTCGCTACGTAGCGACCGAGCTTGGCTCAAGCTCGGTCGCTACGTAGCGACCGAGCGGGACGATCGCTCGGTCGCTACGTAGCGACCGAGCTTTGGCTCGAGCTCGGTCGCTACGTAGCGACCGAGCGGGACGATCGCTTGGTCGCTACGTAGCGACCGAGCTTTGGCTCGAGCTCGGTCGCTACGTAGCGACCGAGCGGGACGATCGCTCGGTCGCTACGTAGCAACCGAGCTTTGGCTCGAGCTCGGTCGCTACGTAGCGACCGAGCGGGACGATCGCTCGGTCGCTACGTAGCGACCGAGCGGGACGATCGCTCGGTCGCTATGTAGCGACCGAGCTTTGGCTCGAGCTCGGTCGCTACGTAGCGACCGAGCGGGACGATCGCTCGGTCGCTACGTAGCGACCGAGCTTTGGCTCGAGCTCGGTCGCTACGTAGCGACCGAGCTTGGCTCAGGCTCGGTCGCTACGTAGCGACCGAGCGAGACGGATGCTCGGTCGCTACGTAGCGACCGAGCTTGGCTCGAGCTCGGTCGCTACGTAGCGACCGAGCTGTGTGCATGCTTGGTTGCCGCGTATCGATTGAGCTTGGCTTGTCCGCGGTCTGATTTCCATACTCGAGCTTGTCCGCGGCCGATTTGGATACATGTCCGTTGCCTTCGGACAATCGGTATTTAGTGGTTCGATTGAGATTTGGACGATATTTTACTGCAAGGCTGTTCGTAAAGATATCTTTACGAAGATTACTTTTCGTAAAAACGGTTATGCTGATTTTTACGGACTTTCAGACATTGATTCCGTCGTGACCGATTTTGACCCCAACAGTTAGCCCCCCAGCTCGTTAGAATCATGAGCTTCTAGCGTGAGGTTCTAGCGAGTGGCTTGGCAAGTTAGGTGAGTTAGGCGGAATTAATGGTTGAAAAGGTCTGTGGTAAGTGATCTTCTCGCTCTCCTAAAAGTAGAAAACGCGATAAGATTGGGGCTGCGCCTTATGACGGCTGCCTACGTACCCTTGTTGAAGGGATCAAGCCTTTCGTAGTTCATCTTGGAGTTAAGGTTCTTATGACTAGTTTTCCAGTAGGACCTTTATGGTCTAGTTTTTATGTAGCGGTTATAAGGCGTGTTGCTGCCGATGGCATTTTGTATGGGTGTAGAGGGAAGACTACGAGTTGTCGTCTCGTAATCTAACTCTGTGTGAATTGCCATATCCATAATCTGTTTCGAGAGTTTTCCGCAGTGTGTAAACTTGCGGGATTTTCTGAAGACGTTCGAATATTGGCAAAGAGACAAATTTTGGGATCTCGTATCAGGGTGTTTGATACTATGCCTAGAGATGTTAGAGACCAGTGCGCTGGGTTTAGGGCAAGACCTAGGTTTACTCCTGGTTTTAGAGGGTGCGATGACTAATTCGACTTACGTATCCCGTTTCAGTTTCATCCTGATTCCATACCGATTTAAAGTCCGCGATAGGTTCTCGGCTTATACGACTTGTATGGTTGGAATCGAGCATCTCTCCGGAGACCGGAAGTGCTGGACCAAAATTTCGGATTTCTTTTATAGCGCTATTATCCTTGTGTCGGATGTAAGAGAGTCATCTTCTACGAGATGGCTAAGTCTGTTTAGGACGTTAAGAGTTTGTTGTGATCAGCAACAAACTTAATGGTAAAAATTACTATTTTGAGTCTTCGCGAAGAATATGTTTTGAGAAGATGTTAGTGCGTATGACTGTCTGGTCTTCCATGAAGGTGTTTTTATCGAGGAAGGAAATTTCGTCGAAGAACTAATCTTCAGGCGTCCGCGACGTCTCGCGATGCTGAAGATTTGTTATTCTTTCGTATGCCACGTTTCGTGCTTGAAATGTTCGCGGGCTTTGAAGATATTTCGCGATGTTGCGAGGGTTTAGTATTAGCCTTGTGTTTGAGAAACATTCTGGTTTGACTAAGAATGTTCGCAGCCAAAAATTGTTGTTCCTGCTCGGATGCTAATAGTTTTGTTTGCGATCGAGGAATTATGACTGAGGTGTCGTGTAAATTTGTCCATGGGAACAAGTGTTTTCCTTCATGGTGCTTTGTGAAGAGTTGGCCTTCCGAGATGTATTTCGTGCATTTTTTAGGATGTTTCGTATAGCTCTAGAAGCTTTGTTACGAATTTTTCCTTACATGCCGCGTATTGTGGTTAAAACGTTGCGGGCTTAAAGTGAATTGTGGAGCGTATTGAACTTGGTCAATTTTCGAAAAGTTTAGATTTTCCGTTAACCGTTTGGTTGTTAGGACTTAGTTTCGTTATGAAGAATTTATCATATGATTTCCGATTGTGGGCTATACGATAATTTATCATATCATATAACCGATTTTACGAAGGTCGTAAATCAGTGATATGTATACATATGTCAAAGTAGCATTGTTTCTGCGGGTTCTACGAGAAACGTTCCCGCTGTGATTTTGATCTTAGGTGAAAGTTGCTTGGCGTTACCCATGGAGTATTACCGAAGTTTATTTCAATACGATCTAGTCGCGGAACGTTTTTCATAGGTTTTTCGAGAGGATTCCCATGACACATTTGTTTCTTGAAAGAATTGGTCAACCAGAAGTGGATCTAGCTAACCATCGGGAGGAAAGTGCTCCTTTTAATGTGCACGATGCTACATATATTCTCGAGTTTTCTTCGTCGCAAATGTTTTCGATACTTTTCCGTGACTTACTTGGTACAACGGAAACTGAAAGAAATGCTTTGGTGATTGAAGATTTCTCGCCGCTAAGTTTAAAACGAAACTGGCTTTCTGAAGCCGGAAAAGGCTTCAATACTTTGGCTAATCGTCGAGTTTCAGTTTGATATTGGTACAAGTTTTCTGTACGCATGATTGCGACAAGAAATGATGTATAGTTTTTGAGATTATGTTCATGATCGTCTGGATATGTTGCTAGCGTTTAGACGAATATTAAGATTGTCGTTTGCCTATTCTTGACGATTTGCAGAAGTTTTTGAAGTTTGGGAGTATACGAGTATAGTATACGTACCTACTCCCCCCTTTTTTTTTTTACGAAAGAAAAACGGTTGAACCGATACTTTGAAGGGTTGTGTACGTTTCCTCTCCTGATGTTTGGAATGATTGATAATTCGGGACGATTTATAGACGACGCTTGGACTGTGATTTGGTTGTTTCCACGTTGACGACTTGGGATATGTCGGTTCCGAGAAAATTGCCAGAAACGAATCGGTTTTAAGACGACGTTCATGTCTCTAACTTTTTCTCTCTTTAGGAAGCGAGCTTGATATGCGTGGCGATCATTTCTCGACTTTCGGAGAGTTTAGATCGGTTTGCAAGATTTGAATGAACAATTATGGGACAATATATCGAGACAGGAAAAATCGCTTAAAACTTAGTTCGCTAGACTATCCGCCTAGGTTTTACGTTCCCTAAAGTTCTATGGCAGCCTCAAAGTAATTTCCTACGAAAATTCCAAGTCTGATTTCAAAAATTTCAAGTCGGAAATACCTTAGTTCTCTCGAAGATGCAGTTTTGTCCCTTCTCAGTTTTGCGTGCTCATTTCTGTTTCCTATTCTCGTGTATGTTCGCCATTTCCGATATTGGTGTTTATCCTTTGAAACTTGACATTTATCTTCCGAACTTGACTGTTATCTTCTCCTTAGATAAGACGTCGATTTTTGTAAAAAGGTCCAACGTAATCGTATAGTTAAGGCGGCTAAGGTGTTAAGTTAACCATTGCCGTTTTATACGATTAATCTGAATCCATGCGAGAAAATAGGTCTTTGCGGTTTTTTTTTTTTATATCGTAAAGTCTCAATGGTAACTTCAATCGAGGCGAAACAAGAGACGTTTCGATCGAGATTCGAAAGTGAACGCAAAGATGGAGGTAGGGTGAGCAGAAACAAGCCAAGGAGTTTAGGATGAGGTTTACTTGTTTTTGTCGTAAAATCTCAACGGAAACTCCGATTGAGACGAAACCAAAAGCGTTTCGATGAGAATTCAAAGGAGAACGCAAAGGAGGACCCCTTTGAGGCCTGACAGGTTGCTATAGCGAGTGAGGATGTCATCTCGGTCGCTATAGCGAGTGGAAGGGAGCCGAGACGAGTCCCACTTGTTTTCGTCGTAAAATCTCAACGGAAACTCCGATTGAAACGAAACGAAAAGCATTTTGAAGAGTATTCAAAGGAGAACGCAAAGGAAGAATCCTTTGAGGACTTACAGGTCGCTACGTAGCGACTGACAGTCTGACAGGTCGCTACGTAGCGAATGGAAGCAAGCCAAGAAGCGTCCTACTTGTTTTCGTCGTAAAATCTCAACGGAAACTCCGATTGAGACGAAACAAAAAGCATTTCGAAGAGGATTCAAAGGAGAACGCAAAGGAAGAACCCTTTGAGGACTTACAGGTCGCTACGTAGCGAATGGAAGCAAGCCGAGAAGCGTCCTACTTGTTTTCGTCGTAAAATCTCAACGGAAACTCCGATTGAGACGAAACGAAAAGCGTTTCGACGAGGATTCAAAAGAAAACCCAAAGGAGGACCTTTCTGAGGCCTTACAGGTCGCTACGTAGCGACTGACAGTCTGACAGGTCGCTACGTAGCGAGTGGAAGCAAGCCGGGACGAGTCCCACTTGTTTTCGTCGTAAAATCTCAACGGAAACTCCGATTGAGACGAAACGAAAAGCGTTTCGACGAGGATTCAAAAGAGAACCCAAAGGAGGACCTTTCTGAGGCCTTACAGGTCGCTACGTAGCGACTGACAGTCTGACAGGTCGCTACGTAGCGAGTGGAAGCAAGCCGAGACGAGTCCCACTTGTTTTCGTCGTAAAATCTCAACGGAAACTCTGATTGAGACGAAACGAAAAGCGTTTCGACGAGGATTCAAAAGAGAACCCAAAGAAGGACCTTTCTGAGGCCTTACAGGTTGCTACGTAGCGACTGACAGTCTGACAGGTCGCTACGTAGCGAGTGGAAGTAAGCCGAGAAGAGTCCCACTTGTGTTCGTCATAAAATTTCAACGGAAACTCCGATTGAGACGAAACGAAAAGCGTTTCGACGAGGATTCAAAAGAGAACCCAAAGAAGGACCTTTCTGAGGCCTTACAGGTCGCTACGTAGCGACTGACAGTCTGACAGGTCGCTACGTAGCGAGTGGAAGCAAGCCGAGAAGAGTCCCACTTGTGTTCGTCGTAAAATCTCAACGGAAACTCCGATTGAGACGAAACGAAAAGCGTTTCGACGAGAATTCAAAAGAGAACCCAAAGGAGGACCTTTCTGAGGCCTTACAGGTCGCTATGTAGCGAGTGGAGAGTTGGCTTGAGCTCGGTCACTACGTAGCGACCGAGCAGTGTGTGTGCTCGGTCGCTACGTAGCGACCGAGCAGCGTGTGTGCTCGGTCGCTACGTAGCGACCGAGCTGTGTAATCGTTTTATTGTGTTTCCTTTTTCCGCGATTAACGTAGGGGTTTTTCAGCGGTTTTTTTGGGAGAACAAGTTTTATCCTTCCGAAATGTTTTCGGAAAACGTGTTTTGGTAAAACCCTTATGCATCGAGATTTGTTTACGGGGTTTTGATAAGATTTATCGTTTCCCTTCTTGTTTACAGGGAGGAATCGCGAGCTTGTTTTAGTGCTCTTCCTGTGGCGGAAGGTCGCGACTAAGTTTTCGATTTTGTTGAAAACTACGGCGTTTGCGTAAGCGTTGGCCATAGGAGCAGTCAGTGCTGCGAGTTTGTCTTTCATATATCCAAACATCGTTTCGATCAAGCGTTTTGTGGCCATGAGTAAGAGTAATCCGTAACCCCCCCTCCTTCTAGCGCCAAACTGTGGGAACCGAAATTCGCACTGTCGATTTCCGTTTAAATAAGGAAACTAGGAAAACCCTAATTTCCCAGAGGTCCCGGATCTCTGCGAGAGCCAACGACAAGTGATCGAATATATGCGGAAATCATGAAAAGATAACAAACGAGTTTAGAGAAAATAGTAGATCTTATTTCGAGTCCGCGTAAGAGCGTTGCGATCATTACAAGAGAATACAAAGGCTTTGGCTGCAGGGGCCGTCAGCGAGTTACCTAGTTCTAGCAACATAAAACCCTAATCCTAGTTGAGTCGCAGCTCGATAACAAAGGACGAAAAAGATATCTAAAAGGCTTAGATTGATTTCGGACTGAACCTTGTTAAAGGCTGCCTACGTACCCCTTTCGAGGATCAAGCCGAACGTAGTTCAATTGATAGAGCTGGTGCCTGGGCGAGTTCTTCTAGTAATTGAGTGCCAGTCATAGAAACCGAACTTGTCGAGAATAAGCCTAAAGTTTCTAAGTGCAGAGAATTCCGAATCTAAAAAGTCCCCTCTCTTGCTCCTCGCCTAGGACTCCTTATATACTAGCTCCAAGGTCGGTTTACGCTTTTACTCTTCTGCCCTTAAGCCGTCATAGCATAAAAATGGAGATATTCCATTTTTCCCGATCTTCACAATTATCTTCAAAACTTCCGTATTTATCCGCGGAAACTTGACATTTATCCTTCCTTGTGGACCAAGCGTAAACCAGGCTGTGGTTTACGGGCTTTTGATTAGGAAAATCGTAGGATGGGCCTCGAGTCGTGTTTTAGGTCCCTTTGGGCCGTCTTCCGACTCGACACGTTTACTACGAGTTTTCCGCGGTTTCTAATCCGCGAAGTTTGATCGATGAATTAGAATGGCGGGAAACATGGACTGAGCTTGCTACGGTCTTCGGGAGATAGCATTCGAAGGTTTTGACGAGAATGCAAGAACTGGTGTCGTATTGACGTTCGGAAAGGTTCAATCGCTACACAGCGACCGAACTTTGGCTCGAGCCCGGTCGCTTCGTAGCGACCGAGCGGGACGATCGCTCCGTCGCTACGTAGCGACCGAGCTTTGGCTCGAGCTCGGTCGCTACGTAGCGACCGAGCGGGACGATCGCTCGGTCGCTACGTAGCAACCGAGCTTTGGCTCGAGCTCGGTCGCTACGTAGCGACCGAGCGGGACGATCGCTCGGTCGCTACGTAGCGACCGAGCGTGACGATCGCTCGGTCGCTACGTAGCGACCGAGCTTTGGCTCGAGCTCGGTCGCTACGTAGCGACCGAGCGGGACGATCGCTCGGTCGCTACGTAGCGACCGAGCTTGGCTCAGGCTCGGTCGCTACGTAGCGACCGAGCGAGACGGATGCTCGGTCGCTACGTAGCGACCGAGCGAGACGGATGCTCGGTCGCTACGTAGCGACCGAGCTTGGCTCGAGCTCGGTCGCTACATAGCGACCGAGCTGTGTGCATGCTTGGTTGCCGCGTATCGATCGAGCTTGGCTTGTTCGCGGTCTGATTTCCATACTCGAGCTTGTCCGCGGCCGATTTGGATACATGTCCGTTGCCTTCGGACAATCGGTATTTAGTGGTTCGATTGAGATTTGGACGATATTTTACTGCAAGGCTGTTCGTAAAGATATCTTTACGAAGATTACTTTTCGTAAAAACGGTTATGCTGATTTTTACGGACTTTCAGACATTGATTCCGTCGTGACCGATTTTGACCCCAACATAGAAGATACACATCAACCTTTGGATAGAGGCTACAATGAGCTTTTCAGAAGTATGGCAGAAATGATGACAGAAATGATGACAGAAATTGAGAGTTTACGTCAACAACTTGAGAAGGAAGCTACGACCTCAGCATCGATCGACGCACCACATGCAACATCGATTGACGTCAGTCTTCCTACAGCCCAGATCCCTGCAGAACCGCAATGTTTAGCACAACACAAGGATGAATGGGAAGTCTCATACATCGACACGAGGATAAACGACGTGTACTACATTCTCAACAACAACGTGGACTGGCTAAGCACTAAAATCGAGCTACTACAGCAAGATCTGGACACCATTCGCAAGAAGAAACAACAACCAGCCACATCGATCGACATGTGTACCTTCACATCGCTCGACGCTAAGGTCTCAGCCATGAATGAGAGGCTGAGGACTTACGAGGACATGCATGATCGCTTTATATCACCAGTCATGATATATTTAAACAAATTGTCTAGTCAATTACTTCATGCCCAAAAGGATATTGATAACATTACTAATCAAAATTTTTTGCAGGCAAAATCAGCATCGATCGACAGGCTACGAGGGCCTTGGATCGATGGTAAGAAACCTGTGGAGTTACTTCCTTACACAGCAGCAGAGGTTGACAAGATCACATCCAAGATCTACACTGCTATAGACACCATGGAGGAACGATTTGACAAACGCTGCGATGACATCTACTTTCCATTCGACAACAAAATCAGTGGACTAGACAGCCACGCAGAATGGCTACATAAAGAAGTCAAAGCCATTCAGAGGCAACTCGCAGCTCAACACCAGATATCAGCATCGATCGATAGGGCACGAGCGAAATCGATTGATGGCAACTTGCCGAGATCGACCAACGAACACCTAATCACATCGATCGATGCCGAGTCTACACCAATCGGCGAGAAACTGATACACAAGACGATAGAGTCAATGCAAAAGGAACTGACAGAACTTTCAGCATACGCCTATGACAACATAGGCTGGCACCATGTCAACATTGATAACGTTCAAGAAAGGCTACAGAACATCTCCAATGTACTTGAGAAGATGGATGACAAATGGACAAGAAATGATGAGGCCACAAAAAGTTTCATTGCATCTTGGTCCAGAATGTGCAGAGATGACATGGATGCTTGTCTTCCAACAAGGAGCTGTTTCTCCACCCAATAGCCAATCACTACCACAGTCAAACTAAATGACTATAACCAAGCGCTGAGTGGGAGGCAACCCACTATTAGATATTTTATTTTGGTTTTATTAGCTAGCATTTATTTACTTTAGTTTTATTTCTTTCAGATTTAGGACACCCAAGTAGGAGGACCTGAATATTGACCGCCGACGAGACGTCGACATCGCTCGACATAGACAACCACACAACGATCGATGTAACATTTACACATCGATCGATATCTAATCCGGTCAGATGTATCTTCCTTACTTGTTACATTTCATACATCATGAACTATTTCATCATAACTCCGGCTGAGTTACACTGGGACAGTGTAATTTAAGTCTGGGGGGGGGGGAGAGATTTACTGATATAATTTATTTTATTCTTATATAAAAAGGAATTTAAATAAATTATGCTTAGCTATTGAAAATAAGGACTATAATCTTATATTGATTGAAACTTGAATATCTAACCAATCTTTAGCATCATTTTAGATTTACTGATTGCAGATAGCACTAAAGATGCTAAAGCAGATCAACCTATCAACTGCACACTTGCCTTGAACCGTATGAAGTAACCAAAGCTGATTTCCAACACTAAACCTGACATAACCGCTTGTATTGGGGCTTGGTATACATGGGATTGGATTCTTCAGACAGGTCTGGAAGGTAACGCCTGGTGTAGATTATTTATCACATTTTCTCTCTCTAAATTTCGACCCTAGATTAGTTAGTGAGTTATATATATATATATATATAAATAAGATCTATTGTTTAATTAGGATGAATCTGAACAGGACTTGGTGGCTAAAACCATTAAGGTTTGATTCATAAAGACTCCAATAAAAGAGTTCGAAGCGGGACTTGGAGGCGGCAATCTTCAAGGCTCGCTTTCGCAAAGAACTCTTGGATATAGGTCAAAAAGAAGTGAACAGAACTTGGTGGGAACCACCATTAAGTTTTGATTCATGGAAGCCTGTCCAATCTTGGTCACTGATCCTGCAATGGAAGCAGACTTTGACTCAAGAGAGAAAATTAGAGAGAGAGAAACTAGGAACTAACTTTTACCTGCAGCTCCAGATACCTGTCTGAAATCCTTGCATCCTGTGATCGATACTCCCAAGGTAAAGTATTCACTTTATATTTATGCTAAGAAATGAAATTAGTAGAGGGGATGTCAGACGTGAATTGATGAGTTGTGTTATGTTAGAAATGGTTGCTAAGCTAGGATATTGCATAGTGTGCTTTTGTGATTAGGACTTTTTAAATGTGGTTGCAAAATTGTTGAGGAAAAGATTTCTTGCTTTAAAATTTGAAGTCCCTAATATTTTCAAACCTCTTTCAGAGAGACTGCCTGTATGTTTTGCTTGAGGACAAGCAAAAGGGTAAGTCTGGGGGAGTTGATATACCTTGGATTTGACTCATTTTCATCCATGGTATATAAGTATTTTACTATATATATATATCTATGTTTTCTACTCTTCTAGGTATGTTTTCAGGTTCAGGTACATTTTGGAGTAAAGCTATGACTTTGGAGTATTTTAGAGCTTAAAGGACATTTCACCCGAGCTGACCACGTAGAGGTCGACGAGAGGAAGAACAATCGATCGATTCGCATCAGTGCTGTCGGTCAATACCAGGAGATTCCTCGACAGATGAAGATTAATATCGATCGATGTACACAAGTACCATCGATCGATGTCGAGACATCAGACACGCGAAATTTGGATTCAGCATACTTAAAACCCAAGGCCAAGCCAAATTACCAAAATCCCTTACGAGTTTTTAACCTAGTAGATTATATACTGCCTAAGTTTTTTGACGGCAGAAGACCTAGTTTTGTTACAAGTTTCATTTTGAGAGAGAGAGAAGAGAGTTTTGGAGAGAAGATCACTTGTGATTGGAACTCCTTGTTATCATTTCTTTTCATCTATACTATGAGTTTCTATTTCTTTATTGTTATGAATTGCTTTGTTATGTCTGAGTAGTTCAATTATTAGATCCAGGGTTCAGATAGGTTTGTGGGATTAGCCCCAAACTATAGATCTGCCTTGTTGTGATATTCATGATAGATTTGTATTCATTGCTTTTTTAGCCTTGCTAACTAGAACTTGATCATAGGATTGCATACTCAACCACCTTTTTAATAATACGAGACCCTTCCGCGACAACCTTCGGCCTCCCTGTTTCATTCGTAGGTGGCGGAGCATCGAAACCCGAGGGTAGACCAGCGAAGAAATCATCGAAGTACGGAATAGGAACCTCGCTAGAACCGCTTCCGTCGCCATAACCAAGGTCTGGATCCCATCCCGGAAGCATAGAATCGTCTATCGAAAACTCTATGTCATCAAGATCGATATCCTTCCCCTTCGAAGAGTTCCACCCCGTCGCAGCAGCGGGGGCAGCGTCGGGACTCTGATCATCGGGCTCGGAGTCGTTTCCCGCTTCTGCGGGATCGGGACACACAAACCTTAGCGCCTTCCGAACTCGTTTCGGCGTAAAAGAAGTCCAAAAACCGAAACATTCCTAAGAAGGTCCCTCACTTCAATGATATCCTTGGGGAACGGGGCCAGCGGGTTGATGAATGGACGATCATTTGGCAACCTCCGGAGCAGTGGGATACAACTCTCTTCGACAAACGCAGTCTCTATACGAACAAAGAAGAAAATTTTTTTCCACGAGTTGAAGTTGGAGATGAACCTCTTAACCACTGACATGAAGCTCCGAGGGACCAGCCTATACTTATCCTTATCCGTGACGAGCTGTAGCCTCAAAAGCGCGTCAAAGTGATCAACGGAAAGGGAGAGACCATGCTCGTAGCTCAGGATCAGGATTCCAACAAGGTGCTGAATGGCAAGGGGATTAAGCTGGCTTATTTCCACCTCGAAACGCTCCAACACTCGGACAACGATTTCGGAAATCGGGAACCACAAGCGACAACGCACTACGAACGCTTCGTAGCAAGTGAAATAACCCTCCAGGAGTTATCAGCACTTTCCCTTCGACGAGGAACCCTGAACGCCACCGTGCTCGGAATGCGGTAGAACGAGCGCATGATCTCGAGGAACTCGTCGGTACTCCTGCTTGGTGCCCCTTCCTCAACCGCACGATGTGTCAGGACCGGGAACAGTTTCTCTTTGGGAGGAGTGATCGAACCGTAATGCGCAACCCATCATGCCTCATTCTCGGCGGGATCTACCGAGTGAGGCACGAACTCTATCTTCGGTACAATGAGCTCTTCATGAGCACTCGCGGACGAATACCCTTTTTTCGCAATATTTTTCTTGTTCGACATTTTATACTTCTCTTTTGGGAAAATAGAGGGAAAGGATGGAGAGAAAGAAAAAAAGTTTTTCTTAAGAGAAATCTTAGAGAAAACAAGAAAGTGAAAAAATTGTGAAACAAGTTACCTCTCTTCTTATAGGCATGAGAACTTACTATTCAAGCTCGGAATTTCGGATATTAATTCCATCCAACACGCCTAACTTGCCAAACATGCCTAACCGCACGACAGGACCCTACGATGCATGGTCCTAACGGGATGGGGGGGCTAACTGTTGGGGTCAAAAACGGTCATAACGGAATTAACACCCGAAAACCCTCGAAAATCGTATTTCCGAAAAGATAGCAAAATAAAAAATATGATTTTCGTAAAAAATAACCAATACGAAGTTTTTACGAAGAAGTATCCTTGAAAGCTTAAAATGGACAACTCAAGCTCGATCATTGCAAAATTACCGCACATGCACGCTATCGAGTCGCTACGTAGCAACCAAGACCGAGCTCGAGCCAAACCTCGGTCGCTACGCAGCGACCGAGCGTCCGTTCTGCTCGGTTGCTACTCGGTCGCTACGTAGCGACCGAGCATCCGTCCCGCTCGGTTGCTACGTAGCGACCGAGCTCGGCCAAGCTCGATCGCTGCGTAGCGACCGAGCGTCTGTTCTGCTCGGTCGCTGTATAGCGACCGAGCTCGAGCCAAAGCTCGGTCGCTACGTAGCGACGGAACATCCGTTCCGCTCGGACGCTACGTAGAGACCGAGCATCTGTTCCGCTCGGTCTCTACGTAGCGACCAAGCTCGAGCCAAAGCCCGGTCGCTACTTAACGACCGAGCGTCCGTCCTGCTCGGTGGCTACGTAGCGACCGAGCGTCCGTCCCGCTCGGTCGCTACGTAGCGACTAAACTCGAGCCAAGCTCAGTCGCTACGTAGCGACCAAGCTCGAGCCAAGGCTCGGTCGCTACTTAACAACCGAGCGTCCCTCCCGCTCGGTCGCTACATAGCGACCGAGCGTCCATTCTGCTCGGTCGCTACGTTGCGACCGAGCTCGAGCCAAAGCTCGGTCGCTACGTAGTGACCGAGCATCCATTTCGCTCGGTCGCTACGTAGCGACCGAGTAACCGTTCCGCTCGGTCGCTACGTAGTGACCGAGCTCGAGCTAGAGCTCAGTCGCTACGTAGCGACCGAGCATCCGTTTCACTCGGTCCCTACGTAGCGACAGAGCATCCGTTCCGCTCGGTCGCTACGTAGCGACCGAGCTCGAGCCAAAGCTCGGTCGCTTTGTAGCGACCGAGCATCCGTCCCGCTCGGTCGCTATGTAGCGACTGAGCGTCCATTCCGCTTGATCGCTACGTGGCGACCGAGTTCTTCTGAAACGTCAATACGACAACAGTCCATCCATTCTCGTCAAACCATCGATGCTATCTCCCAAAGACCGTAGCGAACTCGGTTCATGTTTTCTGCTATTCTAAATCATCGATCAAACTTTTCGGATTGAAACCGCGGAAAGTGCATTTTTTATCGAAAGAAATTGTAGTAAACGCTTCGAGTCGGAAGACGGCCCAAAGGGACCTCAAACACGACTCGAGGCCCACCCTACGATTTCTCAACCAAAAGCCCGTGAATCGTGGTACGATTTACGCTTGGCGCACAAGGATAGATAAATGTCAAGTTTCCGCGGATAAATACGAAATTTTGAGGATAATTACGAAGATCGGAAAAAATGGAATATCTCCATTTTATGCAATGACGGCTTAAGGGCAGAAGAGTAAAAGCGTAAACCGACCTTGGAGCGAGTATATAAGGAGTCCTAGGCAAGAGGCATGAAGAGACATTTTCAAAGAAAACTTAGCACTTAGAGCAATTTAGGCAATTTTCCGTTTTTGTTATTTCGAGCTGCGACTCAATTAGGTTTAGCCGTCTTAGGGTTGCTAGAACTTGGAATCTCGCCGACATCTCTCGAGCCCAGGCTTATACCTTGTTGTAACACTCATACGCAGATTCGGAATAAGATCTACTTTCCTCTCTTTTCAATCTCTTATACTTTATCGTTGTTATTCTCGTGTTCTGATTGCTTGACGTGTGGTAATTAGCAGATATCCGGGTCCTCTGGGAAATTAGGGTTTTCCTAGTTTCCTTATTTAAACGGAAATCGACAGTGCAAATTTCGGTTCCCATAGTACTTAGGCAACCGTCATAGGGTGCAGCCCCAATCTTATCGCGTTCTACTTTTAGAAGAGCGAGAAGACCACTTACCATGGACCTTTTCAACCATTAATTCCGCCTAAATCACCTAACTTCCCTAACTTGCCAAGCCACTCGCTAGAACCTCACGCTAAAAGCTCATGGTTCTAACGAGCTGAAAGTCCGTAAAAATTGGTCATGACGGAATCAATATCCGAAAGTCCGTAAAAATCGGTATGAACGTTTTTAGAAAAGTAATATTCGTAAAGAAATCTTTACGAAGAGCCTTGCGGTAAAATCTTGTTCAAATCTCAATCGAACCACTAAATACCGATTGTCCGAAGGCAACATACATGTATCTAAACCAGCCATGGACGAGCTCGAGTATGGCGATCGGACCATGGACGAGCCAAGCACGATCGCTACGCAGCGACCAACATGCACACTGCTCGGTCGCTACGTAGCGACCGAGCTCGAGCCAAGCTTGGTCGTTACGTAGCGACCGAGCACGCGCACTGCTCGGTCGCTACATAGCGACCAAGCTCGAGATAAGCTCGGTCTCTACGTAGTGACCGAGCACGCGTACTGCTCGGTCGCTACGTAGCGACCAACCTCGAGTCAAGCTCGGTCGCTACGTAGAGACCGATCACGCGTACTGCTCGGTCGCTACGTAGCGACCGAGCTCGAGCCAAGCTCGGTCGCTACATAGCGACCAAGGACACATACTGATCAGTCGCTACGTAGCGACCGAGCTCGAGCCACGCCCGGTCGCTACGTAGCGACCGAGGACGCGTACTGCTCGGTCGCTACGTAGTGACCGAGCTCGAGCCAAGGTTGGTCACTACATAGTGACCGAGCACGTGCACGTTTCGATCGTTACGTAGCAATCAAGCTTTCCTGAAATGTCGATACGACACGAATCCATGCATTCTTGGCTACTCTTTAATGCTATCTCCCGAACACCGTAGCAAACCCATTTCATGTTTCTCGTCATTTGAAGTCATCAATCGAACTTTACGATAAAAACCGTGGAAAGTTTGTTTTTATCGAAAGAAGCCGTAATAAACGTTTCGAGTCAAAAGACGGCCCAAAGACACCTAAGACGTGACTCGAAGCCCACTTACGATTTCTTAACCAAAGTCCATAAACCATAGGATGGTTTATGCTTGGTTCGCAAGGAAAGATAAATGTCAAGTTTTCGCGGATAAATACGAAGTTTTCGAAGATAATTACGAAGATCGGGAAAAATAGAATATCTCTATTTTTAAGCTATGACGGCTTAAGGTCAGAAGGAGAAAAGCGTATACGGACCTAGGAGCGAGTATATAAGGAGTCCTAGGCGAGAGGCACAAAAGAGGGATTTTCTCAGCATTCAGAGCAATTAGGCAACTTTCCGTTTTTGTTATTACGAGCTGCGACTCAATTAGGTTTAGCCGTCTTAGGGTTGTTAGAACTAGGAATCTTGCCGACAGCCCTCGAGCCCAGGCTTATACCTTGTTGTAAAACGCTCATATGCAAATTCAGAATAAGACTTCTCTTTGCTCTATTTTTACGATTTCTTAAACTTTATCGTTGGTATCTTGTGTTCTGATTGCTTACCGTGTGGTATTAGTAGATATCCGGAACCTCTGGGAAACTAGGGTTCTCCTACTTTCCTAATTTAAATGGAAATCGACAGTGCGAATTTCGGTTCCCACACACATCTTCCATGGTCTTGAAAGGATACATGGTCGGCTCTTTGTATAGCTCCCCATCTGGAAGTAGACCTCTCTTGAAGGCAGAGATCGCAGTAGGGATGCTGCATTCGGGGACCGCCACTTTTTCCTGGTTGAAGCGGGCTATGTAGTCTCGCAGGGGTTCCACTCAATATTGGAGGATTTCGTAGAGACCATCTGAAGTCTTCTCCAGGCTCCTACTGCTTGCGAATTGCTCCACGAATTTGTCGCTTAGGCCTGCGAAGGAAGATATGGACCTGGTAGGGAGATTGATGTACCATTGCAAGGCAGGTCCGATCAGAGTGGAACCGAACCCTTTGCACATCGTTGCTTCGCGGGACTTCTTAGGGAGTGCAACCGCCAACATCCTTTGCTTGTACTGCGCGATGTGATTGTCGGGGTGATATCACTCAAATTACCCTAAAGAGTGTTACTCTCATCAAAAGAGGTTTGATATCACTCAAATTACCCTAAAGAGTGTTACTCTCATCAAAAGAGGTTCGGATGTAGTACTTAGGGATCAAATCCACAAAGACTCTAGGATTACTCAACAGACTTAAATAATTAGAAATGAATATAGACTAAAAGGTTTTAATAGTTTTAAAAGCAATAAATGATAAATTTAAAACAACAGTGATTCAATAGATTGAATTGAAGTGGTTTCAAGATTGGGAAAGTAGCTAGATTCAGGAAAATCTCAGGTATAAAATGTATGCACTTAGTTTAGACTAAAGGGTTTAATGGTTATTGAACTAAACGTTGATTTAACCGGATAGGTTATCTTCACTAGATCTCGGATCTCAACTGTCGTATTTTGATCTCGAGAGAGTGTCGATCGATGCGACTTGATGTACATCGACCGATACACCTTTGTAATGATCAACCGACAGAACGATAGTTGCGTCGATCGACGGTTATTCTAGCGAGCTTTGCAAACGGGTTTAACTTGTTCTCTAACCTTCTCAGACCAACTGTCGTTGCGCCTGAGTCAGTTAGATCACGCAAATGGGTTCAGGTATTGAGGGGAAACCGTTAGTTGGACTCAATTAATCCTAAGATCTAAAATGAAGGTGATCAATCTCAATTTTAGCATTAAGTCCATAAGCAATGAAAGAACAATCAAAACACCTTTTTAACAGTCATATTAGCAGTACATAATTTCAACCATGATGAGAAACCTAAATCTAACAATTGGTTTACTGAAACATATTCATGAGAGGCAAAGTCATGATGGTGTGAAATAAACTCAAATGAAACATAGAACACAAATAGATAGAGTAATAGAAATAAAGGAGTTCAAGATCTTTTCTGTTTTGCAGTCTCAGATCTATCTCTCCAATCCTAAGCTCTCCTAATGGTAGCCAAAATGCTCCTTTTCCAAAACTAGGTCTTTTTGCAAGTCTCCCTTCAAATGATACAAAACCCTAGTACATATAGCCTAACAGGCGGCCAGGGACTTAAGTTGTAAATAATAGATCTTCTGGGAAATGAAATCTTTTAATTTGCGGTTTCATCCGTGTGACTGCGTATCGATCGATGCACATATATGTATTTCGATCGATGGTAAGTGATTACGATCGACCGATGTTGCTCTTCAAGCGTCGATCGATTTTCCTTGCGTAAAAGCATTCCAAAACGTCCCAAAAGTATCATTTCCTTCCATCAGGTGAATAAACATGTATTTGCTTTAAAAAGACTCTAAAACATGATTAATACATCTCAAAACCTTTATATACCATGTATAAAAACGGGTGAAAATCATGGTATATCAACTCCCGCAGACTTATCTTTTGACTTGTCCTCAAGTTAAACCAATGGACAATCTCTCTGGAAGAGGGTTGAAAACATCAGGGACTCACAGATGTGAAACATTGAAATTATCACCTCTATAATATTGCATTCCACATCTAAGATTCCTTCTTACAGATATACATTATGCGATATCCTAGTTTAGCAACCAAAATCATCTAGCTAATAATCTTAACTACTCTTATTATCAATCTCCTCAGCCAACCTCATTTCCTAATGTAAAAAGTGTAGGCTTTACCTTGGGAGTATCGATCACAGGATGCAAGGATTTCAGACAAGTATCTGGAGCTGCAGGTAAAAGTTAGTTCCTAGTTTCTCTCTCTAAATTTCTCTCTTGGGTCAAAGTCTGCTTCCATTGCAGGATCAGTGACCAAGATTGGACAGGCTTCCATGAATCAAAACTTAATGGTGGTTGCCACCAAGTTCTGTTCACTTCTTTTTGACCTATATCCAAGAGTTCTTTGCGAAAGCGAGCCTTGAAGATTGCCGCCTCCGAGTCCCATTTCGAACTCTTTTATTTGAGTCTTTATGAATCAAGCCTTAATGGTTTTAGCCACCAAGTCCTATTCAGACTCTTCCTAATTAGACAATAGATCTTATTATTATTATTATTATTTTTTATATATATATATACTTACTAACTAATCTAGGGTCGAATTTAGAGAGAGAAAATGTGATACAATATCTAAACCAGACATTAGCTTCCAGACTTGTCTGAAAAATCCGATCCCATGTATACCAAACCCCAAAACAAGCAGTGAAGTCAAGTTAGTGTTGGAGGTTAGCTTCGGTTCTTCCTAACAAGTTAGCAAGTGTGCATAGTTGACTGGTTGATCCACTTTAGCATCTATAGTATTATCTGCAGTCAGTAAATCTAGAATGGTGCTAGAAAGTGGTTAGACATTCAAGTAGAAATCATTAGTTCATAATCTCCTTCTTGACTCAATAAAATAATTTTTAAAAAGATTTTTGAGAAAAACTCGAGAAAATGGTGTTAGTAACTACCTCCCCCAGACTTAAATTGCACCGACTCGGTGCAAAGTGTCCAAGGGTAGGATAAAATCAAGTTAGATGTTTTGAGAATGTTAGAGTAAAAATGAAGTACCTATTCTTACTACACATCGATCGAAGTAATCCTCTCCATATCGATCGATGGCGAAGCACAGATATGTTCGCATGTGCTTGGAGTCAAACTCGATGTTCCTTGCCTAATGTTAGCTCTGATTAGACAATCAAGCATAAGAAATAATAAGCATCCTCAAACATAAAATATAAGTTTAAAAACATAAATCCTACAAGTTCTGAAAATAAATAAACAAGTTCATAATAAGAGGACGAAGGATAGAAATGGGAGGACTAGTCGGTGTCCTCGTCAGTCGCCTCATCGTCCTCTGGGGGTGGGTCCCTGCGAGCTGCAGGTGCTGGTGCCTGCGCTCCTGTGGCTCTCCTGATCCGACAAGACACTCTAGCCCAGATGGCTTGAAGAGCGTCCACCACGAACCTCTGAAAGTCTCCCTGGTCCTGCATAGGGATGTCCGGGATGTTCGGGAAGTCGGGGAGAGGAGGTGCCTGTGCGTTCCGAGCTCTGGTACGGCGAATGCTGGGAGGTCGGCGTGACATGTTCCGCGGGTTGCGGAGGAATGCCTCGTCTGGCATGCATCGAAGCTACTCCACGTTGTTGCCGAGGTCAGTGATACTCCTATCTGGTAGGGGTAGAAGGCGATGCTCGTTGCGGATCCTGAGGCGCCAGAGCTTCCCTTCCTCGAGCCATAGCGAGTGCATCAAGTGCTGCTCGTCAAGGAAGCCGTGGTCGCGGTGGGCAGAGCGAGAGTCGAGGTGGATGCCAAGATACTGGAAGATCGGGGTCAGAACTGTCTCCTTCTTGTTCTTGCCCATGCTGGTGAAGGGCTTCTTCTTCAGCTCCATCAAATGTGCAGCAAAGACAGCTCCGAGGTTCGGCGGGCTTACCTCGCCATCCTCGTCCAACTCAACCAAATCCACCACGCCGTTCACTGCGCAGAAAAGTAGTGTGAGCTCCTTTATCCTGACCTTGTTGGGCTCCATCTTGCAAACAAGTGTGTTTGCAAGGAGCCGTAGGAAGTAGCGAAGTGCAGGATGGCGGATGTCTGATAGCACGGCCTTGTTCGTGTCCCAAACTCATGTGCCGACGATTTCCCAGAATTCCTCAAAGTGTGAGACAGGTGGGACCGTGTAAGAAGCGATTCTCTCATCGAAAGCGTAGATGCGGCAGAGCTCGAAGATACCGATCCTGTAGCGTGTCTTTCTGGCGAAGAAGGTCAAGGTGCCATCTCTCGCTACTCTCGCAGCTGAAGTCCTGTAGGTGACCTCGACAGTGGCGATGAACTGGCGGACGAGATCGGGGTAAAGGTCGTAAGCGCGAGAAGGCATGGTACCGAGTCCTAGCTGTGTAATCATGTCCTTAACATCTCCCTCGATCCCGAGATTCTTCAGGATGGGGCGGTCAAGGAACTTGGTGGGCTCGATAGAGATTCCTAGCCAGGCATTGTAGAAGAGGCTGTCGTAGTCGTCCCAGTCATCGGATAGAGGACGCTGACGGCACTCGTTGCTGTTGATCGCTGCCTTAGGATCAGCATAGCCCGGAACATCGAATGGTGTGTTTTCGGAGCAAGGCCATGGATGACGCTGTGGGTTGGAGGAGCTGCTAGTCTCGTCGAACCTCCTTTTCGACCTGAGTTCTCTGTTTCTTGCGTTTGTCTATGAGCTGCTCATCTGAAACCAAGAAGAAAAGAAGGTCAGCATTGTCTAATACAACGTAATATCGACCGATGGGTTCTACTGAACATCGATCGATACCGTCGTGACGGAACATTCCGACAAGAGAGCATCGGTCGATGCGAACAAGTTCATATCAACCGATGTCGAATCGCGAAACCTGCAAAATCACTCAACTCCAAATCGCGTTTATACTAATCTAAATGCATAGAAATCACATACCGAACTCTAGATAAGCAATATGAACTACAAAAACATCTCTCAATCACACTAAATCAAGTGTTCTAGTCCAACTCAAAATGAAAACCCTAATTTTTCGAAAAACTGAAAAATTCGAGTGCATACCTTGAACGTTGATTTCGGGAGTGGATTTAACAGTTACAGAGTGAAAAATCGAGTGGATTTAGGCGAAGAACGGACGAAATCCGTCGAGAATCGAGAGAGAAAATGGGTGTTTTCGTTTTCGGTTGTGTTTGTGATTTTGGAAGGGGAAGTGGGTTGATATCGATTGAACTTAATGTTAAAACCGTCGATATGCCCGCATCGATCGATGGCAGTAATGCCGCGTCGATCGATGTCCTTTTATTTGACAGATCCTAATTTTTTAAAAAAAAATTAAATAATGCTAATATTAAGAAATACGGAAATTACTATTTGTTACTAGTAAATATAATTTATTAATCTTAATTAATGTTTTTTTTTTATAAAAATAAATGGGTTGCCTCCCATTCAGCGCTCAATTTTTAAGTCTTTAGCTCGACTTTCTGATTAAACTAATTATCAGGTTCATACAGCACCATGGGCACTTTCGCTGGTGGTTTTGCCCAATAATGCTTAACTCGTTGGCCGTTCACCGTAAATTCCTGGCCTTTCTCATTTTGTAAGGTGATAGCCCCAAAGGGTTGAACGTTCGTTACGGTGAAGGGTCTAGACCAACGGGATTTTAGCTTTTCAGGAAATAAAGTCAATCGAGAGTTATAAAGGAGGACTTGATCATCTGGCTCGAAGTGCCGGGATATGATCTTTCTATCGTGATAAGCTTTAGTCCTTTGTTTATAGATTTTTGAATTTTCGAAAGCTAAATATCTGATTTCATCAAGCTCGTTAAGCTGGACGAGTCTCCTTTCTGCAGCTGGTTTGATATCAAAGTTCAAAAGTTTGGTAGCCCAAGCTGCTTTATGTTCCAGTTCGACTGGTAGATGACATGATTTGCCATAAAGGAGGTGGAATGGTGTTGTTCCTAACGGCGTTTTGTAGGCGGTGCTGTAGGCCCAAAGTGCATTATCTAGTTTCCTAGACCAATCTTTTCTTGAGGTTCCTACGGTTTTCTCTAAGATTTCCTTAATTTGCCGGTTAGAGACTTCTACTTGTCCACTAGTTTGTGGGTGGTAAGGTGTAGCTACTCTATTATGAACACCATTCTTTTTAAGCAATCTATCAAAGATTTTGTTAATGAAATGAGTTCCACCGTCACTAATGACTACTCTTGGAACTCCAAATCTTGGAAAGATTATACTCTTGAAGAGTTTAATAACCACAGATGCGTCATTGGTAGGGGAAGCTATTGCTTCGACCCATTTGGATACGTAGTCTACAGCGACTAGTATATATTTGTTTCCATATGAAGACGGGAAAGGTCCCATAAAATCGATACCCCAGCAATCAAAGACTTCAACTTCAAGAATGAACTTCTGGTTCAGTTCGTGTCTTTTGCTGATTTTTCCACGTCTTTGGCATCTGTCACATTGGGTTATAAATGCATGGACATCGCGAAAAATGGTTGGCCACCAAAATCCTGCTTGGAGAATTTTCGAGACCGTTTTAAAGGTAGCGAAATGTCTTGCATACTCAGCTCCGTGACATTGGTAAATAATGTCTGGAATTTCAGCTTCGGATATGCATCGTCTGTATATGCCATCAGAACAATGCTTATAGAGGTAAGGTTCATCCCAATGATAGCGTCTTACTTCTCTGAAAAATTTCTTCCTCATGTATCCCTTGAGTTCGTCTGGCTCGACCTCAGCTGCCAAATAGTTAACTATGTCGGCATACCAGGGTCGGTTATCCGAGTTTCTACCAATCACATTTACCTCTCGTTGTGATAGTTCCTCAGGTGTGAGATTAATCTCATCACCGGAAACATTTACTTGTAAACCGAAGTTGATCTTAATAAACGGGGGTTCGTGATTTTGGTTATCTGAGAGATGATAAATTACATCAGTCTCGTCATCGATCGATGTAGCGCTATATGAATCGACCGATATGACATATCCCTCATCGATCGATAGATCTTCAGATGTGAGAGATATTTGACCGACGAAGGATGTATCTATGTGTGCAACATTCTCTGTGGGAAAGAAATCGTCTATACGGACATCATCCTCTATCCTTATCCTAGAAAGATGGTCAGCGACTCCATTGTCTACTCCTCTCTTATCCTTAATCTCAATGTCAAACTCTTGGAGTAGTAGAATCCAGCGTATGAGTCGAGGTTTAGCATCTTTCTTTTGCACTAAATATTTGATGGCAGCGTGATCAGTGTGAACTATCACTCGAGAGCCAATCAAGTACTGACGGAATTTTTCAAAAGCGTAAACTACAGCTAATACTTCTTTTTCTGTTATTGCATAATTCTGTTGCGCTTCATCAAGCGTGCGGCTGGCGAAGTAAATAGCATGTAGCTTTTTATCTTTTGTTTGACCTAGAACTGCTCCAATTGCGAAATCACTCGCATCGCACATGATTTCGAAAGGAAGATTCCAGTCGGGGGCTTGTACGACAGGGGCAGTGATAAGGGATTTCTTTAAATCTTCAAAAGCTCTCATGCATTCGGGGGTAAAATAGAATTTAATATCCTTGCACAGTAAGTTATTTAGAGGTCTAGCGATTTTGCTGAAGTCCAGTATAAATCTCCTGTAAAATCCGGCGTGTCTGAGAAAACTTCGTACGTCCTTAACAGTTTTAGGTGGGGGTAAACTGGTCATTACTTCAATCTTAGCTCTATCGACCTCTATTCCAGCAGCGGAAACCCTATGTCCTAATACTATTCCATCGTTTACCATGAAATGGCATTCTTCCCAGTTTAGGACAAGGTTCTTTTCTTCGCATCTTTCCAATACCTTGCATAAATTGTCGAGGCAACTCTTAAAATCTGATCCATAGACTGAAAAATCATCCATGAATACTTCCATGAAGTCTTCGATCATATCCGTAAATATTGACATCATACAACGTTGGAAAGTAGCAGGGGCGTTACATAGACCAAATGGCATCCTGCGATATGCGAAAGTTCCATAGGGGCATGTAAACGTTGTCTTTTCTTGATCATCCGGGTGTATGGGAATTTGAAAAAATCCGGAATATCCATCAAGAAAACAGTAATATTGGTGATTAGCTAATCTCTCCAGCATCTGATCAATAAAGGGAAGGGGAAAATGGTCTTTCCTAGTAGCGGCATTCAATTTCCTATAATCAATGCACATCCGATGACCAGTAACGGTACGAGTCGGAATGAGTTCATCCTTTTCATTCTTCACTACAGTGATACCTCCCTTTTTGGGTACAACATGTACGGGGCTTACCCATTTGCTATCCGAAATGGGGTAAATAACTCCAGCATCAAGGAGTTTTATAATTTCCTTCTTAACTACTTCTTTCAGATTCGGATTCAATCTCCTTTGCTGTTCTATTGACGTTTTAGCGTCATCTTCCAAGTTAATCCGATGCATGCAAAGAT
This sequence comes from Brassica juncea, assembly GCA_018703725.1. Classification (NCBI taxonomy): domain Eukaryota; kingdom Viridiplantae; phylum Streptophyta; class Magnoliopsida; order Brassicales; family Brassicaceae; genus Brassica; species Brassica juncea. The sequence continues at coordinate 11,932,991 of CM031927.1, forward strand.
CAGGAGAAATTCCAGGAATTTCATCGAGAGAATACCCGATTGCTTTCCTGTACTTGCGTAATTTATTCAGCAATAAAGCAAGTTCTCCGCTAGTGAGATTGGCATTGACGATAACAGGGTAGGATTGGTCATAAAGGTAAGCGTACTTAAGATCGCTGGGCAGAGGTTTTTATTCTACCTTTGGTGCTTTATCTTTAGAACAATTTAATTTTGAAGGAGGTTGTCGATCGACGGTATCTTGAAGGTATCGATCGATGACAACTTCGGAATCGTCATTTTCTTCTACGTTTGCAACGTCGATGCTAGCGTCCATTAGTTGCATGTAATCATCTGTCCTATCTGATATGCTGAACACTTCATTTTCCACGTGGTTAAGGGTGTCTTCTAAGGGGTTGTCTGAACACATGTTTATGAAAGAGTCTATTTCATCCTCAGAAACTTTTTCCACGTAGAAGGCCTGGTCATCTATTAGGGATCGCTTAATCAGTTTCTCCATATCAAAAATCATCGAGATATCCCCTATGTTCAAATTAATTCGTCCTTCCTTGACGTCAATGATCGCTCCAGCTGTAGCTAGGAATGGCCGACCCAGAATGAGGGGGTCTTTGGGTTCTTGTCTGTATTTCAGCACAACAAAATCCGTAGGCACGATGCAATCGTTAATCTTTATGGGAACATCTTCGAGAATTCCTTCGGGTACCCTAATAGATCTATCAGCTAAAACCAGGGTGATCGGAGTTGGCATAAACTCTTTATATCCTAACGTTACTGCAACAGAGTAAGGCATAAGGTTCACGCTAGAGCCGAGGTCACATAATGATCTAGGCAAACGCGTGTTTTCTATTTTACAATCTAGGACGAAACTACCAGGATCTGATTTCTTCATTGGAGTTTCTCCTTTAATCATAGCACTTACTTCTTCTGAAATCATCATCACGCTATGTTCTGCGATTGGATAGTTCGGAGATGTCATATATTTTATATACTTCTTAATCGAAGGTGCTATTTTTATAGCATCGCTAAGAGACATCTCGACAGAAATCCTATCTAAGGCTTTCTTGCAGATTGCGTTTTCTAATGATTTCTTAGTTTGCGTTTTAGGAGGAAAAGGGGGTAAAGTTCTATAGATTCTTTCAATTATGCGTTCGGGTTGAGTAGACCCTCGATCGATGGGTTTCTCCGGCTGTCGATCGATGGTGGGTGTTCTGGGTCGATCGACGTCAGTTCCGTACTGTCGATCGATCTCATCCTCAATCTCGGTATCTTCTTCTAGTTCTAAGTCTATTGCCTTTTCCTTAGCCTTTTCCAGCGGTGGTTTTCCGGTTGTCTTGAGATGGATTTGGGTCAAGTTCGTCAAGAAAAATAGGATGAGAGTTGCTTTTCCCGGTCTTATCGGTATTGTCAGGCTTCCCAACATCTGAACTATTCCTCGTGTCTGCTGCGAGGTTTTTCCCGCTGTGCAGCATCACGGCACTGACTTGACGTCTTGGGTTTAGATCAGTCCTTCCGGGAAGACATCCAGCATCTCTTTATTGCAGTTGCTATCTCAGCTACTTGACCTTCTAATTTTCGGATTAGTTCTCCTAAAGAATCTGCTTTCTCCATCAATTCTCCGTAAACCATATTTATCTTTCCGTAAAACTCTGATTACGTCTTACGGTTGCCAGTAAGAGCTTGTCGGATATTGAACCTTTCTCTTCTGGTACGTGATTTTAAAGCAGTGTCATAAGCTTGGGTAAAGCTCTCGACATGAAACACAGAGTAAGGATCAGAACAGTTCGTTTCTTCATCCGAATAATCATCGGTGTCAGACAAAGCGTTTTCGTCGATCTGGGCTATATCAGATTGGTGTTTGTTTTGAAGAAAGGAATGAAGGGATTTAAGGGAATTCTTAATTTCTAATAAATCAGAATTGTCTTTTGGATTTGTAGTTTTTTCTATTTCTTCATCTATTTTTTCATAGGATCTTCCCGTTGTCATATTCTTGATAAGGCGTCTAGCTCCTTCGGGATTCCTAGTGATGAAATTTCCATCACTCGCTGTATCGAGTGTGGTTTTATAGCTCAAATTAACACCTCCATAAAAGATGTTAAGAAGTTGTGGTTCTGAATAACCATGATGGGGACATTCAAGTTCATAGCCTCTGAATCTTCCCCAAGCATTTTTAAATGATTCGCGTGGACCTTGGCGAAATGTGGAAATTTGTTTTCTTACTTCTCAGTAGCGTTCATCAGTGAAAAATTCTCTAAGGAAAGCTCTTCTAATCTCTTCCCAACAAGTGAGTGATCCTGTTGCTAAACAGTTCAACCACCTGAGGGCTTCTCCTTCTAGGGAGAATGAGAATAGTTTGCAACGATTATATTCATCTGGTATTAATTCTTCCAAAGTCTCAATATGATCTTGTGGGTGTTCTGGGAGGGATCCACGGAATGGGTTTTGACGAACCATACGGTAGTAATCTGCGTTAAACTTAGATTTCTTGGTATCGTCTCCTGGTATTTTAATAGCGGACCTATTGGAATAGGTCCTACCAGGATCAAGGTAGTCTTGTATGGACAATTTTATATCTTCACCTTTATTTAAGGTGGAATTTTCCTTAACAGGGATTTCAGTCCCCTGTTTAGTTTGGCTAGTTTCATTGCTCGTTTGACCATTTAGTTCAGTTTGGACTACTTTCTCATTAGCGGGCTTGGTAAGAGAAAACTTACCTGCTTCCGGCTGGGCGGTATCGATCGATGTTGGTGACTCCGTATCGGTCGATTCTTCTGACTCATCGTCGCTCGATGGAAACATGTTTCCGTCAATCGATAGTTGGTCGCGCTCTATGTTCTCCATTCTTTGTGTCTGATTAACAGATTAAGAAAGAAAACTTTAGCATGATTTTCGTAACAAGTCTATACTAAATTCTAAAGTAAATCTAATGGTTATAAGAAAGAGTCCCCGGCAACGGCGCCAAATTTGATATCACTCAAATTACCCTAAAGAGTGTTACTCTCATCAAAAGAGGTTCGGATGTAGTACTTAGGGATCAAATCCACAAAGACTCTAGGATTACTCAACAGACTTAAATAATTAGAAAAGAATATAGACTAAAAGGTTTTAATAGTGATTCAATAGATTGAATTGAAGTGGTTTCAAGATTGGGAAAGTATCTAGATTCAGGCAAATCTCAGGTATAAAATGTATGCACTTAGTTTAGACTAAAGGGTTTAATGGTTCTTGAACTAAACGTTGATTTAACCGGATAGGTTATCTTCACTAGATCTCGGATCTCAACTGTCGTATTTATCTCGAGAGAGTGTCGATCGATGCGACTTGATGTACATCGACCGATACACCTTTGTAACGATTGACCGACAGAATGATAGTTGCGTCGATCGACGGTTATTCTAGCGAGCTTTGCAAACGGGTTTAACTTGTTCTCTAACCTTCTCAGACCAACTGTCGTTGCGCCTGAATCAGTTAGATCACGCAAATGGGTTCAGGTATTGAGGGGAAACCGTTAGTTGGACTCAATTAATCCTAAGATCTAAAATGAAGGTGATCAATCTCAATTTTAGCATTAAGTCCATAAGCAATGAAAGAACAATCAAAACACCTTTTTAACAGTCATATTAGCAGTACATAATTTCAACCATGATCAGAAACCTAAATCTAATAATTGGTTTACTCAAACATATTCATGAGAGACAAAGTCATGATGGTGTGAAATAAACTCAAATGAAACATTGAACACAAATAGATAGAGTAATAGAAATAAAGGAGTTCAAGATCTTCTCTGTTTTGCAGTCTCAGATCTATCTCTCAAATCCTAAGCTCTCCTAATGGTAGCCAAAATGCTCCTTTTCCAAAACTAGGTATTTTTGCAAGTCTCCCTTCAAATGATACAAAACCCTAGTACATATAGCCTAACAGGCGGCCAGGGACTTAAGTTGTAAATATAGATCTTATGGGAAATGAAATCTTTTAATTTTCGATTTCATCCGTGTGACTGCGTATCGATCGATGCACATATATGTATGTCGATCGATGGTAAGTGATTATGATCGACCGATGTTGCTCTTCAAGCGTCGATCGATTTTCCTTGCGTAAAAGCATTCCAAAACGTTCCAAAAGTATCATTTCCTTCCATCAGGTGAATAAACCTGTATTTGCTTTAAAAAGACTCTAAAACATGATTAATACATCTTAAAACCTTTATATACCATGTATAAAAACGGGTGAAAATCATGGTATATCAACTCCCCTAGACTTATCTTTTGACTTGTCCTCAAGTTGAACCAATGGACAATCTCTCTGGAAGAGGGTTGAAAACATCAGGGACTCACAGATTTGAAACATTGAAATTATCACCTCTATAATATTGCATTCCACATCTAAAGTTCTTTCTTACAGATATACATTATGCAATATCCTAGCTTAGTTAACAAAATCATCTAGCCAACAATCTTAAGTAATCTTATTATCAATCTCCTCAACCAACCTCATTTCTTAATGTAAAAAGTGTAGGCTTTACCTTGGGGGTGTCGATCACAGGATGCAAGGATTTCAGACAGATATCTGGAACTGCAGGTAAAAGTTAGTTCCTAATTTCTCTCTCTCTAATTTCTCTCTTGAGTCAATGTTTGCTTCCATTGCAGGATCAGTGACCAAGATTGGACAGGCTTCCATGAATCAAAACTTAATGGTGGTTGCCACCAAGCTCTGTTCACTTCTTTTTGACATATATCCAAGAGTTCTTTGCGAAAGCGAGCCTTGAAGATTGCCGCCTCCAAGTCCCGTTTCGAACTCTTTTATTGGAGTCTTTTATGAATCAAGCCTTAATGGTTTTAGCCACCAAGTCCTGTTCAGACTCATCCTAATTAAACAATATATCTTCTTTTTTTTTTAAACATTCTAACTAATCTGGGGTCGAAATTAGAGAGAGGAACGTGATATATAATTTTACACAAGGCTTTACATTCCAGACTTGTCTGAAGAATCCGATCCCATGTATACCAAGCCCCAAGACAAGCAGTGAAGTCAGGTTAGTGTTGGAGGTTAGCTTCGGTTCTTTCTAACAAGCTAGCAAGTGTGTATAGTTGACTGGTTGATCCACTTTAGCATCTATAGTATTATCTGCAGTCAGTAAATCTAGAATCGTGCTAGAAAGTGGTTAGACATTCAAGTAGAAATCATTAGTTCATAATCCCCTTCTTGACTCAATAAAATTATTTTTGAAAAGATTTTTGACAAAAACTCAAGAAAGTGGTGTTAGTAACTACCTCCCCCAGACTTAAATTGCACCGACTCGGTGCAAAGTGCCCAAAGGTAGGTTAAAATAAAGTTAGATGTTTGAGAATGTTAGAGTAAAAATGAAGTACATATCCGTACTACACATCGATCGATGTAATCCTCTCCATATCGATCGATGTTACTCGCCTAGAATCGATCGATGTAATCCTCTCCATATCGATCGATGGCGAAGCACATATTTTTTGCATGTGCTTGGAGTCAAACACGAAATTCCTTGCCTAATGTTAGCTCTGTTAGACAACCAAGCATAAGAAGAAATAATAAGCATCCTCAGACATAAAATATAAGTTTAAAAACATAAATTCTACAAGTTCAGAAAATAAATAAACAAGTTCATAATAGGAGGAGAAGAGATAGAGATGTGAGGACTAGTCGGTGTCCTCATCAGTCGCCTTATCGTCCTCTGGGGAAAGGTCCCTGCGTGCTGCTGCTGGTGCTGGTGCCTACGCTCCTGTGGCTCTCCTGCTCCGACAAGACACTCCAGCCCAGATGGCCTGAAGAGCGTCCACCACGAACCTCTGAAAGTCTCCCTCGTCGTGCATAGGGATGTCCGGTATGTTCGGGAAGTCGGGGAGAGGAGGTGCCTGTGCGTCCTGAGCTCTGGTACGGCGAATGCTGGGAGGTCGGCGTGACATGTTCTGCGGGTTGCGGAGGAATGCCTCGTCTGGCATGCATCGAAGCTGCTCCACGTTGTTCCCGAAGTCAGTGATCCTCCTATCTGGTAGGGGATGCTCATCACGGATCCTGAAGCGCCAGAGTTTCCCTTCCTCGAGCCATAGCGAGTGCACCAAGTGCTGCTCGTCGAGGAAGGCGTGGTCGCGGTTGGCAGAGTGAGAGTCGAGGCGGATGCCGAGATACTGGAAATCGGGGTCAGAAGACTCCCAACTGTCTCCTTCTTCTTCTTGCCCTTGCTGGTGAAGGGCTTCTTCTTCAGCTCCACCAAGTGCGCGGCAAAGACAGCTCCGAGGTTCGGCGGGCTTACTTCGCCGTCTTCGTCCAACTCAACCAAATCCACCACGCCATTCACTACCCAGAAAAGTAGTGTGAGCTCCTTTATCCTGACCTTGTTGGGCTCCATCTTGCAAACAAGTGTGTTTGCAAGGAGCCGTAGGAAGTAGCGAAGTGCAGGATGGCGGATGTCTGATAGCACGGCCCTGTTTGTGTCCCAAACTCATGTGCCGACAATGTCCCAGAATCCCTCGAGGTGTGAGAAAGGTGGGACCGTGTAGGAGGCGATGCTCTCATCGAAACCGTAGATGCGACAGAGCTCGGTGATAGTGATCCTGTAGCGTGTCCCTCTGGAGAAGAAGGTCAAAGTACCATCTCCCGCTACCCTCACTGCTGAAGTCCTGTAGGTGACCTCGACAGCGGCCATGAACTGGCGGACGAGATTGGGGTAGAGGTCGTAAGCACGAGAGGGCATGGTACCAAGTCCTAGCTGTGTGATCATGTCCTTAATATCTCCCTCGATCCCGAGCTTCTTTAGGATGGGTCGGTCGAGGAATTTGGTGGGCTCGATAGAGACTCCCAGCCAAGCATTGTAGAAGAGGCTGTCATAGTCGTCCCAGTTATCGGACAGAGGACGCTGACGGCACTCGTTGCTGTTGATCGCTGCCTTAGGATCATCATAGCCCGGAACATCGAATGGTGTGTTTTCGGCGCGAGGCCATGGAGGACGCTGTGGGTTGGTGGAGCTGCTAATCTCGTCGAACCTCCTTTTTGACCTGAGTTCTCTGTTTCGTGCGTTTATCTCTGAGCTGCTCATCTGAAACCAAGAAAAAAAGAAAGTTAGCATTGTTGATAAAATGTAATATCGATTGATGGGTTATACAGAACATCGATCGATATTGTCGTGTCAGAACAATCAGACAATAGAGCATCGGTCGATGCGAACGAGTTCATATCGACCGATGTCGAATCACGAAACCTGCAAAATCACTCAACTCCAAATCGCGTTTATACGAATCAAAAGGCATAGAAATCACAAACCAAACTCTAGATAAGCAATATGAACTACAAAAACATCTCTCAATCACACTAAATCAAGCGTTCTAGTCCAACTCAAAACGAAAACCCTAATTTTTCGAAAAATTTAAAATTTCAAGTGCATACCTTGAATGTTGATTTCAGGAGTGGATTTAACAGTTACAGAGTGAAAAATCGAGTGGATTTAGGCGAAGAACGGGCGAAATCATGCAAGAATCGAGAGAGAAAAGGGATGTTTTTGTTTTCGCTTTCGTTTGCGAGTGTGGAAGAGGAAATGGGCCGATATCGAGTGAAATAAGTGTTTTAACCGTCGATATGCCTGTATCGATCGATGGCAGTGATGCCTCGTCGATCGATGTCCTCTTTAAAAAAATAAATCCTAATTTATAAATCTTCTAAATAATGCTAATATTAAGAAATACGGATATTACTATTAATTACTATTAAATATAATTTATTAATATTAAATAATGATTTTTAAATTTAAATATATATTTTTTTTTTATAAAATGGGTTGCCTCCCATTCAGCGCTTAATTTTTAAGTCTTTAGCTCCACTTCCTGATTAAACTAATTATCAGGTTCATACAGCACCATGGGCTCTTTCGCTGGTGGTTTTGCCCAATAATGCTTAACTCGTTGGCCATTCACTATAAATTCCTGGCCTTTATCATTTTGTAAGGTGATAGCTCCGGAGGGTTGAACGTTCGTTACAGTGAAGGGTCCAGACCAACGGGATTTTAGCTTTCCAGGAAATAAAGTTAATCTAGAGTTATAAAGGAGGACTTGATCATCCGGTTCGAAGTGCCGCGATTTGATCTTTTTATTGTGATAAGCTTTAGTCCTTTCTTTATAAATTTTCGAATTTTCGAAAGCTAAATGTCTGATTTCATCAAGCTCGTTAACCTGGATGAGTCTCCTTTCTGCAGCTGGTTTGATATCAAAGTTCAAAAGTTTGGTAGCCCAAGCTGCTTTATGTTCCAGTTCGACTGGTAGATGACATGATTTGCCATAAAGGAGGTGGAATGGTGTTGTTCCTAACGGCGTTTTGTAGGCGGTCCTGTAGGCCCAAAGTGCATTATCTAGTTTCCTAGACCCATCTTTTCTGGAGGTTCCTACGGTTTTCTCTAAGATTTCCTTAATTTGTCGGTTAGAGACTTCTACTTGTCCACTAGTTTGTGGGTGGTAAGGTGTAGCTACTCTATGATGAACACCATTCTTTTTAAGCAATCTATCAAAGATTTTGTTAATGAAACGAGTTCCACCGTCACCAATGACTACTCTTGGAACTCCAAATCTTGGAAAGATTATACTCTTGAAGAGTTTAATAACCACAGATGCGTCATTGGTAGGAGAAGCTACTGCTTCGACCCATTTGGATACGTAGTCTACAGCGACTAGTATATATTTGTTTCCATATGAAGACGGGAAGGGTCCCATAAAATCGATACCCCAGCAATCAAAGACTTCAACTTCAAGAATGAACTTCTGGTTCATTTCGTGTCTTTTGCTGATTTTTCCACGTCTTTGGCATCTGTCACATTGTGTTATAAATGCATGGACATCGCGAAAAGTGGTCGGCCACCAAAATCCTGCTTGGAGAATTTTCGAAACCGTTTTAAAGGTAGCGAAATGTCCTGCATAATCAGCTCAGTGACATTGGTAAATAATGTCCGGAATTTCAGCTTCGGATACGCATCGTCTGTATATGCCATCAGAACAATGCTTATAGAGGTAAGGTTTATCACAATGATAGCGTCTTACTTCTCTGAAATTTTTTTTCCGTCTGGCTCAACCTCAGCTGCCAAATAGTTAACTATGTCGGGATACCAGGGTCGGTTAACCGAGTTTCTACCAATCGCGTTTACCTCCCGTTGTGATAATTCCTCAAGTGTGAGATTAATCTCATCACCGGAAACATTAACTTGTAAACCGAAGTTGATTTTAATAGACGGGGGTTTGTGATCTTGGTTATCGGGGATATGAGAAATTTCATCAGTGTCGTCATCGATCGATACCGTCCAGCCGGAAGCAGGTAAGTTTTCTCTTACCAAGCCCGCTAATGAGAAAGTAGTCCAAACTGAACTAAATGGTCAAACGAGCAATGAAACTAGCCAAACTGAACAGGGGACTGAAATCCCTGTTAAGGAAAATTCCACCTTAACTAAAGGTGAAGATATAAAATTGTCCATACAAGACTACCTTGATCCTGTTCCACATTAAGTTTATAAGCAATGAAAGAACAATCAAAACACCTTTTTAATAGTCATATTAGCAGTACATAATTTCAACCATGGTGAGAAACCTAAATATAACAATTGGTTTACTCAAACATATTCATGAGAGACAAAGTCATGATGGTGTGAAATAAACTCAAACGAAACATAGAACACAAATAGATAGAGTAATAGAAATAAAGGAGTTCAAGATCTTCTCTGTTTTGCAGTCTCAGATCTATCTCTCTAATCCTAAGCTCTTCTAATGGTAGCCAAAATGCTCATTCTCCAATCTAGGTCTTTTTGCCAGTGTCTCCTAGAAATGATACAAAACCTTAGTACATATAGCCTAACAGGCGGCTAGGGACTTAAGTTGTAAGTAATAGATCTTCTGGGAAATGAAATCTTTTAATTTACGATTTCATTCGTGTGACTGGGCATCGATCGATGCACATGTATGTATGTCGATCGATGGTAAGTGGTTATGATCGACCGATGTTGCTCTTCAAGCGTCGATCGATTTTCCTTGCGTAAAAGCATTCCAAAATGTCCCAAAAGTATCATTTCCTTCCATCAGGTGAGTAAACCTGTATTTGCTTTGAAAAGACTCTAAAACAAGATTAATACATCATAAAATCTTTATATACCATGTATAAAAACGGGTGAAAATCATGGTATATCACGGGGTCGCCAGTACCGTCATACATCTTGATGCTGGGGAAGGAGAACTTTCTAGGCATCTCAACCGAGGCAATCTCTTCCGCAAAAGGGGTATCCGCGTAGGAATCAGGGTTGCTCCTTCGGATGGGGGAGCTACTCCTGGTAGGCGTTCTACCATGGATTGCATTACATTGAATCTCTTAGAGAACATCTGCTCTAGGTAGGCGGCTATGGAGGATTCGGTTGCTGCTTTCTCGGGTTCTTCCTTCTCGGGTTCTGGCTCGAAATCACTCTCCTCCAGATCATGGATTTGAGGATTCCAGGTGTTCCAACAACCAAAGAACACCAACGCTCCTATCGGATATAACTCTAGGCTTTTCAACCCGACAAAGCAATACCCGATAGTTAGTTCGTCCGGACAAGGACTAATATCATATGGAACCCGAGAAATTTGTTATAAATTAACACTTTATATATCAATCAAAAGCATCTTACAAAATTTATTATAAATTAACCTAGAGGTTTTCGGTCAATAAACTTTATACATAAGATATATCAAAATGACTTTGCAAGGATAATAAAACTACTGCTGGCTAATGATGTTCCTTCCAGTCCTAGAGTAAGGTCTCCCGCCTATTGGTTACCTGCATCACAAATGAGTCATGAGTAACTAGTTTACTCAGTGAGCCTAGTCCCGCACCCCAACATATATTAATAATATCTCAAGCAATCAACTTCATTTGTATGCAGTGGAAAAATATTCCATATCTGGATATTTATATATAAGGAATATTCTTCCATCATTGTGAATCTAATCATATACCTCACTTCCTATTCCCGTCTCTCATATCATTCATATAATCATATTTATATATATATATATACCAGACCCGAGAAACCACAAAGGCTAAACGAGTCTAGCGAGTTAGCATCACCATCATCGCCATCCGATATTCAAAAATTGAACATCTAACGCTGCATGCAGTTACACGGCCTCCAGGGTGCGACCCCGTCATCGTGTCTTCGTGACATTGTTCCATATCGCAGGACCAATTCACGGTAATCATCATTCATACAGGAATATTTTGGAAGACGGGCTTATAATAAGACTTCACATGATTAATACTTCTATACTTAATTATATTTAATACTATACATTTGTATTAGTACTTGAGAACAAGTACTAAGGTTTGGAATAAACCTCTATGATCATTCATAAATATTTAATAAGTGTTTACACTAAGTAAACACCTTACTGTTGGGGCAAAATCAGTCACGACGATATCAATGTCTGAAAGTCCGTAAAAATCAGCATGAACATTTTTACGAAAAGTAATCCTCGTAAAGATATCTTTACGAAGAGCCTTGCGGTAAAATCTTGTTCAAATCTCAATCGAACCACTAAATACAAATGTCCGAAGGCAACAGACATGTATCCAAATCGGCCGCGGACAAGCTCGAGTATGGCAATCTGACCGCAGACAAGCCAAGCTCGATCGATACGAAGCGACCAAGCATGCACACAGCTCGGTCACTACGTAGCGACCGAGCTCGAGCCAAGCTCGGTCGCTACGTAGCGACCGAGCATCCGTCCCGCTCGGTCGCTACGTAGCGACCAAGCTCGGCCAAGATCGGTCGCTACGTAGCGACCGAGTGTCCGTCCCGCTCGGTCGCTACGTAGCGACCAATCTTGAGCCAAAGCTCGGCCGCTACGTAGCGACCGAGCGTCCGTCCCACTCGGTCGCTACGTAGTGACCGAGCGTCCGTCCCGCTTGGTCGCTACGTAGCGACCGAGATTTTCCAAAACGTCGATACGACACCAATCCATGCATTCTCGCCTATCCTTCGATGCTATCTCCCGAAGACCGTAGCGAACTCAGTTCATGTTTTCCGCCATTCTAAATCATCGATCAAACTTTGCGGTAAAAACCGTGGAAAGTCCGTTCTTTATCGAAATAAGTCGCAATAAACGTTTCGAGTCGGAATACGACCCAAAGGGACCTAAGACACGACTCGAGGCCCATCTTACGATTTGTTAACCAAAAGCCCGTAAACTGTAGGACGGTTTACGCTTGGTTCGCAAGGGAAGGTAAATGTTAAGTTTCCGCGGATAAATACGGAATTTTGAAGATAATTACGAAGATCGGAAAAAATAGAATATCTCCATTTTATGCTATGACGGCTTAAGGACAGAATAGTAAAAGCGTAAACCAACCTTGGAGCGAGTATATAAGGAGTCCTAGGTGAGAGGCATGGAGGGGGAAATTTTTAGACTCGGAATTCTCTGCACTTAGAAACTTTAGGCTTTATTCTCGACAAGTTCGGTTTCTATGACTGGCACTCAATTACTAGACGAACTCGCCCAGGCAGTTCGATCTCTTGTTCAGCTCTATCAATTGAACTACGTTCGGCTTGATCCTCAAAAGGGGTACGTAGGCAGCCTTTAACAAGGTTCAGTCCGAAATCAATCAAAAACCTTTTATGTATCTATTTCGTCTTTTGTTATCGAGCTGCGACTCAACTATGTTTGAGCTATTAGGCCGCTAGAACTAAGTAACTCGCTGACAGCCTTTGCGGCCAACGCTTTTATGATCTCTTGCAATGATCGCAACGCTCTTACGCGGACACAAAATAAGATCTACTGTTTTCTCTAAACTCGTTTGTTATCTTTTCATGATTTCCGCATATATTTGGTCACTTGTATTTGGCTTTCGCAGAGATCTGAGACCTCTGGGAAATTAGAGTTTTCCTAGTTTCCCAATTTAAACGGAAATTGACAATGCGAATTTCGGTTCCCACAGTTTGGCGCTAGAAGGAGGGGGGGTTACGGATTACTCTTACTCATGGCCACAAAACGCTTGATCGAAATGATGTCTGGATATATGAAAGATAAACTTGCAGCACTGACTGCTCCTATGGTTAATGACTCCGCAAACGCCACAGTTCTTGAGAAAATCGAAAACCTTGCTGTGACTTTTCGCCGTAGGAAGTGCAATGAAACAAGCTTGCGATTTCTCTTTCTAAACATAAGGGGAAACGATAAATCTTATTAAACCCCGTTCTTATCAAACCCAGTAAGTTTGGCTCATTACCGAACAAAAGAAATCTCAATGCGTAAGGGTTTTACCAAAACATGTTTTCTGAAAACATTCCGGAAGGGTAAAATTTGTTCTCCCAAAAACCACTAAAAATCCCCTAGGTTAATCGCGGAAAAAGGAAACACAACAAAACGATTACACAGCTCGGTCGCTACATAGCAACCGAGCACGCCCACGGCTCGGTCGCTACGTAGCGACTGAGCACGCACACTGCTCGGTCGCTACATAGCAACCAAGCACGCACACTGCTCGGTCGCTACGTAGCGACCGAGCACGCACACGGCTCGGTCGCTACGTAGCGACCGAGCACGCACACGCTGATCGGTCGCTACGTAGCAACCGAGCACGCACACTGCTCGGTCGCTACGTAGCGACCGAGCTCAAGCCAACTCTCCACTCGCTACGTAGCGACCGGTAAGGCCTCAGATAGGTCCTCCTTTGGGTTCTCTTTTGAATCCTCATTGCTACGCTTTTCGTTTCGTCTCAATCGGAGTTTCCGTTGGGATTTTACGACGAAAACAAGTAGGACTCTTCTTTGCTTGCTTCCACTCGCTACGTAGCGACCTGTCAGACCTTCACTCGGTATGTAGCGACCGGTAAGGCCTCAGAAAGGTCCTCCTTTGAGTTCTCTTTTGAATCCTTATCGAAACGCTTTTCGTTTTGTCTCAATCGAAGTTTCCGTTGAGATTTTACGACGAAAACAAGTAGGACTCGTCTTGGCTCCCTTTCACTCGCTATAGCGACCGAGATGACATCCTTACTCGCTATAGCGACCTATCAGGCCTCAAAGGGGTCCTCCTTTGCGTTCTCCTTTGAATCCTCATCGAAACGCTTTTCGTTTCGTCTCAATCGGAGTTTCCGTTGAGATTTTACGACGAAAACAAGTGGGACTCGTCTTGGCTCCCTTTCACTCGCTATAGCGACCGAGATGACATCCTCACTTGCTATAGCGACCCTTCAGGCCTCAAAGGGGTCCATATTTACGTTCTCCTTTGAATCCTGATCTAAACGCTTTTCGTTTCGTCTCAATCGGAGTTTCCGTCGAGAGTTTACGACGAAAACAAGTGGGACTCATCTTGGCTCCCTTTCATTCGCTATAGCGACCGAGATGACATCCTCACTCGCTATAGCAACCCGTCAGGCCTCAAAGGGGTTATCCTTTGCTTTCTCCTTTGAATCCTCATCGAAACGAATTTCGTTTCGTCTCAATCGGAGTTTCCATTGAAATCTTACGACGAAAACAAGTTGGACTCGTCTTGGCTCCCTTCCACTCGCTATAGCGACCGAGATGACATCCTCACTCGCTATAGCGATCTGTCAGGCCTCAAAGGGGTCCTACTTTGCGTTGTCCTTTGAATCCTCATCGAAACGCTTTTCGTTTCGTCTCAATCGGAGTTTCCGTTGAGATTTTACGACGAAAACAAGTAAAACTCATCTTAAACTCCTTGGCTTTCTCCTACTCGCCCTTACCTCCAGCTTTGTGTTCTCCTTCAAATCTCGGTCGAAACGTCTCTTGTTTCGGTCGGAGTTACCATTGAAACTTTACGACAAAAAAAAGCCGCAAACACTTGTTTTCTCGCATGGATTCAGATTAATCGTATAAAATGGCAACGGTTAACTTAACACCTTAGCCGCCTCAACTATACGATTACGTTGAACCTTTTTACAAAAATTGTAGTTCGGAAGGTAAATGTCAAGTTTCAAAGGATAAACACCAATATCAGAAGTAGCGAACATACACGAGAAGAGGAAAGGAAAATGAGCAAGCAAATCTGAGAAGAGACAAAACTGCATCTTCGAGAGAACTAAGTTATTTCCGACTTAAAATTTTTGAAATCAGACTTGGAATTTTCATAGGAAATTACTTTGAGGCTGCCATAGAACTTTAGGGAACGTAAAACCTAGGCGGATAGTCTATCGAACTAAGTCTTAAGCGATTTTTCCTGTCTCGATATATTGTTCCATAATTGTTCATCCAGATCTTGCAAACCGATCTAAACTCTCCGAAAGTCGAGAAACGATCGCCACACATATCAAGCTCGCTTCCTAAGAGAGAAAAAGTTAGAGACATGAATGTCGTCTTAAAACCGATTTGTTTCTGGCAATTTTCTCGGAACCGACATATTCCAAATCGTCAACGTGGAAACGACCAAATCACAGTCCAAGCGTCGTCTATAAATCATCCCGAATTATCGATCATTCCTGAAAAAAAGCAAGTCACGGAAAAGCATCGAAAACATTTGCGACGAAGAAAACTCGAGAATAGATATAGCATCGTGCACATTAAAAGGAGCACTTTCCTCCTGATGGTTAGCTAGATCCACCTCTGGTTGACCAATTCGTTCAAGAAACGAATTTGTCATGAGAATCCTCTCAAAAAACCTATGAAAAACGTTCTGCGACTAGATCGTATTGAAATAAACTTCGGTAGCACTCCATGAGTAACTCCAAGCAACTTTCACCTAAGATCAAAATCACAGCAGGAACGTTTCTCGTAAAACCCGCAGAAACAACGGTACTTTGACATATGTATACATATCACTGATTTACGACCTTCGTAAAACCGGTTATATGATATGATAAATTATCGTATAGCCCACAGTCGGAAATCATATGATAAATTCTTCGTAACAAAACTAAGTCCTAACAACCAAACGGTTAACGGAAAATCTAAACTTTTCGAAAATTGACCAAGTTCAATACGCTCCACAATTCACTTTAAGCCCGTAACGTTTTAACCATAATACGCGGCATGTACAAAGGTCAACACTTCACAAAGCATTATGAAGGAAAACGCTTGTTCCCATGGACAAATTTACACGACACCTCAGTCATAATTCCTCGATCGCAAATAAAACTATTAGCATCCAAACATGAACAACAATTTTGGCTGCGAACATTCGTAGTCAAACCAGAATGTTTCTCAAACGCATGGCTAAGACTAAACCCTTGCAACATCGCAAAATATCTTCAAGCCCGCGAACATTTCAAGCATGAAACGTGTCATACGAAAGAATAACAAATCTTCAGCATCGCGAGACGTCGCAGACGCCTAAAGATTAGTTCTTCGACGAAATTTCTTTCCTCGATAAAAACACCTTCATGGAAGACCAGACAGTCATACGCACTAACATCTTCTCAAAAAATATTCTTCGCGAAGACTCAAAATGGTAATTTTTACCATTAAGTTTGTTGCTGATCACAACAAACTCTTAACGTCCTAAACAGACTTAGCCATCTCGTAAAGATGACTCTCGTACACAACCATACAAGTCGTATAAGCCGAGAACCTATCGCGGACTTTAAATCGGTATGGAATCAGGATGAAACTGAAACGGGATACGTAAGTCGAATTAGTCATTGCAACCTCTAAAACCAGGAGTAAACCTAGGTCTTGCCCTAATCCCAGCGCACTGGTCTCTAACATCTCTAGGCATAGTATCAAACACCCTGATACGAGATCCCAAAATTTGTCTCTTTGCCAATATTCGAGAATCTTCAGAAATCCCGCATGTTTACACACTGCGGAAAACTCTCGAAACAGCTTACGGATATAGTAGTTCACACAGAGTTTGATTACGAGATGACAACTCTTAGTCTTCCTTCTACACCCATACAAAATGCCATCGGCAACAACACTCCTGATAACCGCTACATAAAAACTAGACCAAAAAAGTCTCGCTGGAAAACTAGTCATAAGAACCTTAACTCCAAGACGAACTACGAATGGCTTGATCCCTTCAACAAGGGTACATAGGCAGCCGTCATGAGGCGCAGCCCCAATATTATCGCGTTCTACTTTTAGAAGAGCGAGAAGACCACTTTTCACTGACCTTTTCAACCATTAATTCCGCCTAACTCACCTTACTTGCCTAACTTGCCATGCCACTCGCTAGAACCTCACGCTAGAAGCTCATGGTTCTAACGAACTGGAGGGCTAACTGTTGGGGGCAAAATCGGTCACGACGAAATCAATGTCTGAAAGTCCGTAAAAATCAGCATGAACATTTTTACGAAAAGTAATCTTCGTAAAGATATCTTTACGAAGAGCCTTGCGGTAAAATCTTGTTCAAATCTCAATCGAACCACTAAATACGGTTGTCCGAAGGCAACAGACATGTATCCAAATCGGCCGCGGACAAGCTCGAGTATGGCAATCGGACCGCAGACAAGCCAAGCTCGATCGATACGCAGCGACCAAGCACACACAAAGCTCGGTCGCTATGTAGCGACCGAGCCCGAGCCTAGCTCGGTCGCTACGTAGCAACCAAGCGTCCGTTCTGCTCAGTCGCTACGTAGCGACCGAGCCCGAGCCTAGCTCGGTCGCTATGTAGCAACCAAGCGTTCGTTCCACTCAGTCGCTACGTAGCGACCGAGCATCCGTCCCGCTCGGTCGCTATGTAGCGACCGAGCTCGGCCAAGATCGGTCACTACGTAGCGACCGAGCATCCGTCCCGCTCGGTCGCTACGTAGCGACCGAGCATCCGTCCCGCTCGGTCGCTACGTAGCGAGCAAGTTCGAGCCAAGCTCGGTCGCTACGTAGCAACCGAGCGTCCGTCCCACTCGGTCACTACGTAGCGACCGAACTCTTCCGAAACGTTGATACGACACCAGTCCATGCAATCTCGTCTATCCGTCGATGCTATCTCCCGAAGACCGTAGCGTACTCAGTTCATATTTTCCGCCATTCTAAATCATCGATAAACTTTGCGGTAAAAACCGCGGAAAGTCCGTTCTTTATCGAAAGAAGTCGCAATAAACGTTTCGAGTCGGAATACGGCCCAAAGGGACCTAAGACACGACTCGAGGCCCATCTTACGATTTCTTAACCAAAAGCCCGTATACTGTAGGACGGTTTACGCTTGGTTCGCAAGGGAAGATAAATGTCAAGTTTCCGCGGATAAATACGGAATTTTAAAGATAATTACGAAGATCGGAAAAAATGGAATATCTCCATTTTATGCTATCATGGCTTAAGGGTATAAGAGTAAAAGCGTAAACCGACCTTGGAGCGAGTATATAAGGAGTCCTAGGCGAGAGGCATGGAGAGGGAACTTTTTAGACTCGGAATTCTCTGCACTTAGAAACTTTAGGCTTTATTCTTGACAAGTTCGGTTTCTATGACTGGCACTCAATTACTAGACGAACTCGCCCAGGCAGTTCAATCTCTTGTCCAGCTCTATCAATAGAACTACATTTGGCTTGATCCTCGAAAGGGGTACGTAGGCAGCCTTTAACAAGGTTCAGTCCGAAATCAATCAAAAACCTTTTATGTATCTATTTCGTCTTTTGTTATCGAGCTGCGACTCAACTAGGTTTGAGCTATTAGGCCGCTAGAACTAAGTAACTCACTGACAGCCTTTGTGGCCAAAGCTTTTATGATCTCTTGCAATGATCGCAACGCTCTTACGCGGACTCGAAATAAGATCTACTGTTTTCTCTAAACTTGTTTGTTATCTTTTCATGATTTCTGCATATATTTAGTCACTTGTCGTTGGCTCTCGCAGAGATCCGGGACCTCTGGGAAATTAGGGTTTTCCTAGTTTTCCAATTTAAACGGAAATTGACAGTGCGAATTTTGGTTCCCACACTTACCAATTCAATATTGATCAAGAGACAAAGCCTATTGATAGACCATATATTTTACCTATTTTTAATCATGGTCTATAAGTGTTTTAAAGTATTTTAAGATACAGTTATTATGTTTTGGAGTCTATTTAGAGTATTTACAGGTTCAGGGACATTTAGGAGAAATATGGTGATTTTGGAGTCTTTTGCAGCCTTTGGAGGTGCAGAGTTGCACAGACGCGTCAGATGTTTAGCTATGGATGGAGATCTTCCGACCATATTTTGACACAGGATAGAGCTTTGAGTTAGCTTTCCAATGCCACCGGTCTCAAGTCAATCAGCATCCTGTAGCAGAAGTTATGCCCGTTTTACTGAAGAGTGATCAGTCTGCCTCGCGAGAGGAAGCTGCCGAGAAGAGGAAGCCACGTCGATCGATGCAGCACTCTGCACGTCGATCGATGGAGATCCCAGATCGTGGGTCTTGTATATTTTATGACTGCGTGAAGCCCAGAAGCCATCACAAATTACCATAATGCCCTTGGACGACCAGAAACACTATCTATGTCATTTCTAAGCCATTGTTGACGGCTACGCTTTCTTTACACTTTTTCCTGACTCCATTATTCTTGTTTTAGGGTTGGAGAGAAGATCAATTCTCCTTCAGAGATTGATTGGAACTCCATTGATTTTATTATTGCTTTCTATTCTATTATATTATTCAGACTATGATTTGTGTTTCTTCTATCATGTCTGAGTAATTCATCTTGTTAGGTTTAGGTATTTCATGAGCTTAATGTCAAACTGATAATCAATTAGGATTGCTAGGTTATCTATAGAACTTCTACACCAGGGTGATTTGTAATACTAGGATCTGGAATAGTTTTATTCACATGAAAGTGTGACTGATTGTTTGAACCTAGAATCATAGGACAATTGAGATGCACCAAAGTGCAGTCAATTAACGGAACCCGAATCCTGCTGGATTAGATACTTAGGCGCATATGAGAATTTGGTCTAAGAGTCTAGTTGAACATAATCGATTAGGTCGTTAACGCTTGTCTGAGGAAGTATCGATCGATGCTCAGACCATAGCATCGATCGACCCTCACTTCTTGTTCGCATGCGAAAGCTGGAGCAGAGACTTAGACATCAGATTAGTAATTGCATTGAGAGATGAATTACATACTTATTAAAATCGAGTTCTAGAATGGATCTATAAGCTATTAGCATCCTTGAATTGTAGTTTTGAATCTCTTGATTGATAACTCCCTAGGTCTAGCTATTTCTCCTTACTGTTTACAACCTCAATCAATCGAACAACTGCCTTGTTCACATTGCTTTATTTACTGTTTTAATATTAATTACCTAGCTTAACCTTGATTTCTATAGTCTATTGTGTGCCCTTGCTCTCTGTGGATTCGATCCCAAGTACTACAATCGAACCTCTTATTTGAGAGAGTAAGATCACTTATTAGGGTAATTTGAGTGATATCAAATTTGACGACGTTGCCGGGGAGCAAGGATTCCCATTAGACTTGATTAATAGGTTTAGTCTAGGTTTTATTTACTGTTATAGTTACTTACTGAAAAAAAAAATTTCTTGTCTTTCAGGTACATGCCTATCAGTACCAGAAGCAGCAAGGAGGAATTACTTTACGTCTCAGATCCTACAAGATTGGAGCGTTCAATCCGCAAAGAAAGACGTTCCCCGTCGATCGACAATAACACTAGTTCGTCGATCGACACTCGCCAACCACAGTCGACCGAGACACCATCTTCATCGGCCGATACTCGCCCACCCCCATCGACCGAAGAAATTCTTCTGTCGACCGACATTTTCCACCCAACATCAATCGATGCTTCATCTCAAACATCGATCGATACTGAGCCGCGAGACATGGTTGTGAATATAATTCTTCTACGAGATGAGAACGGAGACCTGCATGACCACGAGGGTCATCTGTGTAATGCGGAAAGTCAGAAAGTAGATGCAAAGGGAGCTGTAATCCCTGAACCATCTACTGCTACTGAGGACGCTAAAGTTCTTCAACCTAGAACGATGGCAGAATTGATCAGACCTAGTCAAATCTATACCAACAGGTCTGCAGTTCAACCTCCAGTAATACAAGGTGTTGATATGAAAGCCAAATACTTTTCTCATGTGGCTCAGCACCCTTTTCATGGTTTTCCTCAAGAAAGTCCTGGAATACATAAGAATGAAGCAGCCACAGACTACATCATTTGCAAGGTGTTCAAGTATTCTCTCTCTGGAAAAGCAAAAAATTTGGCTGAGGCATTTACCACCGGGGTCTCTCACTACCTGGAGTGATGTCAGGACGGCGTTTCTGACTGAATTCTTCAGCGAAGGAAGGGCTGATGAGATAAGGGATAAAATTTGGACATTCTCTCAGCAACCTACATAAGCTTTCAGAAGCTCTTGGGAGAGGTTTAGGAGATACCAAAGGGACTGCCCACATCATGGTTTTACAGAGATTCAGCTGTTGAAGAGGTTCGTCAAGGGTATTGATGTACGATATCATATGATGCTGGATACTGCAAGCGAATGAAACTTTGAGACAAGAACCCCAGAGGAAGCTAAGAGACTGATTGAGAACTTGGTGTCTAGCAACAGTGCCAAATATCTGGATATGCACAGGATAAATTCAACTGTGAAGGATGACAACAAGATCTTTGAGGCTGAGATTGATTCCATACATGAAGTCTCACTGGTGGAGCAAGCTATATGCCAAGATGAAGATCAGCGCAATATAGAGGAGATGAAATTTATGCTAGAGAAGCTCTTGAAAGAACAGCAGGAGATGACTGAGGATTTGAATCTGCATTTGGATTCTCTCTGCAAAGAGGTGAATGGAAGATTAGAAACATTAGATACCCATGTCAAGATGCTATACACCCAAGCTTCTCAGACCGAAGAAGCTGTGAAGAAGCAAGAAGCACTTTTTCAAAAGAAAAGTACTGTTCATCTGGGTACTGTTCATCGAAGTACTGTTCATCCGGGTACTGTTCACCTGACATCGATCGATACTGTTCATCCAACATCGATCGACACTGTTCACCCAACATTGATCGATACTGTTCATCCCGCGTCGATCGACACCGTTCACCCAGTTACTGTTCATCGCGATACTATTCACGCAGTTACTGTTCATTATGGTACTGTTCATCGCAATACTGTTCGCCAAGTTACTGTTCATCCGGTGTCCAAAAACAGATCAAGCCATTGAATGACACCAGAGAGATTCTATCTTAGATAATGAATTTGGGGAAATACTTGAACAGGAGAAGCGGAAAGAAGATACTTTTCTAGTCGAAATTTCTATGTCTGTGGGAAGCTCGTACTGGTGTCGACCGACACCAACATCTAAACATCGCTCGACATCATCGCCTGAGCGTCGACCGACACCATCAGACAAGCATCAATCGACACCACTTTTTGAATCGGATAAGACTGTCTGAATTGAGAGCCACTCCGACTTCGCCGCTCGACACCCACATCCTCCCACCCTAGTTCGCATCCGACCAAATGACGTTGATCGACAACAAGCTGAAAGAATCGATCGACAACATCACGAGAGAATCGACCGACAGGAACATGGGAGCATCGATCGAAAAGAGCAGCAGAGAATCGATCGATTTCCATATACGCCATACCGAGTACGCTTGCCAAATCTTGATGCACACCGCTTGAATGCCACTCAAAATTCATCTCAGACATCAGTTTGCTTAGGGACAACAGAGCAGATCAGTCAGCAAACTGAAGACGCAACAGAGAAAGAGCACTCAACATTAGCTGAAACCTCTCTCGTTGAGATTGATCAACTCCAAAGGGATGGATATGAACATGTGATGGAAGTGCAGGCAACGAAAGAATGAGTTCAACGTGAGAAGAGAGTCAAATCTAGGAAACCCTTTATTCCCAAACACCTCAGGAGAGAAGTTAACAAAGTGGAACTTGATGGATTTCACAAGAGGGTGAAGAGGGTTCCTAAGGATATGTCTTTCGAAGATGCATACTATAAGTATAGACTTGGTAATTTCTTCAGAGAGAGCAGAGAGACATATGAGGACACTGAGCAACTATTCAACAAGGTCTGCCGTAAGCCTAAGAGGACTCTGCAGAAGGAACAAGATCCTGGAAAGTTTTTGATTCCATGTTTTATACAAAACCATGATTTGCCAAACGCCTTATGCGATACTGGATCTGCAGTAAGCATTATGTCCATAGACACTGCTGACCTATTAGGTCTAAAGATGGAACCTTCTCAAGATAGTTTCATTTTCGTGGATAACTCCAATGCAAACTCAGCAGGCATGATCGGAAATATTAAGGTGGATATAGGAGACTGCACTATTCCTGTGGACTTTCATGTTTTGGAGATTAAATCAGGCAAGCCATCTTCTCTTCTTTTTGGAAGAGCCTTCATGGCTACAGTGGGAGCAGTTTGTGATCAAAAGAAGAATATGATGTGCTTGACTAACATTGATGAAGGAGTCTACTACGATCCTGTGGACAAGACCAGAAGCAAGGACTTTATCTCTTGCATAGAGTTATCTGACGATGAAGCACACACAGCTGATTCAACTCGCGAGCCAGCAAAATCAAAATCAGCATCGATCGATAATCAACCTTCGGCATCGGTCGACAAGCAGCCTTCAGAATCGATCGACCCAAAACTTCCAGCATCGGTCGACACCCTCCATATTTCAGAACAGACCGTGACAGAAAAGTCTAAGTCTGGGGGAAGGACCAGGCAAAGGAAGAAGAAGAAGAGGAAAAAGAATATAGATGCTGATTTCCTGTCACTAGTCCCTTCACAATTTCAGGAGGGAAGTCTTGAGTGTAGAGTGCGCTGCAGAGGAGGTCATGAACCTTTTACCAAGGTTAGAGTGTTATGTGATTCAGAGATGAAAGATAAAGGGGAACTTTCAGCACGAGCTTTCATCAACAAAATGAAGAAGAGGGACACTGAGACTTGTTTTGGAGCAAGTTCACATGCTAATCCAGACTAAATCAGATCTCCCGAAGTCAAGCTAATGACTTAAAATAAGCGCTGAGTGGGAGCCAACCCACTGTTCGGTTTGTTTTAAATATGGTTTAATTTTCATTTATTACTGATTTTTCTTGTTTTATAAGGATTTCAGATTTAAAAAAAAAAAAAAAAAAAGTGAACAGTAACGACGCCACTGTTACTAACTTAGCATCGAGTGACACTGTAGCAAAAAAAAAGTGAACTGTAGCAGAGGTACTGTAGCATTGAGCGACACTATAGCAATGAAATCGACCGATACTGTAGCAGCAACATCGACCGACACTGTAGCAGAAAACCAGGAGTTACTGTAGCTGCGTTACTGTAGCAGAGATACTGTAGCAGAATCACTGTTCATCGAAAAAAAATTATTATTAACAAATTGGTTTTATTAGTTATATATTACTAACTTTTAGTATTTTATCTATGTTAGCTTATAGGAAAATATCTCAAGCAGATAAGTTTGCACAAGAATCGACGAGTTCTGCATCAGCATCGACCGACACTTAATTGTGTTGATCAATACTCAAACCAATGGCATATATTTAGAATAGGGACCCGAGTAGACGATTGCCTTGAATATCGACCGATTAGAGCATGTCGATATCGATCGACAGTACATCACCTGCAGCGACCGATGGTAACTCTTTTCCATCGACCGACACTTAATCTGGTCAGGTATATCGTTCTTACTTGTTAAATTTTGTACTTCTGCTTTTTGATTTTCACCTTACCACCGACTGTGTTACACTGGGGACAGTGTAATTTAAGTCTGGAGGGACTACTAACGTTTATCTACCTTTATGAATCTTATTTAAAACATTTTCAAAATTTGTTTTTATTGAGTCAAGAAGGGGATGATGATCTAATTAGATTCATGCTTGTTATCTAACCACTCTTTAGCACCATTCTAGACTTACTGATTGCAGATAGTACTAAAGATACTAAAGTGGATCAACCTGTCAACTATGTTCACACTTGCTGAGATTGTTTGAAGGAACCGAAGTTGACCTCCAACATAATTTGACTTAACTGCTTGTCTTGGGGTTTGGTATACACTGGATCGGATTCCTCCTTCAGGTGTGAAAGGTAAAAGTCTGAGTGATTTTGGTTTCCTTCTCTCCTCCCTTTGGCATCCTAATAAAATAAAAGACTGAGATGATTTCTTGCGGTTTAGAGGGGTAGGTACATTACCGATGACCCCATTATTCTACTCTAATAGAATGATCACACATTGTTGGAAGTGAGGGGTAGGTACATTACCAATGACCCCACTATTCGCCTACACTTAGTCAAGAAAAGAAAAAAAAAAGGATCGAAAAGAAGGTGAATAAGATGGACTGCATCAGCATCTTTGTTCATTGGAATTGAAATAAAAAGGATTCAGAGAAGGGAGATATAGAGTAAAAGAAACCAGAACAAGACTACATGTTGGGGTAAGAGTCCATGTGTCTTGTGATCGATACTCCCAAGGTAAAGCATACACACTTATTTATGTTAAGAAATGAGGTTGGTAGAGGGGAATGTCAGACATGATTTGCTAAGATGTTGGCTAGGTGAATTTAGTTGCTAAGCTAGGATATTGTATAATGTGCTTCTGTAATTAGGACTTCTTAGATGTGGATTGCAATATTGTAGAGGTGATGATTCTAAGTTTTAAATCATGTGAGCCCCTGCTGTTTTCAAAACCTTATTCAGAGAGACTGCCCGTCTGTTTTGCTTGAGGACAAGCAAAAGGGTAAGTCTGGGGGAGTTGATAGACCATATATTTTACCCATTTTTAATCATGGTCTATAAGTGTTTTAAAGTGTTTTAAGATACAATTATTATGTTTTGGAGTCTATTTAGAGTATTTACAGGTTCAGGGACGTTTAATATGGTGATTTTGGAGTCTTTTGGAGCCTTTAGAGGTGCAGAGTTGCACAGACGCGTCAGATGTTTAGCTATGGATGGAGACCTTCCGACCGTAAGATTGAGACCATATTTTGACATAAGATAGATCTTTGAGTTAGCTTTCCAATGCCACCGGTCTCAGGTCAATCAGCATCTTTTAGCAGAAGTTATGCCCGTTTTACTGAAGAGTGGTCAGTCTGCCTCGCGAGAGGAAGCTTCCGAGAAGAGGAAGCCGCGTCGATCGATGCAGCACTCTGCACGTCGATCGATGGAGATCCCAGATCGTGGGCCTTGTATATTTTATGACTTCGTGAAGCCCAGAAGCCATCACAAGTTACCAGAATGCCCTTGGACGACCAGAAACCCTATCTATGTCATTTCTAAGCCATTGTTGACGGCTACGCTTTCTTTACACTTTTCCTGACTCCATTATTCTTGTTTTAGGGTTGGAGAGAAGATCAATTCTCCTTCAGAGATTGATTGGAACTCCATTGATTTTATTATTGCTTTCTATTCTATTATATTTTTCAGACTATGATTTGTGTTTCTTCTATCATGTCTGAGTAATTCATCTTGTTAGGTTTAGGGATTTCATGAGCTTAATGTCAAACTGATAATCAATTAGGATTGCTAGGTTATCTATAGAACTTCTACAGCAGGGTGATTTGTAATACTAGGATCTGGAATAGTTTTATTCACATGAAAGTGTGACTGATTGTTTGAAACTAGAATCATAGGACAATTGAGATGCACCAAAGTGCAGTCAATTAACGGAACCCGAATCCTGCTGGATTAGATACTTAGGCGCATATGAGAATTTGGTCTAAGAGTCTAGTTGAACATAATCGATTAGGTCGTTAACGCTTGTCTGAGGAAGTATCGATCAATGCTCATACCATAGCATCGATCGACCCTCACTTCTTGTTCGCATGCGAAAGCTGGAGCAGAGACTTAGACATCAGATTAGTAATTGCATTGAGAGATGAATTACATACTTATTAAAATCGAGTTCTAGAATGGATCTATAAGCTATTAGTATCCTTGAATTGTAGTTTTGAAT
This sequence comes from Brassica juncea, assembly GCA_018703725.1. Classification (NCBI taxonomy): domain Eukaryota; kingdom Viridiplantae; phylum Streptophyta; class Magnoliopsida; order Brassicales; family Brassicaceae; genus Brassica; species Brassica juncea. The sequence continues at coordinate 11,959,814 of CM031927.1, forward strand.
CTCTTGATTGATAAATCCCTAGGTCTAGCTATTTCTCCTTACTGTTTACAACCTCAATCAATCGAACAACTGCCTTGTTCACATTGCTTTATTTACTGTTTTAATATTGATTACCTAGCTTAACCTTGATTTCTATAGTCTATTGTGTGCCCCTGCTCTCTGTGGATTCGATCCCTAAGTACTACAATCGAACCCCTTATTTGAGAGAGTAGGATCACTTATTAGGGTAATTTGAGTGATATCACCTATCAATCATCTACAATCAGTACGTTCAATCAAGAAATATTCATTCACTACTCATCAATCATCTATCTAGACTCACCTTTGATTCCATGAGATTGGCTAGGAAAGACTAGACTCGAGCTCAACTAATAACACTCCATTTCACTCCTGATTCAGAATGTGTGGATACAAGATCAGTCAGGTCGATTCCAACAGAAACTCTATTCAGCTTAGTTCAAAGTAGTTCAGTACGGTTGAAGGATAATTCAGTTCAGCTAAGACTTTAAAAAAAAATATCTAACTGACATAACTGAACCAAGATCAATCCACATACAGGTTTAAAAACTAATATGGACAAGAAGCTTAACAAATCAGTCCACTTGTTCCAAACAAAACTTCTCTGAACTAGTAGCTATGGCTTACCGATTTCCTCAAGCTTTAAGATGAACTTGGTTCATAAAAACTTCAATCTGAACACACGTCTAACCTGATCAGGACAAGATATCCATGATAGGTTCAAGATCAGAAACAGACCAAAACGTTTTGGTTACCTAACAAGAACTGAAGCTCAAGCAAAACTGATCTCATCAAACCCATATGTTCTTACCGATAAAATCCACGGCTAAAGAACTTGGGTGATTCTAAAATCTTGGACACCAAACCTTCAGCTCTTAACCATACCAGAACACACTGATTAAAGTCACAGGATGGTGAGAAAGGTTCATCCATGCTCAATTCTCTTCTCTGAATTTTTTTCTGAATTTTTCAACTAGTTTTTTCCCACAGATTTTTCTCTCTTCTTTCTCTCTGAATTTTTCTCTGGTTTTTCTTGCAGTAACATGACGTCCAGACGAGAGAAGAGGGTATTTTATATCATAAGGAGTTGCTTCAGATGAGTGTTTGTTCCCACAAAAGACAAAGCTGAGGTTAGACAGCTGGTGACATGCTTCAGCACACCAAGCAGCACAAGCAGCTGAACATTTCCGTTCCATGAAGAAAGATACAAGCAGCTGAAGCAAACAGCTTGTGACCAGCATGTGACTTCTAATGAGCAAGCAGGTAAGCAAGTAGGTGCAGGTCATGTGACCTAATTACTAAGGAAGCAAGTAGGTGCATCTTGGTCCAGAATGTGCAGAGATGACATGGATGCTTGTTTCCCAACAAGCAGCTGTTCATCCACCAAATAGCCAATCACTACCACAATCAAGCTAAATGACTATAACCAAACGCTGAGTGGGAGGCAACCCACTATTAGGTATTTAATTTTGGTTTTATTAGCTAGCATTTATTTACTTTCGTTTTATTTCTTTCAGATTTTGGAGACCCAAGTAGGAGGACCTGAATATCGACCGCCGAAGAGACGTCGACATCGCTCCACATAGACAAACACACGACGATCAATGCAACACTTTCCCATCAATCGATATCTAACCCGGTCAGTTGTATTTTCCTTACTTGTTACATTTCGTACATCATGAATTATTCTATCATAACTCCGGCTGAGTTACACTGGGACAGTGTAATTTAAGTCTGGGCGGAGATTTACTAATATAATTTATTTTATTCTAATATAAAAGGAATTTTAATAAATTATGCTTTTTTTTTCTTTAAGGAATATTTTTTTGCTTTTTTTTTTTAATAAATTATGCTTAGCAATTGAAAATGGGACTATAATCTTATATTGATTTAAACTTGAATATCTAACCAATCTTTAGCACCATTTTAGATTTACTAATTGCAGATAGCACTATAGATGCGAAAGCAGATCAACATATCAACTACACACTTGCCTTGACCGTATGAAGTAACCAAAGCTGATTTCCAACACTGAACCTGACATAACCGCTTGTCTTGGGGCTTGGTATACATGGGATCGGATTCTTCAGACAGGTCTGGAAGGTAACGCCTTGTGTAGATTATTTATCACATTTTCTCTCTCTAAATTTTGACCCTAGAATAGTTAGTGATTTACATTTTAAAAAAAATAAATAAATAAGATCTATTGTTTACTTAGGATGAGTCTGAACAAGACTTGGTGGCTAAAACCATTAAGGCTTGATTCATAAAGACTCCAATAAAAGAGTTCGAAACGGGACTTGGAGGCGGCAATCTTCAAGGCTCGCTTTCGCAAAGAACTCTTGGATATAAGTCAAAAAGAAGTGAACAGAGCTTGGTGGCAACCACCATTAAGTTTTGATTCATGGAAGCCTGTCCAATCTTAGTCACTGATCCTGCAATGGAAGCAGACTTTGACTCAAGAGAGAAAATTAGAGAGAGAGAAATTAGGAATTAACTTTTACCTGCAGCTCCAGATACTTGTATGAAATCCTTGCATCCTATGATCGATACTCCCAAGGTAAAGCATTCACTTTATATTTATGCTAAGAAATGAAGTCAGTAGAGGGGATGTCAGACGTTAACTGATGAGTGGTGTTATGTTAGAAATGGTTGCTAAGCTAGGATATTGCATAGTGTGCTTCTGTGATTAGGACTTTTTAGATGTGGTTGCAAAATTGTTGAGGAAAATATTTCTATGCTTTAAAATCTATAGTCCCTAATATTTTCAAACTTCTTTCAGAGAGACTGCCTGTATGTTTTTCTTGAGGACAAGCAAAAGGGTAAGTCTGGGGGAGTTGATATACCTTGGATTTGACCCGTTTTCATCCATGGTATATAGGTGTTTTACTATATATATATATCTATGTTTTCTACTCTTCTAGGTATGTTTTCCGGTTCAGGTGCATTTGAGAGTAAAGCTATGACTTTAGAGCATTTTGGAGCTTAAAGGATATTTTATCCGAGCTGACCATGTAGAGGTCGACGAGAGGAAGAACAATCGATCGATGCGCATCAGTGTTGTCGATCGACACCAAGATATGCCTCGACAAATGAAGATTAATATCGATCGATGTAAACAAGTACCATCGATCAATGTCGAGACAGTGGACACACGACATTTTGGATCCAGCAGACTTGAAGCCCAAGTGATACCACTCAAATTACCCTAAGGAGTGTTACTCTCATCAAAAGAGGTTCAGATGTAGTACTTAGGGATCGAATCCACAAGGAGGTAGAGAACAATTAAATCTAGTGTTAATTCTAAGAGTTGTAAATGTTTAAATGAAATAGCAATAGTAACAAGCGAAGTAAATAGTAAATTAAGTTACATTTATTATTTACTTCGCTTGTTACTATTGCTATTTCATTTAAACATTTACAACTTTTAGAATTAATAAACAATAGATTTAATTGTTTCCTAGCTCCTTGTGGATTCGATCCCTAAGTACTACATCTGAATCTCTTTTGATGAGAGTAACACTCCTTAGGGTAATTTGAGTGGTATCAAGACTCAAAATGATAATTTTTACCATTAAGTTTGTTGCTGATCACAACAAACTCTTAACGTCCTAAACAGACTTAGCCATCTCGTAGAGATGACTCTCGTACATCCGACACAAGGATAATAGCGCTATAAAAGAAACCCAAAATTTTTGGTCAGCACTTCCAGGAGGCTTAAAAATTGTCCTTGGAGAGATGCTCGGTTCCAACCATACAAGTCGTATAAGCCGAGAACCTATCGCGGACTTTAAATCGGTATGGAATCAGGATGAAACTGAAACAGGATAAGTAAGTCGAATTAGTCATCGCACCCTCTAAAACTAGGAGTAAACCTAGGTCTTGCCCTAAACCCAGCGCACTGGTCTTTAACATCTCTAGGCATAGTATCAAACACCCTGATACGAGATCCCAAAATTTGTCTCTTTGCCATTATTCGAGAATCTTCAGAAATCCCGCAAGTTTACACACTGCGGAAAACTCTCGAAACAGATTACGGATATAGCAGTTCACACAGAGTTAGATTACGAGATGACAACTCGTAGTCTTCCTTTTACACCCATACAAAATGCCATCGGCAGCAAAACGCCTTATAATCGCTACATAAAAACTAGACCATAAAGGTCTCACTGGAAAACTACTCATAAGAACCTTAACTCCAAGACGAACTACGAAAGGCTTGATCCCTTAAACAAGGGTACGTAGGCAGCCGTCATAAGGCGCAGCCCCAATCTTATCGCATTCTTCTTTTAAAAGAGCGAGAAGACCACTTACCACGATTTCAACCATTAATTCCGCCTAACTCACCTAACTTGCCTAACTTTCCTAACTTGCCAAGCCACTCGCTAGAACCTCACGCTAGAAGCTCATGGTTCTAACGAGCTGGGGGGCTAACTGTTGGGGTCAAAATCGGTCACGACGGAATCAATATCTGAAAGTCCGTAAAAATCGGCATGAACGTTTTTACGAAAAGTAATATTCGTAAAGAAATCTTTACGAAGAATCTCACGGTAAAATCGTGTTCAAATCACGATTGAATAAAATACCGGCTGTCCCAAGGCAATGGACACGTATCTAAAACCAGCCACGGACGAGCTCGAGTATGGCAATCGAACCACAAACAAGCCCAGCACGATCACTATGCATCGACCAAGCGTGCACACCTAGCGACTGAGCGAGCTCGAGCCAAGCTCGGTTGCTACGTAGCGACCGAGCGTTTTCCCGCTCGGTCGCTATGTAGCGACCGAGCTAAAGCCAAGCTCGGTCGCTACGTAGCGACCGAGCGGGTTGTGCGATCGAGCGCACGTCCCACTCGGTCGCTATGTAGCGATCGAGCTCAAGCCAAGCTCAGTCTCTACGTAGCGATCGAGCGCTCTCGAGCCAAGTCGTGATTTGCCTTAACTTGTGCTCTGCGAGGAAGCATAAACGCGACTGTTTTTGGCATCCTCAAATAGCTGCGACTTCGCTTGGGGTTGGGAATTTGAGACCTAGGTGTTAGGTCGACGGAACTGCCTGCATGGCGTTGAGCCATGGGGTTCCCACGATCACGTTGTAGATAGCGGGATGATCGACTACCGCGAACTCGACGATTTTCGTGATCTCCTTGGCCATGACTGGCAACTGGATCGATCCAAGAGTCATCGATACTTCGCCTAAAAAACCCGTGAGCGGTTTTGGCGTCGGAATTACTTCTCCGAGTTTGATGCTCATCCGCTTGAGAGTGTCGCGGACGATTACGTTGACCGTGCTTCCCGTGTCGACGAGTACCCTTCCGACTTCTAAGTCTCGTATGACGAGATCTATGAAGAGCGGGTCGCAGTGGGGTTGATCGATGCCACCGGCTTCTTCCTTTGTGAAGGTGATCGAGCAATTTTGGCCATCTCGGGGAGGAGACCATGTAGGCCAATTTGCACTCGACTCTGCCTTCCGTTGGTAAGCCTTGATGGCCGACACAGTATCACCGCAGTATTGTGATCCTCCGATGATCATGTTGACTCTGCGACGATTGTTATCGTTCCCCTTGTCGTCCGGCCTCCTACCGCGTTTATCCCCAGGCTGGTTTCGTTGAGGGGATTTTTCAGCGGGCGGATTTCTGTCCATTTTTGGAGGGCGATCAGAATCGAGGATGAGATCCTTGACGCTAGTTACTTCCAAGAGCTCTCCAGCGAGTAGCTTCGCGGCCAGTCTTGCTCCCAAGACTTTGCAGTTGGTCGTGGAGTGTCCTCGGGACTGGTGGAACTCGCAGAAGGTGTTTTCATCATACCTTTGATTTCGAGTCCATGTGTTGCCCGTGGTTCGGCCTTGATCCAAATTAATCGCATAATTATGCGCCCCTTGGAGATCTTCCCCCTCGTGATGGACGTACTTGTCGTTACGAGAGTTCTTCTTTCTCCCCTTCGGATCCACGTCCTTCGAGGATGGTCTTGTCGCCTAATGTTTTTGCGACAAGACTTTAGTTTCTTCCTCGACTATGATGTAGTCCGTCGCTTTGTGGAGGGCGTCCTGGATCGTTCACGGTTTGTCGAGAGTTATCCACTTTCTGAATTTCGACTTGTACCAGAGCATCTTTCTTAGCGCGTCGATGGCCACTTTGTCGCTTATCCCGCTGACCCTGGACATTATCAGCTTGAACCGACTGATAAACTCGCGGAGGGGTTCGTCTTCCCTCTGGGAGAGACTCCAGAGATCGACATCGGAAGTTTCTCTGTCTATGAACACAAAGTACTGTTTGAGAAATTCCGATGCGAGCTGTCGGAAACTCCCGATGGTGTTGCGATGGAGGCGTGCGAACCATTCGAGCACTGCTCCTTCCAGATTTTTGACAAACAGGCGGCAGTAACCGGCATCCTTTTCGCCGTCCTTCAGTCTAGCTCTTCCCATCGCGATGTGGAAAGCCTGAAGGTGCGCTTTTGGATCGGCCGTACCATCGTACTTCGGTACTTTGATTTTTTCCGGCTCGGACACCCTCATGGCCGAAATGCGACTGGTAAAAGGGGTCTTCCGAGCTCCTTCCAGCAGTCGATCGATTTCGGGGGCAGCACTAGTAGCATGATGGATTTGAGACTTTACGGCCCTCACTTCCGCCGCAGCCGTGGTGATGTAGTCGCGAAGATCGCGGATATCCGATGTCTCGTCAGTAGATTTCCGAGCCTGTCGGCGTTTACTGCGAGTGAGCTCGGTTTGCCTTTCAGCCAGCTCCTCTTGTTCGTTCCAATAGGCGATTTCCTCTTCTTCCGTCATTGGTTTTTCGAACGGGGAGCCTTCCCGAGCAGATCGGCTCCTGGTCCTTCTTGGATGTCTGTCGACGTCCTCGACGGTGTCATTGGAGACATCGCTAGGATCCAGGTCAATGCGTTCGGCTTCGTTATCCTCTGAGTCCTTTGCAGGGGGCGGAAGACTTTCAGGGTTCCCCTTTTCGATGGGAGATTTCTCTCTAGGGTTTTGACCGGAAGGTCGTTCCCGCGCGACTCCAGATCTGTCGAGTGGGGTAGCGAAGTCGAGCCTCTTCCCGCGGATTTTGGTGGTTCCCCGGGGACGGATTGCTTGAGTCCTTGCCGTTAAGGTTTCAACCTGTTTGGTCAAGGTACTCACGAGCTTATCCTATTCTTCCGACCTTTTCTCATAGGTGGCGAACATCTTTTTAAACTCTTCGAGCGTCGCGGTGTTGGCTTGTGCGTTGGCCGCGGATACGTCTGCTGTGGAGTGTGGATATCGGTGCCGCTGCCTCCGTTAAGAGGAGTCTGCACGTAATCCGCGTCGTTAGTTGACATGTCTGATTGAGCGTGATGTGGCTTTTGCGGGTTAGATTGATCCGTAACCCTCATCCTTCTAGCGCCAAACTGTGGGAACCAAAATTCGCACTGTTGATTTCCGTTTAAATAAGGAAACTAGGAAAACCTTAATTTCCCAGAGGACCCGGATATCTGCTAATTACCACACATCAAGCAATCAGAACACGAGAATAACAACGATAAGAATAAGAAATCGAAAAAAGAGAGCAAAGTAGATCTTATTCCGAATCTGCGTATGAGCGTTTACAACAAGGTATAAGCCTAGGCTTGAGAGCTGTCGGCGAGATTCCTAGTTCTAGCAACCCTAAGACGGCTAAACCTAATTGAGTCGTAGCTCGAAAAACGGAAAATTGCCTAAATTGCTCTAAGTGCTAAGTTTGCTCTGAAAAAAGTTCTCCCTCATGCTCCTCGCCTAGGACTCCTTATATACTAGCTCCAAGGTCGGTTTACGCTTTTACTCTTCTGCCCTTAAGCCGTCATAGCATAAAAATGAAGATATTCCATTTTTCCCGATCTTCACAATTATCTTCAAAACTTCCGTATTTATCCGTGGAAACTTGACATTTATCTTTCCTTGCGGACCAAGCGTAAACCGTGCTGTGGTTTACGGGCCTTTGGTTTAAGAAATCGTAGGATGGGCCTCGAGTCGTGTCTTAGGTCCCTATGGGCCGTCTTCCGACTCGACACGTTTATTACAATTTCTTTCGATAAAGAACAAACTTTTCGCGGTTTTTAATCCGTAAAGTTTGATTGATGATTTAAAATAGCGGAAAACATAGATTGAGCTCACTACGGTTTTCGGGAGATAACATTTGAAGGTTTTACGAGATTGCATGGATTAGTGTCGTATCGACGTTTCGGAAGAGCTCGATCGTTATGCAACGACCAAACTTCGGCTCGAGCCCGGTCGCTACGTAGCGACCGAGCGGGACTAGCACTTGGTTGCTACGTAGCGACCGAGCTTTGGCTCGAGCTCCGTCGCTACGTAGCGACCGAGCGGGACGAGCGCTTGGTCGCTACGTAGCGACTGAGCGGGACGAGCGCTTGGTCGCTACGTAGCGACCGAGCTTTGGCTCGAGCTCCATCGCTATCGACCAAGCGGGACGAGCACTCGGTTGCTACGTAGCGACCGTACAGCGTGTATGTGCGGTAGTTACGCATTGACCGAGTTTGGTGTTGTCCATTCCGAGTCTTTCAAGGATACTTCTTCGTAAAAACTTCGTATTGGTTATTTTTTACGAAAGTAGTATTTTTCTTTTACTATCTTCTTGGAAATATGATTTCTGAGGGTTTTCGGATGTTAATTCCGTCGTGACCGTTTTTGACCCCAACAGTGACCAAGATTGGACAGGCTTCCATCAATCAAAACTTAATGGCGGTTGCCACCAAGTTCTGTTCACTTCTTTTTGACCTATATCCAAGAGTTCTTTGCGAAAGCGAGCCTTGAAGATTGCCGCCTCCAAGTCCCGTTTCAAACTCTTTTATTGGAGTCTTTATGAATCGAGCCTTAATGGTTTTAGCCACCAAGTCCTGTTCAGACTCATCCTAATTAAACAATAGATCTTATATATATATATATATATATATATATATATATATATATATATATATATATATATATATATATACATATATATATATATATATATATATTTTTTTTAAACAGAACTCACTAGCTAATCTAGGGTCGAAATTTAGAGAAAAAATGTGATAAATAATCTACACCAGGCGTTACCTTCCAGACCTGTCTGCCGATCCCATGTATACCAAGCCCCAAGACAAGCGGTTATGTCAGGTTTAGTGTTGGAAATCAGCTTTGGTTACTTCATACGGTTCAAGGCAAGTGTGTTTTAGCATCTTTAGTGCTATCTGCAATCAGTAAATCTAAAATGGTGCTAAAAGATTGGTTAGATATTCAAGTTTAAATCAATATAAGATTATAGTCCTTATTTTCAATAGCTAAGCATAATTTATTAAAATTCATTTTTATATAAGAATAAAACAAAATTATATCAGTAAATCTCTCCCTAAACTTAAATTACACTGTCCCAGTGTAACTCAGCCGGAGTTATGATGAAATAGTTCATGATGTACGAAATGTAACAAGTAAGGAAGATACATCTGACCGGATTAGATATCGATCGATGTGTAAGTGTTACATCGATCATCGTGTGGTTGTCTATGTCGAGCGATGTCGACGTCTCGTCGGCGGTCGATATTCAGGTCCTCCTACTTGGGTCTCCTAAATCTGAAAGAAATAAAACGAAAGTAAATAAATGCTAGCTAATAAAACCAAAATAAAATACCTAATAATGGGTTGCCTCCCACTCAGTGCTTGGTTATAGTCATTTAGCTTGACTGTGGTAGTGATTGGCTATTGGGTGGAGAAACAGCTGCTTGTTGGAATACAAGCATCCACGTCATCTCTGCACATTCTGGACCAAGATGCAATGAAACTTCTTGTGGCCTCATCATTTCTTGTCCATTTGTCATCCATCTTCTCAAGTACATTGGAGATGTTCTGTAGCCTTTCTTGAACGTTGTCAATGCTGACCTGGTGCCAGCCTATGTTGTCATAAGCGTATGCTTAAAGTTCTGTCAGTTCCTTTTGCATTGACTCTATCGTCTTGTGTATCAGTTGCTCGCCAATTGGTGTAGACTCGGCGTCAATCGATGCGATTAGGTGTTCGTTGGTCGATCTCGGCAAGTTGCCATCGATCGATTTCGCTCGTGTCCTGTCGATCGATGTTGATATCTGGTGTTGAGCTGCGAGTTGCCTCTGAATGGCTTTGACTTCTTTCTGTAGCCATTCTGCGTGGCTGTCTAGTCCACTGATTTTGTTGTCGAATGGAAAGTAGATGTCATCGCAGCGTTTGTCAAGTCGTTCCTCCATGGTGTCTAGAGCAGTGTAGATCTTGGATGTGATTTTGTCAACCTCTGCTGCTGTGTAAGGAAGTAACTCCACAGGTTTCTTGCCATCGATCCAAGGCCCTCGTAGCCTGTCGATCGATGCTGATTTTTCCTGCAGAATACTTTGATTAGTAATGTTCTCAATATCTTTTTGGGCATGAAGTAATTGACTAGACAATTTGTTTAAATATATCATGACTGGTGATATAAAGCGGTCATGCATGTCCTCGTAAGTCCTCAGCCTCTCATTCATGGCTGAGACTTTAGCGTCGAGCGATGTGAAGGTACACATGTCGATCGATGTGGCTGGTTGTTGGTCCTTCTTGCGAATGGTGTCCAGATCTTACTGTAGTAGCTCGATTTTAGTGCTTAGCCAGTCCACGTTGTTGTTGAGAGGGTAGTACATGTCGTTTATCCTCGTGTTGATGTATGAGACTTCCCATTCATCCTTGTGTTGTGCTGAACATTGCGGTTCTGCAGGGATCTGGGCTGTAGGAAGACTGACGTCGATCGATCGATGTTGCATGTGGTGCGTCGATCGATGCTGAGGTCGTAGCTTCCTTCTCAAGTTGCTGACGTAAACTCTCAATTTATGTCCTCATTTCTGCCATACTTCTGAAAAGTTCATTGTAGCCTCTATCCAAAGGTTGATGTGTATCTTCTACCAATGTTTTGAGCTCCTCTCCCAGTTTCTCCTGAGCTCCACAAATACCAAACACCATCTCATTGATTTCATCTTTGGTGTAGAGTTCTGGTGACAGTCTTGTGAGTGTTAAGGAAGTGGCATGTTCTGGAAGACAGATGTGGCTCTCTTCAAAAAGAGATGCTCTTTCCAGTAATTTCCTGATATCGTCCTTTGTGACAGGTATCATCTCACTAGCTACGCCTCGTGCGTGTCCACACTTATCTCTGTAAACTCCATACTCGTCCCTTTGTTCCCAAGTGAACTTTCTGGCTCCGTACATGTCAAAAGCACGGTTCCCAAATTCATACCGTCTGTCGATCGACGTTGGGTCATCTCTATCGATCGACGTTGGTGTTACCCTGTCGATCGATGTCTCCGTTGTCCCGTCGATTGATGCTTGCCCTTTTTGTTGGCGTGATAGATCTGGATTGATTTCTGTTGTGGCGACTCCTACGTGGTTGTTAGGATCTGTTTGAATGACGTCTGGAGTGCCACGTTGCTGTGAGAATAAGTTGTCAGGTCCATTGGCTACTTGAAGGATATATGCTATGTCCTCTCTGGACACTTGTAAGATCCTTCCATCCATTGCACGTGCGTTGCCATCTGGGTCCCTGAAAATACCAAATTCATCAGGTGTTAGAAAACCGTAATCAATGTTTGCATAATCATTTAATTTAGAAATAGAAAGATTAGGGTTTAGAGTAGTATCGATCGATGTAGATACAGTTGCATCGATCGATGGCAGAGTAATTTCTGCAAAACTTGTGTTCTTAAGATGATTGCTCTTCATGGATGTTTCTGTTGATGTAGATGGAAGAGTGTTCATCTTTTTTGCTTGTGTGTCTGCTCTGGTGTGTGGAGGTGGTTTCGGGGGTGCAAAACGATTTATATAGGTATCTATAGACCTAGTTGGAGAGGGAATATTCTCCTGCTCCTGAATTTTCGCTGCGGCGCGAATATCGATCGATGTTCCTGTGTGAGTGTCGATCGATGTGAGCGGTTGTTTTGCTGGACGAGGATGGGAATCGTTCGATGTGGAGTGCACAGCGTCGAACGATGTTGGAAATGTGTTGGTGAACTTATGTGGTTCGGATCTTTCATCTTGCAAAGACATTTCTATTGCACGTTCTTTCCAATAATCCTCATCGTATTCCTCTGTATGTTCCTCATTAGGTGAAGTAATTACAGTGTCAACTGCAAAACTTTCATGGAAACCACTGTCTGCCCAACTGCCTATGGAATAATCATCATGTCCTCTCTTGCTTGGAGGTTGGAAGGCAAAGTGTTGGTAACAATGATTAGGTGGAGTGAAATGGTCAACTGGGTGCTTTACGTCGAGTGACATGTTGTTGCGGTCATCGGTCACCGGTTACTCATTGGAATCGATCGATGGAAAGGTCGGGGTGTCGATCGATTCCGAGTACTCTGCTTCGTACTCCGATTCATACTCTGCTCCACAATGGCATGCGCCAATGAAGCCAAGTTCTTTCCCGTAATCCAAATAATTAATGACCTTTCTCTTAGGTCGGATGGGGTCATAGTGGATGTTTGGGTCTATGAGCGTCATACACAATTTGTTTTTGTTCATGTCACATACAGCTCCTACTGTATCTAGGAAAGATCTTCCAAGCTGAAGTGAAGAGTTCCAGTTAAGCTTGATGTCTAGGACATGAAAATCTACAGGGACAAGGGTATTACCAATCTGTACCTCCAGATCTCTTATGATTCCTCCTGATCGTTTCTCTGAAAGATCCACGAAGGTGAAGGATTCTGTTGAAGGTTCGATGGTCAAACCAAGCTGGTCTGCCATGATCCTAGGGAGGATACTAACTGATGCTCCTGTGTCACACATTGTGTAACATCCCGGGCCAGGCCCAAAAAGAAACTCAAGTGCAGGAGGCCCAAGAAGAGGAAACCCTAGACATAACCCCTCACATTGCTTATAAAAGGAGAAGTCCCCCTAGGGTTCAGCCACAAGAGAGACACCAAGCGAAGCCCTGCCCGAGCAGAACCCCGCCGCCGCCGCTCCGTCTCCGGCGAAGCCAGCCGCCAGCCTCCCACGAAGCCGTAGCCGCCGCAACCGAGCCCCCAGCCGCCGCCTCCTTGATTCAGTTTCGTTCAAGCAACTGAGATCTGAACCCTAAGGTAAGACTATGATCTCTAGCTCTAAGTCATTGGAAATGACAGATCCTAAACCCATCTCTCTCTTGTGTGAATCCGACTCCTAAACCAGATCTCGAGAAGTGACTGATTCCCAAACCTAGATCCAGATCTACTTCTGCAAAAAGCTAAGGTGAGGACTTGGTTGTGAACGTGCCTCATGTTGAGTTACCAATGGGACTTAGTCCTTTGTTAATCTGATCTAAATCTTGTGTGTATGTGTGATGTGACATGTGATTGATCTTGTTGAGACGATAGTACGTGTTGAAGTGATAAGAACGTAGGCATGTTAGGGTGGTCAAGAAACTGATGATAAGATGTTGAGAAGTGATGTGAATGATAAGTGAAAGATGTAAGTATAAGTATGAATAAGGGATCATATAGAGAGTCTAAGGAAAGTATGTGTGGCAGTAGTTCACGCTAGGTATCCATAGGAGATGTGGCGAAACCACAAGAGTATGGAAGCACCCATAGGAGATGTGGCCAATCCACAAGAATATGGGGTAGAAGCCTAGTTGGGGCTACCCACTGATGATAAGGACGTAAGCCCACCGCGAGAGGCGGGATATAAAAACGTGCATTGTAGGGTCTTTAGCTCATGGTCGGGTAGTTTGGGTTTCTGTGTAATAGATCTTATTAGCTCATGACTTGTGATTGTTTGCTCTTCCTGAGTTGAGCTCGTGGGTTCCCAGAACCTGCCCTCACTGAGTATTCTGTACTGACCTCTTTTTACAGGTATGGCCGAGAGGGAGCGGGAGTAGATGTCCGTATGGTGCAAGTGTTTTCTCGAGTCTTTCATTTATGACTCCTTTCTTTTAAACATTTCTTCTTAAGTTCCATTTGACATTTCAGTTTTAGTTGAGTTCGGTTTTATGTAAGACAATTTGAGTTTTAATAAGAGTTTTTGAACGAAAAGGTTTGGGTTAAAGTATCTGATAAGGTGAATCGGGCCAGGGCTGTTACAATTGGTATATCTTTTCATATAACATAATCGTAGCGTTAAATCAAGAAATACCCGCGATTGGTTCGGCTCCTTCGCGATCCTCGACGGCGTACGCTCTTGGCCCTGCGGCTTGTCCTCTCTGCTGCTGGGGTTACCCATACCACAATGGAAATGGGATATGGTGACAATGGATTTCGTCACGGGTCTATCACGGACCACGAGGAACAAGGACGCCATATGGGTGATAGTAGACTGCCTGACAAAGACGGCTCATTTCCTACCTATACGAACTACCGATAAGACTGAGGACTTAGCTCGAGAGTACCTGAACACCATAGTGAAGTTACATGGGGTACCTGTAAGTATAGTATCTGACCGGGACCCAAAGTTTACCTCAACTTTCTGGCAGGCGTTTCAAAGAGCATTGGGAACCAAGGTTCGCCTTAGCACCGCTTACCACCCGCAGACGGATGGACAATCCGAGAGGACCATCCAAACACTTGAAGATATGTTGAGGTCGAGTGTTTTGGAGTGGGGAGGTAAATGGAGCGAATATCTACCATTGGTGGAGTTCTCATATAACAACAGCTACCATGCGAGCATTGAAATGTCCCCGTATGAAGCGTTGTATGGGCGACCCTGTAGGCCCCCTTGTGTTGGACCGAAGTGGGGGAGGAACGAGATATGACTCCTGAACTAGTTGGAGAAACGATCAAGCAAGTGGAACTCCTCAGAGACAGATTGAAAACAGCACACGATCGCCAGAACAGTTACGCCGACGAACACCGGAAGAAACTAGAGTTTGCAGTAGGGGACGAGGTGTACTTGAAGATGAGAACCTTTCGAGGGAATGACCCAAACCGGAAGTTGAAAAAGTTGAGACCCAGGTACATGGGCCCATACGTGATAAAGGAGAGGATCGGTGCAGTCGTGTATCGGCTGGAACTACCGCCAGAATTATCAGATTTCCATGATGTGTTTCACATCTCCGTGCTACGGAAGGTTATACGGGAGCCTGAGCTGATCTTGCCGCACCCACCTATTGATGCACAACGTAACTTGACTTTGGTTAGCAAACCAATAAAGATTGTGGAGGAGAAGGAGGTGAATAACCGGGGACGAAAGGAAAAGATGGTGCTCGTACGTTGGGAGAGGGATGGAATCCACGAGGATGTGTGGGAACATGAGTCGCAGTTGAAAGCTAACTACCCCGGGATATTTGGAAACACGGAACGGGATCGGGATGAGGTCCAGAATTTGGGGACGAATCCTTTTCTAGTGGGGGAGAATTGTAACATCCTGGGCCAGGCCCAAAAAGAAACTCAAGTGCAGGAGGCCCAAGAAGAGGAAACCCTAGACATAACCCCTCCCATTGCTTATAAAAGGAGAAGTCCCCCTAGGGTTCAGCCACAAGAGAGACAGCAAGCGAAGCCCTGCCCGAGCAGAACCCCGCCGCCGCCGCCGCCTCTAGCCGCCGCCGCTCTGTCTCCGGCAAAGCCAGCCGCCAGCCTCCCGCGAAGCCCTAGCCGCCGCAACCGAGCCCCCAGCTGCCGCCTCCTTGATTCAGTTTTGTGCAAGCAACTGAGATCTGAACCCTAAGGTAAGACTATGATCTCTAGCTCTAAGTCATTGGAAATGACAGATCCTAAACCCATCTCTCTCTTGTGTGAATCCGACTCTTAAACCAGATCTCGAGAAGTGACTGATTCCCAAACCTAGATCCAGATCTACTTCTGCAAAAAGCTAAGGTGAGGACTTGGTTGTGAACTTGCCTCATGTTGAGTAACCAATGGGACTTAGTCCTTTGTTAATCAGATCTAAATCTTGTGTGTATGTGTGATGTGATATGTGATTGATCTTGTTGAGACGATAGTACGTGTTGAAGTGATAAGAACGTAGGCATGTTAGGGTGGTCAAGAAACTGATGATAAGATGTTGAGAAGTGATGTGAATGATAAGTGAAAGATGTAAGTATAAGTATGAATAAGGGATCATATAGAGAGTCTAAGGAAAGTATGTGTGGCAGTAGTTCACGCTAGTTATCCATAGGAGATGTGGCGAATCCACAAGAATATGGAAGCACCCATAGGAGATGTGGCCAATCCACAAAAATATGGGGTAGAAGCCTAGTTGGGGCTACACACTGATGATAAGGACGTAAGCCAACCGCGAGAGGCAGGATATAAAAACGTGCATTGTAGGGTCTTTAGCTCATGGTCGGGTAGTTTGGGTTTCTGTGTAATAGATCTTATTAGCTCATGACTTGTGATTGTTTGCTCTTCCTGAGTTGAGCTCGTGGGTTCCCAGAACCTGCCGTCACTGAGTATTCTGTACTCACCCCTCTTTTTACAGGTATGGCCTAGAGGGAGCGGGAGTAGATGTCCGTATGGTGCAAGTGTTTTCTCAAGTCTTTCATTTATGACTCCTTTCTTTTAAACATTTCTTCTTAAGTTCCATTTGACATTTCAGTTTTAGTTGAGTTCGGTTTTATGTAAGACAATTTGAGTTTTAATAAGAGTTTTTGAACGAAAAGGTTTGGGTTAAAGTATCTGATAAGGTTCATCGGGCCAGGGCTGTTACACATTGAATGGGGAAATTCAACACCCTTGACTACGCATGGTATTGCAAACTTCCCAGGATCACGCTTCTTCGTCAATGTGATCCTGTGTTTCATCTTCTCTCTGACTTGATGAAACATTCTCCTAATGTCCTCCTCAGTTACCTTTGTTTCTCTGAAGAACATCCACAACCGGTGTGTGAAGTAAGCTTCATCAAAAGTTTTTTCGATTGGGATTCTGAGGACTCTTTTAGTGAAACCATCCATCTCTTTATCGTTAGCTTCCCTCTTAAGGTTTTTAGGAATCCTCTCCTTTCTTTTCCTTAACCTTCTCCCTTCAGTTTCTTGTTCTTCTTGAACTGGTTCTGGTGAACTATTTAAAGGGTTGGGTTTTGGTTCGGGTGGGTTAGCTAATGGTTTAGGTGGTGGTCTGAGTGCGTTGATGTAATCATTATCGATTGAGGGTAACCGCACTCGGTATGTCAGAGGTGCCTGTCGATCGATGGGAGGTGTGTTGTGACGATCGACGTCGGTCTCACTCTGTCGATCGATGGTTGGCTCAACCGATCGATCGATTTTATCATAGAAGGGGGGGGGGGGTGGGTGAGGATTCTTAGCTGCGAATTCTTCATGAGTTAGAATTCGAACTGCATTGCAATCAGTCGATTTAGCGGACGACGTCGATCGATGACTGGAGTAATCCGTCCATCGATCTTCATCATGGTCTGTCAATCGATGACTGGAGTAATCCATCCATCGATCTTCGTCATGGTCTGTCGATCGATGCGAGTTCATCGACATCGGTCGACACCATTGGGAACCGCCGAGACTCATGGAGCTTTCGATTTTGAAGTCTCCTTCCTCAAGCTTTTCATTTCTCACCACTTGCCAGAAATCATCATCTATGATGGCATTTACGTGGTGTTTCCCTTTGTCGGCTCCTGCCTCTCTAGCGAAAGCTTCTTGCCTCTTTATAGTCTCGCCCGTCTGAATTACTTGGGTTTCAAGTTTTCTCGCCTGAGTCCCTAAGGTCTTGATTTTGGTGTTCAGATTGTTGTAGGCGGAGTCTATTTTACCGTTGAAATCCACGGTGATTTGTTGTTGTCCCAACAATACTCGATCAAGCATTTCTTCGATCTTCCTTTCCTGAGTTTGGGGTGGTGGATTTTGGTAGTAAGAGTTCGAGTAGCTTTTGCTGTTGTTGAAGGGTTTTTGAAATTGTGAACTCTGGTTATTTCTTGACCATTTCCAAACAAGTTTCTGTTTCCGCCTTTGTTTCCAAATTTCTGGAATCTGGTACCTCCGATGTAGTTCACATTTTCTTCTCCTTCTGTATCTGCTATTTCTCCTTCAGCTGAACAGACTTGCTTCCTAAGAAGCTCGTGCACCACATCTAACTTAGCTCTTACTTCTTCCATCTGTTCCTTCCCGATAGAGGCTACAGACCTTATCCGTTCAGAGTCAGTGTTTTTGGTGCTGCTGCTGTTAGCAAGGTTTTCGATAAGTCTCACAGCTTCCAACGGATTCCGAGTAGTGAAGTTTCCTTCACTCGCCGTATCAAGAGCCTGTTGATACTGTAAGGCGAGACCTCGAAAGAAAGTGCTTAGCGGCTGCACTTCGTTAAATCCGTGGTGTGGACAGTCTCGCTGGAAGAACCTAAATCTAATCCACGCATCTTTGAAGGACTCCCCAGCCTCCTGCGAGAATGTGGAAATTTTGTTCCGAAGTTCTTCAGCGCGCGCCTCATCGAAGAAGTTTCGTAAGAAAGCATTCTTGATGTCGGCCCAGGATGTTAAAGATCATGTGGGTTGCTGCCTAAGCCAGTGCATCGCTTCTCCATTCAGCGTGTATCTGAAGAGCTTGCACAGCAGGTAATCTTCGGGGACTCCTTCCATCCGAATAACAGCGATTAGATCCTCGAACCATTCCAGATGGTCGGATGCTCGTGCGGTAACCCAGAGTAGGGTATCTGCGACACGAGAGTGTAGTATTGAGGCTTCAGCTCGAAATTCTGCTTCTGGATCTCCGGAAGTCGAATAGCTGATCTGTTGGAATAGTACTCATCTGGGCGATTGTAGTCGGCCAGTGGTTTCAATCCAGCGTCCTCATCTACAGGTTGAACAGCTCCTGTAGTATCAGCATCAGGGATTACAGTCCCCTGAGCATCTATTTTCTGACTTGTTGCATTACGCAGATGACCGGCCTGGTCATACAGGTTTCCGTTCTCGTCCTGTGTTAGAATTATAATGTTTACCATTTTTGACGACACGGTAGATCGACATACGCGGTGTAGTATCGATCGTTGTCGAACGATTGGCATCGATCGACGATGATGGTCTGGTGTCGGTCGACGGTTGGTTGTGCGTATCGATCGACGACGAAGTTGTTGCGTCGAGCGATGTGGAACGTTGACCTCTACGTATGGTGCGTTCCAAGTGAGCAGGATCGTCTGAGAACAGCAAGTCATTCTCCTTATAGCTTCTTGTACCGCTGGGCATGCACCTGAAAAGACAAAAAAAAAGATTATTAGAAAGGGGATAGAGAAAAGAATAAGAATCAATAAAACTAAATCTAATGGCGATCAAAGTTCCCGGCAACGGTGCCAAATTTGATACCACTCAAATTACCCTAAGGAGTGTTACTCTCATCAAAAGAGGTTCAGATGTAGTACTTAGGGATCGAATCCACAAAGAGCTAGGGAACAATTAAATCTAATGTTTATTAATTGTAAGGGTTGTAAATGTTTAAATGAAATAGCAATAGTAACAAGCGAGTAAATAATAAATGTAACTTGGTTGGAAATGATATTAGATGCAGGGCCACTATTCAGGTGTTGGAGATTATAATATCTATAGATGCCTATTTGTTGCATGCATGATATATTAGAGCTCAATCGCTTAACTCAGTGATCAGCTGTCGCATGTTTCACTGGTTAACAGACTAGATCTCGTATCTCAACGGTTAGTATGTCGACAACGAGAGAGTGTCGATCGATGGTCTATTAAGACGTCGACCGATACACCTTTGCCAACGTCGATCGATAGTCAGTTGAGGACATCGATCGACGGGTTCTAGCCAGGCCTATGCGCGAGTATGATATGCCCTATTAAGATACTAAATTGGCGGTTAGCCCTTTCTAGCAGTCCTAATATGATAGATAGATGTCAGGATGGGATAACAAGGGTGCTTGAGTATGCAATCCTATGATCAAGTTCTAGTTAGCAAGGCTAAAACAAGCAATGAATACAAATCTATCATGAATATCACAACAAGGCAGATCTATAGTTTGGGGCTAATCCCACAAACATATCTGAACCCTGGATCTAATAATTGAACTACTCAGACATAGCAAAGCAATTCATAACAATAAAGAAATAGGAACTCATAGTATAGATGAAAAGAAATGAAAACAAGGAGTTCCAATCACAAGTGATCTTCTCTCCAAAACTCTTTTCTCGCTCTCTCAAAATGAAACTTGTAACAAAAACTAGGTCTTCTGCCATCAAAACACTTAGGCAGTATATAATCTACTAGGTTAAAAACTCGTCAGCGCATTTTGGTAATTTGGCTTGGCCTTGGGTTTTAAGTCTGCTGAATCCAAATGTCGCGTGTCTGATGTCTCGACATCGATCGATGGTACTTGTGTACATCGATCGATATTAATCTTCATCTGTCGAGGCATCTCCTAGTATCGACCGACAGCACTAATGCGCATCGATCGATTGTTCTTCCTCTCGTCGACCTCTACGTGGTCAGCTCAGGTGAAATGTCCTTTAAGCTCCAAAATGCTCCAAAGTCATAGATTTACTCCGAAATGCACCTCAACCTGAAAACATACCTAGAAGAGTAGAAAACATAGATATATATATAGTAAAACACCTGTATACCATGGATGAAAACATGTCAAATCCAAGGTATATCAATCTTCAATCACCTTCAGCTTCCCTTCGAGCTGAGCGGACCGCTCCTGCGACTCAGCCAACTCCTTCGCCAAGCGCTCAACTTCAGACCCGCATTCGTTAATCACTCCATCGATTAACGAAACGAACTGAAAGAACCAAGATAGACGATCAAACACCAATTAAAAAAAAATTTTAAGGTGTACTCGCGAATCTATACCTTGGCGCGGTGTTGCGACATCAGACCCGAGCTCAGCGCCTTGCTCGACGAGGGACCAGCCTCCGGACCCTTCGTGCATCTCTTTCTCTTGGGAGCATCAGGGTTCACGCAAGGTTTCTTACGACCTTTGGCTGGAGCAGCCAACGTCACGCTAAGCGCCGGACGCGCTAGGACGATCACCCTCTTGACCGGAGGAGGAGGCTTCAAGACCGCAGGCGGCTCGACCTCGGCAGGAGCCACAGCTAGTTCGACATCGTTGGAGCTGCTACAGTTTCGACCTCAGCAAGAGTCGGGACTTAGGACGAACTAGATGGCTCGAAAATGGCACTCACCGCCGGTCCCGCTGCAGCACTCACCAACTCGTCCGGAACAACGTCGGACTCCTCCACAGGAACGGGCAGATCCACCGGGGCTGCGCAAGTCAGTGCCGTAGCTTCCTCCGCATCGCAGCGATCCATCTATTCCTGAAACGAGAGGAACTCAGAGATGCGAGCATCCTGCGAGTCTGCCGTAGAGTTGGCAGTAGCTGGGACGTCATGGCTTTGTTGATCAGCTTGGGAAGAAGACATCTTGACAAACAAGTTTTCTAGAGAGAAGTTGGAGGAAATTTGACAGATTATAGATATGTGAAGAAAGCAAGAAGTGATGATCCAATACTTATAGAAAAAAAAGCTCATCTTCCGCAATAAGAAAAGTCGCAGCCGTGGATTTCGATTAAACAACTCCACTCGCCCGCAAAAACCTTCTTCGAAACTTGCGAGCTGGGGGGCTAACTGTTGGTGTCAAAAACAGTAATCTCGAAATCAACGTCTACGATTATTTCTTCTTAAAATTTCATGAAAGGATCTCAGATCGGAAAACCGAAACATCCAATCCGCCGCAAATTCACGAGCAGGTTCGATCGAACCGGCTCGCCGTGCGACGAGCTAAACCAACCGGTTCAGCTCGCCGTACGGCGAGCTGGTGGCCACAAACCAGCTCGTCGTACGGCGACCTGGTTCACTCAAATCAGCTCGCCGTACAGCGAGCTGATCGTCTCACAACAGTGCGGACGGCGAGCTGATCGTCTCACAACAGCTCCCCGCACTCCCGACACGAAGCATACGTCCTTCG
This sequence comes from Brassica juncea, assembly GCA_018703725.1. NCBI lineage: Eukaryota > Viridiplantae > Streptophyta > Magnoliopsida > Brassicales > Brassicaceae > Brassica > Brassica juncea. The sequence goes on from CM031927.1 coordinate 11,981,650, forward strand.
ACCCCAATCATGCTCTGAACCGTGATTGGAACGTCTCTTGTTTCATCTCGATCCGTCTTACCAATCAAGTTTTACGATAAAAACCGTAAAGTCTTGTTTTCTCGTAAGAACTCGAGTAAATCGTATAAAACGGCAACAATTATACGAAACATCGGATATTGCTAAGCTATACGATTAACTCGAGATGTTTTATAAAAACAGCGTCGTATCGAGGAACGATCTCGTTTAAAATCGCAAAACGATTAAGTCGCAAAACGGGCTCGGAAAGTAAAAACGCGATGAAAGCCCACTCGCGACTTTAAACGAAGTCCAGCCCAAAGATACGATGACGGTTTGTCTATTTACTCGCAGAAAGAAGATAAATGTCAAGCTTGAATATAAAAAGAAGTTTTCAGAACAAAAATTGAAAGATCGAGATTAATGGAAGATTTCCGATAGACTCGAATCTGGGCGGAAAAGGAAGAACTAAACTGCCTAAGGAGGAAGTATATAAGCAGAAGATTGGGGACAAGAGCAAAGGATGAATTCCAGACCTAGAAAAATGGCTGTTAGCTTAGGCGAATTTAGGACTTAGGTGGCTAGACTAGCAAGTCGGATCCTTAGAACGTTTTGTCGTCTAAGTTCCGCGATTCTCTATGTAATAGCATTCAATCTCTTTATCAATAATAGCTCTTACGCAAATTCTTCATCTATATTCTGTTCATCTTTTTCGTTTTAGTGGTTTCCGCAGAGATCCAGGACCTCGGGAGAGTTAGGGTTTTCCCTAAGTTTCCATATTTGACGGAAAATTGACAGTGCGAATTTCGGTTCCCACAGTCGAAGAAGGTGTGGTGAAGTGTGCGCAAGCTTTGAAGTGTTGCTGCACCTGATTAGGCCGTGATCCAGAGCTTCTTGTGTCCAATCACACAGGTTCTAAGGCACAAGAGCTCACTGGCCAATCCCCAGGCCTTGTTGGCTCTACTCTTTTTCCCTCATCAAGGTTCTGTCCCAAAGGGTTTTCCTTGGTGAGGTTTTTAATGAGGAAGTTCTTCAAAGTTCCAAGTTTGACTTAGGATCAGCTAAGTTCAAACTTGAGGGGGAGTGTTAACTTGAAGAAAAGAAATGGAGAAGGCAAAGGTGTGGAGTTGGGATGTGGCTTGTACAAACATAGGGCAAGAGCTATAGAGATTACCTATCAAGAGTTATGAAATATCTAAAGGTGTAGAGAAGTGATCTGATGGATGTTCTAAGCAAGGACAAAGTCAAGGAGAGACTTAGAAGAGTGTTGAGAAACAAATGGGCGAGTGTGCAAAGATAGGGCGAGGCTGTACGGCCATGTACGGATCAGTACAGATCAGTACGGACGGTAGATGACCCGAGAAGTGCAGACTCGACCATTTGTGTGTTTTAAGCTTTGTGCAAAGTTAGGGTGCAAGGGTACGGACATGGCATGGTCCGTACACCTCCTGATGGTGTTGTGCAAAGCTTAGGACATAAAGAAAAGGTGTTGGGCGAATGGATAAGGTTCTGATCATATGGCATCAAAAGAGAGTCAAGTGGAGATCCCTTTGGATTAGCTTTGGGAGTGGATAAGGTTTTGGACAGGCTGGCCTTTGCTGTAAAGTAAAGGCAGCCTTGAGTATGAACCTAGACTGATTCCAAGCTTGATACAAAGGAGCCTAAGAAGAACCAATAAGAAGCCAGCCTAGTTTGAATCAGCCAATGAGGCGCCAGCCTCCTCTTTCCAATCAGATCATTTCATTCTTATGACAAACAAGACCAGCTCATCTACACCATCCATTTAAACTTCAAGTATTATCAGCCATTAGATTTAGGTTTATGATTTGCTCTTATAAAGGCATATATAAGCTTATGGTTGGCAATTTGTAAAGACTAAGGGAGTAAGGGAGAGTTCCCCTCTCCACTTCATGAATGATAAACTTGTTCTTGAATCTGAAACCCTAAACTCTAATCTCTTATTCTCCTAATCTCTCAGTCTCTTAATCTCTTTTCCTAAGTCTCTTATTCTCTCATAAACACTCTCATCAATCTCTCTTTCTAAATCATCTAGAGGAAGCTCTCATCTCTCTCCATTGGAGTTTATACACACACACATACAATCAGAGAAGAGAACTATACAAATCTCATACCCTTATCGGGGATCCGAGGGTCTGGGTCCTGCCTGGAGGCTGGAGGAAATGATACCAGGGTATTTTTCCCCAACACAATCCATGGTAGAGAGACTCCCAGGGGTAGCTCTCCCCACACGGAAGAGCAACCCCGATTCCTATGCTGACACTCCCTTCATGGATGAGATCACCTTGATCAAGATGCCTAGGAAGTTCTCTTTCCCCAGTATCAAGGTTATGCGCCCTTGAGTAGCACACATGGCAAAACAGACATGCATGGCTTGATCATGGGAAGCATTAATGATACATGTTCATTGTTTGACTCATATTTTCCAAACCACGAGGCTTCTACGCATGAAATCACTTTGAGAAAGTGCTCAACTCAATTTGAGAGCTCCTCGAAGAAGAATCAGATCAAACGGAGTTCAGATGTGGGAGTTATGCAATTTACAAATCAGATGATTTTCCGTTCTCGTGAATTTGGGCAGTGTGGATCATCCAGCCCACGTCCAGATCCTTACTGCCTTGGACCAAAACGACCAGAATGAACCTGGACCCCAGCTGAAGAGTCATTTTCATCCAGATCCAGAAACCAAGAGTCTTTGACTCACTTTAATATTTTCTAGTCTTTGTTTTCATTTTCTATGTGTGATTTTCCACAAGACTCTTAAGTTTCTCTTTCACTCATAGTAGTATAAATATGTAATCTCTTCCACAAATAAAATCAGTCTAAGTTTGTGTTATATTGTTGTTTCTTCTTTTCTCTGAGTGTGAGAGAGAGAGAGTTCTTTAGCTAGTTCATTGGTGTGAACCGGCTTGTTGATTTGGTGGTCAGCCAATTCATCTTTGTGTGTTGTTTGGTGGTTAGCCAACACATTCATTCTTTCTTGGGTGGTTAACCTTAGATCGTGGGTATATCAAGAGCCATTCCGCATCTCTTGACGAACCTTTCAATCCATTTCAGTTCCAGAAGTCCCAATTGCCTTCTCGGTTCCAGAGTCTCACAAGGCGTATAACGACACCACTGATCCGGACGACCACGTCGCCCAATACATGCAGAGGATGCTTGCTGTAGCACTCCCCAAAGGGTGACACGAAGCTATTATGTGCTAAGGTTTCGGCTCCACTCTGACCGGATCTGCTCTGCAATGGTATTAACTTGCCCTCCAGGTCCATAGCTTCCTTCGCAGTTCCTAGCGATAAGTTCGTGGAACAATTCGCCAGCAGCAGGGACCTGGAGAAATCCTCGAGCATCGAGTGGAACCCCTGAGAGGCTACATAGCCCGCTTCAATCAAGAAAAGGTGGCTATCCCCAAATGCAGTACCCCCATTGCTATCTCTGCTTTCAAGAGAGGCATGCTCCCCGACGGAGACCTCTACAAAGAGCTGACCAAATAGCAGTGCAAAACCATGGAAGATGTCCTATATCGAGCCTGGGCGCATGTCAAATGGGAGGAAGATGTCACCAGCTGTGCCAAGGCGCAACAAAAGCAATATCCTAAGACGATCAGACCAGACCAAACCGAGCGAGACGAGAAACCCTCTCAAAGACCAGCTAGGGACTCTAGGAATCAAAACCGGGGCAGGTACCAGAACCGGCCAATCGAGAAGGCAGGAGGGATGGCAGTGTCCACGTGGCCAGACATTTCTGACCTCTCCATCTCAAGGCCGAAGCTTATCAATGTTCTGAGGCAGATGGGCCAGAAGGTCAAGTGGACTCAGAAGATGAAAGCCCCCGACTCTTTCTGGAATCCTGGCTTCTGGTGCAACTTCCACCGAGATCACGATCACAAACAGAGGACTGCGTCGCACTAAAGATCTAGGTCAACGAGCGTCTTAGGAAAGGGCACCTCAGGGAGTTCCTTTCCGAGAAGGCCAAGAGCCATCTAAGCAAGGAGACAACGGGTAAGCCCAAGGAAGCTGCTCCCGTCTCGCCACCGCGACAGGACCGAGTGATCCATGTCATCTCGGGCGGTTCGGAAGTCAGCGGCATAAGCCATGCAGCCGCGAAAAAAGCACCTGGAATGCCAAGAACGGCCTAGAAGCAGCCAAGCCAAAACGCCAACTCCTAGGGACGGACGAAATAAGTTTCACGGCCAAGGAGCAGGAGAAAGTCCTCATTCCTCACCACGACGTCCTTGTTATCTCGCTCACTATAGCGAACTGCATGGTAAAAAGTATCCTGGTTGATAATGGAAGCTCAGGCAACATCATCTTCCAGGCTGTATACAAGGACCTGGGGCTGGAGGAAGGTGCTCTAACTCGTAGGGTAAACCCCCTTATAGGTTTCAGCGGGGAAGTCAAGCAAACCGCGGGGGAGATAACCCACCCCGTATACGCCACAAGAGTCAACATGTCAACCAAATTTCTCGTGGTTGATTGCGACTCGTCCTACAACATGATCTTAGGACGGCCCTGGATCCACGGAATGGGGGCCGTCCCCTCGACCCTTCACCAGATGGTGAAGTTCCCTACGCCCTGGGGCATAAAGGCGACCAGAGGGGATCTTGAATATTCCCGCGCCTGCTATCAGTGTTAGGAGATTTTTGTGTAGGCTTTTTTAGAGTACTACGGAACGATGGATAAGCTGGTAAACCTCGAATGGTTGTGGTTATTTAGTAAGGGTTTTAGGATGTTTAAAGAGAATAACAATAGATTAGGCTTGAAGAGACGTATTATTAGATGAATAGGCAAGAACAAGGTATTGTTACAAGATGTTTTGTAAGAACCCTAATTCTAGCCGTCTAACCCTAGTCTCTAAGCCTTGAAGAAGCTGATCCCTTGCTTGAGGGCTGTTGTCGCTCTTATATAGTCATCTAGAAGTTGGTTTCATTAGGTTAAATTCTTCCATATTCGGAAATATGGAAGGTTTTCCTTGTCGGAAGTTTTTCATTTCTTGGAAGGGAGTAGGGTCCAGGGATCAAAATATGGAAGGTTTTCCTCTGGTGGGGGGGGGGGGAACCCATTTACCAGCGATCCGGGAGTCCGAATCCTGCCTGGAGGCTGGGGGAAATAATACCGGAATATTTTTTCCAACAGTTTGCCCCTTATTTCTCGACTTTGTCATCGAAGTCGGGGAATAACCTGTGCACTCAAGTAAACCGGGGTTGCTCATTCTCACAGGCTCCCTTTAGGCAGGACCCTGTTCCGATGATCTTGTTAGCCTAGGTTCCACTCAAGTCGGAACTCATTTTGAACCTAGGTAAAGACCGGTCCCTTCGTGTTCAGTCGATATCTGATAGTAATTTCTTCTATCTTCCTGGAGATGACAAGGCTGGAGCTTTGTCGTGCGGTTCACGTGCGGGTCGGAGATTTGGCTGGTAACTGGTTCCTCATTACCCCTTGGTTTTTTGGGAGAGACCCCTTGGTTTTGGAGAAGTTTTGGGAACGCTTCGTCTTTTAAAGTGAAAAGATCCCTGTTGAAAGAAACCCGGGTTTTTGGAAGCTGAGGTCTCTGAATCGGGGAGACAGCAAAGAGATGTTCAAGGTCCCTGCCCTCTGGTCCGAAGTTTGGCGGGAAAAGGGGGGGCGCTTAGCGACATCGTCTCGAGATTCGAATCCACGCATGGCTTTTCCTTCTGACGCGTGTAAGGAGTTTCTAGTGTTTTTCGGCTCTATCTCTTCATTTCTTCCTCCTGTTTTTTCTTTAGTTTCCTTTTCTCTCCTTTCCGAAGATCTCTTGCGATCTCCATATTCCAACCTCTTGGCTTTCTTTCCGCAGGTAATTTCTTTCTTCTTTCTCGTTTATTCTCTAGATTTTTTCTTCCCTCTGCTTCTGAGATGGGGACTGAGTCGGGTCCAGATTCTTCTTCCATAGGTAGTAGAGTTAGATCTAACAGGTTGAGGGTTGTTCATGTGGAATCCATGGATTCTTCCGATTCTTCTCTGGATCTGACCGCTGCTGCAAAGAATCCTAAGGCCCTCGTCACCGGGAACACTTCGCCGGTGGAGGGTAGCCAGTATCTCCCGATTGGTCCTCCTTCAGTAATACGGGCTGAGGAAGTGGCAATCTGGAGGAAGAAATACAATCTTCCCGATGATGTCGTCATCCGAGCACCTGAGCCAGGGGAGGTGGTCTCAGATTTTGGCGTAGATGAAGTACCTGTATATGAGGGTTATTTCGCTTCAGGCTTCAGGGATCACGTTCCTTCTCTGATAGCTAAAATATCCGAAACCCTAGGAATTTCTCCAGCTCAACTGAATCCTCCGGCTTGGAGGACTTTGATAGCCCTGCGGAACTTAGGCGATCTTTACGGGTTTTTGATTGGAGTGACTGAAGTCTTGTGTTCCTATTTCGTTTTTCCTTTGAATAGTGTAGAGTGGAGATATTATCTTCGTCCTCGAAGCAAGGACCTCCAGTTAGGGAGGTTCCAAAGAAAGAAAGGAAAAAGCTTCTGGCCTTCGAGGGAAACTGGACTGAAAAGGTTGCCTTCTCGCATCTTTCTGGCTTTTCAGCTACTTGGCGGTTAGAGGGTAGGCTAGTAGTAGGAGTCAAGAGAGTTGATTTTGACGATGTTATACTAACGGTCTTATCTTCTTGACGCAGATTTGCCTCGCGTTGATTGCTTTTCAGGGAGGGATACCATCGATCAGGTGTCGAAGCTTCCTCTCGAGTGTCGTCAGGTTTCCTTTCTTGTGAGCGAAGCGGCATTAAAGCGTTGTAGCGTCTGGGGTAAGCTTCCTACTTCTTCTTATATCTCTTCTTGTAGTCGCTGTTCTGACTCAGTTTGCTTTTGTGTGTTTAGGTGAGATGTCAGGATCTAAGGGTAACGAGGCTTTGGCAGAGTACAAGAAAGCTCTTGAGGTGATGTCCGCAAAGAAAGCTGCCCCTAAGCGAGCTATCTCCACCGAGGATGACGAAGTGCAGTTCATCGGGAGCAACGAGCGTCGTGCAGGTGCTGCTGCAGTTCCTTCCTCATCCAAGACGAAATCTAAAGTGTCGGGTTATTCTCCCAAGGATTCTCCCTCTGCTCCTTACGATTGGGCCACAGTGCTGAACAATCTCAATACGAAGGTATTTCCTTCTACTCCGGTGCTTTTGGCGTCGGAAGAGGACTCCTCTACAGCCATCTAGTCGCTTCAGGGTGACTTGCTTGAGGTAATGCTTCTGAGATTTTCTGATTTCTTTAGTTCTGGCTGTTGATCAGATCTTGTTTGTAGGTGGCGTCCCAATTGTATCATCTCGTGGAGAGGATGGAGTCTGTGGTTTCAACGAAGGTGGAGATGGCCAATCTGACTTCCCAACTGCGCAAGGAGAAGGAGGCTGTCCTGGCCAAGGACAGGGAGATCAAGGAGTTGACGCTTAAGGTGAAGAACCAAGAGGAAGCAGGGGAATTGGCGGTTGCAGAGAATGCCTCCTTGAGGAGCCAGCTGAAGGAAAGGGAGGAGGAGCTGATCGACGAGAAGGATACCGCTGCGACCTTTGATGTTGATAAGACAATGGCCGTGAATGGTGCCAAGATCATGGCCCGCTGGGAGCTAATGCGGGAGTGGCTTAGTGGTCAGACCGACACCTGGGATCCGGCGACTACTCTGGAGCAGTACAAGATGGTGAAGATCACCGAAGCCGAGTTCTTTGGGCTTCCGCCTCCTTCTTTCGAGCATGAGCCTAAGGTTCCTGGTGGTGCAGAAAAGAAGACGCCAGAGCCTTCTGCCGATGATCCACCTCCCAACTGATCTCTATCTTTATTGCCTGTATTTTCAACCCCGCGAAGGGGTTTATTTTGTCACTGCCCTCGGCGAGGGCTTAAAACTCTAAACCAGGCCGTCGTGACTTTATTTTTTTGTTTTGAACAATGGCCCTGATGTGGCCTTTTATTCATTCCGGATTTTCTTTTTTTCTTCTTTTGAGCTCTTTTGCATGCTTCTTGATGATTGTGGAAGGACTCAGGGATCCCGGGTGTCTGGGTTCCTTAGAACCTCTCGACGTTTAAAATGACCGGACCTCATAGGTCTTGTAGGATTGGATCTCTTACGGGACCCTAGGATCACTTAAAGGTTTTTAATAATGTTGGGACCCTGAGGTCCCTTCTTAGGGAACCCGTAGGTCCTGGACCCTAAGGTCTTGATTTGGACTTGTAGTCCCTAGCCCTGAAGTCTTTTTACGAAACCCGTAGGTTATTGACCTTAAGGCCTTGATTTGGACTAGTACTCCCTAGACCCTGAAATCTTTTTATGAAACCCGTAGGTTATTGACCTTTAAAGCCTATCTGAGCCCGGAATTCTCAGAATCCGGAATCAAGTTATAAAAAGAACAGATAGGTTCCTGATCCTGAGGTCTTGTTTTAGATTCATGGTCTTTGGACCTTGAGTCCTTTTAAGGAACCCGTAGGTTCTTGGCCCTAAGGCCTATCTGAGCCCGGAGTTCTTTCTCAGAAACCGGAATTAAATTTTAAAGTGACCGCACTCTGCCACCCTAGGTGTGACACCCCCGATCTGGTCTAAGTATAAGTTGACTCGACCAGCCGTGCAACAATCAAACAAGAACATGCACAGCTGATCACTCGTAACTGAAACCAAACCGAGAAGCCACAATGTGTACATAAACGACTAACCCGAAGTTCCCGAAATAAATCCAGGTACCTTAGGCCAACCGCCTAAGTACACATATCCTATTAGGTACAACCCGAGGCTTTACAACCTTAAGAGTAATACCCAATAGTTGGTTCGTCCGGACAAGGGCTAGTATCATTTGGAACCCGTACTTTAAAAACATTCTTTATACACTATATACTTATTCATTTAAAAGAATCTTACAAAATCTTGTAGATTAACCTCGAGGTTTTCGGTCAACAAACCTTATACAAAGAGTATATCAAAACGACTGCAAGGATAATAAAACTACCACTGGCTAATGCTGTTCCTTCCCGTCCTAGAGTAAAGGTCTCCCACCTACTGGTTGCCTGCATATCAAATGCGTCATGAGTAACTAGTTTACTCGGTGAGTCTAATCGCACACCCAAACACATATCAATAGTATCCCGAGCAAGCGACACCATTTGAATGAAGTGGAATTATATTCCATAATTAATATAATTATAAGGCCTCTCAATCCATCCATGTGAATCTATCTTAAGCATCACCTCCATGATACCCGCCAATCACTCATACTCTTAATATATATATATGCAAAACCCAGAAAACCACCAAGGCTAACCAAGCCTAACGGGGAATAAATATAACCATCATCTCCATCAGATATTCCAAGATAGAACATCCAACGCTGCATGCAGTTACACGGCCTCCAGGGTGCGACCCCATCATCGTGTCTTCATGACCTTGATCCATATCGCAGGACCAATTCACGGCAATGCGGGACTTTCGGGAGAGTGAGTATACAATAAGACTTCACATGATTCACACTTATTAACTACGTTGCACAGAAGCTTCATCGGACGTCCGCTTCCCGCTTCGGAATCGGAATCGGAATCAGAATCTTGTGGAAGCTTACGGAATCTCGCTTCCAAAACGCTTCTAAAATATTCTTTTTAAAAACATGTTGGAAGCTTACGATTCCGTTTTGGAATCACGCTTCCATTCCTTAAATCAATAAAAATATAAAATTATAATTTTATTTTATATAAAATCTAAATTTTAATAGTATTGAATAGAAAGAATAGAAGTATATAAAAAAAATTAACAATATAAATTATCTTTATGCATTGAGGGTTTTAATAAAGATAATCATATATTCAAATATATTATGTCAATTAATTATAAAGTAATAAAAATAATTAATATAATAATTTATTTTAAATTTAATTTATGTGTATTTCACAGTTTTAATATGAAATAATTTGGAAACTATTATAAATGAATAGATGCTTTATTTTAAATTTTAAACATGTAATTTTTAGTTCTAGATTTTTTAAAAAAAATTATATATGTATACGCTTCCAACACGTACCCGCTTCCTAACTTTTTTAAAAATCTCGCTTCCGCGCTTCCATAAGCTTCCGCTTCCACGTATCCGCTTCCGTTTCCATGTAACATAGCTTATTAATAGAATACTTATAGATTAGTACTTGAGAACAAGTACTAAGGCTCAGGATAACCTCAAAGAATTATTCTTATTAATTCTTAAGTATTTAAACTAGACAAATACTTCATATATAAATATAGATCAAGGGATAATACTTAATCAATCAACAATAATTACTCCTTAATTAATCTATGATTAATCCTTAATTAATCAATGATTACCCCTTAATTAATTCATGATTAATTCTTAATTAATCAACCAGATTCAATATGCAATCATGCATACTCATTCATAATTCATTCATCATCTATCTAGACTCACTTTTAAATCCATGAGATTGGCTAAGGAAGACTAAACTCGAGCTCAAGCTAATCACACTTCACTTCTGGATCACTCTCGGTTCAGAACCATCACAAGGATCCGGCTGATCCAAATACTCTCCTTGGCCATATGAATTCAAAACATAACAGTTGGAACATAAGGTTCACTAGTCTGGTTCAAGAAGAAATTCACTCAGTTCATAACATTTCAGTTCAGTTCTCTCATATCAGTTTGGTTCAAGACAGATTGATACCACGTTCAGCTCGGTTCAAGCTTTAACAATTTAACTCGGTTCATATCAGCTTAGTTCATACTCAGCAAACTCCGGTTCTAATCAGTTCCCAACATCTTAACTCGGTTATACTCAGACGACATCATTTCAAGGCAATTTTAGACCATAGACAGATCGGCTCAGATCAGATCAGAACATACTCAGCTCAATTCGGTTCTAAACAAGATCAAATCAGTTCGGTTTAATTCCCATAATTCTTATCAGTTCATTTACTGGTTCTATGAGACTGATTAAATCATAAACCAACCAAGACTGAAGAGACCAAGACCTTAGACAACTGATCCTGACAGGTTAACCAACATACAGCAATTGGTTCTCATCAAAACATGGCTGAATCAAGAAGCTGAAGCTTACCGGTTTTACTCAACTAATTAAACTTGACTAGTTGTCTCTCTTCAAGCTAACCACGAATTAACCTGATCAACACCACAAGAATCCATGGTTGGATTTATTCAGAATTTATCTCCAGTGTAGGTAAACCAACAAAACTTCTCACAGAAACTGATCCACAACCATCTTACCGATTAAAATCAAAGGATGAAGAACATGGGTGATTCTCTACTTCAGGACACCAAATCTTCATCTCTTAAACACTCCAAAACTCACTGATTAAATTCACAGAAGGGTGAGAAAGGGTCGTCCATGCTCACTTCTCTTCTCTGATTTTTTTTCTGAATTTTTGCATGAGTTTTTCTCACAGATTTTTCTCTTTTTTTTCTCTCTTTCTCTCTGAAATTTTCTCTGGTTTTTCTTGTGCAACAGGTCATCCAGAAGAGAGAAGAAGGTATTTTATAGCATGAGGGGTTGCTTCAGCTGAGGGTTTACTTAAACCAAAGCAAGTTGCTGTCCTTTCCCTCCTTTGAAGAAATATTATTTTGTTTTTATTAAACAAGCAACCAGCTTGTGACTTTCATGTGACTTTAGTGAAGCAAGCAAGCAGGTTGGTGCAGCTCATGTTACTGATTTACTGAGAAAGCAAGCAGAATAGCTGGTGAAGGTATTACACTGGTCAGAATTTCGTTAAGAAACTTAACGACAATTTTGGACAGTTTTGCGACAAAAATTTCTCATCCTTCGAATCTCGTCTTGCTTTCAACTAAGCTTGCCTAGCTTAAATAAAATTCGACCAACATTATTAACACTCTACCAGAACTATCAATAAGAGGCCTTTCAACCACAAGACAGTCCCGTCAAGGTATTAATTCACCGGGTCGACTTTATTTTTAAATCTGATCGACTAACTCCAAACTGTTCGAGCGGAGTTTTTCTCGACCAAAAATTAACTGGCTCGTGAGGGTTATTACATTCTTCCCCCCTTAAAAGAATTCATCCCCGAATTCTCAAAACATAACTGTACAGACTTTTACTCAACACTGGAGTCTCTGCAAGAAGTTTAAGATAACCAACTTTGAACTTATCTTCATATGCGCGTGTCAAAACAACTGATGGTTCCCCAAATACTTGAACTTTTACAAATTTTTCCTTTTCTCCAATCTTCTGATATGGTGATCACCTATCCGCAAAGGACCTTTAGGATAGCCTAAATAGGGTTACAAGTTTTCTGGTCTCAGCAGTTCTATCATACTGGGTCTGATATAAGATTACGCAAAATCGGCTCACCAATAGCATAACTAAAAGAAGTTCCGGTCAACATATAACCATTTCAACTCTGAAAAACTCGGTACAGACCAAATAATAGATTTTCGAATTTCCCCAATTTTTCTAAAACAATTCTTTCTTTTTTGAGCAAACACTTTCACGATAACCAATTCTTCATCGTACATTAACTTTCATATATTGCGGTCTACATACTTCCTTTGACATCGTTGAATCTCTGAATACCATTACTTCTGAAACCTTTCTATCTGCTTTCCTCCAGTTCAATAACATGGAAATATGGAATTTCAGGTGATGTGCCATACGTGAAGGTAACATCTTCAATCTGGTCAATGTCAACTTGATTAACCGTGCAACAATCAAACAAGAACTTGCACGATCAATCACACTAACATGATTCAGACCAAGGGTGCCACTCTCAAATACACACACACACACTTATTCCAGGAATGATTTCCCTTACAGTATTACATACCCTTCTTATCTATCTGAGATACTCTTCAAAAACTTCTGAACGACTCAATCTCACTGAAGTTTCGCATATCCAAGTCTTGTTCTATTACTTTCTGATTTCCTTATTCTGTCTAGTAACTGAGGAATCAACAAGTCCGCCAATACCAAACTTGATTTACCAACGAAGTACTCTTGTATGATGACTTCACACTTTCTCTGTTAATACATCTTCTGATCTCTTAACAACTTGAGCATTCCCATATGCCTTATGGTTATACCTTTTTCCTTGCACTCTTCAATCTTCCTTGGGATTTACTTCACATCTGCTTAATTTTAGGTTGAATTTGGGTTCCTTCTCCCACATCTCCACTTGATGAACTTGTACATGACACAGTCCTCATACTATTCTTCAAAATTCTCTTCACCCAGTTCCTTCTATGAATTCCTTAGATTCCCATCCTTCAACTGAGTTCCTCAAATACGAATGAATAAGCCATCTTGATTTTCTACTTGCAATCTTGAAGGTTCTCTATTCTCTCCAGACTGATATGAGCGAGGCTCCAACACTTAGTAGAATACCACTGTAGGCCAACGGTAACTGGTCTTCTCTCAAAGACTTCCTTCCCCAACAACATCCTAATTGAGCTCGATAACTTGATAGCCAATCTCACTCTAGATAGAAACAAACCGCTCTAATGGAAGTACTAAGGAATGGGGATGGGATACGAAGGCATACCATAACTCTAAATGGCAGCCAGTACTTCCACGAATAAGAATAGTGTACCTGAATTCACTAAAGTGAATCCTTCCTAAAACAATGACACTACCCGAGAACTACATCTATGTGTTGTTCCCGCATCAAACACAATATGGGCGGAAAATTCCGTCCATAGGCAAGGTCTCATACGACACCTTGATCACTCCTTCCCTTATTTATTTAATCATTCATAAATTTTTAAAATGCACACAACACGCAATGGGATAAGAAGCAAACCTGTGATTAGACTTTTTCAGAGGTTTTGACGGTCCAGGAAACTATAAAGTGTAGGCTCTACCCAAATAGCCAAACACTTAGTTAGTGACTAATGGTAAGGAAAGCGAACAAGTTTAACAAGCGGTACCCTAGGTATAGGTAAAAAGATCGGGTAACTTCATGGGCCATGGTAGGATAACCTCTGTACTCATTACTGGCACCACCGAAGCGCGAATGACGTAAGCGATCGAGGATTTTATATACTTGAACAATCATCACCATACTCTCCTTGCTAGCCAAAACCAAAACAACTCAGGGTCCTCGGTCTTGATCTGATGAAACGTCCAACAAAAATTATCTCCATCGACTTTCTTGATTCATTACTTGAAACTGACCTTCTATCTGAATAGCTTGATAGTTAAATAATCTGCATGACTTGGTAAACTTCTTCAGTAAAAACGGCTTCTATAGAATTCTTGTGATCCTCCACCAACTCCTCATAGCTCTTAAGCTTTATAGTTTGGGTTACTCTGAGATTAATGGCTAAGTCACAATAGTACATCTTCATGATCTTTAGCTCATCCTCCAAACCATAATGGATGAATCAGATTAACTTGACTTCGAAATCTTGGCGGAAACATCTCACTGTGCGAACTCCATATCGGTCCCATGTTTTGGGTAGAAAACACTCCATCTTGAACTCTTGAAAGAAATCCGCCTAACTTGGACTAACATTTCCCAAATGATGCTTGACGCTTAATCACCAACTTACTGTATCATTCTTGATGATGTATGGTTCCATATCCTTCTTGCAATCTTCTGAACAATGGGCCACGTTAGTTGTTCTGCTCTTAGTGTTGCATTCGAAATCTTTCTCTATACAAAATCTACATCAAATGGTTTAGTACTTGTCGGTGTTGTCCCAACTTCTTTATCTTGTTCACAAACTTCAAGATGTCTTGTTGCAACGGAATGGTGCTGGTGCATCCATCGTCTTGTACTACTACTGAACTATCTCCGCCACCAACGTTAAGCTTGAAACAAGTGCTGAATCAATCAGGCTTGTACGTCTCTGGTTCTGGTACGTTTGGGCATAAACTGGATTGAAATGAGCAGCCGAAAGAATAAGTCATATGAAGTCGGATATTCTGAACCGGATCATCACCAACAACGTCAACTTAGACTTCAATAAAACACGGGCCGAAGATGTAATTGATGTGTTAACTCTGTCTCATATATCTTTGAATATCGATATCCACACTAGAAATTGTAGGAACCGCAGGAAAGCATGATGATACCAACTCCGAGCATGATGGTAGCAAACCCGAGCACGTCGTTAGCTCACCCGAGCATGATGATAATGGATTGAAGCATGACCGGATTGAACCAAAACATGACTATAACAAACCGAATCATGACGGTAGAAAGCTCAATCATGACTGTAGGAATCTCAATCTTGAAAGAATCAAAATTGCTAAGTACACTCCACTCCGTCGAGCTTGTCTTGATGCATCTCGTATGAAAGATAACAGTAAGGTAACTACCCATGACTATCTATCCTAAGATGAAGGAACCAGCCAGCATATCCTAATTATCCTTGCGACTCATTTTGACTCGAAAAACGTTTGAAACAAGTCCCATTCAAGCATCGTATAACCATGCTCTGATACCACCTTTGTGACACCCCTGATCTGGTCTAAGTATAAGTTGACTCGACCAGCCGTGCAACAATCAAACAAGAACATGCAGAGCCGATCACTCGTAACTGAAACCAAACCGAGAAGCCACAATGTGTACATAAACGACTAACCCAAACTTCCCGAAATAAATCCAGGTACCTTAGGCCAACCGCCTAAGTACACATATCCTATTAGGTACAACACGAGGCTTTACAATCTTAAGAGTAATACCCAACAGTTGGTTCGTCCGGACAAGGACTAATATCATTTGGAACCCGTACTTTAAAAACATTCTTTATACACTATATACTTATTCATTTAAAGGAATCTTACAAAATCTTATAGATTAACCTCGAGATTTTCGGTCAACAAACCTTATACATAAAGTATATCAAAACGACTGCAAGGATAATAAAAATACCGCTGGCTAATGTCGTTCCTTCCCGTCCTAGAGTAAAGGTCTCCCACCTACTGGTTACCTGCATATATCAAATGAGTCATGAGTAACTAGTTTAATCAGTGAGTCTAATCCCACACCCAAACACATATCAATAGTGTCCCGAGCAAGCGACACCATTTGAATGCAGTGGAATTATATTCCATAATTAATATAATTATAAGGCCTCTCAATCCATCCATGTGAATCTATCTTAAACATCACCTCCACGATACCCGCCAATCACTCATACTCTTAATATATATATATATATATATGCTAAACCCGGAAAACCACCAAGGCTAACCGAGCCTAACGGGGAATAAATATAACCATCATCTCCATCAGATATTCCAAGATTGAACATCCAACGCTGCATGCAGTTACACGGCCTCCAGGGTGCGACCCCATCATCGTGTCTTCATGACCTTGATCCATATCGTAGGACCAATTCACGGCAATGCGGGACTTTCGGGAGAGTGAGTATACAATAAGACTTCACATGATTCACACTTATTAATAGAATACTTATAGATTAGTACTTGAGAACAAGTACTAAGGCCCAGGATAACCTCAAAGAATTATTCTTATTAATTCTTAAGTATTTAAACTAGATAAATACTTCATATATAAATATAGATCAAGGGATAATACTTAATCAATCAACAATAATTACTCCTTAATTAATCTATGATTAATCCTTAATTAATCAATGATTATCCCTTAATTAATTCATGATTAATTCCTAATTAATCAACCATATTTAATATGCAATCATGCATACTCATTCATAATTCATTCATCATCTATCTAGACTCACCTTTAAATCCATGAGAATGGCTAAGGAAGACTAGACTCGAGCTCAAGCTAATCACACTTGACTTCTGGATCACTCTCGGTTCAGACCATTACAAGGATCCGGCTGATCCGAATACTCTCCTTGGCCATCTGAATTCAAAACATAACAGTTGGAAAATAAGGTTCACTAGTCTGGTTCAAGAAGAAACTCAACTCAGTTCATAACATTTCAGTTCAGGTCTCTCATATCAGTTCGGTTTAAGACAGATTGATACCATGTTCAGCTCGGTTCAAGCTTTAACAATTTAACTCGGTTCATATCAGCTTAGTTCATTCTCAGCTAACTCCGGTTCTAATCAGTTCCCAACAGCTTAACTCGGTTATACTCAGACGACATCAGTTCAAGACAATTTCAGACCATAGACAGCTCGGCTAAGATCAGATCAGAACATACTCAGCTCAAGTTGGTTCTAAACAAGATCAAATCAGTTCGGTTTAATTCTCATAATTCTTATCAGTTCGTCTACTGGTTCTATGAGATTGATTAAATCATAAACCAACCAAGACTGAAGAGAACAAGACCTTAGACAACTGATCCTGACAGGTTAACCAACATACATCAATTGGTTCTCATCAAAACATGGCTGAATCAAGAAGCTGAAGCTTACCGGTTTTACTCAACTAATTAAACTTGACTGGTTGTTTCTCTTCAAGCTAACCACGAATTAACCTGATCAACACCACAAGAATCCATGGTTGGATTTATTCAGAATTTATCTCCAGTGTAGGCAAACCAACAAAACTTCTCATAGAAACTGATCCACAACCATCTTACCGATTAAAATCAAAGGCTGAAGAACATGGGTGATTTTATACTTCAGGACGCCAAATCTTCAGCTCTTAAACACTCTAAAACTCACTGATTAAATTCACAGAAGGGTGAGAAAGGGTCGTCCATGCTCACTTCTCTTCTCTGATTTTTTTCTGAATTTTTGCATGAGTTTTTCTCACAGATTTTTTTTCTTTTCTTTCTCTCTTTCTCTCTGAAAATTTCTCTGGTTTTACTTGTGCAACAGGACGTCCAGAAGAGAGAAGAAGGTATTTTATAGCATGAGGGGTTGTTTCAGCTGAGGGTTTACTTAAACCAAAGCAAGTTGCTGTCCTTTCCCTCCTTTGAAGAAAGATTATTTTGTTTTTATTAAACAAGCAACCAGCTTGTGACTTTCATGTGACTTTAGTGAAGCAAGCAAGCAGGTAGGTGCAGCTCATGTGACTGATTTACTGAGAAAGCAAGCAGAATAGCTGGTGAAGGTACTGGTCAGAATTTCGTTAAGAAACTTAATCACAATTTCGGACAGTTTTCGACTAAAATTTCTCATCCTTCGAATCTCGTCTTGCTTTCAACTAAGCTTGCCTAGCTTAAATAAAATTCGACCAACATTATTAACACTCTACCAGAACTATCAATGAGATGCCTTTCGACCACAAGACAGTCCCGTCGAGGTATTAATTCACCGGGTCGACTTTATTTTTAAATCTGATCGACCAACTCAAAACAGGTCGAGCGGAGTTTTTCTCGACCAAAAATTAACTGGCTCGTGAGGGTTATTACACTAGGTGTGGCTACTCTCGGTACCTGTTGGGTATCGCTTTCTGCCGCTCGTGGCTGGTCGCTATCGAGTTCCCGTGCTGCACTCTGCTTTCTGCAGAAAGCCACTATCAGTCTTAGAGGGTGCTGGTGTGGGTGAAAACCCAAGTGCCAGACTTACGCTGTTTTCCACGTCTGGAGAAACATGATATTATTAAGGTGCTCCCGGACTTTTGCACTTGCTCAGTGGCAATTATACCTTGTGTCCCCTATATTAATTTAGCACGTAGCGTTCTAATACAAGTACCTTTCACTTTTTTGGTATTTTAGTTTGGGACCCTGATATGCATGAAGCTATACAGGGGTTTTATGTAGTATTGATGGCATACTCGGGCTTGCGCAGACCCATTCCTACCTTATGTCTCATACCCATTTTGTTTTTGTGTGGTCGTGCCACTTATCAATGAGGGTTGGCCAGGATCAGAGGTCTCTTTGACCTGATCCAGCTCGTTTGCCCCTTTAAGTATTATGGTATTTGTATTCTCTCTTATAGTTGGAACTATTTTATTATATAGGCTATGTCCGTATACTTTCAGCGTACATATGAGTAGAAAAACATAATGCTTAAATAAAAAATAAAATAATTATATAGAAATCATGGTCCGAAGACCGTACAAGATATTAGCTTGCGAGATACCCCGGTGGTTAGGCCATGTTTTACCTCTTATTCCTGCGTGACCTGTGGGGTTCGACTTGCTTTTGAGACGAATGTCTTCGCTGGAGGGTTCTTTCATCCTTTGTAGGGTTCTGCATCTTTTTGAATCTAGGGACCTCGTTTGGGAGTTGTTTCATGCCCTAGCCCTTGCGGATCTCTGTGTTGTTGACGTTTGGGGGCCACTGTCTCCTATCGATGGAGGTTTTCAGCGCTTCCATGAAGCATGTAGTCGCATTCATCAACTGGAGCAAATGTGTTCAGAGGTCTCCTATCTCCGCCTGGTGCCTGCTGGGAGCTCTCTTCCGAGGGGGTTTTGTCGAGGTGTTCGTGCCCCACTCGTTTATCTGTGAGATCGCCGGTTGATAACTGTTGAAGCTTCTGGCTATCTTATCTATGTGAGGCGGAGGACGAGGGTCCTGTGGGGACCAGATTTTACGAGCAGGTGCAGCCTTGCAGGTCTTTTGGGGAGACCATGCGAAGCGGTCGACGTTAGCTCTCTGGAAGCTTTTTGGATGCAGGGTCCGGATTATGCAGAGGGTTCCTGAATTGCCCTTACTGTTGACCCCTGATTCCCGATTCCGCGGGATCTGAGGTCTCCTCTGTAATTTCTATAAGTCATTGGTCTTCCCCTTTAAGGTGGTCTGGTAGCAGGACCTAGAATTCTCCTGGTCTCCTTGGATTGCTCTGATGCCCCAGGGTGTAGGGAACTTCACTATTTGATGGAGGGTTGAGGGGACTGCTCCCATGTCGTGAATCCAGGGTCGTCCTAAGATTATGTTGTATGCCGATTGGCAGTCCACGACCAGGAATTTGGTAGATAGGTTGATCCCTTCAGCATATACTGGCAGAACAACCTCCCAAGCGGTTTGCTTAACCTCGCCGCTGAACCCGATGAGTGGAGTTACTTTGCGCGTCAGGGTATTCTCCTCTAACCCTAGGTCTTGGTACGCCGTCAGGAAGATGATATTTCTGGAGGACCCGTTGTCTACTAGTATTCTTTTCACCAAACATTTCGCTATGGTGAGAGAGACAACTAGAGCGTCATGGTGGGGAGCTAATATCTTCTCTTGCTCCTTGGCTGTGAAGCTTATTTCGTCGGTACCTAGAAGTAGGCGTTTAGGTTGAGCAGTCTCCAGGCCGTGTTTAGCATTACGGGTGCTCTTCTTTGCAGCTGCATTACTCACGCCACTTACTTCAGAGCCTCCTGAGATGACATGAATCACCCGGTCCTGGCGAGGTGGTGAACTTGGTACGTTTCCTTTGGATTTCCCCAATGCTTCTTTGCTAATATGAGCTGTGACTTTCTCTGAAAGGAATTCTCGGGGATGCCCCTTTTGGAGCAGTTTGTTGACCTCGATCTTCAGGGCGACGCAGTCTTCAGTTTTGTGGCCGTGATCGCGATGAAAGTCGCACCAGAGTCCCGGGTTCCGGAATGAGTCAGGTGCTTTCATTTTTGGGGGCCACTTGACCTGTTTGCCCATCTGCCTCAGCGTGTTGACCAGCTCTGGTGTGGCTATTGAGAGATGGGAGATATCGGGCCAGGTAGATACATACATCCCCTCTTCTTTTTCTAATGGCCGGTATTGGAACCTGCTCTGGTTCCTGCTTTCGGGGTCCTTGGATCCCTTTTGGGAGGATCTTTCTTCTCGGTCTCCCCGGTATGATCGGGTGGACCTCTGATCCTGTTTGGGTTGAGCCTTGGCGTGGCTAGCGACGTCCTCTTCCCACTTCACCTGTGCCCACGCTCGGGATAGCACATCCTCCATGGTTTTGCAAGGGTACATGGTCAGCTCTTTGTAGAACCCTCCGTCTGGAAGTATGCCTCTCTTGAAGGCAGAGATTGCGGTAGGGATGCTGCATTCAGGGACTGCTACCTTCTCTTGATTGAAACGGGCTATGTAGTCCCGCAGGGGTTCTACTCGATGCGGAGGATCTCGTACAGACCGTTTGAAGTCTTATCCAGGCTCCTGCTACTCGCGAATTGTTCTACGAACTTGTCGCTCAGGCCGGCAAAGGAAGAGATGGACCTTGTAGGGAGATTGATATACCATTGCAAGGCGGGTCCAATCAGAGTGGAGCCGAACCCGTTATACATGGTAGCTTCACGGGACTCCTTGGGGAGCGCAACCGCTAGCATCCTCTGTTTATATTGTGCAATATGATCGTCGGGGTCTTCGGTGCCATCGTACATCTTGATGCTGGGGAAGGAGAATTTCCGAGGTATCTCGACTGAGGCGATCTCCTCCCCGAAGGGAGTATTTGTGTATGAGTCGGGGTTGATGTGCCCTTGAGTAGCACACGGGACAAAACAGACATGCATGGCTTGATCATGGAAAGCAGTAATGATATATGTTCATTGTTTGACTCATATCTTTCAAAAACCGAGTCCTCTGCGCATGAAATCACTTGGATAATGTTCTCAACTAAACTACGGAGCTCCTCGAAGAAGAATCAGAACAAACGGAGTTCATATGTGGGAGTTATGCAATTTGCAAATCAAAAGACATTCAGTTCTCGCGAATTTGGGTCATACCGCGAAGGAATCACTTGGTTCAGATGAACCTGGACGTTAGCCGAAGAGTCTCTTTGACCAGATCTGAGATCCAAGAGTTTTAATACATTGTCTTTAAATTTCTCATCTAGATTCGATTTACTAAGTTTGTATTTAATACATTCGTAAGTCTTTTTCTATTCCTCAAGTAGTATAAATATGTAAACATTTCTCATAATAAAATCAGTCTATGTTTGAGTTTATTTTTGTTTTCTTCTTTTCTCTCGATGAGAGAGAGAGTTCTTTAGCTAGTTCATTGGTGTAAATCGGCTTGTTGATTTGGTGGTCAACCAATTCATCTTTGTTTGTTGTTTGATGGTTAGCTAACGCACTACATTCTTTCTTAGGTGGTTTGTCTTAGATTGTGGGTATATCAAGAGCCATTCCACATCTCTTGATGATCCTTTCAATCCATATCAGTTCCAGAAGTTCCGTTTGCCTTCTCGGATCATATCCAACACCCAGTTAAAGTGAGAAATGTTCTGATTATGATTCCTTTGCTTATAAACCTTTTCCTTTTAATGTTACAGATTTGAGGATAAATCTTTTTGAAGAGGAAGGGAATGATGCGCCCTTGAGTAGCGCACCGGGCAAAACAGACATGCATGGCTTGATCATGGAAAGTAGTAATGATATATGTTCATTAGTTGACTCATATCTTCCAAACGACGAGTCCTCTACGCATGAAATCACTTGGAGAATGTTCTCAACTCAACTACGGAGCTCCTCGAAGAAGAATCAGATTAAATGGAGTTCAGATGTGGGTGTTATGCAATTTTCAAATCAGGAGACATTAAGTTCTCGCGAATTTGGGCCGTACCGCGAAGGAACCACTTGGTTCAGATGAACCTGGACGTTAGCCGAAGAGTCTCTTTGACCAGATCAGAGATCCAAGAGTTTTAATACATTGTTTTTAAATTTCTCATCTAGATTCGATTTACTAAGTTTGTCTTTAATACATTCGTAAGTCTTTTTCTATTCCTCAAGTAGTATAAATATGTAAACATTTCTCATAATAAAATCAGTCTGAGTTTGAGTTTATTTTTGTTTTCTTCTGTTCTCTGGTTGAGAGAGACAGTTCTTTAGCTAGTTCATTGGTGTGAACCGGCTTGTTGATTTGGTGGTCAACCAATTCATCTTTGTTTGTTGTTTGGTGGTTAGCTAACGCACTACATTCTTTCTTAGGTGGTTAATCTTAGATCGTGGGTATATCAAGAGCCATTCCGCATCTCTTGACGATTCTTTCAATCCATATCAGTTCCAGAAGTGCCGTTTGCCTTCTCGGATCATTTCCAACACCCAGTTAAAGTGATCCTTCCCGATTTAGGGCGTATCAAGTGGTATCAGAGCCACTTTGGCTGGTTTGTTTTTATTTCATCTTTTCATCTTCTCATCTCTCCACGATTTTCTTTTCTTATTTCTTGTTGGATCCAGGCTGTTCCTTTACTTCCTTGTGATCGCCAGTTATTAAAAAAAACGATAAAAAAAAGAAATAAAAAAGAGTAAAAGTTTTGGCTTGAATCACTTCTGAAGAGAAATCCAGGAGGGGGGGGGGGGGGGGGGGGGGGGGGGGGGGGGGGGGGTGGAAGAGAAACCCTGGTGGCTGAAGAGAAACCCAGGCTTAGGACATTTAAGGCGGATCCATATCAAAATTCTCTTCATCTTTCTTTCTCATTTCTTTTCCCACAAAAGTTTGTTTTGGGTTTTGATTGCTGAATTTTGACTGCCTATCATCCTTTGAACCAGTTGAAAGAACTCTGAGTGATCACCTAAAAATCGTGAGCTAAACACTTTGAGAGTGTGAGGATTTTTATTTGCTAACTCTTTTGTTAAGTGTTTTCAGGATGTTTGGACTTCTAAAGAAATCAAAACTACAACAAGATGTTTATTTTCCTTTTAAAACCGTGTTAGAAAAAGAGCAAATGATTTTTGGAAATAAGAAACAGTTTGCTTCTACTAGGTTTGATTTTGTGCAGAAACAAAGAAACCAAAGGAAGAGACAAAACAGGTTCGATGATGATGAGAAGTGGATCAGAAGTGGTGATCGTCCCTTCACCAAAGCCAAGAGAAGCAACCGTGATGTGTTTGATCAGAATGAGCTTCAGAATTATGTCAGCTTGGAGAAGAAGTTGCATAAGGCAATTCATGCTATCCGGCAACTCAAAAAGAAGGAAAACACCAACACTTCTCCTGCACCAAAACAGCAAAGTAATTTTTCTTATCTTTCAAATTCTGATTTGAAAACTAATGTTTTGTTTTCAGATAAAAGCAAAGCTGTGAAACCCACAAACAAAGCTCATTCCACCAGGTGCTTCAAATGCCATAGGATCGGTCATTATGTTAACAACTGCCAAAACCAGAAACCGTTGGTGACTTTGGAGAATGAGAACGTTGAAACCGAGCTAGAAAAGGAAGAATTTTTAGACCCATTGCCAATTTTCGATGACTACACAAATGAGCCAATGGCAGGTTTGAAATCTTGTGAACATAAGGACTTATTTTCTTCTCAATCTGAATCAATTCCTGATGAATATTGCTTCCAATTAACTGTTTTACAACCAGAGAATCCAAGTGGTTTTGAATTAATTTCTCAGTTTGAAAAGGATTCTGAAAACGTTTTGAACAAGGATGAATTTTCTGGTCCTTTGAATGCTCTTGATATTGGCGCATATGACTTTGGTCTTGGAAGCTTTGTGTCAATGCAGGAAGGGCCAGATGAAGAACAAAACTGTGGTTATCAAGCAAACCAAGAAAGCTCTTCTTCCATTCAAAAACCAGACCAAACTCAAGGTGAGCAATGTTATGATTATGATTCCTTTACTTATAATCCTTTTCCTTTTAATGTTCCAGATTTGAGGATAAATCTTTTTGAAGAGGGAGGGAATGATGCGCCCTTGAGTAGCGCACCGGGCAAAACAGACATGCATGGCTTGATCATGGAAAGCAGTAAAGATATATGTTCATTGTTTGACTCATATCTTTCAAAAAAACGAGTTCTCTACGCATGAAATCACTTGGAGAATGTTCTCAACTCAACTACGGAGCACCTCAAAGAAGAATCAGTTCAACGGAGTTCAGATGTGGGAGTTATGCAATTTGCAAATCAGGAAACATTCAGTTCTCACGAATTTGGGCCGTACCGCGAAGGAACCACTTGGTTCAGATGAACCTGGACGTTAGCGGAAGAGTCTCTTTGACCAGATCTGAGATCCAAGAGTTTTAATACATTGTCTTTAAATTTTTCATCTAGATTCGATTTACTAAGTTTGTCTTTAATACATTCGTAAGTCGTTTTCTATTCCTCAAGTAGTATAAATATATAAACATTTCTCATAATAAAATCAGTCTAAGTTTGAGTTTATTTTTGTTTTCTTCTTTTCTCTGGGTGAGAGATAGAGTTCTTTAGCTAGTTCATTGGTGTGAACCGGCTTGTTGATTTGGTGGTCAACCAATTCATCTTTGTTTCTTGTTTGGTGGTTAGCTAACACACTACATTCTTTCTTAGGTGGTTAGTCTTAGATCAGGGGTATATCCAGAGCCATTCCGCATCTCTTGACGATCCTTTCAATCCATATCAGTTCCAGAAGCGCTGTTTGCCTTCTCGGATCATATCCAACACCCAGTTAAATTGATCCTTCCCGATTTAGGGCGTATCAGGGAGCAACTCCGGATTGGGGGAGCTTGTGGGAACCAAAATTCGCACTATCGATTTCTTTTTAAATAAGGAAACTAGGAAAACCCTAATTTCCTAGAGAACCCGGATATCTGCTAATTACCACACGTCAAGCAATCAGAACACGAGAATAACAACGATAAAGTATAAGAAATCGAAAAGAGAGCAAAGAAGATCTTATTCCGAATTTGCGTATGAGCGTTTACAACAAGGTATAAGCCTGGGCTCGAGAGCTGTCGGCGAGATTCCTAGTTCTAGCAACCCTAAGACGGCTAAACCTAATAGAGTCGCAGCTCGAAATAACAAAAACGGAAAGTTGCCTAAATTGCTCTAAGTGCTAAGTTTGCTCTGAAAAAAGTCCCTCCTTCATACATCTCACCTAGGACTCCTTATATACTCGCTCCTAGGTCGGTTTACGCTTTTCCTCTTCTGCCCTTAAGCCGTCATAGCATAAAAATGGAATATCTCCATTTTTCCGATCTTCCTAATTATCTTCAAAATTCCGTATTTATCCGCGGAAACTTGACATTTATCTTTCCTTGCGAACCAAGCGTAAACCGTCCTACGGTTTACGGGCTTTTGGTTAAGAAATCGTAAGATGGGCCTCGAGTCGTGTCTTAGGTCCCTTTGGGCCGTTTTGATAAAGAACGAACTTTCCGCGGTTTTTACGGCAAAGTTTGATCGATGATTTAGAATGGCGGAAAACATGAACTGAGTTCGCTACGGTCTTTGGGAGATAGCATCGAAGGATAGACGAGAATGCATGGATTCGTCTCGTATCGACGTTTCGGAAGAGCTCGGTCGCTACGTAATGACCGAGCTTGGCTCGAACTCGGTCGCTACGTAGCGACCGAGCAGGATGAACGCACGGTCGCTACGTAGCCACCGAGCAGGATGGATGATCGGTCGCTATGTAGCGACCGAGCCTGGCTCGAGCTCGGTCGCTACGTAGCGACCGAGTGGGACGGACGCGACCGAGCAGTGTGCATGCTTGGTCGCTGCGTAGCGATCGTGCTTGGCTTGTCCGTGGTCCGATTGCTATACTCGAGCTCGTCCGTGGCTGGTTTTAGATACGTGTCCGTTGCCTTTGGTACAGCCGGTATTTGATTCGATCGAGATTTGAACACGATTTTACCGTGAGATTCTTCGTAAAGATTTCTTTACGAAGATTACTTTTCGTAAAAATGTTCAGACATTGATTCCGTCGTGACCGATTTTGACCCCAACAGTTATCCCCCCAGCTCGTTAGAACCATGAGCTTCTAGCGTGAGGTTCTAGCGAGTGGCTTGGCAAGTTAGGCAAGTTAGGTGAGTTAGGCGGAATTAATGGTTGAAAAGGTCTGTGGTTGGTGGCCTATTCGCTCTTCTAAAAGTAGAACGCGATAAGATTGGGGCTGCGCCTTATGACGGTCTTGTTGAAGGGATCAAGCCTTTCGTAGTTCGTCTTGGAGTTAAGGTTCTTATGACTAGTTTTCCAGCGAGAACTTTACGGTCTAGTTTTTATGTAGAGGTTTTCAGGCGTGTTGCTGCCGATGGCATTTTATATGGGTGTAGAAGGAAGACTACGAGTTATCATCTCGTAATCTAACTCTGTGTGAACTGCTATATCCTTGATCTGTTTCGAGAGTTTTCCGCAGCGTGTAAACTTGCGGGATTTCTGAAGACGCTCGAATATTGGCAAAGAGACAAATTTTGGGATCTCGTATCAGGGTGTTTGATACTATGCCTAGATATGTTAGGGACCAGTGCGCTGGGTTTAGGGAAAGACCTAGGTCTAATCACGGCTTTAGGGGGTGCGATGACTACTTCGACTTACGTTTCCCGTATCGTTTTCGACCTGATTCCATACCGCTTTAAAGTCCGCGATATGTTCTCGGCTTACGTGACTTGTATGGTAGGAATCGAGCATCTCTTCGAGGACAATTTTTAAGTCTCCCGAAAGTGCTGAGCAAAAATTTTGGGTTTCTTTTATAACACTATTATCCTTGTGTCGGATGTACGAGAGTCATATCTTCGAGATGGCTAAGTCTGTTTAGGATGTTAAGAGTTTGTTGTGATCAGCAAGAAACTTAATGGTAAAAATTCCCATTTTGAGTCTTCGCGAAGGATATGTTTTGAGAAGATGTTAGTGCGTATTACTGTCTGGTCTTCCAAGAAGGTGTTTTTATCGAGGAAGGAAATTTCATCGAACAATGAATCTTCAGGCGTGTGCGACGTCTCGCGATGCTGAAGATTTATTATTCTTTCGTATGCCGCGTTTCGTGCTTGAAATGTCCGCGGGCTTTAAAATGTTTCGCGATGTTGCAAGGGTTTAGTCTTAGCCCTGCGTTTGAGAAACATTCTGGTTTGACTACGGATGTTCGCAGCCAAAATTGTTGTTTCTGTTTGGATGCAAATAATTCGATTTGCGGTCGAGGAATTAGGACTGAGGTGTCGCGTAAATTTGTCCATGGGAAGAAGCGTTTTCCTTCATAATGCTTTGTGAAGTGTTGGCCTTCCGAGATCAATTTCGTAAATTTTTTAAGATGTTTCGTATAACTTTAGAAGCTTTGTTACAAATTTTTTCTTACACGCCGCGTATTATGGGTAAAACGTTGCGGGCTTAAAGTGAATTGTGTAGCATATTGAACTTAGTCAATTTTCGAAAAGTTTAGATTTTTTTGTTAACCGTTTGGTTGTTAGGACTGAGTTTCGTTACGAAGAATTTATCATATGATTTCCGACTGTGGGCTATACGATAATTGTTCTCTTAATAGTCACACGACGTTTTTAGACAAATCGTAGATTGTCGTTTAGTTCTTAAGTGATGGAGCGATGGTTTCTCAAATAGTTTGGCTTGGCGAGAAGGATGTGTTCACACAAGTAGTGTGGTTTCTGTTGGTTTTACAAGAAACGTTTCTGCTGTAATTTCGATCTTAGGTGAAAGTTGCTTGGAGTTACTCATGGAGTGTTACCGAAGTTTATTTCATTACGATCTAGTCGGAGAACGTTTTTTATCGGTTTTTTGAGAGGATTCTTATGACACATTCGTTTCTTGAACGAATTGGTCAACCAGAGGTGGATCTAGCTAACCATCGGGAGGAAAGTGCTCCTTTTAATGTGCACGATGCTACATCTATTCTCGAGTTTTCTACATCTATTCTCGAGTTTTCTTTGTCGCAAATGTTTTCGATGCTTTTCCGTGACTTGCTTGGTTCAACAGAAACTGAAAGAATTGCTTTGGTGATTTTCTCGTAGAAATTTTTAAACGAAACTGGCGTTCTAAAGCTGGAAAGGGCTTCAATACTTTGGCTAATTGTCGAGTTTCAGTTTGATATTGGTACAGGTTTTCTCTACGCATGATTGTGACAAGAAATGATGAATAGTCTTTGAGATTTATGTTCATGATCGTCTGGATATGTTGCTAGAGTTTAGATGAATATTACATTGTCGTTTGCCTATTCTTGACGATTTGCAGAAGTTTTTGAAGTCTGGGAGTATACGAGTATAGTATACGTACCTACTCCCCTTTTTTTTTAACAAAAGAAAACGGTTGAACCGATTCTTTGAAGGGTTGTGTACGTTTCTTCTTCTGAGGTTTGGAATGATCGATACTTCGGGATGATTTATAGACGACGCTTGGACTGTGATTTGGTTGTTTCCACGTTGACGACTTGGAATATGTTGGTTCCGAGAAAATTGTCATAAACGAATCGGTTTTAAGATGACGTTCATGTCTCTAGTTTTTTCTCTCTTTAGGGAGCAAGCTTGATATGCGTGGCGATCGTTTCTCGATTTTTGGAGAGTTTTGATCGGTTTGCAAGATCTGGATGAACAATTGTGGAGCAATATATTGAGACAGGAAAAATCGCTTAAGACTTAGTTCGCTAGACTATCCGCCTAGGTTTTACGTTCCCTAAGGTTCTATGGCAGCCTCAAAGTAATTTCCTACAAAAATTCCAAATCTGATTTCAAAGATGCAGTTTTGTCTCTTCTCAGTTTTGCTTGCTCATTTCCCTTTCCTCTTCTCGTGTATGTTCGCCATTTCCGATATTGGTGTTTACCCTTTGCAACTTGACATTTATCTTCCAAACTTGACTGTTATCTTCTCCTTAGATGCGACGTCAATTTTTGTAAAAAGGTTCAACGTAATCGTATAGTTGAGGCGGCTAAGGTGTTAAGTTAACCGTTGCCGTTTTATACGATTAATCTGAATCCATGCGAGAAAACAAGTTGATACCACTCAAATTACCCTAAGGAGTGTTACTCTCATCAAAAGAGGTTCAGATGTAGTACTTAGGGATCGAATCCACAAGGAGCTAGGGAACAATTAAATCTAGTGTTTATTAAATCTAAGTGTTGTAAATGTTAAAATGAAATAGCAATAGTAACAAGCGAGTAAATAATAAATGTAACTTGGTTGAAAATGATATTAGATGCAGGGCCACTATTCAGGTGTTGGAGTATATAATACCTATAGATGCCTAATTGTTGCATGCATGATATATTAGAGCTCAATCGCTTAACTCAGTGATCAGTTGTCGAATGTTTCACTGGTTAACAGACTAGATCTCGTGTCTCAACGGTTAGTATGTCAACAACGAGAGAGTGTCGATCGATGGTCTATTAAGACGTCGACTGATAC
Organism: Brassica juncea; assembly: GCA_018703725.1. Classification (NCBI taxonomy): domain Eukaryota; kingdom Viridiplantae; phylum Streptophyta; class Magnoliopsida; order Brassicales; family Brassicaceae; genus Brassica; species Brassica juncea. The sequence continues at coordinate 12,011,458 of CM031927.1, forward strand.
ACCTTTGCCAACGTCGATCGATAGTCAGTTGAGGACATCGATCGACGGGTTCTAGCCAGGCCTATGCGCGAGTATGATATGCCATATTAAGATACTAAATTGGCGGTTAGCCCTCTCTATCAATCCTAATATGATAGATAGATGTCAGGATGGGATAACAAGGGTGCTTGAGTATGCAATCCTATGATCAAGTTCTAGTTAGCAAGGCTAAAACAAGCAATGAATACAAATATATCATGAATATCACAACAAGGGAGATCTATAGTTTGGGGTTTAAGTCTGATGAATCCAAATGTCGCGTGTCTGATGTCTCGACATCGATCGATGATACTTGTATACATCGATCGATATTAATCTTCATCTGTCGAGGCATCTCCTGGTATTGACCGACAACACTGATGCGCATCGATCGATTGTTCTTCCTCTCGTCGACCTCTACGTGGTCAGCTCGGGTGAAATATCCTTTAAGCTCCAAAATGCTCCAAAGTCATAGCTTTACTCCGAAATGCACCTGAACCTGAAAACATACCTAGAAGAGTAGAAAACATAGATATATATAGTAAAATACTTATATACCATGGATGAAAATGGGTCAAATCCAAGATATACCATGGATGAATATCGGCGGTCGATATTCAGGTCCTCCTACTTGGGTCTCCTAAATCTGAAAGAAATAAAACGAAAGTAAATAAATGCTAGCTAATAAAACCAAAATAAAATAGCTAATAGTGGGTTGCCTCCCACTCAACGCTTGGTTATAGTCATTTAGCTTGACTGTGGTAGTGATTGGCTATTGGGTGGAGAAACAGCTGCTTGTTGGAAAACAAGCATCCACGTCTTCTCTGCACATTCTGGACCAAGATGCAATGAAAGTTCTTGTGGCCTCATCATTTCTCGTCCATTTCTCATCCATCTTCTCTAGTACATTGGATATGTTCTGCAGCTGATACCACTCAAATTACCCTAAGGAGTGTTACTCTCATCAAAAGAGGTTCAGATGTAGTACTTAGGGATCGAATCCACAAGGAGCTAGGGAACAATTAAATCTAGTGTTTATTAATTCTAAAGGTTGTAATGTTTTAATGAAATAGCAATAGTAACTAGCGAGTAAATGATAAATGTAACTTAGGTTGGAAATGATATTAGATGCATGCCCACTATTCAGGTGTTGGAGATTATAATTCCTATAGATGCCTAACTGTTGCATGCATGATATATTAGAGCTCATTCGCTTAACTCAGTGATCAGCTGTCGCATGTACCACTGGTTAACAGACTAGATCTTGTGTCTCACCGGTTAGATGCAGACACAAGAGAGTGTCGATCGATAGTCTATTAAGACGTCGACCGATACACCTTTGCCAACATCGATCGATTGTCAGTTGAGGACATCGATCGACGGGTTCTAGCCAGGCCTATGCGCGAGTATGAAAATGCTCTACTAAGATTCTAAATTGGCGGTTAGCCCTCTCTAGCAATCCTAATATGATAGATAGATGTCAGGATGGGATAACAAGGGTGCTTGAATATGCAATCCTATGATCAAGTTCTAGTTAGCTAGGCTAAAACACGCAATGAATACAAATCTATCATGAATATCACAACAAGGCAGATCTATAGTTTGGGGCTAATCCCACAAACCTATCTGAACCCTGGATCTAACAGTTGAACTACTCAGACATAGCAAAGCAATTCATATCAATAGATAAATAGAAACTCATAGAATAGATGATAAGAAAATGAAACAACGAGTTCCAATCACAAGTGATCTTCTCTCCAAATGAAACTTGTAACAAAACTAGGTCTAGAAAAGAAAAGCTCTCTCTGCCGTCAAAACACCTGCAGTATATATTCTGCTAGGTTAAAAACTCGTCAGGGCATTTTGGTAATCTGGCTTGGCCTTGGTTTTTAAGTCTGCTGAATCCAAAATGTCGCGTCTGGTGTCTCGACATCGATCGATGGTACTTGTGTACATTGATCGATATTGATATTCATCTGTCGAGGCATTTCCTGATATCGATCGTCAGCACTGATGCGCATCGATCGATTATTCTTCCTCTCGTCAACCTCTAAGTGGTCAGCTCGGGTGAAATGTCCTTTAAGCTCCAAAATGCTCCAAAGTCATAGCTTTACTCCGAAATGCACCTGAACCTGAAAACATACCTAGAAAACATAGATATATATATATAGTAAAATACTAATATACCATGGATAAAAATGGGTCAAATCCAAGGTATATTAGTAGCCTTTCTTGAACGTTGTCAATGCTGACCTGATGCCAGCCTATGTTGTCATAAGCGTATGCTGAAAGTTCTGTCAGTTCCTTTTGCATTGACTCTATCGTCTTGTGGATCAGTTGCTCGCCGATTGGTGTAGACTCGGCGTCGATCGATGCGATTATGTGTTCGTCAGTCGATCTCGGCGAGTTGCCATCGATCGATTTCGCTCGTGTCCTGTCTATCGATGCTGATATCTGGTGTTGAGCTGCGAGTTGCCTCTGAATGGCTTTGACTTCTTTCTGTAGCCATTCTGCGTGGCTGTCTAGTCCACTGATTTTGTTGTCGAATGGAAAGTAGAATTCATCGCAGCGTTTGTCAAGTCGTTCCTCCATGGTGTCTAGAGCAGTGTAGATCTTGGATGTGATCTTGTCAACCTCTGCTGCTGTGTAAGGAAGTAACTCCACAGGTTTCTTGCCATCGATCCAAGGCCCTCGTAGCCTATCGATCGATGCTGATTTTGCCTGCAAAAAATTTTGATTAGTAATGTTCTCAATATCCTTTTGGGCATGAAGTAATTGACTAGACAATTTGTTTAAATCTATCATGACTGGTGATATAAAGCGGTCATGCATGTCCTCGTTAGTCCTCAGCCTCTCATTCATGGATGAGACTTTAGCGTCGAGCGATGTGGAGGTACACATGTCGATCGATGTGGCTGGTTGTTGGTCCTTCTTGCGAATGGTGTCCAGATCTTGCTGTAGTAGCTCGATTTTAGTGCTTAGCCAGTCCACGTTGTTGTTGAGAGGGCAATACACGTCGTTTATCCTTGTGTCGATGTATGAGACTTCCCATTCATCCTTGTGTTGTGCTGAACATTGCGGTTCTGCAGGGATCTGGGCTGTAGGAAGACTGACGTTGATCGATGTTGCATGTGGTGCGTCGATCGATGCTGAGGTCGTAGCTTCCTTCTCAAGTTGCTGATGTAAACTCTCAATTTCTGTCCTCATTTCTGCCATACTTCTGAAAAGCTCATTTTAGCCCCTATCCAAAGGTTGATGTGTATCTTCTACCAATGTTTTGAGCTCCTCTCCCAGTTTCTCCTGAGCTCCACAAATACCAAACACCATCTCATTGATTTCATCTTTGGTGTAGAGTTCTGGTGCCAGTCTTGTGAGTGTAAAGGAAGTGGCATGTTCTGGAAGACAGATGTGGCTCTCTTCAAAAAGAGATGCTCTCTCCAGTAATTTTAGTTCAGTTCTCTCATATCAGTTTGGTTTAAGACAGATTGATACCATGTTCAGCTCGGTTCAAGCTTTAACAATTTAACTTGGTTCATATCAGCTTAGTTCATGCTCAGCTAACTCCGGTTCTAATCAGTTCCCAACAGCTTAACTCGGTTATACTCAGACGACATCAGTTCAAGACAATTTCAGACCATAGACAGCTCGGCTCAGATCAGATCAGAACATACTCAGCTCAATTCGGTTCTAAACAAGATCAAATCAGTTCGGTTTAATTCCCATAATTCTTATCAGTTCGTCTACTGGTTCTATGAGACTGATTAAATCATAAACCAACCAAGACTCAAGAGAACAAGACCTTAGACAACTGATCCTGACAGGTTAACCAACATACATCAATTGATTCTCATCAAAACATGGCTGAATCAAGAAGCTGAAGCTTACCGGTTTTACTCAACTAATTAAACTTGACTGGTTGTTTCTCTTCAAGCTAACCACGAATTAACCTGATCAACACCACAAGAATCCATGGTTGGATTTATTCAGAATTTATCTCCAGTGTAGGCAAACCAACAAAACTTCTCATAGAAACTGATCCACAACCATCTTACCGATTAAAATCAAAGGCTGAAGAAGATGGGTGATTCTCTACTTCAGGATGCCAAATCTTCAGCACTTAAACACTTCAAAACTCACTGATTAAATTCACAGAAGGGTGAGAAAGGGTCGTCCATGCTCACTTCTCTTCTCTGATTTTTTTCTGAATTTTTGCATGAGTTTTTCTCACAAATTTTTTTTTCTTTTCTTTCTCTCGTTCTCTCTGAAATTTTCTCTGGTTTTACTTGTACAACAGGACGTCCAGAAGATAGAAGAAGATATTTTATAGCATAAGGGGTTGTTTCAGCTGAGGGTTTACTTAAACCAAAGCAAGTTGCTGTCCTTTCCCTCCTTTGAAGAAAAATTATTTTGTTTTTATTAAACAAGCAACCAGCTTGTGACTTTCATGTGACTTTAGTGAAGCAAGTAAGCAGGTTGGTGCAGCTCATGTGACTGATTTACTTAGAAAGCAATCAGAATAGCTGGTGAAGGTATTAGACTGGTCAGAATTTCATTAAGAAACTTAACGACAATTTCGGACAGTTTTCGACTAAAATTTCTCATCCTTCGAATCTCGTCTTGCTTTCAACTAAGCTTGCCTAGCTTAAATAAAATTTAACCAACATTATTAACACTCTACCAGAACTATCAATGAGATGTATTTCGACCACAAGACAGTCCCGTCGAGGTATTAATTCACCGGGTCGACTTTATTTTTAAATCTGATCGACCAACTCCAAACTGGTCGAGCAGAGTTTTTCTCGACCAAAAATTAACTGGCTCGTGAGGGTTATTACACTAGGTGTGGCCACTCTCGGTACCTGTTGGGTATCGCTTTCTACCGCTCGTGGCTGGTCGCTATCGAGTTCCCGTGCTGCACTATGCTTTCTGCAGAAAGCCACTATCAGTCTTAGAGGGTGCTGGTGTGGGTGAAAATCTAGGTGCCAGACTTACGCTGTTTTCCACGTCTGGAGAAACATGATATTATTAAGGTGCTCCCGGACTTTTGCACTTTCTCAGTGGCAATTATACCTTGTGTCCCCTGTATTAATTTAGCACGTAGCGTTCTAATACAAGTACCTTTCACTTTTTTGGTATTTTAGTTTGGGACCCCGATATGCATGAGGCTATACAGGGGTTTTATGTAGTATTGATGGCATACTCGGGCTTGCGCAGACCCATTCCTACCTTATGTCTCATACCCATTTTGTTTTTGTGTGGTCGTGCCACTTATCAATGAGGGTTGGCCAGGATCAGAGGTCTCTTTGACCTGATCCAGCTCGTTTGCCCCTTTAAGTATTATGGTATTCGTATTCTCTCTTATAGTCGGAACTATTTTATTATATAGGCTATGTCCGTAGACTTTCAGCGTACATATGAGTAGAAAAACATAATGCTTAAATAAAAAATAAAATAATTATATTTTATCATGGAAGTCGCACCAGAGTCCCGGGTTCCGGAATGAGTCAGGTGCTTTCATCTTTGGGGGCCACTTGACCTGTTGGCCCATCTGCCTCAGCGTGTTGACCAGCTCTGGTGTGGCTATTGAGAGATGGGAGATATCGGGCCAGGTAGATACATACATCCCCTCTTCTTTTTCTAATGGCCGGTATTGGAACCTGCTCCGGTTCCTGCTTTAGGAGTCCTTGGATCCCTTTTGGGAGAATCTTTCTTCTCGGTCTCCCCGGTATGATCGGGTGGACCTTTGATCCTGTTTGGGTTGAGCCTTGGCGTGGCTAGCGACGTCCTCTTCCCACTTCACATGTGCCCACGCTCGGGATAGCACATCCTCCATGGTTTTGCAAGGGTACATGGTCAGCTCTTTGTAGAACCCTCCGTCTGGAAGTATGCCTCTCTTGAAGGCAGAGATTGCGGTAGGGATGCTGCATTCAGGGACTGCTACCTTCTCTTGATTGAAACGGGCTATGTAGTCCCGCAGGGGTTCTACTCGATGCGGAGGATCTCGTACAGACCGTCTGAAGTCTTCTCCAGGCTCCTGCTACTCGCGAATTGTTCTACGAACTTGTCGCTCAGGCCGGCAAAGGAAGAGATGGACCTTGTAGGGAGATTGATATACCATTGCAAGGCGGGTCCAATCAGAGTGGAGCCGAACCCGTTACACATGGTAGCTTCACGGGACTCCTTGGGGAGCGCAACCGCTAGCATCCTCTGTTTATATTGTGCAATATGATCGTCGGTGTAATAACCCTCACGAGCAGATAGAATTTTGGTCGTGAAAATTCTTTATGATCAGTTTGAAGATTGATCAAGCAGAATTTAAATAAAAATCGACACGGTGAATTAATCTCTCGACGGGGCTGTCTTTTGGTCGAAAAACCATCTCTTGATTGTTCTGGTCGAGTGTTAATTATTATTGTCGATTTTGTGTCATGCTGGGAGAGTTTATTCAGAACAGGACGAGATTCGAATGATGAAAAATATTTAGTTGAAACAGTCTGAAAAATATCGACAAAACTCTTAAAACTATTTCTGAACAGTCACATGTCTTGCACCTTCTAGTCTACTTGCTTCTTCAGTAATTAGGTCACATGTCATGCACCTACTTGCTTACCTGCTTGCTCATTAGAAGTTACATGCTGGTCACAAGCTGTTTGCTTCAGCTGCTTGTATCTTTCTTCATGGAAGGGAAATGTTCAGCTGCTTGTGCTGCTTGGTGTGCTGAAGCATGTCACCAGCTGTCTAACCTCAGCCTTGTCTTTTGTGGGAGCAAACCCTCATCTGAAGCAACTCCTTATGATATAAAATACCCTCTTCTCTCCTCTGGACGTCCTGTTACTGCAAGAAAAACCAGAGAAAAATTCAGAGAGAAAGAGAGAAAGAAGAAAGAAATTTCTGTGAGAAAAACTAGTTGAAAAATTCAGAAAAAAATTCAGAGAAGAAAATTGAGCATGGACGAACCCTTCTCACCATCCTGTGACTTTAATCAGCATGTTCTGGTATGGTTAAGAGCTGAAGGTTTGGTGTCCAAGAGTTTAGAATCACCCAAGTTCTTCAGCCTTGGATTTTATCGGTTAGACGTGTGTTCAGCTTGAAGTTTATATCAACCAAGTTCATCTTAAAGCTTGAGGAAATCGGATTGAAATGGAGTGTTATTAGTTGAGCTCGAGTCTAGTCTTCCCTAGCCAATCTCATGGAATCAAAGGTGAGTCTAGATAGATGATTGATGAGTAGTGAATGAATATTTCTTGATTGAACGTACTGATTGTAGATGATTGTTAGGCTTTGTCTCTTGATCAATATTGAATGGGTAAGGTGTTTACTTAGTGTAAACACTTATTAAATATTTATGAATGATCATAGAGGTTTCTTCCAAACCTTAGTACTTGTTCTCAAGTACTAATACATATGTATAGTATTAAATATAATTAAGTATGAAAGTATTAATCATGTGAAGTCCTATTATAAACCTGTCTTCCAAAATATTCCCGTATGAATGATGATTACCGTGAATTGGTCCTGCGATATGGAACAAGGTCACGAAGACACGATGATAGGGTCGCACCCTGGAGGCCGTGTAACTGCATGCAGCGTTAGATGTTCAATTTTTGAATATCTGATGGCGATGATGGTGATGCTAACTCGCTAGACTTGTTTAGCCTTTGTGATTTCTCGGGTCTGGTATATATATATATATAAATATGATTATATGAATGATATGAGAGACGGGAATAGGAAGTGGGGTATATGATTAGATTCACAATGATGGAAAAATATTCCTTATATATAAATATCCAGATATGGAATATATTTCCACTGCATACAAATGAAGTTGATTGCTTGAGATATTATTAATATATGTTGGGGTGCGGGACTAGCCTCACTGAGTAAACTAGTTACTCATGACTCATTTGTGATGCAGGTAACCAATAGGCCGGAGACCTTACTCTAGGACAGGACGGAACATCATTAGCCAGCGGTAGTTTTATTATCTTTGCAAAGTCATTTTGATATATCTTATGAATAAGATTTGTAGACCGAAAACCTCGAGGTTAATTTATAACAAATTTTGTAAGATGATTTCGAATGATATATAAATAATGTTTTTTTCTTAAGTACGGGTTCCATATGATATTAGTCCTTGTCCGGACGAACTAACTATCAGGTATTGATTTCTCGGGTTGAAAAGCCTAGAGTGGTATCCGATAGGAGCGTTGGTGTTCTTTGATTGTTGGTCTAAGGCGATCAGAAGTATTCTGAGAACCTCAGATCGACCATCGAGGAACATCGACCGTGTCATTTCCGGTCATCTACGACCGGGGGTGTCATAAAGGTGGTATCAGAGCATGGTTATACGATGCTAGAATGGGACTTGTTTCAAATGTTTTTCGAGTCAAAATGAGTCGCAAGGATAACTAGGATTTGCTGGCTTGTTCCTTCATTTTAGGATAGATAGTCATGGGTAGTTACCTAACAGTGATCTTTCACAGCATAAGCACCGAGACAAGCTTGAACGGGTGACCGTACTTACCGATGTTACTATCATCACGCTCGAGTTTGCTACCCTCATGGTGGGGTTCACTACCATCCTGTTAGGAGTCAATAACCGCATGCCTTTCTGTCGTTCTTTTGAATTCTTGTGTGGGATGCCAATTCTTTAGAGAGAGATATGGGACAGAACTGATACATCTCCGGACTTGTGTGTTATCGATGTCAAGGTGGGCGTCGTTGTTTGTGGTCCGATTTAGAGCGATGCGACTGCATATGATCACCTAGATGCACTTATTCTTCCAGCTTCTCAAGTCTCCAGCTTATGCTGAGACGTACAAGCACCAGAGCCATACAAGCCTAAATTGTTCAACATTTGTTTGGATCTTAGCGTTGGAGGAAGAGATGGTTCGACTGTAGTACCAGATGATGGACCCACATGCACCTTTCTGTTGGCAACAATACATCTTGAAGCTTATGATGGAAAAAGTAGCGGGACCACAAGATACTGAAGAAGGACTAAACCGTTCGAGGTATACTTTGGCTTGAGGCAGATTTGGGATGAAACACCCAGAGCAAAACATTGACGTGGCCAATTTTCAGAGATTTACATGAAGGATTTGGTAGCAAGCTATTTGGAGATGAACGCGATGAGTTGTTAGTCGAGAGTTAAGAATTACTTCAGAGAGGTGAGATCGAGTTGGACAGATCTCAAGAGTTTAATAAGTAGAATTTTCTACACAAGATATGGGACCGATTGAAGATTCAGTTCACGCAGTTGGTATGATGGGATGTTTCCACGAGAAGGTTCAGGTCGAGTTAATCATATACAACAATTTCAGCATTGAGATACGGGTCGAGTGAATTGGATTCATCGATTATGGTTTGGAGAATAAGCCAAAGATCATATGGAAAATCTTTGGGAACTTAGCCAAGAATTTTGGAGTAGATAAAAGATCATGGAGTTTCAAAGCTTCGAGGAGATGTTAGAGTATGACGTGAATGTTAAAGAAGCTATTATTTCTGAAGAAGTTAACCAAGTCATGCAGACCGTTTATTTTCCAACTGCTGCAGATCAAAGGTCAGATTCAAGAAGTGAGTTAAGTAAGTCGTTGGGGATGATTTTGGGTGTACATTTCATCAGATCAAGATCGAGGACCTTGTCCCGTTATGGTTGTGACTATCAAGGACAGAATGGTCGTGATTGTCAAAGTTTGGGAAATCCTGGAATGTTTGCATCATTCGAGCTTTGGTGGTTCTTGTGAAGAGTTAGGATTTTAGGTTACCCTTCCTCATGAAGTTATCCGATCTACGTTACCTATACCTAAGATAACACTTGTTGAACTTGTTCGCTTTTCCTTACCGTTAGTCCACATCCAAGTGTTAGGCTATTTGGGTAGAGCCTACACTTTATAGTTGACTGGACCGTCAAAACCCCTGAAAGGTCCAATCACAGGTTTGCTTCTTATCCCATTGTGTGTTGTGTGCATTTTTAAAATTTTATGAATGATTGAAAAAAAAAAATTATGTGAATTGTGATCAAGGTGTCGTAAGAGACCTTGCCTATGGATGGAATTCTCCGCCCATATTGTGTTTTATTCGGGAACAACACATAGTTGTAGTTTCCGACACTGTCATAGTATTAGAAGGGATTCACTTTTGTGAATTCAAGTCTACCGTTCTTATTCTTGGAAGTATTGGCTACCAGTTAAATTAATGGTATGCCTTCCCCATTCCATAATACTTCTGTTAGAGCGGTATGTTTCTATCTAGAATGAGATTGGCTATCTAGCTACCGAGCTCAATTAGGATATTAAGGAAATAAGTCTTTTGAAGAGGACCAGTTATTGTTGGCCTACAATGGTACTCTACCAAGTGTTTGAGCATCGCTCATATCAGTCTGGCAAGTTGAAAACCTTTTGGGAAAACGGTGAAGAAGTGTAATCTAGTAACTTGATCGTTTAGAAAGTAGAAGATGAAAAGGAGCATAGTAGAAGACATTCTGATAATCAGGAAAGAAGAAGATGTGGTTAAGGCATTGAAAGGATGGTCGACATCTAAAAGTAACATGTTCAGTATTCTTGTTGAACTTGGATTCGCTGCAATAGCCTAGGGATCTCACCAAGTGGTTCTTGCCAAGTTCTAGTAGTAGTTAGAAGATTATGAAGAGCGTCTCAGATAGATCAGAAGTGTAAAGAATACTGTAAGTGTGTGAATGTGTAAGTGTGTTTATTTGAGAGTAGCACCCCTGGTCTGAATCATGTTGGCGTCATTGATCGTGCATGTTCTTGTTTGATTGTTGCACAGTTGATCAAGTTAACATTGACCAGACTGGAGATGTTACATTCACGTATGACACATCACCTCACGTTCCAAATTTCATGTTGTTGTTATGGGGGAAAGTCAGATAGAAAAGGTTGAGAAGTGATAGTCTACAGATACAAGATTGTTAGAAAAAGTATGCAGACCGCAGTTGACAAGAGTTGTGCAGAGCAAAGAATTTTATTATCTTGAAAGTGGCTGCTCAGAAAAAAAAGGATCGGTTGGGGGGATCAAGGGATCGACCATGAGTTGTTTTGATATGGGCATATTAAGATATGATCAGAGCTAATATCTAGAACTCCTTTCAGAGACTGTTCAGTAAAGAGTGTACAGCTACGTTTTCAGAATTTGGGGACGAATTATTTTAAGGGGGGGGGGAAATGTAATAACCCTCACGAGCAGATAGAATTTTGGTCGTGAAAATTCTTTAAGATCAGTTTGAAGATTGATCAATCAGAATTTAAATATAACTCGACACGGTGAATTAATCTCTCGACGGGGCTGTCTTTTGGTCGAAAAACCATCTCTTGATTGTTCTGGTCGAGTGTTAATTATTATTGTCGATTTTTATTCATGCTGGGAGAGTTTATTCAGAGCAGGTCGAGATTCGAATGATGAAAAATATTTAGTTGAAACAGTCCAAAAAATATCGACAAAACTCTTAAAACTATTTCTGAACAGTCACATGTCTTGCACCTTCTAGTCTACTTGCTTCTTCAGTAACTAGGTCACATGACATGCACCTACTTGCTTACCTGCTTGCTCATTAGAAGTCACATGCTGGTCACAAGCTGTTTGCTTCAGCTGCTTGTATCTTTCTTCATGGAAGGGAAATGTTCAGCTGCTTGTGCTGCTTGGTGTGCTGAAGCATGTCACCAGCTGTCTAACCTCAGCCTTGTCTTTTGTGGGAGCAAACCCTCATCTGAAGCAACTCCTTATGATATAAAATACCCTCTTCTCTCCTCTGGACGTCCTGTTACTGCAAGAAAAACCAGAGAAAAATTTAGAGAGAAAAAGAGAAAGAAGAGAGAAAAATCTGTGAGAAAAACTAGTTGAAAAATTCAGAAAAAAATTCAGAGAAGAGAATTGAGCATGGATGAACCCTTCTCACCATCCTGTGACTTTAATCAGTATGTTCTGGTATGGTTAAGAACTGAAAGTTTGGTGTCCAAGAGTTTAGAATCACCCAAGTTCTTCAGCCGTGGATTTTATCGGTTAGACGTGTGTTCAGCTTGAAGTTTATATCAACCAAGTTCATCTTAAAGCTTGAGGAAATTGGAGTGAAATGGAGTGTTATTAGTTGAGCTCGAGTCTAGTCTTCCCTAGCCAATCTCATGGAATCAAAGGTGAGTCTAGATAGATGATTGATGAGTAGTGAATGAATATTTCTTGATTGAACGTACTGATTGTAGATGATTGTTAGGCTTTGTCTCTTGATCAATATTGAATTGGTAAGGTGTTTACTTAGTGTAAACACTTATTAAATATTTATGAATGATCATAGAGGTTTCACTGAGCAAACTAGTTACTCATGACTCATTTGTGATGCAGGTAACCAATAGGCCGGAGACCTTACTCTAGGACAGGAAGGAACATCATTAGCCAGCGGTAGTTTTATTATCCTTCCAAAGTCATTTTGATATACCTTATGAATAAGATTTGTAGACCGAAAACCTCGAGGTTAATTTATAACAAATTTTGTCAGATGATTTTGAATGTTATATAAATAATGTTTTTTTAATTACGGGTTCCATATGATATTAGTCCTTGTCCGGACGAACTAACTATCAGGTATTGCTTTCTCGGGTTGAAAAGCCTAGAGTGGTATCCGATAGGAGCTTTGGTGTTCTTTGATTGTTGGTCTAAGGCGATCGGTAGTATTCTGAGAACCTCAGATCGACCATCGAGGAACATCGACCGTGTCATTTCCGGTCATCTACGATCGGGGGTGTCACAGTCGGGGTCTCCGGTGCCATCGTACATCTTGATGCTGGGGAAGGAAAATTTCCGAGGCATCTTGACTGAGGCGATCTCCTCCCCGAAGGGAGTATTTGTGTATGAGTCGAGGTTGATGTGCCCTTGAGTAGCACACGGGACAAAACAGACATGCATGGCTTGATCATGGAAAGCAGTAATCATATATGTTCATTGTTTGACTCATATCTTTCAAAAACCGAGTCCTCTACGCATGAAATCACTTGGATAATGTTCTCAACTCAACTACGGAGCTCCTCGAAGAAGAATCAGATCAAATGGAGTTCATATGTGGGAGTTATGCAATTTGCAAATCAAAAGACATTCAGTTCTCGCGAATTTGGGCCGTACCGCGAAGGAACCACTTGGTTCAGATGAACCTGGACGTTAGCCGAAGAGTCTCTTTGACCAGATCTGAGATCCAAGAGTTTTAATACATTGGCTTTAAATTTTTCATCTAGATTCGATTTACTAAGTTTCTATTTAATACATTCGTAAGTCTTTTTTCATTCCTCAAGTAGTATAAATATGTAAACATTTCTCATAATAAAATCAGTCTATGTTTGAGTTTATTTTTGTTTTCTTCTTTTCTCTGGGTGAGAGAGAGAGTTCTTTAGCTAGTTCATTGGTGTAAACCGGCTTGTTGATTTGGTGGCAACCAATTCATCTTTGTTTGTTGTTTGATGGTTAGCTAACGAACTACATTCTTTCTTAGGTGGTTAGTCTTAGATCGTGGGTATATCAAGAGCCATTACACATCTCTTGATGATCCTTTCAATCCATATCAGTTCCAGAAGTGCCGTTTGCATTCTCGGATCATATCCAACACCCAGTTAAAGTGAGAAATGTTCTGATTATGATTCCTTTGCTTATAAACCTTTTCCTTTTAATGTTACAGATTTGAGGATAAATCTTTTTGAAGAGGAAGGGAATGATGCGCCCTTGAGTAGCGCACCGGGCAAAACAGACATGCATGGCTTGATCATGGAAAGTAGTAATGATATATGTTCATTATTTGACTCATATCTTGCAAACGACGTGTCCTCTACGTATGAAATCACTTGGAGAATGTTCTCAACTCAACTACGGAGCTCCCCGAAGAAGAATCAGATTAAACGGAGTTCAGATGTGGGAGTTATGCAATTTGAAAATCAGGAGACATTCAGTTCTCGCGAATTTGGGCCGTGCCGCGAAGGAACCACTTGGTTCAGATGAACCTGGACGTTAGCCGAAGAGTCTCTTTGACCAGATCTGAGATCCAAGAGTTTTAATATATTGTCTTTAAATTTCTCATCTAGATTCGATTTACTAAGTTTGTCTTTAATACATTCGTAAGTCTTTTTCTATTCCTCAAGTAGTATAAATATGTAAATATTTCTCATAATAAAATCAGTCTAAGTTTTAGTTTATTTTTGTTTTCTTCTGTTCTCTGGTTGAGAGAGAGAGAGTTCTTTAGCTAGTTCATTGGTGTGAACCGGCTTGTTGATTTGGTGGTCAACCAATTCATCTTTGTTTGTTGTTTGGTGGTTAGCTAACGCACTACATTCTTTCTTAGGTGGTTAGTCTTAGATCGTGGGTATATCAAGAGCCATTCCGCATCTCTTGACGATTCTTTCAATCCATATCAGTTCCAGAAGCGCCATTTGCCTTCTCGGATCATTTCCAACACCCAGTTAAAGTGATCCTTCCCTATTTAGGGCGTATAAAGTGGTATCAGAGTCACTTTGGCTGGTTTGTTTTCATTTCATCTTTTCATCTTCTCATCTCTCCACGATTTTCTTTTCTTATTTCTTGTTGGATCCAGGCTGTTCCTTTACTCCCTTGTGATCGACAGTTATTAAAAAAAATGATAAAAAAAAGAAATAAAAAAAGAGTAAAAGTTTTGGCTTGAATCACTTCTGAAGAGAAATCCAGGGGGAGTGGTGGAGGAGAAACCCTGCTGGCTGAAGAGAAACCCAGGCTTAGAACATTTAAGGCGGATCCATATCAAAATTCTCTTCATCTTTCTTTCTCATTTCTTTTCCCACAAAAGTTTTTTTTGGGTTTTGATTGCTGAATTTTGACTGCCTATCATCCTTTGAACCAGTTGAAAGAACTCTGAGTGATCACCTAAAAATCGTGAGCTAAACACTTTGAGAGTGTGAAGATTTTTATTTGCTAACTCTTTTGTTAAGTGTTTTCAGGATGTTTGGACTTCTCAAGAAATCAAAACTACAACAAGATGTTTATTTTCCTTTTAAAACCGTATTAGAAAAAGAGCAAATGATTTTTGGAAAAAAAAAACAGTTTGCTTCTACTAGGTTTGATTTTGTGCAAAATCAAAGAAACCAAAGGAAGAGACAAAACAGGTTCGATGATGATGAGAAGTGGATCAGAAGTGGCGATCGTCCCTTCACCAAAGCCAAGAGAAGCAACCGTGATGTGTTTGATCAGAATGAGCTTCAGACTTATGTCAGCTTGGAGAAGAAGTTGCATAAGGCAATTCATGCTATCCGGCAACTCAAAAAGAAGGAAAACACCAACACTTCTCCTGCACCAAAACAACAAAGTAATTTTTCTTCTCTTTCAAATTCTGATTTGAAAACTAATGTTTTGTCTTCAGATAAAAGCAAAGCTGTGAAACCCACAAGCAAAGCTCATTCTACCAGGTGCTTCAAATGCCATAGAATCGGTCATTATGCTAACAGTGCCAAAACCAGAAACCGTTGGTGACTTTGGAGAATGAGAACGTTGAAACCGAGCTAGAAAAGGAAGAAATTTTAGACCCATTGCCAATTTTCGATGACTAAACTAATGAGCCAATGGCAGGTTTGAAATCTTGTGAACATAAGGACTTATTTTCTTCTCAATCTGAATCAATTCCTGATGAATCTTGGCAATTAACTGTTTTACAACCAGAGAATCCAAGTTGTTTTGAATTAATTTCTCAGTTTGAAAAGGATTCTGAAAACGTTTTGAACAATGATGAATTTTCTGGTCCTTTGAATGCTCTTGATATTGGTGCATATGACTTTGGTCTTGGAAGCTTTGTGTCAATGCAGGAAGGGCCAGATGAAAAACAAAACTGTGGTCATCAAGCAAACCAAGAAAGCTCTTCTTCCATTCAAAAACCAGACCAAACTCAAGGTGAGCAATGTTATGATTATGATTCCTTTGCTTATAATCCTTTTCCTTTTAATGTTCCAGATTTTAGGACAAATCTTTTTGAAGAGGGAGGGAATGATGCGCCCTTGAGTAGCGCACCGAGCAAAACAGACATGCATGGCTTGATCATGGAAAGCTGTAAAGATATATGTTCATTGTTTGACTCATTATCTTTCAAAAATCGAGTCCTCTACGCATGAAATCACTTGGATAATGTTCTCAACTCAACTACGGAGCTCCTCGAAGAAGAATCAGATCAAACGGAGTTCAGATGTGGGAGTTATGCAATTTGCAAATCAGGAAACATTCAGTTCTCGCGAATTTGGGCCGTACCACGAAGGAACCACTTGGTTCAGATGAACCTGGACGTTAGCCGAAGAGTCTCTTTGACCAGATCTGAGATCCAAGAGTTTTAATACATTGTCTTTAAATTTTTCATCTAGATTCGATTTACTAAGTTTGTCTTTAATACATTCGTAAGTCTTTTTCTATTCCTCAAGTAGTATAAATATGTAAACATTTCTCATAATAAAATCAGTCTAAGTTTGAGTTTATTTTTGTTTTCTTCTTTTCTCTGGGTGAGAGAGAGAGTTCTTTAGCTAGTTCATTGGTGTGAACCGGCTTGTTGATTTGGTGGTCAACCAATTCATGTTTCTTTGTTGTTTGGTGGTTACCTAACACACTACATTCTTTCTTAGGTGGTTAATCTTAGATCGTGGGTATATCAAGAGCCATTCCGCATCTCTTGACGATCACTTCAATCCAAATCAGTTCCAGAAGCGCTGTTTGCCTTCTCGGATCATATCCAACACCCAGTTAAAGTGATCCTTCCCGATTTAGGGTGTATCAGGGGTTGGTCCTCCGGATTGGGGGAGCTTGTGGGAACCGAAATTCGCACTATCGATTTCTTTTTAAATAAGAAAACTAGGAAAACCCTAATTTCCCAGGGGATCCGGATATCTGCTAATTACCACACGTCAAGCAATCAGAACACGAGAATAACAACGATAAAGTATAAGAAATCGAAAAGAGAGCAATGAAGATCTTATTCCGAATTTGCGTATGAGCGTTTACAACAAGGTATAAGCCTGGGCTCGAGAGCTGTCGGCGAGTTTCCTAGTTCTAGCAACCCTAAGACGGCTAAACCTAATAGAGTCGCAGCTCGAAATAACAAAAACGGAAAGTTGCCTAAATTGCTCTAAGTGCTAAGTTTGCTCTGAAAATGTCCCTCCTTCATGCCTCTTGCCTAGGACTCCTTATATACTCGCTCCTAGGTCGGTTTACGCTTTTCTTCTTTTGCCCTTAAGCCGTCATAGCATAAAAATGGAATATCTCCATTGTTTTCGATCTTCGTAATTATCTTCAAAATTCTGTATTTATCCGCGGAAACTTGACATTTATCTTTCCTTGCGAACCAAGCGTAAACCGTCCTACGGTTTACAGGCTTTTGGTTAAGAAATCGTAAGATGGGCCTCGAGTCGTGTCTTCTTTCGATAAAGAACAAACTTTCCGCAGTTTTACCGCAAAGTTTGATCGATGATTTAGAATGGCGGAAAACATGAACTGAGTTTGCTACGGTCTTCGGGAGATAGCATCGAAGGATATACGAGAATGCATGGATTCGTGTTGTATCGACGTTTCGGAAGAGCTCGGTCGCTACGTAGCGACCGAGCTTGGCTCAAACTCAGTCGCTACGTAGCGACCGAGCAGGACAGACGCTCGGTCGCTACGTAGCCACCGATCAGGACGGACGATCGGTCGCTACATAGCGACCGAGCCTGGCTCGAGCTCGGTCGCTACGTAGCGACCGAGTGGGACGGACGCTCGGTCGTTACGTAGCGACCGAGCATTGTGCATGCTTGGTCGCTGCGTAGCGATCGTGCTTGGCTTGTCTGTGGTCCGATTGCTATACTCGAGCTCGTCCGTGGCTGGTTTTAGATATGTGTCTGTTGCCTTTGGTACAGCCGGTATTTGATTCGATCGAGATTTGAACACGATTTTACCGCGGGATTCTTTGTAAAGATTTCTTTACGAAGATTACTTTTCGTAAAAACGTTCATGCCAATTTTTACAGACTTTCAGACATTGATTCCGTCGTGACCGATTTTGATCCCAACAGTTTGCCCCCCAGCTCGTTAGAACCATGAGCTTCTAGCGTGAGGTTCTAGCGAGTGGCTTGGCAAGTTAGGCAAGTAAGGTGAGTTAGGCGGAATTAATGGTTGAAAAGGTCTGTGGTTGGTGGTCTTTTTGCTCTTTAAAAGTAGAACGCGATAAGATTGGGGCTGCGCCTTATGACGGCTGCCTACATACCCTTGTTGAAGGGATCAAGCCTTTCGAAGTTCGTCTTGGAGTTAAGGTTCTTATGACTAGTTTTCCAGCGAGACCTTTACGGTCTAATTTTTATGTAGAGGTTTTCAGGCGTGTTGCTGCCGATGGCATTTTATATGGGTGTAGAAGGAAGACTACGAGTTATCATCTCGTAATCTAACTCTGTGTGAACTGCTATATCTGTGATCTGTTTTGAGAGTTTTCCGCAGCGTGTAAACTTGCGGGATTTCTGAAGACGCTCGAACTGCTATTCTCGAGTTTTCTTCGTCGCAAATGTTTTCGATGCTTTTCCATGACTTGCTTGGTTCAACGGAAACTGAAAGAATTGCTTTGGTGATTTTCTCGTAGAAATTTTTAAACGAAACTGGCTTTCTAAAGCTGGAAAGGGCTTCAATACTTTGGCTAATTGTCGAGTTTCAGTTTGATATTGGTACAGGTTTTCTGTACGCATGATTGTGATAAGAAATGATGTATAGTCTTTGAGATTTATGTTCATGATCGTCTGGATATGTTGCTAGAGTTTAGACGAATATTAAATTGTCGTTTGCCTATTCTTGACGATTTGCAGAAGTTTTTGAAGTTTGGGAGTATACGAGTATAGTATATGTACCTACTCCCCGTTTTTTTTTACGAAAGAAAACAGTTGAACCGATTCTTTGAAGGTTTGTGTACGTTTCTTCTTCTGAGGTTTGGAATGATCGATAATTCGGGACGATTTATAGACGACGCTTGGACTGTGATTTGGTTGTTTCCACATTGACGACTTGGAATATGTTGGTTCCGAGAAAATTGTCATAAACGAATCAGTTTTAAGACGACGTTCATGTCTCTAGTTTTTTCTCTCTTTAGGAAGTGAGCTTGATATGTGTGGCGATCGTTTCTCGATTTTCGGAGAGTTTTGATCGGTTTGCAAGATCTGGATGAACAATTGTGGAGAAATATATCGAGACAGGAAAAATCGCTTAAGACTTAGTTCGCTAGACTATCCGCCTAGGTTTTACGTTCCCTAAGGTTCTATGGCAGCCTCAAAGTAATTTCCTACGAAAATTCCAAATCTGATTTCAAAAATTTCAAGTCGGAAATACCTTAGTTCTCTCGAAGATGCAGTTTTGTCTCTTCTCAGTTTTGCTTTCTTATTTCCCTTTCCTCTTCTCGTGTATGTTCGCCATTTCCGATATTGGTGTTTATCCTTTGAAACTTGACATTTATCTTCCAAAATTGACTGTTATCTTCTCCTTAGATGCAACGTCAATTTTTGTAAAAAGGTTCAACGTAATCGTATAGTTGAGGCGGCTAAGGTGTTAAGTTAACCGTTGCCGTTTTATACGATTAAACTGAATCTATGCGAGAAAACAAGTTGATACCACTCAAATTACCCTAAGGAGTGTTACTCAAACAAGGAGTTCTAATCACAAGTGATCTTCTCTCCAAACTCTCTTCTCTCTCTCTCAAAATGAAACTTGTAACAAAACTAGGTCTTTCGCCGTCAAAACACTTAGGCTGTATATAATCTACTAGGTTAAAAACTCGTCAGGGCATTTTGGTAATTTGGCTTGGCCTTGGGTTTTAAGTCTGCTGAATCCAAATGTCGCGTGTCTGATGTCTCGCCATCGATCGATGGTACTTGTGTACATCGATCGATATTAATTTTCATCTGTCGAGGCATCTCCTGGTATCGTCCGACAACACTGATGCGCATCGATCGATTGGTCTTCCTCTCGTCGAGCTCTACGTGGTCAGCTTGGGTAAAATGTCCTTTAAGCTCCAAAATGCTCCAAAGTCATAGCTTTACTCCGAAATGCACATGAACCTGAAAACATACCTAGAAAAGTAGAAAAAATAGATATATATATAGTAAAATACTTATATACCATGGATGAAAATGGGTCAAATCCAAGGTATATCAACTCCCCCAGACTTACCATTTTGCTTGTCCTCAAGCAAAACATACAGGCAGTCTCTCTGAAAGAGGTTTGAAAATATTAGGGACTTAAGATTTTAAAGCATAGAAATCTTTTCCTCAACAATTTTACAACACTATGCAATATCCTAGCTTAGCAACCATTTCTAACATAACACAACTCATCAATTCACGTCTAACATCCCCTCTACTGATTTCATTTCTTAGCATAAATATAAAGTGAATGCTTTACCTTGGGAGTATCGATCACATGATGCAAGGATTTCAGACAGGTATCTGGAGCTGCAGGTAAAAGCTAGTTCCTAGTTTCTCTCTCTCATTTTCTCTCTTGAGTCAAAGTCTGCTTCCATTGCAGGATCAGTGACCAAGATTTGACAGGCATCCATGAATCAAAACTTAATGGTGGTTGCCACCAAGTTATGTTCACTTCTTTTTGACCTATATCCAAGAGTTCTTTGCGAAAGCGAGCCTTGAAGATTGCCGCCTGCAAGTCCCGTTTCGAACTCTTTTATTGGAGTCTTTATGAATCAAGCCTTAATGGTTTTAGCCACCAAGTCATGTTCAGACTCATCATAATTAAACAATATATCTTATTTATTTTATTATTATTATTATTATTATTATTTATTTCTTTTTTTTATAGAAACTCACTAACTAATCTAGGGTCGAAATTTAGAGAGAGAAAATGTGATAAATAATCTACACCAAGCCCCAAGGCAAGCGGTTATGTCAGGTTTAGTGTTGGAAATCAGCTTTGGTTACTTCATGCGGTTCAAGGCAAGTGTGTAGTTGATAGGTTGATCTGCTTTAGCATCTTTAGTGCTATCTCCAATCAGTAAATCTAAAATGGTGCTAAAGATTGGTTAGATATTCAAGTTTAAATCAATATAAAATTATAGTCCTTATTTTCAATAGCTAATCATAATTTATTAAAATTCCTTTTTATATAAAAATAAAATAAATTATATCAGTAAATCTCCCTCCAGACTTAAATTATACTGTCCCAGTGTAACTTAGCCGGAGTTATGAGGAAATAATTCATGATGTACGAAATGTAACAAGTAAGGAAGATACATCAGACCAGATTAGATATCGATCGATGTGTAAGTGTTACATCGATCGTCGTGTGGTTGTCTATGTCGAGCGATGTCGACGTCTCGTTGGCGGTCGATATTCAGGTCCTCCTACTTGGATCTCCTAAATCTGAAAGAAATAAAACGAAAGTAAATAAATGCTAGCTAATAAAACCAAAATAAAATACCTAATAGTGGGTTGCCTCCCACTCAGCGCTTGGTTATAGTCATTTAGCATGACAGTGGTAGTGATTGTCTATTGGGTGGAGAAACAGCTGCTTGTTTTCCACGTCATCTCTGCACATTCTTGACCAAGATGCAATGAAACTTCTTGTGGCCTCATCATTTCTTGTTCATTTGTCATCCATCTTCTCAAGTACATTGGAGATGTTCTGTAGCCTTTCTTGAACGTTGTCAATGCTGACCTGATGCCAGCCTATGTTGTCATAAGCGTATGCTGAAAGTTCTGCCAGTTCCTTTTGCATTGACTCTATCGTCTTGTGTATCAGTTGCTCGCCGATTGGTGTAGACTTGGCGTCGATCGATGCGATTATGTGTTCGTCGGTCGATCTCGGCGAGTTGCCATCGATCGATTTCGCTCGTGTCCTGTCGATCGATGCTGATATCTGGTGTTGAGCTGCGAGTTGCCTCTGAATGGCTTTGACTTCTTTCTGTAGCCATTCTGCGTGGCTGTCTAGTCCACTGATTTTGTTGTCGAATGGAAAGTAGAATTCATCGCAGCGTTTGTCAAGTCGTTCCTCCATGGTGTCTAGAGCACTGTAGATCTTGGATGTGATCTTGTCAACCTTTGCTGCTGTGTAAGGAATTAACTCCACAGGTTTCTTGCCATTGATCCAAGGCCCTCGTAGCATGTCGATCGATGCTGATTTTGCCTGCAAAATTTTTTGATTTGTAATGTTCTCAATATCCTTTTGGGCATGAAGTAATTGACTAGACAATTTGTTTAAATCTATCATGACTGGTGATATAAAGCGGTCATGCATGTCCTCGTAAGTCCTCAGCCTCTCATTCATGGCTGAGACTTTAGCGTCGAGCGATGTGAAGGTACACATGTCGATCGATGTGGCTGGTTGTTGGTCCTTCTTGCGAATGGTGTCCAGATCTTGCTGTAGTAGCTCGATTTTAGAGCTTAGCCAGTCCACGTTGATGTTGAGAGGACAGTACACGTCGTTTATCGTTGTGTCGATGTATGAGACTTCCCATTCATCCTTGTGTTGTGCTGAACATTGCGGTTCTGCAGGGATCTAGGCTGTAGGAAGACTGACGTTGATCGATGTTTCATGTGGTGCGTCGATCGATGCTGAGGTCGTAGCTTCCTTCTCAAGTTGCTGACGTAAACTCTCAATTTTTGTCCTCATTTCTGCCATACTTCTGAAAATCTCATTGTAGCCTCTATCCAAAGGTTGATGTGTATCTTCTACCAATGTTTTGAGCTCCTCTCCCAGTTTCTCCTGAGCTCCACAAATACCAAACACAATCTCATTGATTTCATCTTTGGTGTAGAGTTCTAGTGCCAGTCTTGTGAGTGTAAAGGAAGTGGCATGTTCTGGAAGACAGATGTGGCTCTCTTCAAAATGAGATGCTCTTTCCAGTAATTTCCTGATGTTGCCCTTTGTGACAGGTATCATCTCACCAACTACGCCTCGTGCGTGTCCACACTCATCTCTGTAGACTCCATACTCATCCCTTTGTTCCCAAGTGAACTTTCTGGCTTCGTACATGTCAAAAGCGCGGTGCCCAAATTCATAGCGTCTATCGATCGACGTCGGTTCATCCCTATGGATCGACGTTGGTGTTACCCTGTCGATCGGTGTCTCCGTTGTCCCGTCGATCGATGCTTGCCCTTTTGGTTGGCGTGATAGATCTGGATTGATTTCTGTTGTGGCGACTCCTACGTGGTTGTTAGGATCTGTTTGAATGACGTCTGGAGTGCCACGTTGCTGTGAGAATAGGTTGTCAGGTCCATTGGCTACTTGAAGGATATCTGATATGTCTTCTCTTGACACTTGTAAGATCCTTCCATCTATTGCACGTGTGTTGCCATCTGGGTCCCTGAAAATACCAAATTCATCAGGTGTTAGAAAACCGTAATCAATGTTTGCATAATCATTCAATTTAGAAATAGAAAGATTAGGGTTTAGAGTAGTATCGATCGATGTAGATACAGTTGCATTGATAGGTGGCAGATTCATTTCTGCAGAACTTGTGTTCTTAAGATGATTGCTCTTCATGGATTTTTCTGTTGATGTTGATGGAAGAGTGTTCATCTTTTTTGCTTGTGTGTCTGCTCTGGTGTGTGGAGGTGGTTTCGGGGGTGCAAAACGATTTAAATAGGTATCTATAAACCTAGTTGGAGAGGGAATATTATCCTGCCCCTGAATTTTCGCTGCGGCGCGAATATCGATCGATGTTCTTGTGTGAGTGTCGATCGATGTGGGCGGTTGTTTTGCTGGACGAGGGTGGATATCGACCGATGTGGAGTGCACAGCGTCGAACGATGTTGGAAATGTGTTGGTGAACTTATGTGGCGAATAAGAATCAAGAAAACTAAATCTAATGGCGATCAAAGCTCCCCGGCAACGGCCCCAAATTTGATACCACTCAAATTACCCTAAGGAGTATTACTCTCATCAAAAGAAGTTCAGATGTAGTACTTAGGGATCGAATCCACAAGGAGCTACGAAACAATTAAATCTAGTGTTTATTAATTCTAAGGGTTGTAAATGTTTAAATGAAATATCAATAGTAACAAGCGAGTAAATAATAAATGTAACTTAATTGGAAATGATATTAAATGCATGGCCGCTATTCAGGTGTTGGAGATTATAATATCTACAGATGCCTAATTGTTGCATGCATGATATATTAGAGCTCAATCGCTTAACTCAGTGATCAACTGTCGCATGTTTCACTGGTTAACAGACTAGATCTCGTGTCTCAACGGTTAGTATGTCGACAACGAGAGAGTGTCGATCGATGATCTATTAAGACGTCGACCGATACACTTTTGCCAACGTTGATCGATAGTCAGTTGAGGACATCGATCGACGGGTTCTAGCCAGGCCTATGCGCGAGTATGATATGCCCTATTAAGATACTAAATTGGCGGTTAGCCCTCTCTAGCAGTCCTAATATGATAGATAGATGTCAGGATGGGATAACAAGGGTGCTTGAGTATGCAATCCTATGATCAAGTTCTAGTTAGCAAGGCTAAAACAAGCAATGAATACAAATCTATCATGAATATCACAACAAGGCAGATCTATAGTTTGGGGCTAATCCCACAAACCTATCTTAACCCTGGATCTAATAATTGAACTACTCAGACATAGCAAAGCAATTCATAACAATAAAGATATAGAAACTCATAGTATAGATGAAAAGAAATGAAAACAAGGAGTTTCAATCACAAGTGATCTTCTCTCCAAACTCTCTTCTCTCTCTCTCAAAATGAAACTTGTAACAAAACTAGGTCTTTCGCCGTCAAAACACTTAGGCAGTATAAAATCTACTAGGTTAAAAACTCGTCAGGGCATTTTGGTAATGTGGCTTGGCCTTGGGTTTTAAGTCTGCTGAATCCAAATGTCGCGTGTCTGATGTCTCGACATCGATTGATGGTACTTGTGTATATCGATCGATATTAATCTTCATATGTTGAGGCATCTCCTGGTATCAACCGACAGCACTGATGTGCATCGATCGATTGTTCTTCCTCTCGTCGACCTCTACGTGGTCAGCTCGGGTGAAATGTCCTTTAAGCTCCAAAATGCTCCAAAGTCATAGCTTTACTCCGAAGTGCACCTGAACCTGAAAACATATCTAGAAGAGTAGAAAACATAGATATATATATATAGTAAAATACTTACATACCATGGATGAAAATGGGTCAAATCCAAGGTATATCACAAGTCTTTGCGGGTTTTGTTTTATATATCATAAAGTCTCAATGGTAACTTCAATCGAGGCGAAACAAGAGACGTTTCGATCGAGATTCGAATGTGAACGTAAAGATGGAGGTAGGGCGAGCAGGAACAAGCCAAGGAGTTTAATGATGAGTTTTACTTGTTTTCGTCGTAAAATCTCAACAGAAACTCCGATTGAGACAAAACGAAAAGCGTTTCGATGAGGATTCAAAGGAGAACGCAAAGGAGGACCCCTTTGAGGCCTGACAGGTCGCTATAGCGAGTGAGGATGTCATCTCGGTCGCTATAGCAAGTGAAAGGGAGCCAAGACGAGTCCCACATATTTTCGTTGTAAAATCTCAACGGAAACTCCAATTGAGACGAAACAAAAAGCGTTTCGATGAGGATTCAAAATAGAACCCAAAAGAGGACCTTTCTGAGGCCTTACCGGTTGCTACGTAGCGAGTGAAGGTCTGACAGGTCGCTACGTAGGGAGTGGAAGCGAGCCAAGAAGAGTCCTACTTGTTTTCGTCGTAAAATCTCAACGGAAACTCCGATTGAGACGAAACGAAAAGCGTTTCGATGAGGATTCAAAATAGAACCCAACAGAGGACCTTTCTTAGGCCTTACAGGTCGCTACGTAGCGAGTGGAGAGTTGGCTTGAGCTCGGTCACTACGTAGCGGCCGAGCACGCACACCGAGCAGTGTGTGTGCTCGGTCGCTACGTAGCGACCAAGCAGTGTGCGTGATCGGTCGCTACGTACCAACCTAGTAGTGTGCGTGCTCGGTCGCTACGTGCAGTGTGCGTTCTCGGTCGCTACGTAGGGACCGTGCTGTGTGTGTGCTCGGTCGCAGCGTAGCAACCGAGCTGTGTGCGTGCTTGGTCACTATGCAGAGACCGAGCTGTGTGTGTGCTCAGTCGCTACGTAGCGATCGAGCTGTGTGTGCTCGGTCCCTACGTAGCGACCGAGCCTTGTGCGTGCTTGGTCACTACGTAGCGACCGAGCTGTGTGTGTGCTCGGTCGCTACGTAGCGACCAAGCTGTGCGTGTGCTCGGTCGCTACATGGCGACCGAGCCTTGTGTGTGCTCGATCGCTACGTAGCAACCAAGCTTGGCTAGAGCTCGATCGCTACGTAGCGACCGAGCGTTGTAATCGATTTGTTGCGCTTTGTTTTTCCGCGATTAACCTAAGGGTTTTCTGCGGTTTTTTGGGAGAACAAGTTTTACCGTTCCGAAATGTTTTTGGAAAACTTGTTTTGGTAAAACCCTTACGCGATTTATCGTTTCCCTTTATGTTTAGAAAGAGAAATCGCGAGCTCGTTTCATTGCACTTTCTGCGGTGAAAAGTCGTAGCAAGATTTCGATTTTCTCAAGAACAGTGGCGTTTGCGTTGGCGTTGGCCATAGGCGCAGTTGCGGCTGGGGTTGTCTTACCAGCGTTATTGCAAACTGCGATTTTGTCTTTCGTATTTCCAGACATTGTTTTGATCAAGCGTTTTGTGGCTGAGAGTTAGATTGATCCGTACCCCCCCCCCCTCCTTCTAGCGCCAAACTGTGGGAACCGAAATTTGCACTGTCGATTTCCGTTTAAATAAGGAAACTAGGAAACCCTAATTTTCCAGAGGACCCAGAGATCTGCTAATTACCACACGTCAAACAATCAGAACACAAGAATAACAACGATAAAGTATAAGAAATCGATAAGAGAGCAAAGAAGATCTTATTCTGAATTTGCGTATGAGCATTTACAACAAGGTATAAGCCTGGGCTCGAAAGCTGTCGGCGAGATTCCTAGTTCTAGCGACCCTAAGACGGCTAAACCTAATTGAGTCGCAGCTCGAAATAACAAAAACGGAAAGTTTCCTAAATTGCTCTAATAGCTAAGTTTGCTCTGAAAAAAGTCCCTCCTTCATGCCTCTCGCCTAGGACTCTTTATATACTCGCTCCTAGGTCGGTTTACGCTTTTCCTCTTCTGCCCTTAAGCCGTCATAGCATAAAAATGGAATATCTCCATTTTTTCTGATCTTCGTAATTATCTTCAAAATTCCGTATTTATCCGCGGAAACTTGACATTGAACCAAGCGTAAACCATCCTACTGTTTACGTGCTTTTGGGTAAGAAATCGTAAGGTGGGCCTCGAGTCGTGTCTTAGGTCCCTTTGGGCCGTTTTCTGACTCGAAACGTTTATCGCGACTTCTTTCGATAAAGAACGAACTTTTCGCGGTTTTTACCGCAAAGTTTGATCGATAATTTAGAATGACGGAAAACATGAACTGAGTTCGCTACGATCTTCGGGAGATAGCATCGAAGGATATACGAGAATGCATGGATTCGTGTCGTATCGACGTTTCGGAAGAGCTCGGTCGCTACGTAGCTACCGATCAGGACGGACGCTCGTTCGCTACGTAGCGACCGAGCCTGGCTTGAGCTCGGTCGCTACGTAAAGACCGAGCCTGGCTCGAGCTCGGTCGCTACATAGCGACCGAGTGGGATGGACGCTCGGTCGCTACGTAGCGACCGAGCAGTGTGCATGCTTGGTTGCTGCGTAGCGATCGTGCTTGGCTTGTCCGTGCTCCGATTGCTATACTCGACCTCGTCCGTGGCTGGTTTTAGATACGTGTTTGTTGCCTTTGGGACAGCCGGTATTTCATTCGATGGAGATTTGAACTCGATTTTACCGCGAGATTCTTCGTAAAGATTTCTTTACGAAGATTACTTTTCGTAAAAACGTTCATGCCAATTTTACGGATTTTCAGACATTGATTCTGTCGTGACCGATTTTGACCCCAACAGAGCTACTCCTGGTAGACGTTGCACCATGGATTGCATGGCGTCGAACATTTTGAAAAACATCTTCCTTAGATAGGCGGTTATGGAAGACTCGGCTACCGTTTTCTCGGGTTCTTCTTTCTCGGATTCATGTTCGGAATCACTTTCCTCAAGGTCGTGGATCTGGTGATCCTCGATCCCTTTCCGTGTTGCCACTGTCGCTCTGGATCCAGGAGTCGCGTTAGTGGTGAGTGCTCAGGCTTCCCATAGGTCGAACCCGAGTGTTGAAGCGATGCTTCTTGTTGTTCGCCGTGTTGGGAGCTTTGTTTGGTCTCGGAGTGCAGTGTTCTCCGTCTGTAGTTGGTTGAGTTTCTCGGCGCTTAACTCCAGCTGTTTGGAGTGTTCACCAAGTTTTTCCTTCAGGCTCTGAACCTCGGAGGAAAGCTCTGCATTTTCGGTTGTTTCCCGAGCCTTTTGCAAGTCGGTTACTTGGCTCTGCAGTCTGTCGATCTGTCGTTGAAGCTCGGCTTCTCTTGGGGTAAATTCTGATGGATTTTCTTGCTCATCCACCGCCATCGTCACGTAGCTTAGATTACTTCCCTCCTTCTAGCGCCAAACTGTTAGGGGATTTTTGTGTAGGTTCTTTTAGAGTACTACGAAACGCTGGATAAGCTGGTAAACCTCGAATGTTTGTGGTTACTTAGTAAGGGTTTTAGGATGTTTAAAGAGAATAACAGTAGATTAGGCTTGAAGAGACATATTATTAGATGAATAGGCAAGAACAAGGTATCGTTACAAGATGTTTTATAAGAACCCTAATTCTAGCTGTCTAACCCTAGTCTCTAAGCCTTGGAGAAGTTGATCCCTTGCTTGAGGGCTGTTGTCGCTCTTATATAGTCGTCTAGAAGTCGGTTTCATTAGGTTAAACTTTTCTATATTCGAAAATATGGATGGTTTTTCTTGTCGGAAGTTTTCCATTTCTTGAAAGGGAGTAGGGTCCATGGATCGAGCCCAGAGTTCCCTCTGGTGGGGACCCGGGGTACCCATTTACTTGGGATCCGGAAATCCGAGTCCTGCCTGGAGGCTGGGGAAATAATACCGGGATATTTTTCCCGAACAATCAGACCACTCTGAAAGGAAAGAACAAGGTCTTATAACAATTACAGAGCAAACCTCCGGCTAATCACACCGAGGAACCGGAGGTAGAAGAAATGGATTATGTGCCATTAACCAAAGGAGATCAGACCCGGCATCTCAAGATCGGTTCCAAGCTAACCGAAGGGTTAAGAAGAAGACAAATAGACTTCCTCAGGACTAACTCCGATTGCTTCGCTTGGCCCCACGCGGACATGCCTGGGATCGATCCGAAGATCATCATGCATAAGCTGCAGGTGGATCCCCTACACCAACCCGTCAGACAAAAGAGACGAAAGTTTTCTCCTGAGAGAGATGTGATCATCAACGATGAAGTCAAGAGCCTGCTCGACGCGGGGTTCATTCGTGAAGTGCAATATCCAGAGTGGCTAGCCAACGTCGTCGTGGTCAAGAAAAAGAACGGTAAGTGGAGAGTCTGCATTGACTTCACGGACCTCAATAAATCCTGTCCAAAGGACCCCTTCCCGCTACCTCATATCGACAAGCTGGTGGACGCCACCGCGGGGCGCCAGGTGATGAGCTTCATGGACGCGTTCTCCGGCTATAATCAGATACTCATGCATCCGGAAGACCTGGAGAAAACATCCTTCATGACATCCAGAGGGATCTACTGCTATAAGGTTATGCCCTTCAGCCTAAAGAATGCAGGATCGACCTATCAGCGGCTGGTGAACATTATGTTCACGGACCAAATCTGGAGATCCATGGAGGTCTACATCGACGACATGCTGGTGAAATCCCTAGAAGCGGAAGACCACATATCTCACCTGCAACAAGCCTTCTCCACCATAAGGAAATATAACATGAAGCTCAACCCGACTAAATGCTCATTCGGGGTCAACTTTGGCAAGTTCCTCGGGTACATCGTAACCCACCAGGGCATCGAGGCCAACCCGGAGCAAATCAGTGCCATCCACTCGGTCCCTTCCCCGAAGAACGTCAAGGAGGTTAAAAAGCTAATGGGAAGGATAGCATCCTTGAGCAGATTCATCTCTAGACTCTCCGACAAACCTCACGTCTTTTTCTGAACTCTCAAGAATTCAAAGGATTTCCAGTGGACGGGAGAATGCGAATCCGCCCTCCAAGAGCTGGAATCGTATCTTACCACTCCTCCTCTCCTGTCCAAGCCACTACTCGGTGAAGTTTTGCTGCTATATCTAGCAGTCTCCAAACACGCAGTGAGCGCCGTCTTAGTTCGCGAGGAGGGGAAAATGCAGCTACCAATCTACCATGTAAGCAAGGCTCTCCTGGACCCGGATACCCGCTACAGCCACCTCAAAAAGCTGGCCTTTGTTAGGAAAAAATACCCCGGTATCATTTCCTCTACGCTCCGGGCAGGACCCAGGTGATAGAACCAAAATAAGGATCACTCTTTCGGTAAGGTTGATATGAACTCAGATCCGAGAGGATTGAGAACTGATGGATCAAGGGGTGACACTAAGGGTTGCGGAATAGCCCAAAGATACTACCAGACTTCGATCGTTGCCGGATGTGACGCACCGGTCCAACAAAAGAAGGATCGAAACTTGGAGATAACCTCACCAAGAAACTAAGAAGTGTTCTAAACAAAGAACAATGAGAGAAACTCATACAAAGGGGAAAACAATCTGATTTATTTTGTGGCTTATGAGCCATATATATAGGATTTGTAGTCAAAGAAAGCCATAAACAATTATGGAAAATACAAACCTAGGAAAAGACAACATTGACTAGAAAATAATAAAGGGAGTCAAAGTTGGTGAAATTCATGAAGACTGGTCAAAGTGACTTCTCCTCTTCTGTCCAGGTTCATTCTGGTCGTGCTGGTACTTGGTGTAAGGATCAGGACATGATCAGGACGATCCACACGGCCTGTCGGCTGATTAACACGAACGGACTGAACTATCGGACGATCTGCTGAACCAAGTTGTGTACTGTTGTGAAACAAGTCCTTGGACAGCTCAAGTATCCATGCCTTAGTGAAATATGAAAGATAAAAATCCATCATAGGGTCGGACACTGAAGCAAGAACTTTAGGACAGCCTTCGAGACACGCAGGACGCACCAAAAAGGCCATAAGAGAAAATATGTGAACATCTTCGGATTCTTCTCGTCCCAAGTTGAATCTGGCTCGACTATCAGTCTTAGAATGTTGAATTGGCTGGGAAAGACGAGCTTCAGTTCGGTCAGTTCGATCATCTTGTCGTGGATCTGGCCGAAGCTCCAATCCAAACGTTCGCGGGTAGATCCGGTAAACGGCCCGATCGGTTTGTATGGTCTGGTCGGAAGAGTGAACCTCAATTGGGACGTCTGGAACGTTCTGATCTTCATGCTGGTCTGATTCCTCGAACTGGTCCATAGGCTGGGGCACATCATACTCTCCCTCTTCAAAAGGATTTATCCTCAAATCCAAAGTACCTATATCAAAAAGAGATGAATCAGATACAAAGGAATTAAAATTCATGGAAAATTCAGGGAATGAAAAATATGGACAGAAACTTCCTTGGAGTTTTGAAGTCATTTTCATCACGGAATTCCAAGTACTTTGGCGTCCATTGGTGCTTGCTCTCCTTAGAAACTGATCATGCTTATCCTGTTTATTCAAAGCAACTAGAGAAACCACATCAAATCTGGTAAAGAAATAATCAAAGGGTTTCTCTATCCTTAAGACACCAATAACAGGATCCAAACACTTAGGATAATCATCAAGGACGTGGGCAAGCATTAAGCAAGTAAGCTGGTTGCCAAAAATTGATTTATCAATCTCAAAATCAGGCCAAGGTGAGAAACTGTTATGGAAAGAAAGAGACAATGCCAAATTTGAAAAATCATGAACGAAATCAAAAGAATTCTTTGGCCTAAGCAATTTTAGTTCATGCTCTTTCCTACACCAAATCTCTTTCAAAGCACAGCTCAATGAAATCAATTCATGTAAAGGCTTGAGCAAAACGTTTTTCAACCAAGTAAGAATATGTTTTCTCTTTGAAATTCTCGGTTTCAAAACATTTTCATGAAGAGTAGAGGCAATCAACTCATGATCCTTACAGTTTTTTTTTGTTTTGGACAGGAAGTTGACTGAGGAAACACATTTGGGTCATGGAGGATCATTAGCTCCAATTGTTTTTCATGTGGTGAACACTTTGCTGCCTCTTTTGTTGGGTTTTCTTTCAAATCATAAAAATGAAAGGAAGGAAGAAAACATTCAAGCTCCATGGGTACGTTAATGGTAACATGTTTCCTGTCATGAAACTTAACAGATTCATCAGCAAAAATAAATTTAGAAGTTTTAGAAATACCTCTGGTTTGTAGGCTGAATGAAGAAGGCAGTGCTGTCTTTGGTCTGGCCGGTTTTGGTGGGTGGATCATAACTTCAAGATCTCATGGCCATTCCTTCTGATTTCGGTCTTTCTGAGAAGCTGGGAGATCCACCTGGAACCCTATGATCGGTTTTGGCTCAGGCCGTGTGGGAACCGAAATTCACACTGTCGATTTCCGTTTAAATAAGGAAACTAGGAAACCCTAATTTTCCAGAGAAC